>CM055073.1:2689083-2978474 GCA_029204045.2 Tillandsia leiboldiana
AGAGAGAGAGAGAGTTGGGCTGGAATGCTATTGATAGCACCAACCCAACTTTGCCACCCATTTTGTAGTCATTGGATTGCATTGAGATTCGTACAAGTCCTTTAATTAAAAAGAAAAACTTTTTACTTTTTACTTTTTCTTTTTACTTTTTCTTTTCTCCTTTTTTCATTAAAGAGCCTACACGGATCTCAATGCGATCCAATGGCTACAAAATGGGTGGCAAAATTGGATTGGTGCTATCAATAGCATTCCAGCCCAACTCTCTCTTTCTATATATATATATATATATATATATGAGTCCGGCTACTATATTTTTACAAGCACTAAATAATTTGTGCTTGTAAGTTTTTTACCGTTAAATCTACCCCTTTGACCACTACAAAAAAACTATACTATAATGACACTTTTAAGTATTCCTAAAATATAAAAAAAAAAAGATCCTGACAAAAGTATCGATACTTATTATAGTGTCGTTATTGTGCAGTCGCTACGGTGTATAGGGACACATTATTGCGATATGTCTAAAAAATGTGTCCCTATAATTTAATTTGAGATATAGATAGGATACAGATAATACACTTGCACAAAAGTGTCCTTATTATACTATTAATAGTATCAAATCATTGGTGTGATTAGGTTTTATTTTTTAGATGAAGAGATATGCAGTTAAAATGATAGTGGGTTTTGGAGAAATAGTATAATCTAAGGGGTGAAATAATCTAAAGGGTGAATTTAACGGTGAAAAACTTGGTAGCACCAAGTATTTGGTGCTATCGATAGCATAATAGCCGAACTTTATACGTAAACCTAGGTTATTATGTTATTAATAGAATCAAGTCATTGATACTATTTGATTTTTTATTTTTAAATAAAAATATATACGGTTAGAATGATACTGAATTTCTAAAGTTTAATGGGTGATTGGAAAAATAATATAATCTACGAGATTAAAATAATTCAAAAAGTGTATCTAATGGTGAAAATTTTAGTAGCACCAAATAATTAGTGTTATCAATAGCATAATAGCAGAATTCTCTCTCTCCCCCTCTTTATATATATATATATATATATATATATATATATATATATATATATATATATATATATATATATATATATATATTATACACTTTGCAGAGAAATACTCCACTAACATTGGCACTATTGCAATCGAGTGTTGTTCAGTCTTTTAACTGAACATGCGTATTATTGTTGCTTCCTCCCTCTACGCTTCTTCAATCTATTGCAACTGATACTTTTAAAGGGATCAATAAATAAACAAGAATAATATGTGGGAATATCTAAACTTATTATTTCAAATATGTATTAATGCACTATTCTGTGGTCAAGATTACAGGCTTCGAATGATGATAGCAAACGGCAATGTGTTGGCACGTGCAGTAGTGTACGTAATTCAGTCTAAGCGTACGTACAGGTTGCAATTGGCCGGGTCGGTCGGGTTGGGTCGAATTTGGCCGGGATCATTTAAGATTTCGGGTTTTTTTTTGCGCTCAAATAGTTCATATTAGTATTATCCAAGCAATTAAGTTTTAATGTTACTGGAGCGAATATGCCCGGACTTTTTTATTCTCACAAATAACATAAATTATTTTGGCCAAAGGTTTTTGGATATATATATATATATATATATATATATATATTGGTTTTGTATTATCTCCAATTTAATTTTGTAATTTCAAAACAAAAGCTACAAGTTTTTGAAAATGAAGCATCACAGTGTTGGCAGGTTGGGGAGCCATGCAAGAATGTGAGGTGTTTTTCCCAAAATGGAAGCTGTGTATTTTGGCCTTTTCATATCTGCAAAATTTACCAATCTTCCTCCTGCCCATAAACCACTTGCAGCATTAAATGCGTTTAGGTACTACTCATCATGACTTCCAGGTAATTACAAGCTGTTTGATTGCGTGCACTTACCTTGAAAATTTAATTATATGTGATTTCAAATTTAATTTTTAAATTATCATGTCATTAATTAATGTTGAAAAATAAAAATAAAAAATATTGATGATAATTTTATAAATACTTTATAGATAATTTTGTAATTTATATTCTAAATATTCAATAAAGAGCCGAACACAAGAGTAATAATAATAATAAAAAAATTATAAGAACATAATAATTTTACGTGATTTTACTATATTTACATAAAAGTTTCTATTATAAAATTATAGAGATTACAAGAAAAATACAAATAAAAAAAATATCACCTTTTCTCAAAGATAATTTTTTTTTTATTAATTTTTAATACTATTTAAATGATGCAAATCACACCTCACAAATAAGATCTCATCTTCTTTTTGATAAAATCTTAATAAAACTAAAATTCTAAAAAATTTTATTTTCTTTCACTTTTTTTCTCTCTCTTTATTTTTCTTAATATTCTAATCATCTCTATTTTAGCCTTTAAAAGAGACAAAACTATTAAATATAAGTCTTTGGATCAAAAAAATTATAATCCAAAAACTTACAAATAGAAGACCTAAATATATAATTAAAAATATAAAAATAAAAAATTTAATTTTATTAAATTATATAGTTTAAATAATAAGAACTAATATAATTAAATCAACAATTAATCAGTATTTAAGTGGCGTAATAGAACCCTCTTGGGACCATTAGGGACGCTGAAGTTTTTAAGTACATTTCATTAAGACATACCTTGAATTAGTCACAGATCTAGTTTGAATATTTAAGTGTACTTTATAATTAATTTTATTTATGTATGATTGTATATAGCTTGGTGATTAATATACAACTAAATTAATATATTTATTTCAATTCCGGTTTTCAAATGTTGCAGTTGAAATTACCACATATACCATGGAGCTGGTTAGTTTGAAATGAATGTATGCCACTTTAATAGAATTAAATTTTGAGGTCCCTCTTGTGGGGTTGATTTTCTTCCCCACTTTGAAATGAATGAGTTTCTTAATTAAAAGATCAGTTCTTTGTCCCCAGAGCTATTTGTAATAAATTAATGTGAATTTTTTTATATCTTTTAATAAATTCTCCCGACAATGCAAATAATAAGCCAATAAAATTAATTTTGTCTTATTTCTGTTTTAAAATTGAGAAGTTTTTTTTAGTTTCATGTTGTATAAGAAGTATATATCTTAGATTCATTTATGGAAGGGCCCAAAGTGTAGTTTAAGAGGTGTTTGGTTGTACATCAAATTAGGAAAAATAATTTTATGTATAAAATAATTTGGTAGAAAAATAGTTTTACCTTTTATAGTGTTTTGTTTGTAGAAAAAAAAAGAGAGTTTTTCATCGATATTTATTTAGCTGAAAAATAAATAATTCATATTTATTTGGTTTAGTACAAAAATATAGATAAATTTTTTTATTAAGTTTGAGTTTTATTTTCTTTCGAAAATCGACGAAAAACAAAAACCCTCAACTTTTTATAAATTTATAAAAATAATTTTTAAAATTTTTTTTATAATTAAACAAACATATAAAAAATAATTTTTTAAATTGAAAAGTAAATTTCAGTATATTTTACTGCTAACTAAACACACTCTTAACCGCACAAAATATTAAAATAATATATATATTACTGCTAATTAAAACAGTATGATTTAATGGACACAGTTGTTGATTTAGATTATGTATGAAATTGCGAAAAAATTATGTTATATGGAATGAGAAAATGCGTTGAAAATTTTTTTATTTGTTTTCATACCTAATATGGTGTTTCGCAACAGTGTCAAAAAAAAATTATATTACATGCGATGAAAAATATATAATAAAAAAATATTATACTTGTTTCCATACGTAAATGGCGTTTTGAATATCACGACGTCATCTGAAAAAAATAGAAGCATATTTTTATTACGACGAGCGCACAAACAAAAACAAAATAAAAAAACAATCATAAAACAAACAAATAAACCACAAAAGCAAGATAAAAAATAAAAAACACATATTTAAGTAAAAAAAAAAAAAATTTGTAGAAAAAAATTACGGATGAAAAAGAATAATTTTACTATTAAAATAAATACATACAAAATTATTCAAAGTATATTGATCGCACTATCTCGCTAGGCAAAAAAAAAAAAGAATAAATATTTTTATCAGATTAGATTTGTATCGCGCTTAAAATATTTTTTAAAGATTTGTCGCATTGCGTAGTTATTGGTAAAACAAAAGTATAAAATAAAAAATAATTACTGATTTTGAAGTACATCTAATAATTTCTATATAATTTTGTTCCAATTTTATTTTATTTAATAACGTCTGATAAACTTTAATACTATTCGTTTGATACTGAATTTCATCTAAAATTATTAAATAAAATATAGTTAGAAATTTATTTCTACGTTATTTTGTGAAATCTTAAAGAATATATTGTAACAAGTTATAATGCATACAATGGAAACATAATATTTTTTTTTATCAGAATACTACAATTTTTTTATAATTACAAAAAAATTATATTTTTTATTATATATTTTTTTTATTGTGTATATATAACGTAATTTTTTCATAGTTACAAAATATTCTTAAGCTACTAAAGCTACTACGAATTGTCCATTTGGCGTGAAAATTCGTGCCGCTGATTCTTTACCAACGAATCAAATCACGCCACGTGTCATAATGGTCATTGTGTAACCTTAAATTGTTCCCCTCTTTCCGTATCCGGATCCTGTGAAAGGGTAAAATAGAAGAACAGGTTCCCAAGCTACAAACTTATAATTTTCATTCCCAAGGGTTGGTCAGAGACTCAAAGATTATACCTTCCTTCATAATACATTGCATAGAAGATAATCATGTAGAAGCATATATATTTAGGCCCTCTTGTATCAATTTCCACTTTCAATAACAGTAATTTAATAGGAGCCAAAAAATAAATTTTATTGTAATATAAAATCTAATGTTGTCGAATATAAGTATTCTTACTTAATTTTTACTCCTAATTTTGTGTGCATAAAAAAATGAAAAGATATATATATATATATATATATATATATATATATATATATATATATATATATATATATATATATATATATATATATATATATATGCAATAGTATTGATATTTCAGGTCTCAAAAACATTCACAAATTTATGGTAAAATTAATTAAGACAGATTCTTAAATGTGAAGGGCATTTTTTATTTTTCTCTCAAATTTTATATTTTATTTAAGGATTATTTGATGAAGAATATATAACAGGAGCCATGAAGATTTGTATTTTTTTTTTTTTTTTTTTTTGTTGGAGGGAATGATAATTTTACTTGATGTGCAGTGTGAATTAATTAATACCAGCTGGTTATAAAAGAACAATAATTTCACTCCTACCTTAGCTTTCAATTTTGTCTGAGAAGAAAGAGGACAGTGTTGGGATTGGCAAGGAAGGGTAGACATCACATTTCATGCCCATAAACACTTTTGAGTGCTTTTAAGTGAAGCATTGGGGGGAGGGAAGGGCTCTTAAGCCATGCATTCAAAAGAGAGAGAGAGAGAGAGAGAGAGGGTTTTAAGCTGCAAAGAGGATGTTTGCAGGATCCCAAGTTGCTTTTAGGAACGTTGAAATCAAAAGATCAACCAGCGCGCATGCCTAAATTCTGTTTGATCTCTTGGGAAGCGTAATATTCAAAGTATGTATGGGGCTAAGGTGTACGTACTGCTACTCAAGTTTGAATTAAATGTTGTAATCTTAAAATGAGCCTAATAGGTCAAGCTGATCTGAGCCATTAATCTTACTTGCCAATTGCATCTTAGCTAGGTGCATACTCCTCTATTTTACATTATACATATATAAATGTTGTAACAGTATTTCTTCCTTACCATAGCAGGCCCAAAAACTTAGCCATGTAGCCCTGCATGTTGGGCTGATCCAGCATTAATTTCCACCCACACAAAATAACCAACAAATTAAACTAAACAGTAATAATTCTAAACAAACAGTTATATTTGCTAGAACAAGTACTCCTTTTGAAGCCAATGACACACATAATTATTACTAAGCAACTTATGCGGAAACAAAAATGCTTTGCCACTGGGGGAAAAAAATTAGCACATAATAAGATGTTAATGTATTTAAACGTACGTGCCCCAATTTAGATGGTGGGATAAAAAGAGAGAAGCATATAAAAAAAAATAATAATAAAAAAAAAATAAAAAAATAAAAAAAAACAAGCAAACAAACAAAAAATAGGGAAGGGGGGGGGGGATGGGTGTCGTTGGGGCGGGGCGGGTGATCCGAGGCTGCGCATGCAACGCAAGCTGTGTAAGACTGACCACCCGCGGAAGCCTTACTGCTGCCTGCCTCGCCCTCGCTACGCGACAAAATCTTTATCGCCTTTGCGCCCCTCCTTCCTCCTCCCTGCCGGGCCCCGCAGTCTCACGTCCCGTCACGCTCACACTCACACTCCTTACGCTCGCTCCCTACCACTTTCAAGTTTCAAAATATAAATTTTACAATATATATATATATATATATATATATGGGCAATAGTAGGTGTACACCTCATAAGGAGTGTACATCCTACACCCCATCTCATTTTGGAATGGGGTGCATTTCATTCGTCACTCCACCTTTTATGGAACGAGTGGAGATATATTCACCCCAGAATGGAGTGGGGTGTAGAATGTATATTCCTTATGGGATGTACACTTATATATATTATATATATATATATATATATATATATATATATATATATATATATATATATATATATATATATATATTGAAAAATATAATCATAATTTACTATAAATTAGACTTCTTTGCTATTAATAAAATCAAGTTATTTATCAATTAATTTTTTATTTTTTAGATCTAAAAATATATCATGTTATCAGTTTTTATTCATTAGAAAATTAAATTAAGTAACAAAAATAAAACAGCATAGTCTCCGAATAAAGAAAAAAAAAATAGAAAGAAAGATCGACCAATCAACTACAAAGATGAAGAGAGGCGTTGCTTGAAGATCGATTGAGTCCACCAATCAACTTCCTCTTTTGACCCAGCTGACCAATCAATTTTATATTTTTGATTGTTGAATGAAAGATGTACGGTTAATATAATAATAATTTTTAAAAAATTAATGAATGGTTAATTAGTAATATATTATGACCTAAGAAATAAAATTAGTTAAATAAAAAATAAAAAAATTTCATAGTACTTACTGCTCAATAATCAAATTTTCACCCTTATAAATATAATTCTTATATTATTATAAAAATAAATATTAAAAAAAAATAAATTTAAAATTTATGATCTATATAAAATAGTAGGAAAATAAAAAATAATAGAAACAATAAATAACATTAAATATACTTATAATAATATTTATTGAGGAATAAGATGATCATTTTATAGAAAAAATAGTGTTCCAATGTACATAATAACTACATACACATGTGTTGTTGTTCTTTGTGAGTGTCATTAAATACACTTAACATTTGAGTTTTATTTTTTTTAATCAATTTTGGGTGTGATCAGGTGCATGCATATGATTAAGTGCGCTATTTCTCACCGCGTCAGGGCACTGCGCTGGGGTCAACTGTCCCTGCAGTGTGTTATGGTAATCGCGGGCCCCACGCACGACCCGAACGCGTCTCGACCATCCAAAAAAGTTGAGTCATAAATTAGTACGCTGCACCCGCGATCTAATTTAACTCAAATTTGCGGTGCAGGCCTGGAACGTGCATTCGTAATTTTAGAACTACTGCGCTTAGTACTCCCCTCCCAAATTTTCGGAGTTGGGCACACAACTAATTTCAAACGGTAATCGTAAATTAGGTACTGAATGCGGGGTTAATATGGGTTTAATATGGGTTGTGTGTTAAAAAAAATTTGATCTGTTCAAATCTCCGACCCAAAATACATATTATTTTTTTTTGACAGAAAAGTAGTATACTATTTCCTTGGTTTTTTTTGAAATAAATTTAACTGAAATATGAAATAATTAGGCTTCGAACTCGAAATCTCGGATATCAACCACCGAGTCTCCGGCCCAAAACACATTTTAAGAGTTTAGTTTGAAGTGTTTCAAATGTCGCTCGGGCGAAGCCCATGACCACTCCTTAAATTGATGGAAGCCCAAGCCCAGCCCACAAATGACCCGTTTGGCGTATATTCGGAAAAATTGATTTCTACTAAATTGATTTTGCTTAGGAGTTGTAAATTATTCGGTTGCGTTTAGATAGAAGTTGATTTTGTAAAACTGTTTGGTAAAATTTTTTTTACTATTTGTAAATAATAATTATTTACTGAATTTTATTTTTAAATTAATTTAAAATTAGAATTTAAATTTAATATTTGCACAACAATTTAAAATTTTATATATAAATTTGAAATTTAAAAAATTTAAAATTTAAAATTTGTATTTTTAAATCTAAATTTAGATTTTTAATTTCAAATTTAAAATATAAATTTAGAATTTAAAATTTTAAATTTGAAATTAAAACTTAAACTTTTTAAGATTTATCTTAAATTTTATATTTAAAATTTTTAAATTTAAAATTTGAGATTTAAGATTTAAAATTTTAAATTTAAAATTTTAAAAATTTAAATTTAAATGTTAAAAATTAAAATTAAATAATTTAAAATTGAAAGTAGAAATAAAAATTTAAAATTCGAATCCAAAATTAGAATCAAATTTCAAAACATAGGTTTTAGCAATTTCTAATTTTAGGTATCAAAAATAAAAAAATTGATCCTAAAATTTGTATTCAAATTTTAAAAACGATAGTGTCAAACGTTTTATCAAACCAAAAATTACTTTGGACCATGTTGATTTCGGCTTCGGAGCCTGCAGTCGTTTCTTCCGAATAATAACTCCAATGAAGAGTTAACGAGAGACTTCGCGCGCACTTGGCCCTGCGCTCTCCACTGCTCATAATTGATCATCATCAATCACAACCCAAAAACTCTCTCCCTCTTCTGTGTATATATAATTCACAGCTCAACTTGATTTCTTAATTGGCATCACCTGCATTGAGCTGCTGCTTCTCTCCTAGCTCCCTCTCCCGCGGCAGTGCTCATCACCTTGGGCTCCTTGATCTGCTCCGGCGCGAGCTTCGCGAAGGTTATGGCGAGCACCCCGTGTTCGAGCTCGCGCGGCGGAGACGGAGTCGATGTCGACGTAGGAGCGATCGACACGGTGCCAGTGCTCGTCCTTCTTCTATCTCCTCTTCCTTCTTTCGCTCGCCGCTCGCTCGGAGGATCCGGTTCTCGTCTACCTCAATCTTCAGTTCCTCCCTCTTCAACCCTGCATGTAATGTACACTTTTTTTTTTTTTTTTTTTTTTTGCATTGCATTGCATGAAGAGGCAGTTGCATGATCTTTGTTGGCTTTTCCATGCTCCATGCTGGGCCTTTGCTTAAGCAATTTATTGTGGGCCTCTGATGGACTTTAAATTTTAACTAAAAAATAATTAAATATCTTGAGCCAGATACAATATAATATTAAAAATATTACTACCTCTTTAGCTTTAGCAGTTAAGCATTTACTTTATTCAACATTCATTTATATCAACCAACAATTAAGCATTAGAATATGGCATCTGTCACTATCAAAAAAAGAAAAAGAAAAAGCAGAGAAATTCGGTATGGAAGCAAGCTATCAACAAAGCCTCAAAATTTCGAGTAGCGTCTAACTTAGTAACCACAAATAGACCAATGTCCAGGAGTTTTCTCACTCAGATCTAGTTCTTCTTAATTTGCCACTATTAAATATGTCTTTAATTTTTAGACACAAATCATTTTGAACTCAAAATTAAATTTGAAATTAATTATGTTAAATCCTATTAGAATTAGATTATAATTTAAAGTTGTTCTAAGCAAAGTGATACATTGAATCTATGATGCTTCAAAAAATACCCGTTGGCATCCCTCATGAGTTCTACTCCCATGCATCTTATAGCACAACTCTATTTATAATAGGTTTCGCATATATATATATATATATATATATATATATATATATATATATATATATATATATATATATATATATATATATATATATATATATATATATATAGCTAGTATTGATGCACAATAGAAGATGTGCGGTGCATTAAAGATTAATTAAGATGTGCATTTTGGTGATGGTGCCTAGCAATGTTGGAGAGAAAGTCGAGCCACGTGGTATTGGTAATTCGCCCGTATTGAGAGAAAGATAATTTTATATTTTGCTTTCAATATTACTAAAGTTTTTGCTTCCTTTTCGTCCATATACGTAGACTAATGGCTGATCCAATCACGTAAACAATCGTATTATTTTTTTATTTTTTTTTTTTTGATATAAATTAGATATCTTTTACTTTTGTCGTGACAGCCACAGAAAGCAATACAATTAACCTCTATCATCTCTCTCTAGATCGTATGGTTTATAGCTATGCCCATCTCCTTCGTCGTACGTACCTCCACCTCGGAAAATGACTGCTCAAACATAGCTCACCTCGTCAGCTGTGGACTGCTCCTCCATCTTATTTAATCTTTTCTTTATTTTGAAACTCGATAGTAAGATAGAGGAGTTGAAAGAGAGAGAAAATAAATGAAATGGGTCCGTGATGACTCAATCGTCAAGACGCACATTTGGATTAACTGTCACTCATTATTTCTGATGTTGGGCAAAATGGCAAATGCCTTTTAGGATGTTTAACATGAATTTGCTAAGGTACCTCACCTGAGTGAGGTTTCCTTGAGAAGATCCATGCGACAAGCTCTACGGCGCCTGAATATTGAGATCATATTTGTTAATTGAATGAGATTTACAAAAACTTGTTCCTTATTCAAAACTTCTTCCCTGCAGCTTTGGATCAGGGTCATGCTTACGAGTATAATTTAATGAGAGGGAGATGATCCATGCCAGGCTTGGTGAACCAGGTCCAGGAAATAATTAATGAGTCCAACCTATAGCTTGCTGGCCCAGACCAGACTCGACCCACACCCATGATGTGTCCGGATGTGGTCTGTGTTGCGCGAACCAAATTGCTAGAATGGTCCAGCCCATAATCGATCTCTACATAGCGAGATCGTATGTATATATCTTTGCCCACTTGGTGCAACTGTACAAGTGCAATCCATATATACCACTTAAAAGTTGATCGACCCATGACATCTTGTTTCTAGCCCAACTATCTCTTCTTTGTTTTTGCTCCCCCCACCCTATTTTTTTTAAAAATCTTTTATTTTAGAATTACTCTAGTCGGATTAAAACGTTTAATTCTACTATGAAGTATCACAATTCTTTCGTCTTTTAATTTTGTGGTCTACTTTTATATTTATAGTAGTTGTGAATTGAAAAGTCATTATGGTTGATTTTGAGATTCGTACGACCTACACGTAATATGATATGTGATATTTGAAAAAAAAAGGTCTGTGTTTATATATATATATATATATATATATATATATATATATATATATATATATAATTCTTGAGGATTCAACAATAAAAATAATAACTTATTTGATTACACCTAGAATCAATAATTCATCAAAGAAATGGCGTGCCGACATGCATGCCATCTCTTTCCTTTTCTAAAGTAAATGATGTCTCACTTCAACTTCTACGATACCGGATGAAAGTAAAAAAAAAATATTTTTTATTTTTTTACTATAATAAAATTAGATTATAGGAACATATTTTTGTGATACTTTTGTACAAGTGTTCTATCTATATTCCATCTATATCCAAAATTAGATTATATATATGAACATATTTTTGGAACACATTACAATAATGTGTTACTATACACCCTAGCGACGACACATATAGCGGCACTAATTATAAATATCGGTATTTTTGCTAACACACATTTTTTAGATTTTAAAAATACTTAAAAATATCGCTATATCATAATTTTTATTGTAGTGTTTCATGCTAAATTGTAAATTTGATCCTCAAACAATGAGGCGCCTGCCAATTTTACTATCAAACTTTCAATTTTATAATTTTTAGTGCAGATTCTGTAATTTATTATAATTAAATTTTATAATTTAATTTAATTAACTAGATATTTATATATCGCTATTGCGAATATTATCGTACGATTAATTATAATATAAAATTAATATTTAGTCAGCTAAATGAGTTATGAATTTTTTTTGTAATAATTCAGAAAAAAATTAAACAAAAAATAATAATAAATTAAATTTTGAAAATCAAATTGTGATATGGATGGAAAGTGAAATTTAGCTTTTTCCTTTTTTCTGTTTTTGTTGTTTTCTTGATGAACAAATAGAAAGGGCACCTAATAGAGCTACTTTTTCACCATTTTTTTTTTTTTTTTTCTTTTGTTATTAGGAAGTTTATTCCAGAGTAGTTCATTGGATGTGTTATGAGAGAAACATCAAAATAAATGGCTAAGGACTATGGCATCGCCCATAATCTTAGATTTGGACCACAATTGATTACGAATTTGGAGAAGATGATGTGACTTTTATGATGATCATTATCTGGTGTTAGTGCATACTCTATTTTGAGTTGTTACTTTTGCAATAATAGAAGATCACTAATTAACATGATTGCGTAATGTTCTTTAGATTCTAAGAACAAACCCTTACGTACGGAGGAAATATCCAGTCTCAAAAAATTAATGGTCTTTTTTCTTTTCTTTTCTTTTCTTTTCTTTGTTTTTTTTGTAGTTTTTTATGTTTATAAGTGGAAATGTGGAATCTACAAGTCATTCAAATCTGTTGGTGGTTTAGTTGTGTGATATTCAGTTTATTTATGGTACAGTGCCAAAGCTAGTAGTTTAGTCAAAATATTGATTCTGTATAAATTGATGTGCTGCAATGTAATCAATCAAGTAGTAATGATAATTTATTTAAAAATTTTAAAAATAAAAAAATAATATTAAAATTTTATTTTAATTTATTGATAAAAATATATTTTGGACGATATATAAATAATATACTTGTAACATTTTTAGAATTTGAATGAGTAATCCTTCTTTTCTCATTAGATTTAACCCTTTGATTAATTATATTCCTTAGATCATACTATTCCACCAACCACCCACTAAACTCAAGGGGCCTACCATTATCCTAACCGCACATTCCTACATCCAAAGATAAAAAACTCATAAGCATAAATAATTTGGTACTTTTACAAGTATAAAAACTTAATTTTATATATATATATATATATATATATATATATATATAGAGGTAGAATTAAAGAGAATATTTCTCTTTAATTCCCAAACAAGAAGTGGTGACTTGTGAGAAGGGCCACGGACAGCTGTTTCCTCCCTTGGGTGGAAGAAGATTGAAAAATCAATAATTTTTTAAAATAAATAAATAAATAAATAAATTTTAAAATATTTAAATTTATAAAATTTAAAATTTAAAATTTTTTATTTTATAAAATTTAAAATTTTTAACTTTATTTTTTAATAAATCTAAAAATTTAAATTTTTGTTTTTTAAAAAAATTATTAATTTTAAAATTTTAAAATTTATACAATTTTTTATAAAATATTTTAAATTTATACAAATTTAAAAAATTAAATTTGTACTCCCACTTTTATAATTTTTTAAAATAATTAAAATTAAAATTTTTAATATTTATAAATTTTAAATTTTAGAGAATTTTTAAATTTTATAGCTTTTAAAATTTTTAACTTTAATTTTTAATAAATTTAAAATTTTATAAAATCTTAAAATTTATTAATTTTAAAATTTTAAAATTTATACAAATTTTTAAATTTTTAACTTTAATTTTTTATAAATTTAAATTTTTTTAAAATTTTAAAATTTATACCAAATTTTATATACAAAATTTTGAATTTTTAAAAATTTATAAAAGTTTCAAAATTTTTAAATTTTTTAATAATTTTTTTTCATATATAAGAAAAATATAATTTTAATAAATATCTTAAATCAAATAATTAAAATCATACAAGTAAAAATTTTATTTATTTTAAAAAACTATTATGTTTGAGGGCAATTTTGTCATTTCATACAACTACCACTTTCTATCCCTCTTATTTCTCATTAACACACCAAACACAAATTCTTTTATAAATGGTAGTAATCTAATATCCAACCAAACACATTTTTACAATAGTTTCAGCTAGTTCCAACATTTATACTTATCCATGAAATAATTAGTTCTCTCTTATTCCACAACCAAGCGAAGCCTAATGTATAAATAGAACTAAACCTCTTAACCCGCCTAAAGCATTCCGAGTGGTGGGTAGGCCCACGAAGTTAAAGAGGGTTGAGCATGTTAGAGTTAAAGTAGTTTTATGATGGGTGACCCTCGAAAAGTTGGGACGTCACAATTTGTATCAGAACCAATCACCAGGCGAAAGTATGAGATGAGTCTTGACTGAGCCTTGGTTATGTAATAGGTAGAGCGCAGCTCTCGGTCTAATGACTGTTATGAGTGGAATGCGGCTCCCCATAAAGTCGATTAAGGCTAGCGAGACGAGTCTCATATTATCTGGTGCTTGTGAATGTACCTGGGCCTGACGAGAACGTTAAGACTTATAAGGGGGAGGAATCTGACACATTCAAAATTTAAAATAGTCCTATATATGAGATAAATAGGGTAAAATCTTTTAACCCGGTTATAATATTTTGGATGTGGTTAGGCCCAATAGGTTAAGAGGGTTGAGCATGTTAGAGATAAAGTAGTTCTAAGATGGATGACCTCCTAGGAAATGGAGCGTTACAGTATATAGAACTATTTTAGCTGGTTAAGAGGCTTAACTCTATTTATCTCATATATAGGATTATTTTAAATCCTTGGAATGTCACATTTCTTCTCTCTGTATGTAAGCCCTGACGTCCTTGTAAGATTCAGGCACACTTATAAGCACCAGACGATGTGAGACTCGTTTCGTTAGTCTTAACCGACTTTGTGGAGAGCCGTACTTCACTCGCAACAATTATTAGTTCGATAGCCCGCTTTACCTGTTATATAAGAAAGGCTCAGTCGAGAGACTCGAAACTCATCTTACACTTCCGGCTGGTGATTGACTCTGATACCAATTATGACGCCCCAATTTTCTAAATAGTCATTCATTTTATAATTACTCTAACTCTAAAGCATTTAACTCTCTTAATTTTTTTAAACTAATTATCAACTAAAATATTATAACCGAATTAAAAAATTTAATTCTATTTATATTTTATAAATATAATTAATTTAAATTCTGAAAATGTTATAATGATGTTGACTATTATAACTTTAAATATATAATATTTTATTTTTTAAAAAAATATAAACCATACGGAACTCTGCCAAATATATGTAATCACGTAGAGGAGAAATTTTCTTGTTTTTATTTTAAAAAAGACAAAATAAAAATTATAAATGGTCCAATGGTGTCTTGTATAATTTTGATCCCTGTATTTGTACGAACTCCGCCACCAATAGTAAGTAAACTCACTTTTTTTTTTTCTTTTACCTAAGAAAAATTCTAATGGAGTGTATACGTAACATTCCTCTTTATCTAAATAATAATAATAAAATAATAATAATAAACAGCGACGTTATCTGTTTGACTAATTAATAAGAGTTTGTACCAAACAAAATTATCTCACTCCTTTTTTTCTTTTTTTTCTTTTTTTTTTTTTTTTTTTTTTTCAGACACATTCTTTGCTCCTTTTTCCCAAACCCCACCACCACCACCCCGTCCCTCCTCTCCTTTCATACATTTTTATTTTTATTTTTATATAATATTTTTTTTAAAAAAATAATGTATGTTTTTCTCCTCGCCAATTTTTCTTACAATAAAATTATTTTAATTTATTATTTTTTTAATATATTTTTTCATCGTCATCAATTTTTTAATATTTTTAAATAATAAAAAAAATAAAGTAATACTATTCATATATTTTAAAAGAGTGTATAATACACGTCATATCTATTCAAAAATAAAATATTTTTTATTGATCATTTTGAAATAATTAATAAAATTTATTCTATTTCTGGATGGATGGATGAATAGAATATAAGATGTACAACTTTTTTTTAAAATATAAAAAAATATTTTTTTTTTACAAAAATTATATTTTTCTTTAAAAAATATATTTTAAAAAATAAAGAAATAAATAAAATATTTTTATAATATGAAGAGAGATATATAGAATATTATCTCTTTATTATATATATATATATATATATAAATATATATAAAATAACCTTGCCAACCCCTTCTCTGCGTTCCCTACAAATATCTTCTTGTTCCTCTTCTTCTACTTCTCCTTTTTCTTAAAAAGTTGAGAATAAATAATAAAGCTCTTAAAGAGAGAAAGAGTGCGAGAGAGAGAGAGAGAGAGAGAGAGAGAGAGAGGGGGGGGATATGAAGATACAGTGCGACGTGTGCGAGCGGGCGGAGGCGGCGGTGCTGTGCTGCGCGGACGAGGCGGCGCTGTGCTGGGCCTGCGACGCCGCCGTCCACGCCGCCAACAAGCTCGCCGGCAAGCACCACCGCGTCCCCCTCCTCCCCCCATCCCGCGCCGCTCCCCCTCCCTCCTCCTCCTCCTCCTCCTCCTCCCCCTCCCCCACTAACCCCACCTGCGATATCTGCCAGGTAAAACTACTACTTGTGTGTTTGTATGTGCTTCAATTTCCTATAAAACCAAAATATTGAGGTGTTTAATTTATATTGACTCTATAATTATATAAGGTTTTTAGTCTTTGATGTAAAAAAGTAGGCCACTTGAAAGCAGATAAAGAAACGGGAGAACAGATGCGAGATTTGATGAGCTTTTTGTTGATCTTTCTGCAGTTTCTAAATTTATCTCATACAACCAGTTTTCAGTTTACATATGGTTCTGAGCTCGATGTTCATCCAGTGTTATATTAGCTCCAATGGCGTTAATTAACAGCGGGATTGTTCTTTTGATTGGTGTTTTTTTGTTTGTTTGTTTGTTTGTTTATATTTGGTATAGGAGTTTATTATACAAATACCATAACAAAATTATCCTTTAGAAAATATAGGAGATATTTGTAGTTGCAACATCACCATTTAAGGATGTGTTGGACCATCTAATAAATCCGTGTCTCAAACTAAGATCTTGGTGTTCTTTCCCGTAGTTGTTTCTAAATTGTGGGGCTGGTATATCTACTACTCGGGGGGACCATTGTACTGATGAGCTTTTCTTGTGATTAACAACGACCCCATTTATGTGAGGAGAACAACTGGTGTTAATGCATGGTAGCATTGGCCTGCCCTGCAGTCTATTTACGGTTCCCTGCTTGCTGCTATTTTCGTCTCCAAAGAGTGCAATAAAATAACTCACCAAGGCACAGATGAGAGAGAGATGATAGGAATTGATTCCTTTGGTTGCATGGTAATAATAATCATAAAAAACCAAGCTTTTTCAGTACTTGCATAAATAGCATGGCTTGTATCAGATAGGAAACTGGTGCGCGATGCTGAGAGTTATTAGAGTGCTTGTTTTCTTCTGCAACTCGAGGGCTTTGCGTAGTTTCTGAAATTGTGCTTGTTGTTCGAGACAATTTTGAAGAATTAAGATGAGTACTTTTCCATCTGTAGATTGAAATGGTAGGGGAGGTTCTTTTCATCTTTGTTTAAATTCTGTTGCAATTGATCTCTTCCATATGATTTCTTGCCATCCTAGGTGGTGTTATCTTTCTGAGTTGATGGTGAAAAACATTCATATGCGAAACGCCAGAAGCATTTACATTTAGTGAAGTACAATTAAACCTGTTCTAATGTAGACCCTGTATTTGGACCTTAGAACAATTATCATCACCAAACATAATCAATTAGTCTTTTCGTGGAGAGCTTAACTTGCTGATTAATTTACAGGAGAAAGCAGGTTATTTCTTCTGCTTGGAGGACCGCGCTCTACTCTGTAGAAACTGCGACGTGTCGGTCCACACCGCGAGCCCTTACGTATCGTCCCATCAACGCTTCCTCATCACCGGTGTAAGAGTTGCTCTCCAGCACTATCTCACCAATGATAATAGCAACAGCAGCAGCAGTAACACTAACAACAGCTCCAGCAGCAACTGCGACAAACCTTCGAGCTCTCAGCCAAGAAGCACTTCTCTGACTACCAAGAAGCTGCGCGGAGACCCAGCGGCTGGTTTTGGTACAAAGGAGGCGGAGGTCTTCAGGCCGCAGTGGCCGTGGAATGAGATACTCGAGAATGTGGACTTTGATCAGTACTATGGTCTCTCAGAACCTGGCTCCTCCAGTTGAGAAGTTGTGGAAGAGGCTGCTGTGTCTCCTCTTTCTCTTTTATACAGAGCCAAAGGAAATAAGAAACAAAATGAAGAAATCAAGATCTGATCACACCAAGTTGTTTGTTAGTTATTGTTGTTACATCTTCTCTTCTTTTCTTTTGTTTTTTTTATTTGTTTAAGAATTCTCTGCTAATTTATCAGTGGATATGTCATTGTTTCAGTCGTTGATGTATGTGTTTCTTAAGGCATATGTCATGTCACTTTGTTGTTGTTTTCCGTAGGATGAACCGTTTGTTGTTGCTCATAGCTTTGTGAATGACCATACTAATACTTTATATAGATTAACTTTTAAGCCCACCATACTTGTTGCAATTGAAGAGATTCTCCATGCAAAAAAAGAACCAACAATGGCATTATATATAACTACTCTGTTTATCGAATGTTCCTTCTTTGGTGATCATATGAGATGTGCCTTTACCCCAACTAACGCATTTTATTTCCACCATCAACCAAATAAGAAAAAAAAGACACAACTTGATAAGCAAAAAAATTGTAGAAAATCCAAATGATTAAGCAATGTAATGGTTTCCAAACGAAATACACAAGGGAGTCAAAAGGCACATAATATTTTGTACTGATAAGTGAAAAATGATTTTTATATCAGCTAGTAAAACATTACCTTTACACAGGTGCACAGATTCTTGCCGCAAAGATCCTAATCGCGTAGTCTCGCAATGCTGCAGTCGAAAGACCAAGACCACCGGAGTTTTCTCTAATTGCATTTTCATGGGAAAAACAAGAGTGATAACATCCATCTCACAGAGGAGAGCAACCACAGTCACAAACATGTCTACTCTACAGTGAAAGTTGCCTACGAAACGGTAATCACCAGAAAAAAAAAAAAAAAAAAAAAAAAAAAAATCACAACAAAAGCACACTGATGGCGGACTATCACATTCTGCTTAGGCTACACTATCTTTGAGCTCGCAAATTATTGAATCTTAATTTGAAAGGAAATGGGTCGACTAATTCATCAGTATGATGCAAAATTAGGAAAAACACTAGCACACCGTATAAACAAAAACATACTGCTTGATAGAACAATGAAACTTGCTGAGTTCAAAAGTTACTTGTCCCGGATTGGGGATTATGAAGCCAGTTCACAGCAAAACACTTGAAACAAGTATAATTACACAGATAATGTTTCATTGAAAATGGAAAAAAAGACCACGACCAGACAGGCCCGAAGATGCCAAACTTCTTCTTGAGCTACTCCACCTGCGAAAATTATATTCTTACTAAACATCTATTGAATATATTATGCTGATATTTTTGAAGATATAGCCGAACCAAAATATAAAGAGCTAAATTTATTATCTACGCAAGAATCTCTATTTAACAGATGCAAACATTGTGTACAAAAGACCTCTAAAAAATAATAATGATCTTAAAGAACTGGGGTAATCATCCAATGCACCTGATTCCCTCTAAATTTTTATTGCCCCTTGTTATCAATTTTGAGTTAGATAATTAGTAGAAGCATAGAGGATATTGGCAAATGTGCTAATGTGCTCCATTGCTGAAAGAAGCTGAATAATGGATAAGAGAATTCTTAGCCAGCAAATCACATAGCATACATTTCTTCAACAGCCATTTCTTGTAAGAGGTTGGGTTCAAAAAAATAAAATAAAAGACCAGCCAACCAATCTCGTGTCATTAGGCCATTTGCCTACAAAGATTATAATTCAAGTAGAACCAACTTAAGCGTGAAAACTCGTGATAAATTTACTCGCTTTTCCTTTCTATGGAGCCATTTCTAGAAAGTTTTCCTCACAGCTAACCTGCAGAAATAGTGAAATGATATACTCCAAAAAAATCAAATTTTTTTTTTTTTTTTTCTAAAGTAAGAATGCATAGATCTAAGTTGTTAATAACATTGGTAAAAGAAGTTACTCTAAGAACCTAGTATCCGTAATTCACAACTGCATAACAATCCACATGTAATTTCCCAACCTATAACTCTGTAATTGCGGTTCGAACAAAACACCCAGATTACCCACAAATAAAACAGTTATATTGAGGTAATTCAAAAAGAAACTCTTATAGAACAATCAATACAAAATAAATTTGCAACTAACTAGGGATGCAGTGTGTAAACTTAGTAGCAAACTATGGAGAGCACTAACCCTAACCCTAACCCTAACCCACTAGCTATTAAGCTCCTTTCTCACAATTCTAAGCATCGTCGAGACATCTAATCAACAGAGATAGCTCAAATCATCACAACTACTTGGGTTAGAACGGATCAATCCGAGAAAACTGCAATATAATCATTCAAAATGACAACAGCAACAACAAAAAAACCCTAAAAACAGAGCCCAAAGCGATAGATCTAGAATTCGACCTCAAAAAAATCCTAGATTGCATCATTTTCTTCCGAGAAAAAGATTGATAAAAATTGGATACCTCTAGGGTGGCGGCGAGATCAGTGATGGTGGTGGGATGCGGAGGAGGAGTGGGAATTGGGATCGGGGCGATTGACGCGGTTGTATGCAGCCTCGCCGAGGAGGTAGATGCCGAAGGCGACGAGGGCGATGCCGAGGCCCGGGGTGGCGCGGCGGAGGTTGTTGTTGAGCATCGGGTGCTTCCTCCACTCGTCCCGCCGCCGGAAAAACTCCCCCGTCGCCCCCAGCTGCTTCCCCATCTCTCTCGATCCTTCTCGATCTCTCTCGAAAAAAAATCCAAAAAGAGGAAACCCTAGATTGGGTTGGGGACGACGAGGAGGGTGGTGTGGTGTGGTGTGTTCTATTGGACGATTTTGCCCTCCAAGTTGCCGACAAATTACGTGTAAGGGTAGCAGCCTATGGCCCTTATTGGCCCTTATTAGTTATTACTAGAAGAAGGGCCCGGCCCAATATGAACGAGCTTAATGGGCCTTAACTCGAAATAGTAGATCAGGGTAATTTTTAGATTTAACCATTATACTGCTTCAACACTGATCCTTTATTCGCCGTTAGTTGGGTAACATAGTAGGAGGAGTCAGAATGACAGATCGAATATTTCGACCCGAGAGAACTCGGGATGATATATAGAAAGCTGAGAGAGAAGTCAGGATGACAGCGTCTTGCTGTCTTACTCATGTTGTCTAGTTCGTTTTTTTATTAAACGAAACGAATAACGTGCTATCTTTTTCTCTCAAAAAAAAAAAAAAAGAACAGCATACTACTTAATTTTCCTTTACGCCACCATTGTGACAATCTACCACATGCATGGTTACTGTAGAATTGAACTAATAAAACAAATTTAAAGAGGTTCTTGTCCCCCATTAATTTTGTTGCACTAAAGCAACAAAAGGAATAATAATCCCACTGTACTCTTCTAAGGAAGCAACTTCTCCGTATCGATTCTCTACGAAGCAAAATTATTCCCTTTAGTTAGTTTATGCACATAAATTCCTGGGTGTTCTATACCTAAAACTTCCATGTGAGGGTTCACTCTACTTCTCAAAGTTGCTAATCTTATGAAAAATGCACCCGAGTTAAAAAAAACTTATAGACGTAGTAAAATGTGCACGTCTCCGCCTTATTGCATGGGCTCAGTATATTACTCTTGGATGTTGCTTTGAGCTCAGTAAACTAATATTGTAGCTTTAATATATTGTTTATGAGAGCCATTTAATTTATCCTGTATATTCAGTTATTTTTTTGCACCGTTTATTTACGTGGTTAGTAGATTAATTAATCTTCGCTTATGAATATTAATTGGTTTCTTCTTAATTGATTGAAAAGATTCTCGTTCTAAAAATATTGATTTGTAAGGGGGAACAAAAAATGTCACTTGTAGTATATTAAATTGAACAGTTGTGGTATCATGCTCAAGCCTTTGAGAATATATTCTCGCAACGTGCAAATTTAATATTTCTGAGAATCTATGAAGCGATCCTAATTGATTTCTCCCTTTAAATAGTTAATTGCACCAGAAATTAAATTAAGGATTTCGACGCGGCTTGAACTAAGTCCATGGATTCCATAGAATTTTACCATTCCACTAACAGATGTTTAAAAATATATTCAAGAAGTACTCAATATTCTTGATTGAACAGTAAGTAAATATACATACATACTCTTCTTTTTTTTTTTTTTCCTTTTTTTGTATCAAGGTGTTTATGTACAGTGAACTTGTATCTTTGTAAGGTACACATGATACACAAACAATGACAAAAATAATTAACAAGGACACAATCCCAGGTTTCGTTGTCAGTTGCAAATTTATCAGCAATTTTCGGAGCTCAAATCCTATCCATCTCTTGGAATGAATCCAAACGCACAAGCCATCTATGACAATTGATCTCACATATTTAAGTTATGATGCCAGTTATACTTTACGCAGAATGCGATAACATGCGGAGCTTAAAGGGATAGGAGGGTCTGAATATAGTCCTTTGGATATCTGATCAAAGATCCATTTATTCGCAGCCTCGGTATAATGTACTCCATCCCAAATGATGCTCTTCGTCGGATCCTTGCAGGATTTACCGATTAAGACATCGATTCCATTCTTCACAACTGTCTCACCGCACCTCGCATTCGAATTGTAATTGTACTTGCTGCTGCCGTCGCCGCAGCAAGATTGAAGTGGGTGCTCAAATCCTGCAATTATGTGCAAAATCTCAGCAAATGAATCACACTACTAGGAATTCTTATGGTTGGATTTTGGATAAATATTTGTTACCATCCTTTTTGGCTTGGCTTATTAGTGAGTACTTGACTGCGAAAATATCGACAAATGTGAGCGTGGCGAGAGGTAGCTCCTTTCTCAGCTGGACCACTGTTTCATTGAGCAAGCTGTTGAATCTTCGGGCCAAATCATTGAACAAAATGCTGCAACCGGCGCGATCCAATCGTGCCGCATTTAATGGCACTTGCACCAGAACATATGGTAGGCACCCCAGTGGGCCAGTATTATGAATCCAAAAATACCTCCCTCCTAATCCGTATATTCTCTGACAAACAAGCCAAGAATTTCAACTAATATCCTAAAGAATTCATACTAGTAAGGAATATAGTGTAATTGTACCTTTATAACTGTAGAAAACTCCTTTAGAGCATTTGGGAGATATTCCTCTGCCGACATGTTGCTGAAATATAGCGCGGTTAGGTCGTTTTGTCCGATGTCTATTGTGTACAGTGCTTTCGTGATGTACCCCTCTTTAGGCACTAAATCCTTATATACTCCACCTAGTTTGTAATCCAATTACAAAATAAGCTATAACAAGCTTGAGAGCACCACCAAATTGCTCGTCGAAATAGTTCGGATGAAAACCGAGACAGAAACTTACCTTTTCTGTAGACCATTTGCAACCGCGAATTAAATAGCAAGAACTGCTGCAGCTGCACATCAAGAGAGAACGGACTATACACGCCTAGAGGAAGAGTCGTGTTCTGAGGTACGATCGTCGACAATGCGGTAGCAAAGTTGGCGCCTCGGCTAAAGTTAGAACACAAAGAATCGAGATAAGCGCAAAGACGTGGCAAACCGAGCTCTTCAGCTGAAATTTTTTACATTTCATTCCATGCGTTAGAATTGTGATAATTGAAATAGTTCAGTACTGGTTGAGCTAACAATCTAGAATAGGAGACAGAGTTACACGAGAAGTTTGTACCGATGAAGTCGACAATGAGGCGCCCGTCGGAGAATCTTCCAGAAGGGAACCCGAAGAAGGTCTCTCCATACGGTAAGTTGACCGGACCGATTGAAAAGGAAGACGACAAGCCACCCGTATCGGAGTTCGAGTCTCCGAAATTGAAGATCGCAGGAAAACTGCATGCAGAGGATGAAACAGGAAACAAGTGAAATAAGAGGTAGCTGAGGAGAAAGAGTTGTCTCATTAGTTAGTAGTAGTTATTGGTGGATGAACAAAAAGAAGGGAAGTTATTTAGGTTGTTTCAGTTATTTAGGCTATATAAGAGATAGGGCCATTGATGCAAAGGGACAAATGATTCCTTTGACCTCTTCAGTGGTTATAGCATGTGCAGGATTAGGTGGGGGAGCTAAATTGGAGAAGAAAACAATACTTGCAAGTAGGGAACAAAGTTTCATGGTGCTAATCTCCCCAACCCAACAAGTGGAAAAAACAAAAGCAACGTCATGTAGTTTGAGTTTGTTCAACTCTCAATGTCTTTACTTTCCATTTTGTTGGTGTTCACATGTGAAGAATAGTGGCCCTAGGCTATAAAAATGACTACATGATTGAAAGGTCAAAGTACACTCTTTCAGCCTTAATCTAATTTTTTAAAACCTTTGGATTAAATGAGTTTCACTCTTCTCTATGATAGTTATCAAAAGAACTATGGTGCAATCAATTCTGAATTCTCTAAATATGTAAACTCTTGATTTGGCATCATAGTGACATAACATGATATAAGAGCAGGAGGAGGTTGACTAATACAAAGCAAGTTCAAAGGATAATAATGATATACATTTTGGTGCAGATTATTTTCGAAGAACAAGTAGGGTGATTATGATTAAGAAGTAACTGTATCTAGCATTAGTGTGATGTTGTGTAGATGAGTAGTTGGTGCTTCAATTAGTGAGAGCATTTTATTTTAGCTTAATAGGAGAGGGGTGCCAACCATGGGCTATATATTATCTAGCATTAGTTGTAGGCATTTAGTGGTAATACAAATTCTGTGACAGCAAATATTTGGGTGATCCCAACTCCTAACGCATTCTCCCTTCATCAAAGTCGTTCCCATCACTACCCAACGCTCCTGAATGGGACGCAGTGTTTCCTCTAATTAAGATAGAGGAATCAACATTTTCAGATAAAAAAAAAAAAAAAAAAAAAAAACCAAAAAAAACAAAACAAAACAGTATAATGGGATGCGCTTAATGTGATGCAAGTTGCAAAAATAGATGCACAAGGAAATAGCTTGCCTAAAACTTTCACAAAAGTCAACTAGAGTAAATCAAAGACAAAAATATTAACAAAAACATATTAATAGTTTTTCCTGGTTAGAATTTTTGAAGTAAAAGCTTTCAATACAATCTATCTCTTCTTTTGAAGTTCAAAAGATGATTTCTACTTCACATGCCAGCAAAAGTTTTGAAATCTTTTTAAATGTCGAATTCTAGTTGTTCAAGGAATTACCCCAGAACCAACAACAACATATGGGTTAAAATTTGTCATATCATGACATTCAAATAGGTTGGACATCACATCCAGAACAAAGAAATAATTGGTGCTGCAACCACTACTTGCAGCTCTGGAGGCTATAAATCTTTCGCATGACAAAGTTTTCAAAAGCCTACTTGCAAATTAGGTAGTATTATTATGTCCATTCACCATCACTTTTTTTCTCTTTTTTGAAATTTTTTTGCCATTCACTTGAAACTCCAGGGGCTAACAATTACCTGAAAGCACTTGACCATTGCAGCTAGTTATAAATTCCACTGGCAAGGGTTTCTTTGGAGAAAGGAGCATTATAATGATCTCTATAAAGATTGGTGAGTTCAATTAATCAATTATAAGGGCAATACCCCCCTCAATACACTGCATCTCCAATGAAAGAGACACAAGAACCACAATAAGCATAATTAACAGAAGCATATTCAATAATTGTAACTGTGATGGCATCTATTTCCAGCTTGCAAGTGTTCATGCTCTCATTAGAAAACCAACTTGATCACCATAAGCACTTATATAAATCAGCAAGTTGCCATCCTACTTGCTTTCCAAATCTATTTGACAAAAAAAAAAAAGAAAAAACAAAGAGCATTAAAGCTCAGAAAACTGTAAGATTTTGGAGGCTGAGTTAATCTTACCATAAAATTTGAGACATGCAAGCCTTAGTTACCTCTATACTTGAGAAGACTGGGGGACTTTTTGTTGAGAAATATACAGAAAAATTGCAAGAAAAATAAGCTTTTAGAGCCCGCAAAACTGCTAGATTTGTTCTCTCATTCGTTGAATCCGCTTTTTGCAGCTTTTGGCTTTCCACAATCCCCAAATAATGAGAGACGACCTGTCTTTTCTGATCTTACGTGGACTCCTTGCTTCACCTGCTATTAGCAAAGAATTTGGTTTAAGTTGAAATTTGCGGCCCACAAAAAATACAAGTGAGAAATACAAAAGGATTTCTACCTTCTTTCCATGTGATTTATTGGTTTTCCAACAAAGGAGACCGTTACAGTTAGGTCCAGACTCGTAACCCCTGTAAATCACACCACAAATTAAATACTAGAAATCCCAACTTCAGATGAATTCAGTCAAGTTGCTGAATATTCTTTAAACCTAAATAACTACGCTAAAGTCAATTTGCTAAAATCTGAATGATGCTTACAACTAAATAATCGACTCTCAATTTACTATGAAGGAATCGTATGCATCTCTAAAGCATACACCAAAGAGCTGGTTAAGAATCAGCAGATAATGAAAAACATGGTCTGGTTAGACCAAGATGATAATGAGGATTTTATGTCATATAATTCCCTTAGCATTTATCACCATGTTCAAAACAAATTTTGAATTTCTCAGCGAAAAAATGAGCCAAATAATGGGCGGATGTAAAAGCTTTAAACAACTTACTGACTCTCTTTATCAAAATTTGCCGGTGCATAGTTGGCGCTGTGAAGCAAACTTGGTGAAATGGCATATCCATTGCCTTTCCCTCCAACATGATCTTTCTGGTGGCATTGAGTGTTGCTGATTTTTAACGCTTTGATCTCACAATCCCGCTCCTCTTCCCAGCACTTCGAGGATACAGCAAGTGTGATCGACTTATTATGATTCTGGCCCACAACATTTTGTGGGAGAACTTGGTTCTTCTCGGGTTTTGGATGACTTAAAAACCCAGGTGTGCATTTCTCTGCAGCTTGAAGCCATGCACTCTCTAACCTTTGCTCATCAACAGATGCCGATTTTGCCCTTTTTCCTGAAACTTCATTCTCTCTACTGTTGATGCCTCTTTCAGAATGATCAGAGTTCCTCTTAGGCAAGTTGGGGGGTTCCTTTAGTCTCCCACTATTTGATGAGCCACTAAGCAAATCAGAATCTAATCGCCTTTCCTTAGCAAAGGATTTAAACTTTTCTGTTTGGTTTGTGGCACGAGGATTCTGTTCTAGGTTTTGCCTCTCAACAAAAATTTCAGGCATTAGACCTATTCTAACCTCCACGGTGTGTCTCAAGACTATCTCTAATGAGTTTGTGATACTGCTCAAGAATCTCTCTGCTCTAGACTTGACATTATCATCCTCGAATGCTATGAAAGCGATCAAGACACCTGCAACAATGAACTTAGTGATTGAAAGAATTTCGAGATTGAAACAACTGAACCAGCAGTCTTATGTTTAACAACATGGAAAATGCTATCCAAGAGAATAACAAATTGATTAAGTCAACATTTAAGCAACAAAAGTGATTATGTAAATCTATTAGAAATTAATTTAATAGAAGGAAACTAAGAGGATATATTGATGTGTTGATGGATTAGAAGATCACTAACAATAAAAATTCGTAATTCATTTTCAGGTGTAGCACCGTTATCAAATATCTAATTATTGATAAGAACGCTCTTTTGTTGCTACCAAAGCTTGTATAATAACCAAAGCTTACCGTCACATTCACTTATCGATAGTAGCTTTCCATAATCAGAAAGCAACTGCTGCAGTGTCTTTGAATGACATCTATCTATGCACCTTCTCCATATCTCAGCCAACTTGTCTGGGTTCACACATTTCAAAATTCTCTTTTCGGAGGTATCACTCGTCTGAGAAAATTCAGTTAAGGGTATATCAACAGATCTGGAATCCGCAGCCAAATTTCCACTTTTACTAGAGGTATCATTGGATCTTCTCCTATATGAGGGGAGGCCATGAGGAGTGGAATGCCCACTAATTGTTCTAGGACCCAGAGTAGATTTTGATTCGCGAAAGGTGAGGAGAGGATGAGAAGTATTCCTTCCAATTGAGTCTCTGACAGATTCTGTCGGTTCATCATTAATCTTTTTAGCACTCTGCTCTGAATTTTGGTTCGAACCAAGCTGTAGTAGCGCTGCGGTGAACCATGTTGAGCGTTCACTTGAAAGCCTAAGCTGTTTTTCGGCATCGGAAAGGATCTTCAAAGCTTGCTGTAGTCTCTCCAACTCAGCTTCAGTTACTATATGAGAAGAGTAGAAGGCAATGAAATAGCGTCAGGCCTCAGCACTACAGAACTACTAATACAATCAGCAAATAGAAAAATTAGCTGAGGGCATGAATAATACAAAATAAGAGCATATGATAGATTAGTAATATAATGAAGTCCTCGTGGTAAAGGAAAATTTGTCCAATAGTACACTAGGTTTATTTACAGCTCAACATGTTAGAGGTTAAAAATTTGACAATTTGTCCAATAAGCCAAACCTTCGAAATATCCAGGGATAATTTACCATGATGTAATGGAGACCAACCTATTGTCTACGCATTTATAGCACTTTAGTTCAACGAGAAACTGGCATTTTGATTGAGGAGCAGGAATTAATTAAAGAGCATATCTGAGTCTCCAAGCGGCTCAGGCTTCAGACATTAACAAATGAACTAATGCTACAAATGCCCCTAGGACTGCGTTGGTCTGTTAGATTTATTTCTTCCTACATGATTTCATGAATCACGAACAGGTCAAAACTCATTAAACAACATTCTCTCATTTACACACAAATTTATTCTGCAAACTATAATGCACCTTTTGGTAATTATATTCAACCAAGGATTGCCTATGACTCATGATAGGTGACTCAACACGATAACCATCACAAGCTGCTGAAAATAACAGTAAACATAAAATATGTACCTATCCCTTTCGGTTTGCACACCCTTATGTGGTTAGGAATCACACATACAAAGAGTAAAAAAACACTGGCTAGAATCAGAAGCTCAACATCCCATGCAAGAAACGAGATATGAAGCCTTTCCTAAGGGAAACAAATGATAACAAAGTACTCACAACTTCGCCCAGTGAGAGCTGTACCATTACATCGAGAGTTGGCTAGCCGATGAGTTCCAGCAATAATGTCCATTATCAGCCCAGCTAACTGAGACATCAAGGCAATTGGATCAACACCAGAATCCATCAGCTCTCTGGACTTCTTTACTGTCTCAGCAGTGTCCGATGACATAGCTATCTCCAATAGGTCGAGTAACTTCTCATCTGAGACAACCCCAACCTGGATATGCATATAATTCTTGAAGTTAAATCTGTGACGGACATAATAGCTAAATCTAATTAAACGACAAAAATAAAGGATGCCAAAGTAAATAGTATGGTAATTGCTGATTGATATGGAAGACAAAGGGCTAACAATGCACATTTCCATGAAGAGACTAGTCAAATTGACCTTTAGTTTCACCCGTAAAGTAACTCAGAAAACTATGAATTATTAAAGAATCTACTTAAGAGGAAATCAAATAGCCCTTAGGAAAAAAAAATTAAGCGAGAAAATAGAATATGGAGAAACTTAGAAGTATTTCCTGTCGTGAGAAAGCGAAGTATTCTAAATTATCAGATGTCCAAGAATTAGCAAGATATATTAGAGACTCCAATTAACTTTCTCATCACTTCTCACACCAGATCATTCTTACTTCACTAGACCTAGTAAAAAAGAAAAGCAGGACTCCGATAAGCAAATCTGTAGACAATTTTTTAATTCAACAGTAAAAAGAAAAAGGAATCAGAAACATATGTAGACAAATAACTCGGAACCAAACTCACTAGATCATTCACAAGAGATGTGGTTATCTTTTTCCCCAGCAAACTCAATTGATCTAACATCATTTCTGCATCACGTAGTGATCCATCTGAGTTCAGAGCAATTAAATCCAAAGCATCTGATTCAACATCAAGATTTTCTTCCACAGAGAGTTTTCTCAACCGACAAGCTATATCGACATCTTTGATCTTAGAAAATATGAATTTTTGACACCTTGATATGATCGCACGCGGCAAGTTCTCGGGATTAATTGTTATGAATATGAAGACAACATTAGCTAATGGCTCATCAAGAAATTTTATGAATGCTGACCACATTTTGGTAGACAACATGTGGCATTCGTCAATGACAAAGACTTTGTACCGGGAGTGAGTTGCAATAGTTGATATTTTTTTCAATAAGTATCTAACTTTTTCGAGGCCACTCTTATTAGTAGCATCCACTTCAATTAGATTCATTCCATTTCCATTCAAAGAATCAGCACACTCCTTACAGAACCCGCACGGTTTGTTTTCTTCGGTAGCAAGACAGTTTAAAGATGCTGCAAATATTTTCGCCACTGCTGTTTTCCCAGTCCCACGAGGACCTTGAAACAAATATGCAGGGGCTATTCTTCCCCTTATAATAGCATTGTTAAGTGATTGAGCTACAATATTTTGGCCGACTATTTCGTCAAAAGTCTTTAGCCTGTACTTTTGACTTAAGCTTCTCTGCTCGGTAAGCTCCAAATCTGATCCTCGACGTGAAGCTACTTCAATTCCCTCCTGGCTTCTACAGCTAGACCATCTCCTCCCATCCAAACGGCTTACAGCTTCCAAATCAAGCTCCCCAAAGTTAGCAGAAAGCTCATCACTTGCTGAATCTATTGATGAACTACCCTCGTCACGGTTATTCATCAAGAGAGGCAATCCTTGGGACGATTTTTCCACATATTTTCTCTTAATAGATGATCTTTTCTTATTATACAATGACTGGCTCCCACAAAGAATGCTGCTGCCTTTTCTCCTCAAAGTATCTGATAGTGAAGGAGAATAACAACCGCCGCATCCACTCTCTTTAGTCTTTTTTGACCAATAGCAAGGGATGCCACAACCCTGACGCCTTGCTAAAGCTAGTTGATCCAATTCATCTCCATCAAAAGAACCAATGGTGCTAGGGCATCCATAGCGGTAATAAGAGTTAGTTGAAGCAGGCGTACAAGAATGAGAAGATCCCTCTCTTCTATTTTTTCTGAGTATTTTTGAGGAATTTGACCAATTCCCGCATCCCGACCCAGATAGTAATGGCGAAGCAGAGCGAGAAAAGTAAGCACCTTTTCGGGTGAGTTCGTGAGTCAACCTCCGCAAATCTGCAGAGTTGCAGTTCTCTGTATCATCGGACTGCTCGCCTGATTTGGAAATTCCTAATGAGCTGGACGGGAGATCAAGCAGCTTTGAAACCATTGAATGTTTAATTGCTCCTTTTCTTGAAATCGAATTTCTTCTCAATTTTCTAGCACTTGTTTTTACTGGGGTCTCAGAATTTGATCCACCGACACTGTAGATCTTCACCGGGACCTCGAGATACGTATCACTCTTAGATTCTACATCATGAGAGTTGCTTAAACTCGGGCTTCCCTCAACTGAAGCTGCCATGCCGTCCCCATTTGTCTTTAGTTCACTATCGCTAGATTTATTAGACTGATTCCTCCAGTTATAGAGATATACCTTTTTCCTTCTGTTTTCACTTCGTGGAGGCAATGCGAGCGAATAAGCACCATCTTTCTGTGCCGTGTAGCCTCCAATTCCATTAGCATAAGGAATATTAGAAGTCACAGTAAGTGATTTGGAACTCAAAGGAGACCTCCAAGATGAACAAGTTTCAGGGTCACGTAAAAAGCGGGCCTTCTGAAGGGCAGTTAACTCTTTCTTCAAGTGAAGCTCACTCGGACCAACACAGCCTTCCACCATTATCTCCACGAATTAAATAGCAGGGAGGGAGCCACAGATCAAACACATAAAGCAAGCCTTTGAACAAGATATATTTCATGCACAGCAGTAACACCTTTACTCTGCAACAACAATAGACAATCAACATCAGAAAACAAGTAAAACATTATAAACACGACCAATAGATAAGTTAAACAACAACAGACAAATCAACATCGGAAAACAAGTTAAACATTATAAACAAGACCAATAATATTAAACAATAGCAAAAAAAGCATATCAGTAGCATGCATAAGCTCACTATATAGTAAAAGAATATATGAAACCATTATTTAAAATGCTGTACATACACTGAATAAACAGTTCCAATTGATTATCATCAAAACTTGATGCCTAACATAAAATCGCAATATGAGAAATTGAGATAGAAGGAGGCAACTTTTGCTATATGACTGCCCATATCAGACAACCAGTGTGGCACAATCATCAAAAAATAAGCAAACCAAACTGAAGGCTTACATGTAGCTGTTAGTGATCATCAGATTTTATTGCGGTTTTATTAGCAATAACAAGGGATGCTGAACTAATGGAGCAAAGTTGCTTTATTCTTCAACACATAATCACATGGGAAAAAAAAAAGAAACGAAAAGTTGAAATATATTTGGTTTCGAGCAGGTTGAGAAAGTTGAAGGAGACGGCAAACATTTGACACAGAATGGATCCCGCAAACAGGAAATCTGATATCAAAATTAGAGACGAGTAACAATAGCGAAAATATTTTATCGCAAACATAAGCAGTAAAATGTAGATCAAAGGAAAACAAAAAATGGGGCATTTTTCCTACACACAGGTATATCACATTGCATACAAATGAAAAAACAAAAAATTCAACAAGCAGAGATATCACAAAATATTCAAGGACTGCACAAATGATAACTTGCCAAAAGCAAAGGAAGTGAACAAGTATCTAGAAGTACCTTGACGATCACTATAGCTCACAGGGTAGGTTAATGGAGAAAGCATGAAAACATAGTAAACCTTAAAAATGTGAATGCGGCCCTAAGCCCCTCTCACATAAACAATATGCAAGTGGACAATTGAAGTTGTGTGAACTTGCGACTAATTAATCGGATACAATCAGTATGCACAGATTCAGGAACTTGGTAGATCCATTCACCCAATTGACTCAGAAATGAACAACAATGGAAAATCACAGAAATGGCAACTGAAGAACGAAAACTCGAACTAATAAGATTTGCTAGAACTTAGATACAAAATAGATGATCATCTTAACAGATAATACTAGAATTATAAGCATCCCTTGAGACCGCAAAGCTGCAAGAAGATCGAGGTAGACACATTAATTAACCAAAACTTCAGAAACAAAAAAAAAAAAAGAGATCTCGAGGAAGACTAAAGATAAGAGAAATGGAGATTTATAGTGTGATCATGCTACAAACCCACTCAAAACTTGGTAATTAAAACAAACCAATAGCTGCATTCACCACTATGATTTATCAGTAAGTACAATACTTGAAAAAACAACTTCAAAACGAGATAACAAGCTCAGAAAAAGCACCAAAGAGGATCACAAAAACCATAAAAATATGAACTTGAACTTATACAAGGAATTATCCACCGATCATCACCAAAGTACGACTCAATCATCGAAATTAAGCGAGAGCACACCCTAATCACCTGCCACATCAAACCAAAAACCATCACGTAGCCATTTTTAGCCACCAAAAGCCCAAATGGTCCCCGATTGGTGACAAATCAAGTCGAATATACCCTTCACGAGCATCACGAGCAACAACACACAGGATTACGACAATGGAGCATAAAAAGGGCACCTTTTTGGGGTGGAAACTTACGTGAATCTTCGCGGATCCGGGAAGAGGAAGAGGACGCAGCGGAGAAACAGGAAAGTGAGCAATAAGGGAGTGATTTTAGGGGTCAAATGTTGCGACAGAGAGAGAGAGAAAGAGAGAGAGAAGAAGAGGGTGATGGGGAGTGTATAATTTAATTTCCCTTTTTACAATGGAAAAAAGGGTGATGGGGATTTATCATTTTATAGTTGTAATTAAGTTGGTAATTGTTTAATTTAGGATTTTAATCATTTAATTTAGGGTTTTGAGCTGGCGCCCCTCCGACACGCCAAAATCAAAAACAGCAGACCCCAAACCCGCCAAGATTCCCATGCGGCGTCTCAAAGGTCTCAAAATGAAAAAAAAATAAAAAAAATTATATATTCAAAATCATAAATATATTTTATATAATATTTATTTTAAAATAGTGTAAATTTTATTAATTATTTCAAAATAATCAGTAAAAAAAAAATAATTTTAAAATAAATGAGATATATATTATACATCCAATTCGGATATACAGATAGGAAAATGCTACTTGTACACCCGTAAGGGGTGTACATCTCACACCCCCACCCATCTAAGGGTGGGGGTGTGATGAGTGGTCACTTGATGTGACCCGTAAAAAACATCGACACCATTAAAAGGGTGGAGGTGTAGGATGTACACCCCTTCGGGGTGTACATGTAGCATTACTCATACAGATAATATTACTTGCACTAAAATACATATTTAATTATAATATAATATATATATGGGTCCCACGTCCTTCTATTTTAATTTTGTTTTTATTTTGGACTTATTTGCTGTAAAATTAAAAGTTTTACATGGTAATTTTCTTTTTCCAATTCTATTCTTAGCTCTAAAATTTGTCTTAAATATACAGTGTTATTGGCGACAATTTATATCCATAAATATGAGCTTTATTAAGATTTCTAAAAAAAAATTTAAAAAATGAGCCATGTTAAAAGTTGCTTAACAACTACATATTCTTGATGATCATTTCTCTTTTGTGCTATTTTAAATTCTGCACCATCACTTTGCAAAAGTGAGGAGGTTCGATTCATTGACCAGGTAGCAAAATTCTAAAGTTCATGTATCTAAATGTGAACACATGAAAACAGTGAGATCCAATTTTACATTTGTCCATTAATGAAAATGATTATATAAATAAATAATGGACCAACCTAGGGACAGCTCCCAATGGTTATTGCCGAGTATATCCAACATATGCCTTTTGTGACTTTTCTACCAATAGTAGTGGGAGAAAAAATTTGCACGCTATACTCGACAGGAGTTGGACCATATTTTTATGATTATTTCTGTATTAGGGATCTACTGTATGATCCATTTTCAAATAAATTTTATCTCTTTACCCTCTCCTAATAGATTGTGAAAAGATTGTTGACATAAAAAAAATTCTAGGAAAAAATGGACTAGCGACTATTTTTACACCAGGTGAGTTATATAGTTAGAAAGGAATAGAAGAATATTCGAAATAAAAAAGTAGGTATCGAACTATTTATTAACGAATGAATATTTGGAATTTCTTCTGCACCTCCAAATTCAAAACCTAATTAATAAAACAGTAGCATGCTATTGATTCTAAAAAAAATAATAATAATAGTATGCTATTCAAAATTTTGAGAAGGTTTTTTATCTTTGATCTTAATGATGAATTCAAGAAATTTTATTTTATTTTAGTTTATTTTTATGAGCATAAATTTAGAAAATTTTAAATAAAAAAAGGAAAATGCTAGATGTACACCCCAAATGGGGTGTACATCTTACACCCACCCCATCCTAGGGGTGGGTGAATTCCACTCGTCAAATCGAGTGACGAGTGGATGAATACCCACCCTAGGATGGATGGGTGTAGAATGTACACCCCATTTGGGGGTGTACACCTAGCACTACTCATAAAAAAAATGGTGTTTGTATATATAGTTAACCATTTAATGATACAAGAATCAATAAAAGCTAGGATCGAGATGTGTCTTTTCACCAGCAGTAGTGTAACTTGTAGGAGGCTAATAATTAAAAGCGCAGCAACGCAGGAGAATCAATTCAAATTTATCACTCCAATTTATCAATAGGGACCAGTGCAATAACCAGCACTTCTTTCACATTAAAAACAGTGGTTGAGGTTACTTCAATGGAGAAAAGTCCCCAATATACTCGACACGCGCATTCGAGAGTTTATAGGCTTTAATTTATGGTATCTATTTTATACGCATATTGTAGATAGAGCAATGCTGTTATATATATATATATATATATATATATATATATATATATATATATATATATATATATATATATATATATATATATATATATATATATATATATGTATATATGATATCATAACAAATAAATTGCACCATTTAATCCGCTAATCTCGCATGAGAGTGTGAGTGTTTTTATGATCCTTACGTACAACATTGATCCTCATCGATCAGCGTCTCATCTAATATCATAATCGAAAAGGAAATGATTGGCCCATTACTAATCTAAAGTTTCAAAACTTTATTAAGATGACATTTAGATCAAATTAATAAGAATCATTTGCGACACATGCAAGCATCACGTACATTGGACGGTCGACGTCTACAGCTAATCTTAGAATTAAACAGCTGTCTGAAAATTACGTACTTTGCTAAGACAGATGATATATAATGGTGGTAAAGATAATGTAAACTTAGTTAGGTATTAATTATTTCAGTGTAATTGATTCACATCAAACTGGGGTCTACAATGAAGTTGAGACACTTAGTGGAGACATTCTTAAGTAAAGCAATCAATAAAGGGCCTACTTGTTTCTGATCCTTCTCTATCTTGTTTGGAGAGTAGGTCACTGACCATGTGATCGAGGGTTGTGTACTTGCTGTGATGTAACATTTTTTCTCTATCTTGCATGTATCAATTTTCAGTGCCAAAACAAGCGTATGAAGCCATACAAAAATTTCATTCCTTCTCTAGTTGTCCTCTCCTCGCTTTGTTGGATTCATTCTTATTGGGTCCCTTGTGCCCCAAGTGAATATCAAAATCAAATTTCCATGGCTAGGCTTGGCCTGGCATGTCTAATAAGTCATAGTAAGTTCCAAAAAAATTAGATTCGACATATAATAATAATTATTTTTTACCAGTCATGCATCAAACCCACAGAATTTAATTCTGTGTACTGAATTTGATTTGTTATAGTAAATTAGATTCTCTGTTGAATTTAACTTATATTATTCGTTAGAATTGGTAGATGGATTTAGATTATATACTAAAAATAAGGTCTTTTATTTATTGGTATAGTTTAGAAGAGAGATAAAATTTTAAGACATTAATTATAAACATGGTGAAAGTACTTCTATTTTGTCATAGTTTTGCGTTTATAGATAGATATTCGTGTTGATACAAGTGAAATTGTCCTTTTTTTTTAAAAAAAAAAAGAACAATTACAATTAGATTTGTCAATTGAGTAGAGATATATATAAATGGAGTTGTATATACTCATATATAGACTCTTTATGTAGAACTTAGTTATATATATTGTTACTTCTTTTTAATTTTCAAAGCATGAATAATTAAATAAATTGAAGCCTTTCGGAGGGTGTTCTTTTGGAAATAAGGGACCACAATTGCGGAGGGGCAATGCATAGTCCAGTGGATGACTATTTTCAGGAGCAAAAATGATGGAGGATTAGGGAATATGTACATAAAGAATATGAACATTGCTAGGATGGAGGATTAGGGAATATGTACATAAAGAATATGAACATTGCTCCTTTAGCTAAATGCATTGTGGTGGAGGTTCCTCTCAGACAACGAAACCCAATGAGGTCATCTCATAGATGATTTATATTACTCCGAGAGAAAAACCATTTAACGAAGGGGAGTTCTTCAAACCTTACTTTCACTAGTGGCAGAGTGTTCTATCAACAAAAGACATTTTTAAGTGTGGTTTATCCTACTCAATTGGTGATGGATATAGAGTTAGCTGGTGGACTAATATTTGAACCGGTCATGTGTCACTCCGTACCTCTTATCCACGTATTTGCGACTATGTACGGAATAAAAATTATAAGGTGAAAGACTATTGGGAAGTCAAGAGGTGGAAATAGAATAAGATATTGTCAAAATTTGCCCCTACTCCCAGATGGATAGGGACCTGATCCTAAATCTTAAAGAGTCAGTCAACGCAATCTCCTTCAGCAACAATTTGGATGAGGTGGGCTCAGTCGGATAAGTATACGGTCAAATCTTGATATAACTTTTTACAAGATGGCAGTGTAAACGATAGTAGATTCGTATAGCTATGAAAAATTAGATTCTCGTTAAAAATTAAGATTTTTACTTTCATCCTTAAAAAAAGGTGCGCACACCAGATAATCTCCTCAAAATGGACTAGAGTGGAGAAGGGAACTGCTTTTTTGTTTGAAAGAGTTAGAGACGGTGGAACACCTATTCTTGAACTATCATTGTATTAGAGAAGTTTTACAGGGTCTGCTTTCAAACAAATTGCTCCTCCTCAATTACTCTCTTCCTAGTAGGCTGTGGGAAATGAGCAAACTAAAATGCAGTGTGTTAGGGAGAAAAAAGCTAGCGACAATCGCCACCGCTTGATGGGCTATCTAGTTGGAGAGATATAAAAGAATTTTCGAGCATATAAAACAATCGCCATTGCTTGATGGGCTATTTGGTTGGAGAGATATAGAAGAAATTTCGAGCATATGAAACAATCGCTGAGGCTCTTAATGGTAGAGATTCATTCTCACAAGAATAACTGGGATTCTTACTATGCTAGATAGTTTTTTTTTTTTTTTTTTTCGCAATAGCATATTATTTTGTTCTTAAAAAAATAACAATAATAATAATGCTCTCACACACACACACACACACACACACACACACACACACACACACACACACACACAACACACACACACACACACACACACACACACACACACACACACACACACACACACACACACACGGAACATCACTATGGGGTTGAAATCAAACTTACCACCAAAGGAAAAAGACAAGTGCATGACACAACATTTCCTTGAATATATGTGGGTAAAAGTTAGTTTTAGATACATAGGATCTTCATTAGCATACGGGGTATGTTCCCCTATAGGCAATCATGGACTTAATAGCACCATTTGACTTCTTATTTTCTATCACTGATGTCATATCCAAAGGCAAACCATGGACTTTAATATTAAAATCAAATTATTATTTAAATTTATCTGTTGACTGTACGGAGATGAGATCATGTTCAAAAGACAAGGAGCCGTCGTGTTTTGCTTAGGATTGGCACCATGTGAAAGCACCACAAAATTGCGCCTAGCTAACCATATATATACATATATAATAAGACTTGCATGATTTTGAAATTACAGAGCTTTTCATATTTTTAAATTATTTTCGATAATCATTATAATTAAATATAATTTATATTATTAAAATTATTTAAAAATTAAATTTTATAATTTTTTTTAATTCTATTTGTCTAGTAAACGAATAGTATATATATATATATATATATATAGTTGACATTTCCTAATTTTTTCTTACATCATGAATGATGATGAAAATGAAACATCAACAGTGATTAATTAAATCTGCATAGACAATTGGTAGGTTTTTCCATGAGGATATCTCACATTCGAGGAATTTAAAACTGATCAAATTGAGGACTAATCTTGATGATGATATATTGTATATTATAAAAATTATCAAAAAATTTTTTAAAAATTTTTAAATAGTGTTTAACTGTTTATACTACTCTTACAGTCGAGCAAAACCGGGCCGGGCCTAGATTTTTCATTTTTGGATTTATCCGGCCCAATCTATTTGGACAGAGTGTGGGCTGAAATTAACAGTGTACCCCAAAGGCCAAAGAAAATTTAATCAGGCCCGGCCCAATTAGGATTACTAATCCTTTAAATTAAAAATTTTAAAAAATATGGAAAAAAACTCACACAGGGATTAAAATTAGAAATCCAAGTTCAGGTGTGAGTTCATGTATATTCCTCACCAGAAAAAGACCTGCCATAGAACAGTGAAAGGTAAGTTACAACTGGCTCAAATAAAATTTAATATATTGCAAATATAACAAATGAGCAGATTTAAAAGAGGATATGCTAGGGGAGGAAGTTAATAACTATCGCCGCACTCTGGTGGATTATTTAGTTGGAACGTAACAAAAAAAAATTCAAAAATTTTTTTTTTGCCTCTCTGGCCAACTAATAGTGGAAATTCATAATCTCGAATTCTGTACTAAGTTTTTTTTTTTTTTTCTCTTCGAGTTGTCTCTATTTGTATCTTAGTTCTTCTTTTTTTTTTGAATAGAACGGTAGCATGCTATTTTTCTCTCAAAAAACAAATGAGCAGCTTTAGTATATAGCTACCAAATGAGCAGCTCTGTATTTTTTTTCTTGAGAAAAATATAGCATGCTACCGCTTTATTCAATTAGAGGATGAATTAGACAACAACAGAAGACAGCTGGGTCTTGAAGAAAAAAAAAAAAAAAAAAAAAAAAAAAAACTAACCAAAGCAACCCGAGTGATCCCTAAGGGAACGGACCTCCACCAAAATGTGGCCCAGAGAATATTTTATCCCCTAAAAAATTCTCTTGTTTCTCTTTAACCAAATAACCCACCAAGTCACAGCGATTGTCGAAAGGTCAGTCCTCCCTAGAGTTCCACCTTTAGAGCTACAAGAATACCACAACCTACTGGTGAAAGCGCAATGGCGAATCATTGATTTGTTAGGAAAAAGACTCTGCAGGACGGCTTTGGTATTGAGGCGACCCAAAAAAATATGAGAAAAAGACCCTGCAGGATGGCTTTGGTATTGGGGCAACCAAAAAAAATATGATCCACTATTCGCCCTCCTCCAAACAGAACCTGTAGCTCTCCTCACCACTCCACCTTCTTTTGCGTAGGTTATCAACAGTGAGTGCCCTCCCTCTAAGTACAAGCCAAATAAAAATCTTCACCTTTAGGGAGACAATTATCCTCCAAAGTCGGTCGAATCTTTTATCCTTAACCCCACCATCTTGCATAAAAATGTATAAAGACTTGACAGTAAACCTTTCTGACTGAGACCACCTCCATCCGAGACTATCCCTTCTGTTGCAGAGGTCTACAGTTGAAACCGTATCCTTTAGTTGTAGGATCAAATCCTTACTAGATAGTATGTGAGCTTAGCTCAACCCAAGATTTTCCCCCAACTCCACCCGTTAGTTCCCCAACAATCCTTGAGCCTGCGCTCTTTACGACGTACTTTATCATAAATAGATGGTTAGAGGGTGCAGAAGGGCGCATGTCCGTACCAGATATCCGTCCACCAGCAGCTCTGTATTAAAAATAAGAAAGCAAGAATAATTCAAAAGAAAATTAGAAGAATTCCAAAATGCGCCATCAAGAATATTGTATTTTGTGTTCGTCCCTCGCTCATTTTCTATAGAACAAGTTACTATACAAAATAACATTCAAAATTGTAAGTTTTTCTACGGACTTTTTTCTTGTGTCTGCTTATTGATTCTATGGATGGATCTTTACAAAAAAAATTATATATTTTTAATAAAAAATTAATATGCTATCGTTTCATTCATTTAGTAGGTAAACTAAGCGACAGAGTGAAGCCATTCAAAATAATATCCTTTCTCTCATTGTCCCCTCCGACATGCGTCTGCATTAAGTTGGATTTTCGGGAGCCCCTTGTGTCCCAAGTGAGTATCAGTATCAATTTTGAGATGGTTATCCATGTATGACTAATTAAGCTTGGTGTGACATTGGTTACAAGCCGTCTAAATTTTCCTCTCATACATCCTTTTCAGCCTTTTTCTTCTTGGTTATCTTTAATGATGGAGAGAATAACAAACGGAAAAGGAAAACAAATTGGTGACCGATAAGAAGTACAAAACAGAGAAGAATCGGAGAGGAGGTAGTAAAAGGTAGAGTTATGTGTACGTGTAGATACTTTCTTTTGAACTTAGACGGCGAAAATTGATGGTTTGCAAGGACTTTCACATATACCCTCTTATATGATGGAAAACAACATCATAAGAAAATTAAAGCTATATTTACTTCAACTAATGAGATGAGATTATGTCTCAGTAGCAGCATGCATGTGAGAGTACCAAAAATGGTACATTACTATGCTGATATCATATATCCCAGCTGCTTAAATAATTTTACTTTGCTAAATAATCATGCATTCATAAGTAAACACATTGGCGGCTAATTGATGTCGATTGTCGAATTGAAATTTCCTTTCTGTTCTCGCAGTGCAGGTCGAGATGTGTGCTTACAGATGCATGCTTCACATCCAAAGGAGCGAAAACTAAGCAAAGGTCCAATCAGTAGATCGCAATTTTTTTTTTTTTTTTTTTTTTTTTTTTTTTTTTTTGAGAGAAGGTAGCTTGCTACGGCTTCATTCAATACTGCTTTGAACTAAGCTACATAATGAGGCAAGAGGGCCTCAAGAGAGAAAAGAAAAAAAAAAAAAAAAACTATTCGCAATAAGAGGTCCACGAACCTCTCAACTCGCGTACCACCATAAACGTCTGACTCAAAGAGGCCCGCTTGTCTTCAAATACCCATTCATTGCCAAAGGGCCCACCACGTTAACAAAACAATCACTCGCTCTCGCCTCCCTAAAGCGCCCCTTTTGCTACCGCAAAGATCCCATAGCTCATTCACCAAGGTGCAATTGCGCACTAGCGCCTTGTTCAAATGTTGCCCCTCAAGTAAACCTTTAGTGTAATCACATCCCACAAAGAGGTGATCTGCGCTCTCGTACTCCACCCCACAAAGGTGGCACCTCTCGTCTCCACTCCAACCCCTCTTTTGAAGATTGTCCGCTGTTAGAATTCTTTGTTTCAGAACCAGCCACACAAAGATTTTCACCTTTATCGGTGCTTTTGTCGGCCACAACTGACTGAAAGTAGTGCAAAGGACTCCACCATTCTGTAGAAAAGTGTACATCGATTTTATCGTAAAGATTCCAAATTTGGTTTATCTCCACCTTACCGCATCCTCCCCTAAATCTTTCTCTGCCTCTTTGTACGTTGGGATATATCCCACATAGAATCTTGCGCCACCTCCACCTTCCATCTCTGAAGCATTCGTTCACCCGACAGTGCTTGTATCGGCATCCTTAAAAATGTTCAAAAATTGAGAGGCAAGAGGTGTCTCACAACACCATTTGTCTACCCAGAACCCCACGTTCCCTTCCTCCCCGATCTCGTATTGAACCCCGCATCTGAATACCTCCTTCATCTTAACAACATTAGCCCACCACTGGGAATAGGGCCAGAATGAGGAACCTTCCCAAAAGGGCCTCATTCTTTTATAATAAAGTCCTTTTACCAGGGGGCCCCACAAGTGTTCGCCCTCGGAGAGAAATTTCCACCACTATTTCTCCGACAGCGCCACATTCATATTCTCCAGGTCTAATACCCCCAGCTCCTCTCTACTCCTGCACACGGTCTTCCACCGCACTAGACAATGTTCCCCTGCGACCGACGCCTCTCCTTTCCAGAAGAAAGCTCTTCTAAGAGCCTCCATCCTATAAACAACCCATTTAGAGACTCGAAACACTAATCTTTGTATTTAAGCTGAAAATTCTGATAAATTTACTAACTCATGAGTGGCTACATTGGTTCATCCTCACCTTCATAGAATTTGTACTACCTTATAAAAAAAATGGTGGCAAGAGGATAGTGGGCGTCCTTAGCTATTTAAGCAGTGGGTACTGGGAATTTGATATTGGTACCAGATTATAAGAATTCACAACTTGCTTCGGTATCGATTGTTGGAATTTCGTAACAAAAGCGTTGAACTAAAATTTTACGATAAACCTGTCTTCTTGAAAAAAAGAACCGGCACAATTATAAAAAAAAAAAAAAAAAATCAAACAAAAATATATACATGTAAAATATAATTCACTAATCAAGAGAATGTTACACTTGATTCTTCTTCCGCAATAAAATAGTTTCAATTTAAACTGTTTTTTTGAATTTTTTTTTTATTTCTCTCTGGTCTTCTATAAATTCTAAAAAAATATATATATATATTTAGGTACATCTATGCACAAGATGCATACAAACCCGGCCAACTCTCTCTTTTTTACCATTGTAGGAAGCACCCAAGGTCCAAGACACCTCAGTCATACACCACTCTGGGAGCAGCCTCAACTAGGCCGGCCAACATTATTATTATTATGATGCTTATATAATGCAACTATTAGAACGTATAAAATTTTAATATAATTAAAAATTTTACTCCAACTAATATTTAAATTTAACTCAATTTATTTTTAATAAATTTAAATATTTAATTTAATTTAACTAAAATGCTACTACAAGTGTAATCAAATCATAACGGCCATTAAACCTCCCAACAAGCTCTCACAAAGCTTCTCTCTGCTCTTTGGTGGATAGCTTAATTCCACAAGTCATTGTCCAGGCTCCAGTGCAACAAGAACATTCCAATTTGCAGAAGAAAATTGGGTTGACATGACCAAAAGTGTAGGAGGTTCTTTGTTTGATGGAACCTTGCCTAAGTGACCACCATTAGCAATATTAATTAGTGGACCCCTTTAGCATCATCACCATGACACCATAAAAAAATTGTTATATGCACATGACTACATGTGGTGCAGAGGCATTTCTGCACTGCAAGTTGGTGCCACTTTTGTCAGAGCATCTGATTCAATGCATTTCAGTGTTAATTCAGATATGCTTTTTTTTTTCCCTGTTTTTTTTTACTGATATATATATATATATATATATATATATATATATATATATATATATATATATATATATATATATGAGCAATGCTACATGTACACCCCGAATGGGTGTACATCATACACCTCCACCATTTTAATGGTGGCGATACTTTTTACGGATCACATCAAGTGACCCATCATCACACCCCCACCCTTAGATGGGTGGGATGTATGATGTACACCCCGAAAGGGGTGTACACATAGCATTTTCCTATATATATATATATATATATATATTTGAATTTTTATGTTTGTAAAAATATTAAGTTATTAATGCTTATGAATTTTTAATTTTTGAATATAGAAATGTGTGGTTAGGATGAGCGATCGGTTTTTGTAAGTTTTCTCTTTAGATTTATTCCGTTGACTAAATTCATCCCTTAATTATATCATACTATTTCACCAATCACTTATTAAATCTAAGAAGATCCCTATCATTCTAACTACATCTAATTGTTAAAAACTCACAAGCACCAATGACTTAATACTTTTACCGGTTTAGAAACTCAATTTTATATATATATATATATAGAGAGAGAGAGAGAGAAAGAGAGAGAGAGAGAGAGAGAGAGAGAGTCCGGCTACTATATTATCGATAGAACCAAACATTTGGTGTTATCAAGTTTTCTACCCTTTGATCAACCCCTTTGATCATTTTCATCCGTTAGATTTTACTATTTCTTCAACCATCAATTAAATCCAAGGGGCCTACTATCATCTCAACCACATATCTTTTAATCTAAAGGTTAAAAACTTAATAGCACCAATGACTTGGTGCTATTAATAGCATTCCAGCTTAGCTCATATATATATATATATATATATATATATATATATATATATAGTAAGATTTGTGTGTTTTTAAAAGCATGGAGCTTTCTGTGCTCCCAAATTATTTTTAATGTTTAAAAATACGGAGCCCTCTGTGCTTCCAAATTGTTTTTAATATTAGGACTTCCGAATGGGCGATCGATTCCGTTAAACTTGATCTAAAATATTTAAAGTATCTAGAAACTAAATTTTACAATTTTTCGATATTATTTATTTAGTGATCGAAAGGGCTCAAAATCAACGGTTGAAAATAAAAATCTCACAAAATATGATGATATGATACTAACAGTTTAGATCAAAAATATTGATCTTGTTCAATATAGTATAAAAAATTTTCTATCAAAATTTTACATGATTTGGATATTTCTACACCGTTAAACTTGCAAACAGTTTACCACAACCATTAAAATTATTGATTTTGAGCCACTTTAATCACTAGGCAAATAATATCGAAAATTCGTGAAATTTAATTTTTAAATCTTTAAATATTTTAGATCAAATTTAACGAAGCTGATAATCCATTCGGAAGTTTCAATATTGAAAACAACTTGAAAGCACCGAAGTTACTCTCTCTCTCTCTCTCTTTCTCTCTATATATATATATATATATATATGTTGTACAAAGCCTAAAAGGATATAAATACTAGTATTTGATGAATAAGAAACAGATGTTCAATATTATGATTTGAGATTTGTGGAAAATGCGTAGGCTACATTTACACATGCTTGTGCATATGATATGACAATGATGAATTATTATTTTTTAATTGATAAAAATATGTAAAATTTATGTGAACTATAGTGCATTTTGCATAGTTTCGTTATTTCTCTTTTCAAAATTTTGAGTTTATTGTTTAACTTTTCAATTTGCTTAATTTAAATCCGTCATTGATAATTTAATTTTAAAATTTGAATGTATAATTTATTTTTATAGATTTAATTAATATATTTCATATAATTTTTATAACTATAAAGTTATTAAAATAATGAATTAATTTAAAATTTGAAGCCAAAGTATTGTTGACTCACTCAAATTAAATAAATTGAAATATTAGATAGTAAAATTAAAATTTTGAAATATTAGATAACCAAATCAAAATAGCCAATAATTCAAATAAATTATATATATATATATATATATATATATATATATATATATATATATATATATATATATATATATATATATATATATATACCTTTGTAATTTTGACTTGAAAAGTACTATCTTACATTTTATACGGTTAGATCCTAGTAGTTTAGAAAACTCTTTTGAAGTTTAAGTTAAGAATAAATAAATTAATTAATTAAAATTTTAAAAAATTAGATAATCAAATCAAAATCAAAATGATCCAAATCAAAATAAAATTTTGAAATATTAGATAACCAAATCAAAATAGCTCATATAAATTCTATATATTTTTACATTTTAAATTTTGACTTGAAAAAAATTATCTTACAATCCTAATAGTTTAAAAAACTCTTTTGAACGGTAAGTTAAGAAAAAATTAAATAAAATAAATAAATAGAATTAGTTGATGAATTCTAATCATAGAAAATTTAAGTGTATAAATAATATTTCTCTTTGACTTTTTTGTGGCTCCAAATGAATTAGTAGGTACCTAAACATGGCATTAATCAAAAGAGAGAGAGAGATATGTGAACAGTAAATGGAGCAAATAGAATACAGCATCACACCCACATATTTCACCTAAAATATTATGCAAAATCCTCTTAAGTTTCCAAACTTGATCTCTTCCACACAGTAGCTAGAGAACATATGAAAGTAGAATTGATGTGAAAGCAATTGCAAGGGAGGGGAGTCCTATATCATCCTTTTCATACACGGCATTAATTACAACACCTTTTTTACACAACACTTTTCGCGAGGTGATTCGTCGGTCGTTCCACAAATCATTTGTAAACACGAAGAGGGGATCATAAAATGCCACGCAGAACTGAAAAAGCAGGTAGGGAAAAGTATAATTATATTTCAAAAGTACATCGCCAAAAAGCTCGATCGATCGTTGCGCGACTTGATGTTTTCTAAGCCTAAAAATGCTAAGATTTCATCCCTGTTCAACTGTTGTGGATTAAGTTTGATGGAAAGTCTACTATTAATATACCTCACGATCTCGATGCGTACGTACTTATGAATATTTACGATTTTTGTTTTTCATAAAAATATTATATTAAATTAAATTATAAGAATATATTTTTATGATATATTTATATAAGTGTCTTATTTATATTTTATATATATTCAAAATTAAATTATAAAGACATATTTTTAGAACACATTATAATGATGTGCCGTTATACGCTATAGCGAAACTAATAAGTGTCGGTATTTTTGTCGACGGTACTTTTTTTAAATTTTAAAAATACTTAAAAGTATCGTTATAATATAATTTTGTTGTAGTGAAAAATTATGAGTAAAATAGATGAATATACCTTAATTTATGAGTATTTTAGATAATTCATGAATATACCAGTATATATATATATATATATATATTTCAAAAAATTTAAAAAATAAGTACTCCTTAATTTGGTTTTATATGCTTCTAGAATTTTAACACTAATTTTTCCTAATATCATTTTATTTTTTATTATCGATGGTTGTATGGTGTGATGCTTTAAATAATAAGTTATATTTTAATTTTTTTTTAGATAATATGTATATTATTAATGTTTGAAATGTATAAGAATATAAAGAAAAAAAATAAAAAGAATAAATTACTTTGTGGGTAATTGGGGTATGAATAAAAATGATGAGTATTCAAAAATTTATCTGTAAAATTTTGAATAGACTGAGTACAATGTTCTTCTCGTGGGTTTCCCAACCCGTTTTGTTTGCGGGTCTAACTATTAACAGGTCTAGAGAGAGGAGAGAGAGAAAAAGAAAAGATATGGTGAAAGGGATTAGTATGATGACTAACTTTAATGCCACTGCTACTAATCAAGTGGAGAGTAGAAAACACAAACTTTGTTCCCCCCTTCATTCCCCACAAGCTATTCTTGATGTTGATGAGGGAATCCAGGGAGGAAAAAGAAACAAGCCCCATGAGTCAAAGCCCATTTGAGTTTACCAATACCAATAGAGGAAGGTTTTGATGCATGAGAATCCAATTCTGCACAGTATGGGATTCTCCCCCACCAAGCCCACAAAAGCGTTGAACTTCAAATTAACTACCAATATATCAAAGTGGAGGCTTTTCCTCAACCCCCCCAATCCTTTCAAAAAGTCATAAGGCATTACAATTAATAGTTTTATTGGTGCTCCAAAGAAACACTTTTTTGAGAATTCTAATGAAGGTTCCATGAGCTCTCCTCTCCTCATAGTCAAGCACAGCATCAAACTCTTTATTAATTAATGGATGAGCAACACCAAACTATTACTTTTTAAAATCCTCTTAATTTCCTCTAACACCACCCTAGCTACTTCTCTACACCTTTAAATGCTATATCATACCCTCCTTGTCTTGAAGTGTATGCGACTATAGTGATGAAGTGATGAAGGTGAAGAGCATGCTCTCGGCAGCCCTAGGCTCATTCATGGACCATGCAATGCGTAGAGCTTGGACCGCCGAGCACACCATCATCACCAACATAGAAGCTACGATCGTACGATGCACCGACCACCGCGATGCACCCATAGACGATAAGTACGTGCACGAGATCCTCTTCCTAGTCTCGAACTCTCCTGGGTCGATCTCCTTCTTGGCTAGTCGGATTTCGAGCAGGTTCGAGAGCACACGGGACCCCGTGGTAGCACTAAAATCTCTTTTACTCCTCCACCGCCTCCTTCGCGGTGGCGATAGGTACTTCGAGCAAGATCTACGTAGTCAAGACCTTATAATTGATCTCTCATGGTGCTTGGGCCGTCCGAATGGCTCGCACTCCTTCCTCCTCAGCTATTCATCCTTTCTCAGAGAGAGGATGGTGTGGATCATCAACCAAGCTGGTAATCTAGAGCCAAGCTCCAGGCCACCTAGAAAAGAGCTTCTATCTTACGAAGAGGAAGCGATCGAGTCGGTTATATTTAGACTTTCAAAGTGCCAAAGCCTTCTCGATCGTGTCATGGATTGTTTGCCGGTCGATGTTTCGAGCAATAGTCGGGTGATTCGGTCGGCCGTCAACATTATCTTAAGAGAGAGTTTTCGGGTTTACGAGAGCTTCCAAGAAATGATAGAGGATTTGGTGAGATCCTCCTTTGATCTTAACAAGTCTTTGAGAGTTTCAGCACATGAAATCCTCAAGAAAGCATGTGCACAAACCCTTAGACTTCATGAATTCTATCAAAATTGCAAGAGAAGCATTTTTGGCAAGAGCTTGGACTACCCTTGTGTGAGAATTATTGCACCCACCCAAATCTCATCAATAGAACAGTTTTTGTCCACTTATTGTTACAAAGGTATGGCAATCCCTGAGGATGATAAGATGAATGAAACACAAACAACAAGCAAAGAGTCTCCGACGGAATCCGACGAACCCATCGGTGCTCTATTTTTTCAAAAGTTGGAAACAACGATAAGCACCGTGTGGGTCGAGTTCGACGAAGACGATTTACAAACTTCGAGCTTCTCATTGGCATCAAGTGAATGCAGACACTGACTGAATTTATCGGTTTCTCTTCCGAGCTCTAAGAATCGACTCTTCAGTGAGAGACCAAGCTAACTATTTACCTACATGATTATTATTATTATTATTATTATTATTTCCTGGTTCTTATTTGCTTGCTTTGGTGGCTTGTATGTTGTCATGTTGTGGAGGTGGATTTTGCATTACTATGACTGCTGATGATATTCTTTGTTTTCACAAAGTTTGCTCGATCAAGAAATGAATCCGTTTCTTCTGGGTGGATTTCAATAATAAAAACCGCAAAGTATCGTGCAATTTCTAATGTTTATCTCGATGAATCGACAAAAAAAACTAAACGTAATTTGCATGGCAATCGATGCATGTGGTTTTTGCTTCCGACACATTGAGGAACATATTGAGGCATTAAGTGGTGGAGCTCCCACAATTTTCTAGAAAAGGTAACATATATATATATATGATGCACATAATCTAGCAATATCCTGATTTGGATTGATTTTGAGATCATTTTTTTTTTGGTCATTGATTGTTCTAATCCAAGTTCTTAAGTTTAGAAGAGCACCCCCATGGTGTTGCTGTCAAAACATTTTGAGTTAACATTCCATTAATAAAAGAAGATACGAGGTCAATAATGATTACTTCAGCAGATCCAACACAGAAGCGCCATGAAAACAGAAACCTACAAGATTGTTCTGCTGTCCTGTCCTGGGATCTCAACCTTCCAATCAGGAAATTTTTTCAGGGTGGTCACCTGCAGACTAGGACTAGAGCCAAAAATACATGTCATGACCTTCAGCAGTGAAGATGCTCTTTCTCAGGCCATACGGCATTGTCACTGTTTCAGTCCATGTGAAGCCATGCACCTTTAATTATGAGGTTCCATCTTATTCAGTATGGCTAAGGGCTAGGTTCATTCCACATCTATTTGTTCTATTATTAGAATAATTAACTAGTTAAAGAATTTCTGTATGTGATCTCAATCACTGTTTAATTTCTTCACAATACCAACTATTAATGATCTGACATTCATTTTAGTCAAAGATTGAGATGCATGTATACACCACCTTTTCTTTCAAATTTGATTGATAACCCCATATTAAGAACATCCATCTCAAACTCCCAAAGATACGGAATGGAAATCACATGAGCCTCTAATTTTAGATAGAATTCATACAAATATTGTTATACTTCACTATCAGTTAATTATGCAAATACATCAATTGCTTGATTACGATACAGCTACCGACAAGTCCGATTATCCAAGTCCTAGTTCTTAATAAAAAGAAACAGATGGCAGAGTAACCTGTGACCACTGAATCTAAAATAGCAACTACACACACACACACTAAATCATACCACATAGAAGGATTGTGCACCAACTAAATAAAACCAAATGAATGATTCTTTCAATACATCTCACCCTCCCTATTTATTAAGAGCACATCTCAAGTTCAGGAAAACAGTTAAGAGTATTTACCAACACATTAAGTATACGCGGGTCACTTCCCAGCAGACAACACTGCACACTGCTGCTAAAGCCATAGGGCCAAAGTAGAAGAAAATGATGACGTAAAATGCACTACATTAAGGGCTGATTTGAGAAACTTCAGAGAGTTAGAAAGTACCTAGTGTTCTAAATTGAAAACATGAAGAATATGGCCATTCCATGCTTTTATGACCCGATGCGTTCATTTCTGCCATCACATCAAAAAGCGCGGACTAAGAAAGCTGAAAAACTTCACTATCCGTTACAATATGTTAAAACTGAGAAGTCACAAGCCAAATAGACACCAATAATTAACAAAGATTAGGCATCCAGTAAGACATAAAACTAAACTTTAAACTGGTTATCATCTGCATCAAAAATAGTCTCCTTATCTGACATTTTCGATGACTTCATCTTTAAGGCCAACCAAGAGCTTTCAAAGACCTTCATGCCCTAGCCCTCTTGTTACTGCAACCAGGACATTTGTACTGCTTGATGTGCTCAGCTCTGGCAGGAGTGATCTTAACGCACTTGCCATGGAACCATTTCTCACACACATCACAGCAAATCCAGAACTCATCATTCGCGTAATTGTCCCCACAGGCGCCACACAGAGTGTTCCCGTGCTCTTCCTCGCCTCCCTCGCCCTCACCTCCTTCACTCTCTTCATCCTCTTTTGGAGGCATCTTTGAGGCCTTAGTATGGGATTCGGAGTTCCGTGATGCCTGCAATAAGATTTCTTCTGTGAGTAATGGAAGGTAAGAGGAGGTTGACAAAGATGGCATTAAGAACGGATGAAGATATGAATTACGATGCAATTGTAGGGCATTTGAACTAACTTTGGAGCCTGATTTGGTGTTCTTGATGCTGCTATTAGGGGTTTTTTCTTTTGATTGCTTCTTGGCAGTTCCTGTCACAACCTCATATATAGTGGGAAGACCATTAATCATGGCAAATAGCCGCTTCCTGCATTACAGTGTGATGAAAAACCCATATGAGCACCCAAAGTTTTAATATAATTAGTCTGCACAGATGATGAAAAGAGAATGTACATGTTGGGTTTTAGCTGCATGAGGGAGTTTCTGCTGGTTCAATATCTCAAAGTTGTGTAGTTAGCACAACCGATACATCTCATTGTGAACAACTTGACACGAAACATGGAATGCCTATGAAGGCGAAAGGAACGGTGTAATAGGGTAGCATGGTGAGAGAACTGTTGAAAGACATTGCTTTATACATTGAATACCTTCTATCATTCTTTAGCAGCCTATATAATATATGCAAGATAGGACCATTAACAGCAATAGGAGGTACAATAGTAAACAATATATGCTAGAGGACTAATAAAATTCACCAAGACAAGGCAAAGGGATAAAGGATTGCATTCACAGACACCTTATTGAAGTCGAGCACTAGTAGTTTTGGGATGTGTTCACCAACTCCTCATCGAAGTTGGGCAACAGTTTTAGCGGCCAATAATGAAAATTAAAGCAGCAAAAATAGAAGCGGTAAGGTGATGACAAAGCAAAATGACTGCTTTCACTGATTTTAGATCAATAAAAATTGGAGCATACGGCATGCCCGCCATCTCCAACCGAGAGAAATCAAAGGATTTTTTCATGCAAGATCCATTCGCATTACATTCATTAACTTAACAGATGCAACTTCCAATTAAGATTTTGTCCAAATTGGAACAAGATTTTTTGAGACATGACACTAAGCACGTGGGTGAAGTTAAAGGCATAGCAATCGCTCAATGGACTGGAAATGACATCAACGCCCAAAAGCGCAATATAATCAAGGTTTCTAAGAACATTTTACCTGACTAAGGGAAAGAGAATAGTCAACTGGGAGGATAAGAATCAATTAGGTAAAAATAATATAAATCTAAAGAAATTGGAAACCCAAGGGACTGTTCTATAATGAAAAAAGATGAAAAAACAAATCATCTTCCAGCATCAAAGTGCAAGAGCAACTCCCAAATTGAGACTTCAATGCAAGTTTACAACACTACAATGCAGTGGAACTAACAATATTGGCCCAAGTCCCTACCGTCAGTAATGAAAGCAGATATTTTGACTGAAGGCAATCAAACAATATGATTGTTAAAAAAAGGAAATAAAATAAAAATTTTAAAACTTCATGTGCTAATGTCCAGTAAACAGCCGGCAAATAAAGATATCGCAAGTTCTTTGCAATGAACACACTCAGCAAAGCGGCCAAGCAATTTCATAACAACACATCTTACAGTAGATAGAAATCTACAAATTGACATACCCAATACATAAAGTGCAATAATACGGATGCCAGGATGTAGATAACTCCATTGACTGGTTTATTCAACCACACAGATTTGAGTATAAAAACAAAGAAAAAGAAACCCTAAGCAAAGGCCTCGACATAGCTATTAAAAGCTCAATGCCATTGTTTGGTAACACAAAGCCTATAAAAGAGAGGACATAAACTGAATACTAGTACATCAATGATAAATGAAAAGCAAAATACATCTGCTTGTCGAGCGAGGTAATTAGGCTATAACCTTGGTGAAATCAAACAATAAAAGAAGTACCTGCATTCCTTATCAAATCCGAAGCGCGCTCCAAAGTAAAAGGAAACAGCTAATAGCCACGCATCGCTATGAACCGCTACCAATGATAACCAATCCTTTTCCTCCATTCCGTCACGAGCAAAATTTATACCTAATGCTGGCTCTGGGAGTTCAGGCGGCACTTCCTCCGCAGGCAAGTTCACTTCCCAAGTCTCATTCGGGTGTCCGTACAGACATAAATTCTCCTTCTCTGCATGCAGAGTTCGATTACCTCAGCAAGTCGATCAATCCTTAAAGTACATACTACAGGCTGATAAAAATAACCGCAATTAAACATTTTGCTTATAATGATAATCTATATGATCAGAAATAGAATTAACTCATAAACTACTTAAATGAAACCTTAGAAATGAATTATTGTGAGAAAAAAATCTTTAAAGATAAATTAACTAGAGAGTCTGGAATTCTCTAAACATCTAACTTCACAAAAATCGGTATATAATTACACTAACCTAAGCGAATAAGTGCAATTACCACAAAAGACTAAGATCTAATTTTCAAGTGTGTTCCTCAAATAGAACATCTTTAACCATAAAAAAAAAAAAAAAAACTTTCAAGTCATTCAGTTCATGGCAGGCAAGGGGCAATTTTGTAATTTTGTAAGCATGAGGTTAAATATGTAAATAACAAAACGTTCGAAGGGCATTATGGTAATTCTGTTTTTACAGGAATGTACACGTATATAGCTAATTTTGCAGGGGTATGGATGTAAATATCTCTTAAATAGAAAAGGCAACACTTCAGGATTAGCGAGAGGAAAAAAAAAAAAAAAAAAAAAAAAAAAAAACTTGTTTTTTATCAGGCAACAAGAGCAAAGGAAAAACCCTAACAGGAGAGCACGATCCAAAAAGCCGGGATTTTTTCTTACAAAATTGGAAATAAAAGGAAGAAAAAAAAAAAAAAAGGTAACAACTCGCCTGGGTCGCACTGTTGGTAGAATTTCTCGACATCTGCACAAAGAGAGAGAGCAAAAAAGAAAAAAAAAATCGCAAAAACGACAATTTATCACGCTTTAAAATGAGCTGCATCTTTGAAAACTACAAAAAAAAAAAAAAAAAAAAAAAAAAAAAACAGAGTGGGAGAGTAGAGACCAGTGGTTAGGGCTTTGATTATTCCGGCCCTCCTAGCTCTAAAATCCCTGAATACCTCCTCAGGCGTACGCGGATTATAGCCCCCGCCCCCGCCCCCGTCCATATCCCACAGCGTTGGGGACCGATCACAACGCGAGAGAGAGAGAGAGAGAGAGAGAGAGAGAGAGAGAGAGAGAGAGAGAGAGAGAGAGAGAGAGAGAGAGAGAGAGAGAGAGAGCTTCGCCGAGCTCTAATGGCGCCTAAGAGAGCGCGAAGAGAGAGGAAATCAGGGGGAATTAGGGTTTAGGGTTTGGAACGGAGGGAGACGTCGGGGCCCCTCCGGTGAAAGGCGAGAGAGGAAGCGAGCGACGAGAGCTTTAGGACGGGAGAGAGTTTCGAGAAGAAATGGAGAAGAAGAGAGGGTTTTGAAACGAAGGTTTTTTCTCCCATTCCTTTTCTTTTACCCCCTCAACTATATGTTATTTTCAAATAGCTCGGTCCCTAACTTTACTTTCCTCGATGCACGTTATTTTCCGCTCTTAAATTAAAAATCTTACATAAATTGATTAACTAACTCCTCTAAATTTTTGCTTTACAAATAATTTACTCATTTATAAATTTGTTGTTTCGTTTGAACCTGCCATTTTTTTAACGGAATTTTTCTCGGTAAATTTCGCTTCAACGTAAAATATAAAACTCAAATTTTGCTTTTCCAATTTACATGGAATTTTCGTTGCATCGCCATGTGGGTCCCGCGAGCGTGGAGGACCACATTTATTATTTCACGCAAAAATTTCTGAAATTTTTGCTTCTTATTTTTTATTTAATGGTGATCAATACAGGGATTAAAAGGGTACAAACTGATAGAAAATAAATTCACCACAGTTTCACAACAGAAATAAAATAATAATAATAATAATAATAATAATAATAATAATAATAATAATAATGGATCAGGTGTGGGCCCTGCAAACTTAGGACCACCAGATCCGTGAGAATCGCGGTTTCAAATGCTGACCCCCCGCGGGGGCCTCTTATTACATTCTACAACCAATGGTCCTGCAGTTTATCACTACTTATAAGATAAACATGGATAGGTATATATGATGATAAAAACAATAGGAAAGATATTTGAGCATACAAGCTGTTTAAGATCTTATGTGGAATCATCAACCTGCTTGCAAAGAAAACACTGCAGAAAAGCCATACAATTGCAGCAGCACAATTTTATTACATACAAATCACCGCTTACGCCGAAAATCAGGAAATGCACACACAGTAAGCTCGGTTTTCTGGCGACGACGTTAACTAATTTGTTATCACAATATATTCTTTAGGATTCCTGATCTTGTCACGAACTACATGGATAGAACAACGACAACTGCTGCGACGGTGAATTGGTATCGCTATCTTTCCCTTGCATGTGCCTACGAGGGCTCACTTTGGAATGCTGGGTCTTTGCTGCTGGAGCTGAAGAATTTTGAAGTAATGAGAGCTGAGACTGCGATATTTGCAACCTGATGCTTCATCTGTAACCTCAGTCGAGGATAATGTCAGGAGAAAAAGGCATACTAAAACAATTATTGATGCATATTTGAAAACATTTAAAGATGCAAATCCATGACTGATTAATTTAAGTAAAAAATAATAATTTTAAAACATGCATTAAGCTAACTCTTACGCTGCTATGACTCCAGCATTCGAGACTACCGGCGCAAGTAGGCCACCGTCAGAACATGCATCTTCATCAGTGGGAGTTGTGAAACAAACATCTCATCAACTACCTGATAGACAGATTTCCAAACAAAAATTTAAGCATATCTGACTGGAAAACTGCCAAATAAGTAAGCTGTTGAACTAAATATCAATTAGAAGCAATTCAAGCCAAATGTGGTTATACCCTCCCTATGTTGAAAATATAGTTCATATTAGGCAATAAAAGAAGAAGACATTTGAGCTCAAAGCAACATTTGCTGGGCATCTAAACTACCAAGAACCAAACTTTATGGGTTAAAAGAGTTAAGAAACATACTAAGAGGGCACAATCATACCTACTCCCATTAAATGAGCAACCTTTCTTTGAAGCTAAGACTTCCGCAAAAGCCTTCTGCAATGCTCCCTTTGCGACTTTATAAATAGATGCCGATGTGGCACCCTCCTCTGCAAACCTAATGGCATCGCGACAAAGATCATTGGACCGCCAATTCAAGGGCCTTTTACAATTACTCGGGATTAGGGAGACGGCATCACTCTTGGCGTGACTTGTCCACCTTTTTAGTATATAACAATCAGGCAGTGAAAGAATACTCAGTGCCATCATCACTCTGAAAACATGCCTGCATAAAATGCCAGAAAATTCAAACTTGCAGCAGCTACAGATAATGCTCTTTTCCGAATCATTGTATTTAACTACGTGTGTTTTACTAGAATCCTCGAGTTTAATCACCCGAACGATGCTAGTCACACCATCGTCAACTTTCTCTGTAAAAAAACCTGAAGCCTCAACCAATTCATCCTGAAACAACTCGAATATCGTTTTTGTATAAATATCAGATGCCTGCTTCTCCAAAGGCGACGGAGTCTTCATAACGGGTCTAGTATGAATAGTAGCAAAATCCGCCTGAATCTCCTTCTCGTATTGCCCCGCCATGGCCTTATCGAACTGAGTGACCAAATCACGTAGCGTTGTCGTCGTAATAGAGTGCCTCTGAAAGAACTTTTGCATGGTCTCTAATTTTGCACCGCCGGAAAATTCACCGAAGAACTTGTCTTTGAAAAACACGGGGACCCATTTGTGGCAAATACTATATAACTTCAGCAACCATATATTCTCAACCAAATCATAACTCTCAATCAGCGAATTCCAACTTGATTCAAACTCCTCCACACTCTCCGACTCACACACGCATTTCTTCAACTCGGCCTTAAAAGAAGGATGCGCGGAATATACATCAGCTAGCTTCTCCTTGCTCTTGCTGAAGACGTCCCTCTTGCAGAACCGATGCCTAACGTCAGGAAGGACTTTCCGAGCCGCTGCTTCCACAGCCTCACCGTAACCGGTGGTGAACGACACCGGCTTCCGCCGGCTCATCAGCGCGAGCCAGGTGTCGAAAAGCCAGGCAAACGAATCCTCGCTGTCGTCGGTCATGAATGCGCAGCCGAAGACTATCATCTGCCGATGATGGTTCATACCAGTAAACGCCGCGAACGGCACCAACCGCTTGTTCTTCCTGCAGGTAATGTCAAAAATAACAGAATCGCCGAAATAGCTGTACGACATTCTCGCCCTCGCATCGGCCCAGAACAAATTTTGAACGCAGTTATTCTGGTCGAGCTGAATTGAGTAGAAGAAGGCGGGGTTTTCGGCCTGCATTCTTTTGAAGTATTCTAGCAAGCTCTGCGCGACGCCGCCGCCAGGCCCGAGGCCGTTCTGGTGGGACTGAGATTCGGCGGCGGGGTAGGCGAGGAGCTCCCACGGCTTCTTGGAGAGCTTCTTCTGAGAAGCCGAGGCGGCGGCGGCGGCGGCGGCGGCTGCGGCTGCGGCGGCGGGCGGGGGCTTGTCGGTAAAGCAGTCGCCGAGAGGGTGGCAGTGGTCGAGCAGGCAGCGGGAGACGGCCCAGCGGCCGCTGTCGCGTCGGTTGACCTGGAGCATGGCCTTGCAGCCCTCGCGGGAGGAGGCGCGGTTGCGGCGCTTCTTGGTGAGGTCGAAGGGGTCCTTTTTGGTCGGGCGTCCCTGCTTCGAGCACACGAACCGGCGCATGATCACCGAGTCGTCGACGCGGGAGGTGAACGACTTGCTGTTGCGGACGCGGAACCCCGCGCGCTCGGCGTAGCCCGAGTAGAACGCGCGCGCCGCCTCGGGCGACTCGAACTCCATGCCGATCGCTGGTTCCAGTTGATCCGGGGCCGGAGGAGGAGCATCTCCAACGTCGGATTCATCCCGGACGTCCGATCGGACGGGTAGGAGCTCGGGATCGGCGGCGGCGATGGGCCGGTGATCGAGGGGGGCCGCCTCGCCGGCGTCGAACCCCATGCTCGGGGCTAGGGCTGTGGTGTTCTCCATGGCGCTTCTGAGCAAATTGGATCGAAAAAATTCGAAAAAAAAAAAACAAAAAAAATTACGGGAGAGAATGAATTGTTACGCTTATTATCGTCGGAATTGTTCGATCAAATTTGGGAATTTTTTTCCCTCCTTTCGATCGCCTTCGAATTTAGGAATCGGAAACCCTAGACGACGCGCGGAGACCGCGAGATAGCACGTGATCCGCCGCGTGGAGTTTAGCTAACCGGAGTCCCCAGTGCATGCGGAACCTATGGTGCCACTGTGGGACGATGAATCACGGCCGTCCATTTACTGAAGCATCCCCTTGGACGGTTATGATTGACGCGAACTTCAGTGGCAGAGGTCGACAGGGAAGGTCTTTGATAACTACAGTAGACCAAAATCACAAGTACATATAGGCTTGGTCTTCAAATTCGAGTAAAAAATTAGATAAAAATATATAAAATTTATATTAATTATCACATATTTTAATTTTTTATTTTTTAATTTAAATTCACGTGTTAATTTTACCGATTTAATTAGTATATATTTTACATAATTCACTAATTTTATATGCCCCTCTTATTAGTGAATACCCCCCCTCAAATACAAATTTACTGAACTATTTTATGCCCTTATTTTTCCTTTACACTTAAAAATGATTCGTGAATGCGAGGGCATTCAATTTCAGTGCTCAGATGGAAATGGTCAGCGTACTATTATTACTTTATAGTTGACCTTCAACAGGAGTAGTTTTTTTTTTTTTTACTTTGAATCCTCAGTGCACAAAAATATGATCTACAAAGTTGCCAGTCAAAGAATACAGTCAACTGGTAAACGTGGCGCTATGTTTCCTTCGTTTTGAATTTATTTATTATTATTATTATTATTTTTTAGAAATTTATCATTTAGTTTATATTTTGAATGAATGAAGCGAATAGCGTGCTATTTATTATTTTTTAAAAAAATTACTAAAGATACGATACTTGGCATTTATATTCTGGCCAATAAATTTTGCAACTAGAGTAATATTTTTTTATTATAACAAAAAATAAATTTTGCAATACGATTTGTTTTTATATAATCTACACTACTTTTTCTTTTTTATTTTTATTATTTATTTCTCTACGAGATAATTGACTTTAGTTTAAAAAAAACAAAAAAAACAAAAAAACCAATCTTTGTCATAGATAGCGAGAGGGAGAGACCCCCAAGTATTTCTTTTCCTTATTTACAGTCAAGTGCTGGGCTTCTTACAATCTTTTCCTTTTTTTTTTTTTTTTTTTTTTTTTTTTTTTTTTTTTTTTTTTTTTTTTTGATTAAATAGAGATATATCCTATTTGAAAGGAGAAAGACCCAGTAAAAGATGTTGGGTCAGCACCCAAACAGACACAGGAACAAAAAGCCACAACTCATAAAAAAGACACCGCCCGATGCCCCTAAAAACAAAGGCTACACCCAGATTAACCCAAACACAAGGCCTATAGGTAGGGAAGTGGAAGAAGGCTCGAGAGGGATTACAGTAGCCGCACCCTTGGGGATACACAAGTTAGCCCCGAAACTTGGAACTCTAGAGCTTGACAGAAGAGTTTAACACATAAAATTGAAACCGAAACATGAATCTCCAAAGATGAAAGTTACAGTTAGCTCTAGTTGCGCAGGTTTCGCTCAGAGCTAGGCAGTTATCGAAAACACATCTAATCCGTTCAAACCATCGATCCCAACAAGCAGCAGCGGAATAAAATCGAATTATAATCGCGGTAGACCCGACTTTGATACCCAGAGGCATCGTTTGTTTCGGGGCTAGAATCGGAAATAAGAGGTTTATTCCCCTTATTCTACCAAACGCACCAAGAATTATTCGGTACAGTAGTTTTAGTACAAGCAGAATAAGCTGGAACAACAGTTCTTATCTATTATTTTATAATTTTTTTTTTTATTAAACTATCCCTCCTCCCCTCCTTTCTCTCTTTCCAATACACTATCATCATCACAAATTCCTCTCTCTCCTTTCTCTTTTTTCCTTCCCAATACACTCTCATCATCACAAATCCCTCTCTCTCCTCTCTTTCTTTTCCTTCCCAATACACTCTCATCATCACAACCTCTTTATTCTTCTTATTCCTCGTTCTTATACCAAACACAAAATCTCTTATCCCTGGAACCGAACCAAACGCTTTTTCGTTCTTATTCCGTACTTTATACCTATCCCCAGAATAGCTAGTTCTGGTTATTCCGTTACCAAACGATACCAGAATGTCGCACTAACACAGCTGTGTGGGAAGACTAGCAACCAAGCCATTCCCCACCTACAGTAGAGAAAACCCTCCAAATCTGAATCTTTATCTAAACACGATCACTCCAAACCAGGACCCACTCCCGGGCTTGCTTGCCCTCCCAGAGCAATGCTCCACGACTTAATAGTATTAACAATTCTCTTGCCGCAGTCCACTGAACTTGTAGGGCGATCGTCGAAGATCCTGTGATTCTGCGCCATCCAAAGTTCCCAGCAAGTGGCAGCTATGCAGAGATCGAGGGAAACTTGAACACGCCCCTCCAGTGACCGTCTAGACCGTCTCCATCTGGTTGCTAGATCCCCTGATTCATCAAGGAGTGTCGTGCGCAAGCGATGATTGCCATAAAGTATCCAGTTCCAGACAGAGCGAGCGAAAGAACATCGGAAAAGGAGGTGCTCCAGGCATTCTTCATCACGACTGCATAAGAGGCAGATCGACGGTCCAAATCGTGGAGATTACAAGAGAGATACAAATAGGAGAGATATCACTTTTCCTAAAAAATAAAGAGAAGCTTCCAAATCTCCAACTCTATCTAAATGGTGCAAACTACACATCACAAGAAAGATTTCATCTCCTTCTTGATAGAACCAAGATGAAACCAAAACTCCTAGGATTTTTTCTTTTCTCTCACTTTTTTTTCTCTCTCTATATTTTCTTAATATTTCTAATCACCGATACTTTAGCCTTTAAAAGATAAAGCTATTAAATATAGACCGTTGGATCAAAGGCTTACAAGTTAGAAGGCCAAATATATAATAAGAAAATATAAAAATAGAAGATTTGACTTCGCCAAATTATATAGCCCAAATAATAAGACCCAATATAATTAAATCAACAAACATGATAATGTAGTCTCTCCTCAACTAATTGTACTATTATATACACAGGGACATGAGCAACAACTCTTTTGATGCGTCAGATATTCCACGCTGGTTCGCATCATTGCCATCTTTGACAGCATTGTATATCTCTCTGTCTCTCCCCCTCTCTCTAGAGCATAAACAGATTGGATTTTTGCTTTTGTATGATCATTCTCTATGTAAGCACATTTATATCAATTACAATATGAAATGATCCAGCGAGTTTGATAGTTCGGACATGTCAATTATGTTCACTACCGATCCACAACAAATTCCTCTACTAGAGTGTAAACTCTTCCAACATATCTTTAATTGAAACCTGCAGTCTCATCTATCAATCAAAAATTACAATTTCAGGCTCCAATTGTTTTCACTTTGGCCTGGTTGTTGGAGTGTAGGGTGATTTGTTTGGATTGTAAAGGTTCCCATGCTAGCAAAAGCAATGCTGTTTTCGTAATGCCCCTTTTGAAACTAGTGAAAAAATGATAGAAGGGCAAATGCATGTGATTTAAAATGAAATTCATTAATATCTTGTAATTTCTTGTTATTGCAGATATCTGAAGTACCTAAAAATTGGAGGGCAGCTACCCCAGGGTCTATTCAGCGCTTCTCCAATTGCAGACACTGTGAGTTCTGATTAGTCTAAATAAATGGTATATTTCCCTTCCTCACACAAAGAGATGGTAACATTTGAAGAAATTGATGCATTATGTCAAGAGATTGATTTCTTTGAATGTGAAATTGTTGAGGCAGGAGGCTTAGGAACAATCTCTTTAATGGCACACTAAATATTGGCTTAGACTACGGCGATCAGCTTCAACTTATTGATCTGCAGGATAATCAGATCAGTGAGATAATACTAGGTGGAGGATACAACATGCAAATCATGTAAGCACTTTTTATCTTTCTTCTACGTGGCAACAATGCTTGTATCATGTTGATTTTTTTTCTCATGGAAAATTTGCAACTGCAAATCATTTATTTACATATCTACCTTTGTAAAAATCTGAATGTTCATACGTAACTGTCGAGAGTGCAACCACCAGTAATATTTGTTCTCTATTAAGTATGCTTTCTTGCTATGCGGCAGACTTGTGGGCAACCCAGTTTGTAATAATGGTGGAATCAGTCTCTCATACTGCACAACTTTGCAAAACTCTGCTCCGCCGTACTCAACTCCAAAGAACTGCGTGACGCTGCCGCATACTTGTTCTTCAGATCAGAGTCTAAGTCCCAACTGTAACTGTGCATTTCCATATATGGGCACTCTAAATTTTAGATCTCCATCCTTTTCGAACCTTGGAAACACGACATATTATCATATCTTGGAACAAGCACTCCAAAAGTCTTTTACGACTGATCAGCTTCCTGTAGACTTGGTTTCTCTGTCAAACCCTTTTGTAGATTCAGATAGCAATTTGGAAATTAGTCTGCAAGTTTTTCCAATCGGCAAAATCCGTTTTAGTTAGTCAGATGTTGCTGGGCTTGGTTTTATCCTCAGCAATCAGACCTTTAAGCCTCCAAGCATTTTTGGGGCCTACTATTTCATCGGACAGCAGTAATCTCATTTCACTGGTAAAGTCATTTAATCTTTAACAGTCAATACTTATCACAAAGTAAAGAATTTGTGATAGTTGTGCACCTCATTATGCTGTTCTATATGCAGTTCCTGCACCAGCACCGACACCAAATCACTTGCCTGTCATTGTTGGAGCAACAATTGGCGGTGTGGCTCTGTTAGTAATACTGATTATTCTTGGTGTTTTTGTTATTAAAAGGAGGAAACAAACCAAAAAGTATGAAGATGTTAGAAGCCAGTCGTATGGTAAGTTGCCGACAATTTAAGTTGGACCTCTTTTTTTACTACTATTATTCTTTATGCATTTGGCTAAAGTTTTATTTGCATACAGTTTCATGGGATCCCAGAAAAAACAGTGGTAGCACACCGCAACTTAAAGGAGCGAGATCGTTTTCCTTGGAAGAATTAAAGAAATGCAACGATAATTTTTCTGTAGCTAATGAGATTGGCAGTGGCGGTTACGGAAAGGTAGTCCCTTACTTCGCACTAGTACATATTGTATATGTAATTTGCAGCTGTTATACTATCACAATAGCGAAAAATATGCCCGACCTCATGCTTTTTGACAAGTGTCATTATGATGGCTTACTGTCAGAGTTAGAAGGCCATAGCCTGTAAATCAAAATGTTCTGAATGATGTATTGTTTGTTGATTACCAAAGTTATGTATATGGATCATGCATGTCGAAGAGATGCTTGTTAAGTGATCAGACTGATGTGGCTGAATACCGAGTACTTCCTGGAGTACTTCCTGTCATTCTTCACAGCAACAAGACCACTGAATAATCTTCACAATCACTGAATTTTGTTCTACATGCTATAATAATGAAGTATATTATCTTCATGCATGATTAAGCATTTTATTATAAATGATTATCTATATATATAACAGCAATAATGGTGAGGTTGTTTTTCCAGGTGTACAGAGGAACACTTAGTAATGGTCAATTGATTGCTGTCAAAAGAGCTGAAGAGGACTCCATGCAAGGTGAGCTGGAGTTCAAAACTGAGATCGAGCTGCTTTCTAGGATCCACCACAAGAATCTTGTCAGCCTAGTTGGTTTCTGCTTTGATCGATCAAGGTGAACAAATGCTTGTCTATGACTACGTCCCGAATGTCACTCTAAAAGAAAGCCTATTAGGTAATATCTGATTCTTATTCGCCTCTCTGCATACCTCTTTTGAATTTTATTCGCCTCTCTATCAGGTAATCTTCGATTCCTTTTTACACCGACCGCTATTTGTGCAGGAACATCTGCGGTGCGCTTGGATTGGAAAAGGAGCCTTCGCGTTGCACTTGGTGCAGCTAGAGGTCGACTTACATACCTGCACGAGCTCGCAAACCCTCCGATAATTCACAGAGACATTAAGTCAAGCAACATTCTCCTTGACGAGCATTTAAATGCCATAGTTTCTGATTTTGGACTCTCAAAGCCACTAGGAGACGATGCGAGGGGTCACATTACCACGCAAGTGAAAGGAACAATGGTTAGTGGTTGTCTTTTGTTGATAGAGCACCATGCATTTGTTTCTTTTTAGTCATAGATAAAAAGGTGAATTTGCCAGAATCTGCATGTACAAGTCCTTATTTGCATGCTCTCTTGATGCAGGGATATGTAGACCCTGAGTACTACATGACTCAACAGTTGACCGAGAAGAGCGACGTGTACAGCTTTGGGGTCTTGTTGCTAGAGATTATCACTGCGAAAAGGCCCTTAGAGCGAGGCCGATACGTTGTAAGGGAGGTTAATGCTATGATGGACTAGTCGAAGGATCTCTATAGCCTACATGAGCTTCTTGATCCAGCTTTAGGCTCAGGTACCGCAATTGGTGGGTTCGAGAGATACGTGGACTTGGCGATGAGGTGCTTAGATGAGGCGGGAGTTGATCGGCCCAAGATGAGCGAGGTGGTGAACGAGCTTGAGAAAATTATGCTTATGGCCGGCATGAACCTGAATGCTGATTCTGCATCTACTTCGATGAGCTATTATGATGTCGAGATAAGTAAGAGCCCTATGCATAGCCCTTATGGGAGTTTGGATCGGGTTATATAAGATTACTGAGTATTTCAACATATCGCGACATGTTGTGTTTCTAAACGAGATTACTACTGATCCTGCATTAATACTTTTGGAATAAACCGATAATGTAATACTAAATTACAGTGTTTATAGTATTATTACGTTTGGTTCAACCTTTAAGACTCAGTAATCTTGATAGAAATGTATATCCTTTTTCACCATCAAAACTTAAAATTTAAATTTCACCGCAAAAAATTAATTTCTACCGTTAAAAATAAATAAAAAATAGACTATAATAATAATAAAAAATTATAAAATAACAAATAAATTTCATATTAAAAGCTATATTTAAAGAGAATTAATAACTAAACATCACATAAGGCATAATATCAAATACATAATTTTCAAGTCTAACATCAAACAATGGTATTACCAAGTTAAATATAAACAAAGCAACATAGGATTTGAGGGCGCTTGAGGGAGAGAGGAGAGGCCGCGGCTTGCTTGGGCGAGAGAAGGATAGAGGGGCTGCCGCGGCTTGCTTGGGCGAGAGAAGGAGGTCCGTACGGCACTCTCGGGAGAGAGAGGGGTCATTTTATATTAACTATAACATTACCCGCTTCCGGTAATCCAATATACACCTCTCCTCCCAGTAATGTTTTGGGATTAATCCTGCAACTTTCAAAATTTTATATTACCGAACAGATTACAGGCAGGATTTTTCAAACACAGTAATCCTGGCAAGATTATGAATAATCCTGCCAAGATAACCCGATCCAAACGCCCCTTATGATAATGAAGTTTCCTTCAACTATAGTGGCGGTGCGCCTTCTCCGAAGCTAGAACCGAAGTAAGTTGAGGTACATTTCCTGTTGTTGTCGTAGTTGTTGTTCATTTTGAAAGAAAAAAAAAAAAAAACTGCTTGGAGACTGTAAGGATAGTTTGGTGCAGCCGAGTTTGTATGTTTGTGCGCCTTCTTTATATTCAACTTACATGTATATTCTTCCCAATTCGATGATCTTTCTATTCCTATCTGTTTTGGTTCTGAATCTTTCCCGAAAATAATATTCTATTGGCCATTAAAACAATAACACAACCTGTTAATTTCATCTGCAAGTAACAAAGAATTATACCAAAAAGTTCTAAATGATATGTATTTGGAGCATTCGATCATCTTATTAATTGGCTGCATCCTCTCTGATTCCGTCTTCTAATTAAGTTAGGGGCTTCTCCAGCAGAGCGGAGATGTACCACTCGTTCTTCTCGACCCCCCGGTCGAGCTTGGGGCCTGCAGCCCAGCGCAGCTTCTTGAAGCCGATCCGGTCGAACATGGGCACGTAGGCGGCGGTGAGCTGCGAGCCGAGACAGAAGAAGTGGTCGAGCCAGAACAGGCCGCCGGGCCGCAGCACCCGGTAGATGTCGTAGAGTGCGAACTCGAGCATCACGTCCGGTATCCAGTTGCTGAGGACGTGCATGGAGTGCACGACGTCGAGCGTGTGGTCGGCGAATGGCAGGCGGTGGGCGACGCTGACGTGCATGGAAAGGAGGCCGCGCGACGCGATGAAGTTGTTGAACGGCCCGTCGAAGTTCATCGTGCTCGTCACGATCGTCACGTTGCGCTCCCGCATCCGCGCCGCGAACGTCCCCGTGCCGCCGCCGATGTCGAGGCCGATGCGCACCGTGCCGGGCCTTCTCGTTCTGAGCACGCTGTCGATGCCGAAGTCGAGCCCGCCGTTGTCGAAGAGCCACCGGACCTTCTCCCTCCCGCGCAGCAGATCGAAGCAATCCTTGCAGTCGTAGGAGCCCTTCGTCCTCCCCCTGCCCACCAAGCAGCTGTAGTTCTTGCACGTGTAGGGGTCCCACGTAATGCTCCTGTCCGGGGGGATCGTCCACATGCTCTCCGGGAACGGCGTCGGCTCCACGTACTTCTTCGGGGACTTGGGCCTGCACCGGCGCCGCGGGAGCGGCTCGCAGCCCTTCAGCATGAGCCGCTGCGCGAAATTCTCGTCGGACGGGCATTCCCCTCCGACCTCGTACGACATGTACGCGAGCAGATCTTCTTGGTTGTTGCGACATGCCGCGCCGAGCACGGGGTAGAGCTCGTCGCTGCCGATGTTCGGGGTGAAGCCGAGGGGGAGCTTGTGGGGGGACGCCACCAGCTTCAGCTCGCCGGAGAGCTCGCCGCTCCACCCACCGTCGTCGAGGCGGTCGGAACTGTCGCCGTGGAAGCGGCCGAGCTCGGAGAGGAGGGTCTCGAGGAGGGAGCTGGCGGTGGAGCAGCGGAGGCGCAGCTCGGCGAGCTCCAAGTGCGCCTCGGACAGCTTGGAGCGGGTGGAGTTGAGGTCGCGCCGGAGCGCGTCGGAGTCCCAGAGGTGGATGCGCGGCGCGTACTCCGGCCACTGCACGTCCAGCGTCGCGCCGGAGAACAGATACACGGACACCAGGTTCGTCGTTATCACCAGCAGTAATATCTTCAGCTTCGTTCGCTTACGACTACACCTTTGTTGGTTCGATTTTCTCGGGTAGAGATGATGCTCCTCCTCCTCCTCCTCCTCTATGCTACCCATATTCAAACCCCCCCTCTCTCTCTTTGATGGAAATGGGTAAAAAGAAAGATCAGAATGGGAGGATTTTAACGCATCCACCATTGATCACCACCAGTGCGCGCGAAAGAAATAGTGGTTGATTAATTAATTAATTAATTAATTAATTAATGGGTGTTCACATGTGCCTAACGCACTGAGTTCGAGTTAGCGGGGGAGGTAAAATTTGGGTTGCTTGTGAAAAAGAAAGGTGGGGGGATGGGAAGCCCAATCTCTAAGATTCCATTATATAATTTGCCGGAGAGTTTTCAACGTTATGTTAATTATACTTGTCCCCGATAAGTATATTATATTGTTAGCTCATTGGGTTGGGGCCTTCGCTCACCGTAATTTATGCAGTGTCAGGATGGAGAGAAATTGTGACACCATACAATTTTAAATAGATTATATGGTTGATAATTTGGTATTAGTGCTAAACATATGAATTTCAGCTGACAAATAATTATATAACTGATAGAGCGTTACTTTTTAACGAATAATTATTGTTGATAAAGTGTAATGTTTCATTAAAGTTTGTTATATTAAGAGGGGTTAAACACGTTGAATTACAACAAATTTATAACAAATTTGGTCCACCCTGCCAAGCTGAAGCGTGAGGGGTGTGATTCAATATTATTACCATATTAAAAACAATATAATATAATATAATATGATTTGTAACTGACTTGTGCTTATATTAAAAAAGATTAGTTATTGCTTGCAATCACAAAAGAAGTACTAATCTAAATCTTACATTCCAATTATGTAGAAATTAGGAAGGTACTTTTCTATATTTTAAAACTATTTTTTAATACAGTAGTTGGACAAAAAAAAATATAAATTCTTCGTCTATTGAATATGTGAAGTGCGGCATAATATTTTTTTTGTCAAAAAGAGTGGACACAACGTGGGAAGAACTTCTCCACGTCTATAATTAGAAGAAAAAACTAAAATAAAATTATGCTATATCGACACTTTTAAGTATTTCTAAAATTTTTAAAAAAATATCACTGACAAAAATACCGACATTTATTGTAAATGTTGCTATATGTGCCGTCGTTAGGGTGTATATAGATATGACACTTATACAAAAGTGTCATAAATATGTGTTTCTATAACCTAATTTTATTAGAGTGAATGGTTGAAAGAACTTATCTATAATTAGAAGAAATGGTACAAGCAGCTGCATGTATACATAGGCAACCTTTGGACATTGACCAAATTTTGGTTCGAATCTATACAGAGCTTAACGATTCAGTGAGGCGAATTGGGTCGCAGAATCGGTGGAGCCCTTCAATTGAGGCCAAATTGCACAACGCAGATCTCGGCCTATTTCATTCAAAGTTGTTTTAAGATTTGAGTGCCATGAATGTGTCCTTTCTAGTCCGAGCATATCGTTTGCCTTTTTAAGACATATTCAAACCCAAGCCCGGCCCAGTGATCTAAAAAACACTTTTCAAAAAAACTTGCAGTTTTGAGATTTGGCCCAGCCAACCACTAAATGCCGAACAGAGCAGATCACTTATAACACTCATTTCCTTTTCTGTTTCCTCTTAATTTGCTTAAATTTATTAGATATGTCTCGAATTTTATAATCGGAAGATTTTCTAGCCACTATTATAAATATATTATTATTTTATTGATTTAGTACGGCAGGTGAGAATGAGTATGGGTATATTTTGGAATTAGAATTTTATGAGAGAGACATATTTTGTACATCACTTTAATTATAATGAAAGTTTTCGCTCCGTCTTCGCTCGTGAACGTAGACCAGTGGCCAAACCATGTAAATTTTGTGTACTTTATTTTTCTTCTTTCTTTCTCGATTCTTTTTTTGATATTTTCGCATCCAACGAACTAAATCTTTTTCACTTTTGTTATAACAAAATTAATGAAGAAAAGATAACGGATCAAATTAGTGTGAGTTTTCAGTTTCTTTTAATTTTATTTTGCTCATTTTGACTCAGAAATTAAACATGTCGTGCAGCAGGTTCAAAAATGAGTATTTCAGACCTACGATTGTTGCTCTATGGTATCAATTGTTTGAGCTCAGTCCAAATTGGATTTTTTTTCACAAACCCAAATTAATGAGTCAGAGTTCGAGTTACAATACCAACTCCAATTTCCCTTTACTCAGATTCCAACTGACCTGGAAAGGCCATTTTCGTTATTTATCATGAAATATATATATATGAAAATATTTCTTTTCCCCATGATGATGCTTTCATATATATTGCATCATTAATTTATTGGGCAAGTTTGTGCCAACTTTTTTAAGTTGTCAATGATCATGACCAGTTTCGTGTTGAGCCGATTGACGAAGCACTTTGGCAACCATCCAGCTGGGTCTAACTGGAAAAAATAAAAGTTCACAAATTTAACATAAAAAGGGATAAATTCACTTGTTTATTTGTTTGTAACATAAACAAAAAAATGAAATATATATATTTATATATATATTGGAGAAATCTCTAGAATGTAATTAAGGATCGAATATAGATAATTCTTTGCTTTTTGTTTTTGTTTTTTGGGTGGTAATGGATCGACCATGAAATTTTATTGTAGTTTGGTTCTCACGAACACAAATGTAAGCAAGATTCAATATATATATATATATATATATATATATATATATATATATATATACCATAATTTCAAAAAAAGATGATCAATACCAAATTAAATGCTTAACTAGACTAGCAATGCATTACCTGAACAACGTAAGTCACAATGCACGAATCTTCGTCGACCTTCTCGACCACCCACCCCGACTGCAGCAGCAGCCCGCGGATCGAATTGCTCTTCTTCGGCAGCAGTCCCGCGGCGATCTCCTTCGGTAGAGAAGCTACAGCAACTACCTAAATAAAAAATCCAAAGTATTTCCAACATTACTCTCTTCATTTCCACCAACAAAGAAATTAAATTGTTAACTAAAGTTACGTTCGAGACTTGAAGTGCATCTTCATCTTAGTTACCAGTGTTCCATCATCCATAGTCTCGCGCCGTTCGTAGACGATGAACTCTCTCTTCTTGAAAAGCGGTTTCGATGCCTCACCGAACTTGAGGTGGATGATACTGAGATTATCACTTAGGTCCTTTATGTACTTGGCTTCAACTAGGTCATGGTCCCATTGCTGTACGATGCATATATATATATATATATATATATATACAGCTAGAAGGTTAATAATTACTAGCCATGTTTCAAAGGGCTATACATATATAGTTGCTTCAAACTAGGAATCAAAGCAAATAGATTACATTGTTACAATAATATATATGTGGCTATGATCGTTCAACATTCATGATATAGTTACTAAAATTTGCAGTGGATTGTTTTACATGCAGATAATCAAATGGCACACGAAATTTTTTTGCACAATTTGTCAAATGGGTAAGAAAAAAAATACAATATTGATGTAAGCTCATCCCCAAAGATAATGGTTACTCAAATATGTAATAATATACAATTTACTGCATTTAGAGTTTTGTTTATTTATTTATTTTCCTACTCGATCTGGTTGATTTTTCAAATGAAGGAAGCAGTAGCAAGTTATCTTGTTCTCAAAAAAAAAAAAAAGCTATTCTCAACCAAATTACTATAGAAAATGTAGCTATAATTATCAGCTTAAGCCTTTCTACTTAATTAGTGAAAGCACTAAAGACTTTTTAGACGATCATTAAAGACACGTACCAAGCAAAAAAAGAAAAGAGAATTTTCTGTAAACCATTATAAGCTTTAACTTTTGAACCTTAATGTGATTCTTAATCCACATGCGACGTCCTTCATATATATATAATTAATCCCCATGTGAAGGGGCACACGTACACCCCTTCACTGTTTCACTCCCTCTCCATCAACGTACGTGACACGTTTAGTCACGTGCCATGCACCACTCATGCATCTTCCTCGTGTCCCCCTCGTCGTTTTCTAATTCCCCAGCCTCTCCCAAAAGTGCTTTTGTTATTTTGGTGCGGGGTTGCGTTGTTTGCTGGAGCGTCCTGCGGTAGCTGTTTCACTATTGATCTATATATATTACTAGCTACTACGGCAAAGCGTGTTGATGATACCACCAAATGGATCCCATTATGAACAGTAGTAATAACTACTTAAGCTACTTGTCAACATTCTCCTACGGTCAAAATCCCAAGTAACGGCTATAAATTTAAATCAGACTCGATCTTATTAGCTAAAAAAACTGATGATGATGTACTGGTATAAATTTTTATCCATAGTAATAATTCATATTTAGGACCATTTCACCTCGACTTTTAATTAAAACTATTAATTAAATAGTTACAAATTTTTGAAATTTAAGAATTGTTTTTGGAAGTGAGATCATATGAAGGTCAAAAAAGCTATAATTTAGTTCAATTTCTTCTTTCGCATTATATACATAAATTTAAGAATACGAGACTATATATTATTCTTTGCATCAAGAAGGATAAAAGGCTAGTGAATTTTTTTCACCTTTGCAGCGTCGATGGCGTTGGCGACAGTGATGAACTGCTGCGGGGAGACGGACCGCAGCAGCCACCGGCTTCTGAAGACATGGAGAGATCCTGCAGACCGCTTCGATATCTCGACACCATTCTCAAATGCCAACACCTTCCACCCGCCGTCTCCGCCGTCTCCCCCAGCCGCCCGGCCCTCGTCCGACGCCGATAACAGCTCCTGTATGCAGCCCTCGCTCGCGTATGACACATACCTTCTCAACGAGTCATCGCTAACAGACCTAAAAAGGAGAACCAAAAACAAAACAAAAAAAGAGTTAAAGAGATCACAAAAATAGATAGTGTAGAGTGTTCTAAAGATGGTATATATATCTATAACTATGTACCAAGAACGAGTGCATGGAGTAATTATGGGTGAAGTTGGGGTGCTCATTGTGGGATTTGGGGTAGTGAGTGTTAAGGGAGTGATATTGTGTTATGCATATATATATATATATATATATATATGTGTGTGTGTGTGTGTGTTAAGTGTTTAAAGGGGGAGGTGGGTGGGGGGGGGGAGGCAAAAAAGAAGTGGATTTGTAGTGATAGGGGCACATGGAGTGGGCAGTGGAAGAAGCCCATGCATGATTGGGCAAGCACGTGCTCTATCCTACACAAGCTTTAAAGAAGAGATTCTTTCCTTTAAAGAGGAGAAGGGGAAAGAGAGTGGGGAGGGGGAGGTGAAGCACATGGAGTGTTGGGTTCGACCACAAGAAAAGAATAGGGATCATAATCCATAAGGCAAATTAAGAGAGAAAAGAAAGAAAAAAAAAAGGTGATATTTAAGTAAAGTTGTTCGAAAATTAATAGTAAAAGACGTAGCTAACGTACCAACATCTCCTCGCCAATGATCAATGTTAGCAGCATAATAATCCTCTCTCATGCAGGTCATGGGGGCCCGCCGCGCTTTGGTGGCATTTTCGTGAACACCTCATATGCAAGTTGTGAGTTTAAAGGGTTAGCTGTTGATGGGCATTAATTGGACCCACATCTTCGTATTTAAGCTTGACGTTTACAGTATTTCTCATCTTTCTAATAGTGTCGTTTCGTGAGAGGAGTGAAGTGTAAAAAGAACGACAATAAAGTTGATACCAACCTCACCGAAATTGCGTTAAATCGATTCCTAAAGGTTCTTTGAAAGGTGCTGTAGAAGATGCTTATATGCCTGAACAAAGCTAAATTGTAAGCAATGAAGGATTCTGGCCTTGAGCAGCAGAATAATATCTTTCATGCACAAAAAGATTCTGACTCTTTTGTGAAAAACAAAAGAAAAAGACCATCTATATTTTATAACACAAGAAAAGCATAAAAGTATGCAGGCATTTAGGTGAAGAGAAAAATAGAAACGGCACATCCTTTTTCTCCGATGAGTAGAAACCGAAAAATCGAATTTTTTATATGTCCAAGATCGCACAACCATCATAGAAAACAAGAATGAAGAAATAAAAAAGTTCACAATGATAATATTAAACAACTCTACCTATGAACCTAATAAACTTCACCAAAAATATTCAAAACACCATACGATGGAAAATCAAAAAATATCAAATAAATCTTCAACCGAAAATATCTTATTATGGATCGTTCCTAGCTTAAGTGGCAAAGAATTTGATGGTTGATATCCAAGTTCTCGAGTTCAAAACCTAATTGTTTCACATTTCTAATTAAGTTTATTTCAAAAATAAACGAAAAGGGTAGCATATATGCTCTTGAAAGAAAACACTCAATAGAGAAGAAAAAAAAAAAACTTGATTTTTTTTTTCTTTTATCCTAACCTAAAACTCATGTGGTCCAACTTGACCTACTTAATCTAAAAATAAATCACATGATTCAACTTGAATCAACTAAATCAAATAGGATTCTACAAATACACTTATTAATGTAATAAACTAAAATAAAATAAAAACAAGTTTGACACTATTTTTTAACATTAAGAACTGGCTAGAGCACTTATTTCGGATAATCATGTTGGAAAAGTATGCACAAAATTTTGTGTATCTTGATACGTAGCGTAGGAAAGCCCTCCGAATCTTCGATTCTGTAATTTTCTTTACTGCAACTGTGTGTTGAAGAGAGGCCAAGCTGAGTTTATTCTGCAAATTAACCTGTCAATATTGTGTTTACAAGTCTGACAAGCTACTGTATTAAGAAATCTATTAAGAAAAGCAAGCAAGCAGGGGACACACTTATGAGTGATTAAGAATTTAATTAGTTGAACTGAATAATTTTTATTAGAATTGATCAGGACACTTTAATGACAATGGAGAGTTTGCATGCACTGCATCTTGAACACTGCCAATTGGATCTCGAAAACAAAAATAGCATGCCAACTCAGAGAACAAGCATCGGATTCAATTGTGGGGCATTGACTCTTCAGTAAGAATAAGCATGCATTATTGCAAAATATCTTCAGTATTTGAAATGAGAGGCATAATAAGTTTGGGAGGTTTATGCAAATCAGGATACATAAAAATAACAAAACATTTGATGTTACAAGAGGAGCACTTCAATCATTTTATCTGATGTTCGCGTGCTGTCACTGTTGGATCTTACCCAAATGTTAGCTGGAACCGCTCTTTTCACAATAAAGCATGTACTTCTTTAAAATATCCCTGATGAAATTCGGAAGAAAAAAGAGAAGGGTAGATGTTGAACAATAACCTGTCAAAAACTGAAGTTTGAACATGAAATTTTCTAACGTTAACCAAATTCTCTCACACTGTGGAATCCCAATTAATAATTTGGCCACCAGAGAGATCTAGAACTGCAATTTACTAACAACTTAATTTGCCTGAATATGATCTACTATTTCTTTTCTTTGAAGAGAAAAGAGGAGATTCAGATATAATTAAGCTGCTGAATCATTTGACATGTTAACTAAGTGTAATATGTTTTTGCACAAAAACAAACACAAGATTAAGGTTTTTTTTTTGCTGTAAAAGAACTGACAGGCTAATTTCATTGTCAGTTCTCAGAACTAATGTTTCCCCAGGCAAGCATCTTTTCATTTCGATCACCTGATTCAAAAAATTGGAAATGTAACATAACTAGTTGAACTTCGGGCTTTTATAGACATATATATATACAATATAAAAGCTATATAATGTATACTAAAAATATATGGATGAATGGAAGGAAGTGCACCATGTGGATCTACGCCACGCCCTTATATAGTACTCATTATATCTTACAGATGGGACCAAATGTAGACAAAAAAATAGAGAAGAATAATGCCTGTGGACCACGTTAAGCATATATGAATAATGTCCGTCTATCGAAGGAAAAGAAGAAACAGCAGAACCGTGACCACATGTGGGAACACCACCACCTTCATATATATGCTTCTTGCTTTCCTTAAACTCTAAAAAGCTATAATTAGAACAAGATAAGTGTTAGATGTGATTCAAAATCAGAATCGCTTCGATCTTATGATTCAGGTTCGCCGACGGCTTCGTATGGATCCGATCCGTTAAGAAAAAATCCTAATTTTCTCTTTTGTTTGCCCTAGAGAGATTGAACGATTGTATGAAGTAGAACTCTTGTATTCCCTCTTTTTCTACATAGTAAAATCTCTCCTCTTTCGTCCGTGGTTTTTCCCTGCAAAGAGTTTTCCACGTAAATCTGTGTGTTATTTTTCTTGTCGTGCATTTTGGATTTACTTCTTTGTCGTGATCGCCAATTAATTTTGTTTAGTTTGTGCGCTCGTTGCTAACAATAAGAATAACAATATGTACATAATCAAGGGCTCTCCGAGATCTAGCCAGCGGTCAACAGGTAGTAGGACCTAACAGTCATTGCAGTCAAAGCTAACTTGAGGTCTACAGACGAATTTGTCAGAAGATTTCGCACAAAGATCCAAATGCGCCATGTTGCCTGTCTTAGGGTCCTGTTTGTGATCACTCTTAACTAACTAAGCTGTCCTCACATGAGTCTTGTCTGAACATCGTGGTCCATGAATGCGTTTGCATTGTTTCTTGTGGACTAATAACTCGTGCTACAAGAATGCCCACGAATTTTGTTCGACATAAGCTACGAAAATGTGATTTGGATAAAAAACCACATGGCTACATACTCTGATTGTAAAGAGACAATTTGATTAACGAACCATAAGAGACAGTAAGTGTCGAATGTTTCAGGTAAAAATGAACCATAAGAGACAGTAAGTGTCAAATGTTTCAGGTAAAAACAGCACACACTGTTCTATCGCTGTCCACAACTTATTCCACTCGCTTTTTTCTTTTTTCCACCTATACCTTGTTGTAAGATCTGAACATTTTTACTTGAGTACTTCAGTAAACAGAAACTGTATTATTTCCTGCTGCTCTTTATCAATTTGTTCTCTGAAGATGTTCTATTTCCTCCTCTGGTTTCTTTTGCCACAATCAGAAATCTATGTCCGCAAGCAGAAGATTTTTGAAGAGTTTAACTTAAATTACTCATCAGCTTCATTCAATCAAGACAAGCGTAAGCTATATTAAATTAACTGCTTAGTACTTTTAATACGACTCATAAATCATCTACTTTTTAAGATTAGGCCTGTAAAACAATGAAAAACTAGAGCCTTTTGACATCAAGTTTTCCACCAAATACTCTTGGCCGTTTCAAATACAAAATCTCTTTTTAACTATATGAAATTTTATTCTGTTCTTTAGTTTTCACATGATTTTCAAGGTTTAAATCTTCAATTATACAGTTATGGTTACAACAGCATCGACAAAGGACAATTAGAACAATGTAATGCGATATATAAGCAACTGGTGCATCAAATCTGGCTAAAGGTTTTGATCACGTAGTCCAACTTGTAACAGGGGATACATGAATGTATACATACCAAGATTCTTCTTCCATACAAACTATTGCTTCATTACTACGAAAATTCTTTGTACTTTCTTTTTTGTTAGTTATCTAGGAATCAATATTCGTTCAAAGAGTTCTTAAGGATTGACCACATGCATCTTTCACATGAATTTTAATGTTATTATCAGGATAAAGAACAGAAACATCGGCAGAGAATTACATGTATCATCTAACAACATTGCCGACAAACTTGAACTTACATCTTCAAAGTTTCCAGTAGATTCTCAGTTTATGCAAGATTCCTGCAACAACTCCCCAAAACAAAATCTCAGCAAATATAACATATAAAAGGGTCCCCAATCTCTTTGAATGCCACACTTTAACAAAAATATGCTTGTAGATCCAGTGAACCTGCATATAGAAGCATACGCAAGCTTTAGAGCATACATGATATCTCTTAAGACTGTATTCTTCAGCTTGAAAAGTGATTTATAACTTACCAGAGAGTTATCAGGATTTTGGTAGTACCACCCGTTGACAAATGCAGCAATTAGATACCTTGAGCAGCCATTACAAAAACATGCATCGCATTCATTCCGATCCACTCTAGAGAGAGGAATGGCATTCTTAGACCCCACACATCAATCTACGCATCACGAAGACGAGAAATAATTTAGACAATACTTGAGGAAACTGCAAAAATGTCACACCAAATAAAAGTACAAAGGTCTTAATTACACGAGTACCAATATATAGAACGCTGAGAGAACGATTCCTGCTGCCCCAGCCGTGAAACAAGCATAACTAAAGCTGTAGAGTTGCTTATTTAGCGGAATGGCTACAAGACAAAATGATGACAACATCAGAATTTACATCAGCCATCACAGAAATAAAGAGGATAGAGAATACCGTTGGTACGTGAAATGAAGGATGACGGCGCAAATTAAGAGAGAAAGCCCCATTATCATCCAATGTTTAAGCCTCTCAGAATGACTCCATAAAAATTCAACAAAACCAATGAATAATAAATCATCAACTGAAATTTTAGTTGCTAGTTATAAAACTAATCGAATATAAGGATCTGATACAGTCATGTCAATAGTCATGTAACTTCTTTAGATAAACCACTACTCTATTGTAAGTATTTGCGCAAGAATAAAGCGTGGCAGGATAAACTTGAAGTGAATCAACACATGTCCATAGTGGACTCCAATGGTTCCGGAAAGAATCGCTGACACTGAGCTGAAAAAACCATGCATACTAATTTCATTTTGCTTAGAACTTGCAAAGTTAAACACACTGCTAGTGTGCACAGCACTTCAACTAGAATTCATCGGTTGAAAATGAGCAATTGGTTGAACCTCAGCAAACCTTCAGGTTCGAATGGAGCGAGACACCAACTAGCAGCATCCACCCTGAGCGGGCCCATGTTTGGCGTACTATACGTACAATCCTGGCGAATAATAATTTATTCAAAATAAGTTTCACTAGTTCAATTCTCTATTCACTTTAAATATCAGCTCAAAAGAGAGGGTGGGGGTATAGAAAATCCCCACCTTGGATCTTATCCAAACTGGTTGATTATAGAGATGGTTTATTCCCCACACTTGAGCGAGAATGTGGTGACCATGTATTCGGCAAATGCAACGAACCCACCAATCCTGGTATATTGACAAACCATAAGTCTACATTAAACTCAGATGGAAAATAACATTATATTCCGTCAAACATTGAATGCGGAGTAGAGCGAATTGTGCATCAAGTAGGCCTTAGCAGATGGTGCATATGCAAATTCAGAATTTCAAATGTGCTGACGCAGAATTTGTGCGTCATAAATTGATCGGAACGAAGACACGAGCTTGTTCTGTGATCAAAATGATCTCTATTCGAACAATCATACAAATTTGGCGGATAAGTGAACTGAAGTTTGTACCATTGCCAACGATACACATCGAATATGGCAATAGGACCTGAGGCCACGACCGTCGGCCGGACTTTTCTTGTTAAAGCCTCTATAAGAGCCACCACCAAGTAAACCAATGCTATATATTCTCTGCTTATTCCACATTCAAGGAAGATGTTAGAAATCAAACTAGACACAGTTAGATGTATCAAAGCCACCAGTACTACCGCGCTTTTGTACATGACAATCTGAACTTTCAAAAGTTATGTGACAGTCGTGTGCTGATGAGCATTGACTGTTTTTTTTTTTTTGAGGGGAAGGCAGCGTGCTGCCGCTTCATTCATTGCAAGGGTGAATTTAGCTATAAAGGTCAAGGCAACTAGGCCTTGGAGAAAAAAAAAAAAAAAAAAAAAAAAAACTGCAGTTGTGCTAACCGATGAGCATTGACTGTTAAACAACAATTGTTGAAAGTTCCTGATGTGTCCCTCTCTTCTTTCAAATGCGTAGATCAATTGTAGGGATATTTGTGTCATTTGTGCTGTGTGTTTGCAGGATGTACATAATTTATCTCCTACAAAGCCCAAACTTGGCCCATTTTCTCCTCTGCTAAGTCCAACCCAGTTAGTCATCGGATTTGGGTCTCGTAAAGGTCTGACCCGCTAAGAGGAGCAGCTCAATTCATGAGGTGGGTTAATTTATGGATATAACCGCATGATACGTACGTACCCGTTCTTTTATGGAGAGTGGAGATTCTAGATCGAGCACCCGAATGATCGGACGGGGGATGTGCAAAAAATACACTGCATATTATTAAATATAAAATATTAATATATCATTGATGATAGATAACACAATTGGCTAAGGGCTAAGGATTTACAAGTTAATACCCGAGTTTTTAAATTGGAAGCTTACTTATTTTACATTTGGACCTGAGTTTATTTCTAATAAAAAATAAATAAAGTGGGTAACTATTAATACATTGTTGATATTAAGAAGGTTTTTTAAGAAGATGAATTTATAAAGGAAAAAATTGTTAATCGTAGCCTAGGTGCTATCCTCGCCGAAATCGGACTCTCCCGTTCGATCTGGACTAGATTCTGCGCCTAGGCTCACCCAGGTTCGTTTTTTTTTTTTTTTTTTTTTTTTTTTTGGGCCCGGCTGCTCCATTGCAGATACCGGCTGCCCTGTAGCTTAACTCATCTCCGCCTTGAATGAAGCGTCAGTATGCTGCCTTTCTCTCAAAAAAAAAAAAAAAAAAAAAAAAATTGTTGATATTTATTTTTAAAATTGTGATTTAAAATTTTATTTGGCCCATGGGCCAAAATAAATTGGCCCATGTTTAATGGGCTTTCTCTGGAAGTTTGTGCATCACTTACTGCATGTGAGTCTAGTTCCACACCAAAAATTCATGGTATGTAGTAGTGGTTTATACACTCCACCATATTCAAGTTACCTGTCTAGGTGATAATGAGCACGAGTGATCTTGGTTATCCAATTCAGTTCATCTACATTTAAATTTTATTTTTTATTTTGGTTTACCTTAGCTTAATCTTACCATGGGACTCCTATTGGCTGTTTGTTGTGGTAATTTTTATTGGCTGGACGCTGCAGTAATTGTTGTATGGTTAGAAGTGATCATCGAAGTCTTGCATGTGAAAAGACAATCTTATTTTTAGAACATCTTAACCTACATACCTCATATGAATTTTTGTTTTTGTAGTATGTTGCCATTGATTCTTACATGCAATTTTTCAAAATATAGTGATTTAAATGATCTAAAATTAAAATATTTTAAAAAGCTAATTTCTGCTTAAAAGAATAGATTGTTTTCAACAAAAATTACTCCAAACAGAGAGAAATAATGGCTATGGATCATTGAATGAATTCAGATTCTTACGAGACTCTGCGTAGAAGGTTTGTTTTCAAATTTAATCTTGCAATTTTCATGTATTGCACTTTCATCGTCTCTGGCAATTAGAGAAATTTGAGTTTCCGCAAATGACATTTTTCGATTTTTCTCTAAAAATAGATTGTTTGTCTCAGTATTGAAAATTGTCAGAAAAGAAATTGTGATACTGTGAGAAAATTTTATAGGACTAAGATGTTTTTTTTTTTTTTTTTGAGAGAAAGGCAGCATGCTGCCGCTTCATTCAAGGCTATAGGACTAAGATGTTTAAGCTAAGAACTTGTGGGCAAATTTGCAACATAAAATAGTACCGGGCTTTCATAAAAAGAGAATAAGGAGTGTATTAATACACTCCATTTTGGTGTATATAATTTTACTGTCCAGTTTAACCGGTGCTATTATTTGCTGCTGAAAAAAGTAGTACCAGTTGATTCATTTATGCATCTCGCTCTCAACCTTATGGTACATGCTCGCCTTTCTCTGACTTGGTCAGCACATATATATATATATATATATATATATATATATATATATCCACAGCTGTTGAAAGGGTCCAAGAATGAAAATGCATATCCAAATCCACTGTCCTTTTAAATTTCGACTCTTAACATTATCGCATTAATAATAACAAAGAGTGTACACAGCTTGAGTTGGAGCAGCTTTGAGAACAGTCTCTGCTTAACTAACTTTCCTAACGTTCTGAATATTACAGACTTTGGTTGCTAACAAAGTGCAGATTCTGAATAATTATGTTATTCATTTGATAGCAAAGAAATCTTAGGCAATCGAAATAGAGAATGACATTCCTTTCATACACATTGGATTACAGAAAATTTGCGCAGAAGTCTAGTTATAATATGTCAGCCAATAATGGAGGAGGAGAAGAAGAAGAAACACTGAGAAAAACATCTTTTTATACTAAAAATTTAGCATATATATGTATATATATTTGATGATAAATTCTTCACTGCATATCCGGAGCAGAAAACACGGGAAAGGGAAGAGAAAGACTATAGCCGACACCAAACATGTCCCCGCCTCATAATTTACAAGATCTACTCGGATTTACAAGATGTATTGATTGGGATTATACTGTAAACGTAGTAGTGGCAAGCATGGATACATAAAACTAGGGCCACACCGCTGTCGGAATTTTTACAGGCGGAGAGCGGCGGCGGAGTACACGAACCCGGAGAACCCGGGGGGTGTCTCCACCGTCGTCCACTTGCCGGTCGCCACGTGGAGCACCCACGCCCTGTGGCCCCCGGCCGCCGCCCCAATCACGAACACCCTCTCCCCTCCTCCTCCGCCGAGCGCCGCCGCCCTGGGGCTCGACCTCATCCCCTCCGGCGCCGGCGCCACCGGCCTCCAGCCCTTGGCCCTCCCCTCGTACTCCCTCACCCCTCTCCTCCCGCACTCCACGCTCCACACCCTACCCCCAACCCCGACGCAGCACGCCGCCGCCGCCGCCGCAGCCGCATCCTCGGCCTCCGCCTCGGCCGCGGCGGCGGGGTCCCACATCCCCTCCTCCTTGGTCCACTCGCGGGCGCCCTCGTCGTACCACTCCGCTCCGGACTCGAACCGACCCTGCCGCTCCGTGCCGTACCCGCTCACCGCCCAGAACCGGCCCCCCGCCGCCGCCGCCCCCTGGCACTCGTCCCGCTCCTCCGCCATGGCCGCCACCGCCGCCCACTCGTCCGCCCCGACGTCGTACGCCTCCGCCGCCCGCAGCGCGTTCTTCTGCCGGTCGTGGCCCCCCGCCACGTACACCCGCGCCCCCGCCCCGGCGCACGCGAAGAAGGACCGCGCCGCGCCCATCGGGGCCCCGCTCCGCCACGTCCCCGCCGCGGGGTCCAGAACCCGCACCTCCGCCACCGGCTCCAGCGTCGCCGGGTCCCAGCCCCCCACCACCACCACCTTCCCCCCCGCCGCCGCGCATTGCGCGAACATCGGCACCGCCCCCGCCGCGCGCCGCCACTCCCCCGTCGTCGCGTTGTACTCGCTGAGCCCGTACGCCGGGCCCCCGCTCTCGCCCCCCACGCCGCCGCCCCCCTCCTCCTCCTCCTCCTCCTCTTCCTCCGTGGCCTTACCCTTGCCCTCGCGGGCGTGCGGGGCCACTAGGGTTTGGACGAGGAAGACGAGGTCCTCGGCGGCGCCGATCCGGTCCCTGCGGCGGTAGAACGCGGGGGACTCGGCCAGCTCCCGCCACCTCCGGCACACGCGCCGGATCCCCCCGTGGTACCGCAGCGGCACACGTGCGAGGCAGTCCAGCGCCACGTCATCAGGTAACCCCGGGATCAGAGCCCTCTCCTCTTCCTCCTCTGTACCCATCTCCTCCCCTCTCTCCCTCTTTCCCCTCATTCTCATTCTCATTTTCTCACTATTATATTATTATTATTATTATTATTATTATTATTATTATTATTATATCTTTGTACTAATTGCTCTTTCCGGATAGGGATTGAGGGAGGGGCGTTTAAGAAGGGATGGACAAGGAATGGGGGGAGTGGGAGTGAGAGCCTATAAATAGAGAGGGCTATAAATTAATGAGCAATACTAACTTCTACTTACTATTTTTAGTTTATTTTTATATAAAATTAAAAAAAAATTACTGATTATTTTAAATTGAATAATAAAATTTATTTTATTTTTGAATAAATAAATTATAAAATATGCATCAAATTTTAAATATACAAAAAATATTTTCCTAAATCAATTATAATCTTTAAAAAATAAAAATTATAAATTATTAATTAACTAATTGAAACTATATATATATATAAAAAAAAAAGAGGCAATTGGTATTCATGAGAATTGTATGTGGCGTGGGGGTGTGGGAGGGAGAGAGAAATGGATCTGGATGAGGAGACATTTGGGGCAAATAGGCCAACACAATACATACTCATGGAAAATCATAAATTAATCCTTTCTAGTCTAGTTTAATTCTAGGGTTCAAACAAGGGTTTTAAAGCAGAAGCCTTATCTAGTCTAGTTTAATTCTAGGGTTTTTGAGGCAGGAAAATATGGCAACTTGGGGTGTGGAGGCCACATGCAGGTCATTGGGAGGTGGTGGGGTACAACTAGCAGGTGATGTGTAGCTTTTAGACATCAAAATAAAGGGGCTTCTAGAAGAACTTGGTTAAGATGTGTAACTGTAGATCGATTATTGCCCATCTAACTAGTCATCTTCTAATTCACCTCATCATCAACTTCCAGAAGTAACCACTTACAACTTAGCAGAACAAAAATTATTTTTTTAAAAAAACAGTAGCTTAATAATCAAATAAAATTTTACTTTGTGAGTTTTGTTTCTAATTAATGTAGGAGAAAGGTACCAAAGCTCTAATTTATAATAAAATAAGATATTACCATTAATTTTTATCAAATAATATAAGGATAAAAATGAAAGATTAAATGGAGGAGTGATTTAAAATTCTGAGGAATCCTTTCCAATGCGACAAAATTGGGTACTGTATGGGATGGAAACGTACAAGAAAAACGTAATTCATAGGGGCAAATTAAGGGCTTTACTGGTCTTTGGTTGGATATCCATCTAATCCTGTATCACATGTAATTAATTGTGTTTGGGGCCCTACTTAGGGACTTTATACGAATATTGTTGTCATAATAATTTAAAATCTATTAATTTTAATTAGATAATAACTAATGAAAAGTATAATACTAGAAAATTAATGGTTCTTGTTGCAAAAGTAATAATTAATATATAAGATTGACCTTTCTTCTATAAGCAAACAATATAATTAAACTATTTTTTGCAATCTTTTTCTGTATAAACCAAGGGGAGCCAAATCACGCAGCTCTATACATGAATAAGTTATTTAGTAATATTTTTTATAGTTTAGAAAATATCGTCATCGAGAATTGAATAATCTATTCGCTTTAGAATTTGGTTGATCAAGTTGCCTCTAGATCGTCCTATTTTGCCACCAATTATTGAATAATTTAATGGCGCGTAAAAATACGTATCAGGTCAACTAATGTCACATTCATTGTATAATTGCACAGCATAATATTTAAATCTTGTGATCAAAATTTAGCTTAGCTTATTATAAAATGTTTAATTTCTTTGCGCATTTAACTCCGCCCGTAATATCGTGCCAAGATACCATGCTTAGGAATGCACGCACTCTATCTTTAATCCAATTAATTTGATATTTTTTTTGAGATCAAGATAGCATGTTACCTAAAGTTTCGGATCCAACGCAAGAAAAAAAAAATGAATCCATAGATATCTGAAGTTTTGGATCTCCAATAACAAGTCAGCCGAATTGGTCTTTAAATTTTTAAATATTTTCTTATTTCTCTCCCACCAAATGCCCCACCAGGCGACGGTGATGATAGAAAATTTTCTACCTCCCGTTGCTCTCTTCTTTTGTCGGCTAATGTCTCCAAATTTCCTAGTTAATTTGAAATCAGAGAACTAAGAAGCTGATTAACGGTTTTTTATGGTTCCGCAAGGAATCAATATTTAATTCTCCATAAAATTATGTTTTCTAGGTCGTTGAGAACCAAGAAAACTGAATTGAGTCCGTTTGTTCCTGTAGTGCTGTAGTGCGGTGTAGTATTATCTGATTAAAAATTCAAAAGTATCAAATCCTTCGAGTTTTAAAATTTTGTATTTGCTTCTAAGAATGACTTAAGTTTTATTTATTTTAAAATAAAAACGAGTCAACTATTATTGAGCTATGCTATCTGTACATCCCAAATGGATGTACATTCTACATTTATCATATTCTAAGATTGATATTGATTCACTCGTCACTTTAAAGTGACTCGTCATTTTAAAGTGACGAATAAAATTTGAGCAATACTATATCTACATTTAATTTTTATTGTAGATCTTACATCCTACTCATCCAATGATAAATTTTTTTTTATCCATCAATGCAAAATGATGCCCACCTTAAATGAATGGAGTGTAAGATATATATTCCTTTCGAAATATATATTTAGTATTTTTCATAAAATTTATTATATTTTAAAATAGATTGAAGGTAAGATGCACATTTAATGTACATCTAGTATTTTCCAATATAATTTCCTCAAAAAGAATCATCTAGGCTAGGGTAGAGTAGGCATACCAAGCAGAAAGTGACATAACGTACTTTCTCAAATCTTCGAGATTTGAGTCTTAGGGGTGCAAAAAAAACTTTGGCATAATGGTCCCAGCTATAAATTCTCTTATATTTATCTCATCTGAAGTAGTAATTAATCATTGTTTATTGTGACGAAAAACTTTTGAATTAAAATACATATACGTGTCCTAAAAATAAATTACTATTTACTCGGCTAGATTAAAAGGTAAAAAAGAAAAAAAAAAAAATTAAAAATTACAACAGTTAAAATTTCAGTTAAACTTTAGGGCCGTTTGGATTCGGTATAAAACCGAAAATATGAGGGATATTCTTCTTATTTTTTCAAACGCATCAGAAATCAAATCGGTATAACTTGTTCCGGTACAACTAGAATAAGTGCGAATTACTGTTCTCACTCTTTCCAACCATCCTCTTATTTTTTCCTTAAATATCCTTCCACGCGTCTACTGAGGCATTATCTCTCACTTCATTATTACATAATAAAATTTGAGGATAAAAAAGTAATTTATCTCAATTAAAATTTTTTATTTCTTTTATTTTTTATTCTCATATCAAACACATTCTGTCTTATTCCGTTACCAAACGGATCCTTATGGTAACTAGTCGAGATCTTCTTAATAGGAGATTATTAAGTACATTAAACTGAGCAACCTAATGTGGCCTCTATATATTCTCCGTGACACCATTTAGTTTGACAAGATTGTGTAGCTTATGCACATAATTTTGATTTTTTTTTTTATTTATTTATTTTAGCTATTTTTGTCGATTTCCTCTTTCTAGTACATAATGGAACTAAACCTGATCATTTTCTCCTGTTGAGTACATATCAGAACCTTTCTTGAAGAAAAAGTCATGAATAATAACTCAATTTACCACCGCAATGCAATTTTAGATGGATCATATCAAATTAAAACATTTTTTTGCTATTTGAAGTAGCTAGAGAAAGAAACCTGATCTTGTCAAATCCAAAAAGATTTACTGTTAGTACCTGTTTAATTAGTTCAGTTCGTACATTATTTGTAATATTTTAATAATTTTTTATATTTTTTTAGAATCATTGAAGCCTTCTAGGTAATAGGAATATAAGGTATTTTTATTTTTATATTAGATAAAATTTATTAATAGTTTACTAATAAGAACATTCTAATTTTTTTTTAAAAAAAAATTCAAATATCGTTTCAAATATAAAAATATAATAATATTTTTATAAGTAATTATAAATTTTTGAACAAAACGATCTTAAAGTAATATATTTATTTTATTAATAATAAATATTTATATTATCAGCAGGACAGCGAAATCCACCGAAAGTGACAGCTAGGGAAAGCTATGATGGAAGTACGTACATGCAAGGTGAATGGTGAAGAAAGCTGTGGTGCCTAGGGACCGCTTCTTCTCCAAATATCTTAGCACCTTCTAGAAGATTATAATGAACAAATAAATTTAGTTACACAAGTTGAGATAATAAGGCAAGTTGAAAAAAAACAATAAATAAATAAAAATATTACAACTCTCAATTTTGCTCGTTCCTAATATTGATATTGAAAATGAAACATTCAACCATTATTAGGTGGAACTTTTCAATACAATTTTTTTTTTTTTTAATATAAGTACGTTTTTTAAACGTCCCTTGAGAAAAGCATCTCTAAAATTTCGTTTGATTCGAGGATAAATTTAAGAGGTATAAATTTTTTTATACCTCAGATAGCTTGTTATTCCGGAATAATCAAATATAAAAGTAAAATTGTATTTGGTTCAAAAGTTGGTATTCTCTGAAATAGAAAAAATTTCGTTTGGTTAAAATTATGAAATAGTAGAGAATATTGAAAAAAAATAATAGATTTTTTATCAAAATACTAATTTTGTCCTTACCTTATATATATAAAAAAATTAATTTTAATTATTATAAATTAATTAAAATGATAATTTAATTGTAAATAATAAATTATATTTTATCTAAACAAAATAATTTTTTATATTTTATAGTATATTTTAGTAAATAATAATTAGTAAATAAAAATAATTACATAACCGCATATTACATAGCCTCATATTCATATACTTTCACATTGGAAAGTAATTAATTCTATTCACCGTCCCTGAGGTATAAATCCTAGTCCGGCCGGGGAAGGATTAGAATATTTCTTAACGGATTATTCCAGAATAATCCGTTAAATAAAAGTTATTTTAAACTTTTATCTCTAGTCATTTTTTATTCCCATTTGGCAAGAATTGTGGGACCAAACAGGACCTAAGTGTCTCTATAATATAACAAATATTAACGCTTCAAAAAATATCGTCATATAATTTTTTTATTATATTAAATTAATTTATTAAATAATAAAATTTACTATTATTTTAAATTTTTTAATATTTTAAAATATTAACATTTTTAAAAATCTTTGACGTTTTAAAGTGGTAGAAGATATTTTACTGACGCTTGGTATAAGCGCCGGTATATACATGACGAATCTTCATTTGTCGATATTTTAACTGACACTTTTAAATACGTCTACGTTAAACTATATTAATTAAAATATTTTTAACCATCGATTAAATATATATATAAAAAAATTAAATATTATTTTTTTTTGTAGTGTTTTGTACATGAACCAAGCTAGCGCTAAAGAAGATTTTCTTCGATCTCTGTGGTGTCAATAGAGATCGAACAGGGAAATATCACTCACGCATGCATGGGCCCTACGTACACTCCCTGAGAGCAAGTGGAAAAGCAGTTCAATTGATGGAATAAAAAAAGGTGATGAGGAGAGGTTCACCAATACGTACCATACGAGTTGTTTTCTTGCTGTTCTAGAAGCCTTAGCACTTTGTCACGTGGATTACGATTCGTGCATGCCCCAATGCCGGCCTGCTGCCTCATTCAAAATTTGTCTGCGCCAGATCGTAAAAATCTCAGTAATTTGATTAATATCCGACCGCCCCAGTCGAATAAATTCTGAAATAATAAAAGAAATATTAAATAATTATAAAAGAAAATTTATACTTTTTCCGAATCATTGTAAGTCCATTTAATTATTTTTTTCTTAAAAAAATTGAATTTAATTCATACCTCGTCTAAAAAGTATAGAAGATAGTAAAAACGAAAATGACAAGATATAAATTAAGCAACAAAAAGCAGAATAGTACTAGAAGAACAAGAGAGAGGAAAAAAAATAAAAGATAGACGCCGAAGAAAATCCAGCGAATCACGGGAAACATTTTCCATTTTGAATGGAAAACAATAACCAGAAAAGAAATCGACAAAAGCTTAATCAAAAGCAGGAAATTAATCTATCTAGGGGAGGGAAAAAAATGCTGAAGTACTTTAGACTCACTGTGTTCTTTTCAAATCCACAGAAGAAAAGTTATGAACTAATTTACTATCTACATGTTTTAATTGGTCAAAATGTAGAACATGTTAATTAATAAGAATTTTCTTATTTGTTTGCTACGGATGTTTTGGTATTGTGATCAATTCGCATATGTTGTACTTTAGTCTCTAAACTATCACGTATGTTTTACTTTATTTACTATATATTTAGAGTAAAATAATCCTTTTAATCATATTTGAAGTAAATTGATTAAATATATAAGAAAAATAGAACATTTTTGATAATTGCTTGCTTAAGTATATATATATTTTTTTAAGGGAATGTATAGGGTATTGCCTATACGATTTATTGAATATAATGGGAGGTACATGTAAAATGAGTATAAATTATAATTGTTGGGACTGAGCAAGCCCACAGTAATAATTGAACCCCTTAATTGAATTTTCAGTGACAAAATTTAAATCACATTAGCGCATCATTAATTTTGTAACACTCGAGCTAGTTTTTCGAATAATCTATATAATTCATTGAAAATTTCAAAATGCATGACTTAATCAATTCCATTTTTGCACATATTTAATAAACATGTCTATTCAGTTGAATATGCTTCAAATATCCATTTAATTTAATGTGACCCTAATCCATATCTGCCAATTATTTTCCTTATCAATCTCCATCTGTTGATAAGTATAACCCTAACAATATATACTAGAAATTCACAAAGGAGGAGACAAGGGACACTGTGGGAAAGAACTAGATAGTTAATTAATTAAATAAATTAAATTAAACCATACTATATAATAATTTGGATAGGTACATGAGATGACATGAAGGTGATAGGAACAAAGTAAATAAAGCAAAAGGAGACACCTGGAAATAAATAAAAAGGAGATCAAAACAAGGGGGCTAGACATAGCTAAAGGTGATTGCAACTTTAGATGTATCCATGTGCCAATAATAATAATATGGGACCATTAGGACATTGGGGGAAGGAAAAAGACAAGGGTGGTTAATTATCAATGAAGAGGATCAAATTTTGTTGTGAATAGATTGGAATGTACAGTAGGATGTTTTGGATGATGGACTAAATATAATATAAAGTGGGGCATGGAAGATTCAAATCAGTGTGAGACAAATGACTATCAAGAGGGGGTCTTCATATGTACTGCATAATATTGTTTAATTTTTTTACATGCTATCGATTTTATTCATAAAAAAAAAAAAATTAACTTACAAGAGTGAAACAATCAGATCTTAAAGAGGAGTGCGGACCTAAAAAATTAAAAAAAAAGTCAAAATCGTCGGTTAGTCTCCCCTAAACTTTTTAGATCTCATATATGCTTTTTTCTTAATCTTTCATTTTGGTTGTCTACCTAATTTTGGATGCCTTCATTCTTACTGCAAAACTTTTAAAATAAAAAGAAAAAAGTAAGGTTTATGGTGAATACATTTTCTTTTGATATGTGAATATATAGTGACAGATAACATGTTATCATCCTAATTCCCCTCAGGCTAAGTTCGGAATAGCAATACTAGTTAGAAAGTTAATTAGCTTCATTGTGTGTTCACAAAATTACTTTTAATTCCTTTCTATTTTTCGATTGCAACAAGTTGTCTACTTAATTCACCTTAGCAGCTAATATTATATATGTAAATTATTACTAGATTTTGTTAAACTAATGATGCTGTTAAGTTTATAAGTATTGGGTTAAATTCTTAGAAAAAAAGGTTGTGGGTAAGGTCATAAAAGGAGCAAATTATAATTTTTAAATATAAAAAGTGTAAGATGTACACTTTATGGTGTATAGAAGTATAGATTTTATTAAAAAAATAATACTTATACACTCTGATAAAAAGGAATGTAGATCGTACATCTCCTTTCACAAAAATTTAAATAAATTTTAATAAACTAAAAAAACAAGTTAATGTGATAGACAGTTGTGACATCCCAATAATCCCGCATCGAATGGAGGTGTGGATGTGTTTCGATATATAAGAGATATGAGCACTAGTAATAATAATTGAGTTTAAATATTTTGGGCTAGTGGCCGGATCGTTACATTTGATATCAGAGCCAATAACCAGTCGGAAGTGTGTGACGAGTCTCTGCTGAGACTGGATCTAGATGACAGGGCTAGCGAGACAAGTCTCACATCGCTTGGTGATCTTAGACTGTGTATGTGTTTGGGCTGACGAGGACGTCAGGCCTAAACGAGCATTTGGTATCAGAGCCAATAACCAACCGGAAGTGTGTGGCGAGTCTCGGCCAAGCATGAGTCTAGATGACAGGGCTAGCGAGACAAGTCTCACATCACTTGGTGATCTTGGACTGTGTATGTGTTTGGACCGATGAGGACGTCAGGCCTAAGCAGCAGGTGAGACCCTAGGCTGACGAGGACGTCATACCTAAACTGGAAGTGAGACCCCAATTAATAATCCCACATCGAATGGGATTGAATTTGTGATTGGGTATATAAGAGACATGGACACTACTAATAATAATTGAATTTAAGTATTTTAAATTGTGGTGTGGGTCTAACGAATTATTATTGCTAATGGGCCGAATCGTTACAACAGTAAAATTATAATTTTTTAAATATAAAAGGTATAGTAATTGAATTTAAGCATTTTGGGCTGTGGTGTGGGTCTAACGTATTATTATTGCTAGTCGGTATAAAAAATATAATATGTAAATTTAATTTTAAAATATATCAATAGTATTACTCTATAAATTAATAAATATAGATATACTTTTGTTAGGAGTTGAGTCTCTACACGCATCATGATTTTTGGATAAGTCAAGGTCACGCTGTAGCGATTGCCCATAAAATTCTCGGCACGCACATTAATACAGTAGCTTTGTAGTTTTGTACTCGGCCGACCTCTTATCTTAAGCCACTCATTTGAATCCAGTTGGGGGAAGCACAATTTATAAATTCATTTTTATAATCCCAATATAATTAATTAATTAACAAACATAATTTTGTATTCTCCATTTCTTAATTCATGTTGAATTGTTTGTGTGTCTGTGTGTGTGTGTGTTTTTTTTTTTTCACACAATTTAGTCCAAAACTAATTACCACTTGACCCCTTACGAGTATGGATAAGGTCCCTGTTTTGCTTATCAGATTATAAATTAAGAATCATTTTATTTGGTGATTTAAGAACATCAAAATGAGGCATGCCTTTTGAAATTCTTAAGCTCAAGTTGAAGAGAAAGAACAGGGCAAGAAACTCATCATCAATGGACTGCAATTGAAATTTTCACTTCCAGATAAAAGTTGACAAAGATTTGTATTCACAGCATAATAGGTTCAATTTATTCCAAGACCATCATCATCGCTATCATCTGCATTGAGAAGCAGTAATGATAATTCCAATGCTGCATAAATTTCTTGTGTTCACAATGTTCATGCATCACCAGAACCTCCTTTTCCCTTCACTGCCTCAAATACAGCTGAAAAATCAAGGTCCCCCAGTCCATGGCCCCTCGCTTTCTTGAATGCCTATAAGAAAATACAAATGCTTAGTAGTAACATTATGTTTTTGCTCATATGTAGAGAGAGAGAGAGAAAGAGAGGGGGAGAGAGAGAGAGAGACCTCATTTGCTGCTGCAGCAACAGGCATTGGGACAGCATGTTCATCGCCAAGAGCAAGGGCCAATCTCATATCCTTCTGCTGATGTTTGAGAGGAAATGCCGGCACGTAACTGCCCTTGATCATTGCAGGCCCTTTCAGCTTAAACATAGGATTTGCCACCGCACCCAGATCCTTCACACCCACAATGAACCAAAATGAGTAGCTTAACATCGGAAAAATGAACTGAATCACTCACGAATCACCATATTACGTACCAACACATCTAGCAGTGCCTGTGGATTCAATCCACTTCTATCGGCTAGACAAAGCCCTTCAGATAATGCATTCATCATACTGTAGAACAAAAACAACAAGGTGAGAGTTAACAAGCAAGAACTGGCAGACAATTTCAGCAACTAGAATTCAGCATTAGAAGGGAAGTTGTAAATTAGATATGAAGAGATCAGCAATTAATCATATCAATTCAAACAGGACAAAGACTCGCAACCGTCAGCAACCAATTCAATTCCACAAAAATATAAGGTCGGTTATATATGTCACAAACTATAGTTGAGGAGGATCCATAGGAGGATTGGAATAACTTCACTACTACTATAGATTCTCTACTGGATAAGTTCAGGCCTCTCCATTCCTTCTTCAGTCGGTTGCATTCCAAATACTTGCTGTCTTTGGCCATCTTTAGCAAACTAGAAGAAAAATTAAATGGAGCTATTCCCAATAAATAATTTTCGAAGTTCCATGAGCTAATCAATCACTGGTTAAACTTCACTGCTGCAGCAGCATTAAAATTGGCTCCTTTTCAGAGAACTGTCTAGTACTTCATTTTTGGGGTCTCTCTGGCTTTTCTTGAACTGTTGCTTTAATATATGTTTTATCAGCTGTGCACCAGCCTACCTGTTTCTTTTCATCATCTTTCAGTGAGTTTAAACTCTACATAACAGTAAATTTCTTATTTTGTAGTTCAATAATTAGATACGGGACCTTTTAATAAGCCCAATAATATATACAAGAGAATGCTAGCCACCTGCCCATGATCATGTTGACTACAAGCTTCATTTTCGCTCCGTTGCCAACCTCTCCCAGAAAGAATGACTTTTTCCCCAATACGTTAAAGGCAGGAGTTATTTCTTCATAAAGTTCCTGCAGTCACGACACAAATAGAAGCTGTAGTTATTGTGACAGCAAGTAGCAACCAAAAATACACAGAAAAAGAGTAGAATTAGTTTGCCTCTAACCATTGGAACGATCATAACAGTAGAGAAAGGAAGAACATGGCTTAGTTATCTTCAAACTAGTATAGAGATCACTTTAACTTGTTTTGAATGGAAAAGAACGATAAAGAAGGAAAGGCTACAGTTTTTTTTTTTTTTTTTTTGAGAACAAGGTAGCATGCTACCGCTTCATTCATAAAGAAGTTGAATTAAACAACAAAAGGAGACAGTTAGGTCTCACAAGCCGAACCAAAAAAAAAAAAAACACTAGCCGCAGTAACGGGCCCCAAAGATCCCTATACGAACGGGCTTCCGCCAATACGTAGTCCGGAGTATGTTTTTTCTACTCCAAGATTCTCCAGTTCCTTTCTAACCAAATTATCCACCAAGTGGCGGTGATAGTCACTAGGTCCTTCCCCCCTATTGTACCACCTTTGGAGCTGCATGATTCCCAAAGCTCACCGGCGAAAGAGCACTGATGTATGAACAATTTGCTTGGGAGGAGGCCTTGCAGTACTTCTTTGGTGCTAGAACAACCCATAAATAAGTGATCCACCGATTCGCTCTCCTCTAAGCAGAAAGTACAACTCTCCTTACCAGTCCAGCCTCGTTTGCGTAAATTGTCCACCATAAGCACCCTTCCTCTGAGACTAGCCAAATAAAGATCTTCACTTTCAGGGAGGGCTTTGATCCTCTATAACGAATGAATCTTCTATCTCCTACACCGCCATCTTGTAGGAAAGTGTAAACAGACTTGATGGTAAAAAGTTTCGCCTTCGACCACCTCCATCTGATAGCGTCTCTTATATTACTGAGAGCTAATGTTGGTGTAGCATCCTTTAGTTGTGAGATCAAATCCATTCTTAGATGTGTGCGTCGCACCACTATTCCGTCCAGGATTTTTGGCCACTTCCAGCCGTTTAATCACCAGCATTCCTTTACCCTACGGTCTTTGCACCACACGTGGTCGTAAATAATCGGGTATAAGGTGCAGAAAGGCACGTGTCCATTCCAAATGTCAGTCCACCAGCTGATTCTCCTTCCATCCCTGACGGAGTACGTCACTCCACACTTAAAAATGTCTCTTGTCAACAGAACACTGTGCCACCAAGATGAGTACGGTTTAAAAGCCACTCCTTCCCTAAGAAGCTTCCTCCGAGAGTAGTATAGCTTGTCAATAAGCAGTCCCCACAGATTGTTATCTTCTAAAGGAATCTCCACCACTATTTTGCAAGTAAAGCTAAATTCATGTTGTCTAGGTCTAAAACTCAGAACCATCCGTTTTTTCTGCTCCTGCAAATGGCCTTCCATCCAACGAGGCATTGACCACCATGCACCTTAGCCAGCCCTTTCCAAAAGAAGGCCCTCCTTAAGGCTTCAATTCTTCGGAGAACCTATTTAGGTGCTCTGAAAATCGAAAGGTAGAATATCGGTATGTTTGCAAGCACCGAGTTCACAAGTGTTAACCTACCTCCCTGTGATAGAAGTTTAACTTGCCAGCCTTCTAATCTCTTTTCGACCTTACTGATAACAGGCCACCAGTCTTCCTTTCGCAATCGTCCCACAGAAAGCGAGAGCCCGAGATATCGGATCGGAAGGCACCCCACCTTGCATCCCAAAATTGCCGCCATTCTTTTCCCCTGTTGCACACTGCCACCCATGTAGAAGAGCTTCGTCTTAATTCTGTTGATTTTGAGGCCCGACGCCCATTTAAAGAGCTGTCACACGAATAGAAGATTTTTTGCCTGCCTACTCTTGGCTTTGCAGAAGAAGAATGTATCATATGCATACTGGATCGATGCGACTTTGGCCTAATCATTGGGACCAATCCCCTTTAGGAACCCATTGCTAATAGCTCTCTTAGTTATCCTTGCCAAACCTTCCACCACCAGTAAAAACAAGTATGGGAAAAAGGGGTTCCCTTGACGAAGTCCTCTAGTTGTTTTGATCCATTTAGTCATAACACCGTTGACCAGCACTGCCATTTTTGCATTGGAGATACATTGTTGAATCCACCCGCACTACTTACAGTCGGCCCCGAGCCACTTCAGAATCTTCATTATAAGTCCCATCTCACTCTATCAAAAGCCTTCTCGAAATCGGCTTTAATACCAACATTTTCCTTCGTAGTTTTGTTACTCCAGCATAGGATTTCATTAACCGTCGCGAAGGAGTCAAGAATAGATCGGCCTTTTAGGAAGGCAGCCTGAGTGTCGGAGATGGTTCCACTCATAGCACCTTCGAGTCTATTCGTGAGTACCTTGGAAATGATTTTCTGCACTCCATTTATGAGGCTGATAGATCTAAAGTCGTTGGCTGATACAACCCCGTCTTTCTTAGGGATGAGGCAGATGAACGAATAATCCATAGGCCTAGAGTCTAACGAACCATTATGGACTTCTCTGAAAATGTTCATAGTATCTCCATTCACCACCTCCCAGAAGCTTTGGTAGAATCTCAAAGTAAAGCCATCGGGCCCTGGGGCTTTGTCGCTTCCTGGCTGGAAAGTAGCCTTCTTTACATCCTCCATAGTGAAGGGGGCGGTCAAGGAGTCCGGGTTGGGAAACGGTCTACTGCGGAAGATGTCACTCCAGTCTCCAATTGTGGAATTAACCAAGTTGCTAGGAGCAAACACTTCTCTGAATTTTAGATAAAAATGTTCCCCTTTTTCCTCTTCCCTATAAAAAGTCTTTCCATTTTCCTGAACCTCGAAAATGGTATTTGCTCGTCTTCTCCCGTTAGCGATGTCGTGGAAATATTTAGTATTCCCATCCCCCTCCTTTAACCATTATTGCTTGGCTCGACAGTTCCAAAAGATCTCCTCGTCTACAACGATCGCCTTGATTCGCTTCTTGAGCTGTTTTCGTTTCTCAAGTTGGGTATCCAACAGATTAGATTATTCCTTCAACACGTCCAGCTGTTAAATTTCCTCCGATAGGGCCTTCTTGGTGCTCAGGATATTATAGAAGCTAGAAGCACACCACTCCTTTATACGCTTACGACAGTGCCTAATCTTCGCGACGACGGTGAGCACGCTCGATCCTCTACTCGGCGTTTCGTTCCACCAGATCGGCACAAGTTTGTGAAAGCCATCACGAGTGAGCCATACTTTTTCGAATCAACAAAGTCGAGCGACAACCTTATCACCAGTGGAGAGTACAATCGGCGAGTGGTCATAAGTGATCCTCGAAACAGCTGTCACTCTAGATAGAGGAAAAGCTCGATCCCATTCCAATGAGATCAAGAATCTGTCCAACTTTGCCAGCGTGAGATTACCTTGTAGATTCGACCAAGTGAAGAGTTGGTTACCCATAGGCATATCAATTATCTCGAGGACATTTAAAAGATCGGTGAACATAGTCATGAGTCTACCACACCAGCGTTTGCCACTCCTTTCCGACGGGTCTCTGGTAATGTTAAAATCCCCACAAATCACCCATAATCCTCCACAAATACCTTTCAGATTTGCTAGTTCACAACAAAACTCCTCCTTCCCATCTTAGGTAAGACGACCATATACATTAGTAACATAGAAAGTGGACCCGTTGGGAATAAATTTCAACCGAACCGTGAGAGAGAACTTGCGCACAATCACATCACTGCAAAGGAAAAATTTAGAACACCAACAAGTAATAATACCCCCAGAGGCTCCCACAGCTTTGACGAATTGGCACTTGTCGATAAAAGGGCCAGTGAACGAACATAGAAAAGATCTAGAAACTACATCCACCTTAGATTCTTGAAGACACCAAACAGCTAGCTTATACTTGGATAAAATATACTTAACTAAACTCCTTTTGCCCTGGTCATTCATACCTCTTACATTCCAGCTACTAATTTGAAACATAACTATCAGGTACGAACATCCCCCTAGTGGAGCACAACCCCCGACCCTTTCTAGCTAACAGTACTCAGGAAGTCCCTAAGACTACGAACGTCCTTCGCATTCAGAATAACACCACATGTTGCCCCCTACTTCAAGATTTTATTGGCGGTCGGGGTCCCCGAACCCAGGAATGCACCATCTAGATCCGACCCCCGAGTAACAACTCGTGGCTTGAGTGAGAGATCGGCTGTAGCGCCCTCCCTTAAGCAGGCTTTGAGCAATTTGGCTCTGTCCATCGCGCAAAGGTCCAGGCGGCGCGCGAAACGAGCGCATTTCCTAGGTGTGGAATAGCATCCCTCTGCGTATCCTCTGGTATCGCCAACAACCGTATCACTTAGGTCCCTCGCCGTCGTCACACTATCCATGGTCAAAGATGCTCCGTCAGGATCAGACCCTATAGTAGGGGGCTCCTACAAATAATCACCCAAAAGAGGAAACTTGCCCAAAAGAGAAGCTTTGTCGAGCGCACTTCTTGTTGTAGAAGATTCGTCGGAGGCACGGGTAGTCACCAAGCACAAAGAAAAATGATGAGAGGGAGGGAGCTTGCACCTACTGGAGGGAAAGGAGCTCACAAAAGGCCTTGTGGATGCAGAGTGAAGCACATTGCACATCCTGAGGATCGATTGGGGAGGGAGCTTGTCCCTACTAGAGTGAAAGGAACTCACAGAGAACCCAGTGGACGCAGACCAAAGTACCATGAGAGGATTCCTTACCTTGAGGTTCGATCAGCTTCAGCTAGTAAACAAGGAGCCTCGTCTTATCACCTGGACAGGACGAGAAGTGCTTCAAAAGATGGAGCTAAGGCAGCAACTATTGGTCGGCTCTCTAAGGATCTCAATTATATTAAGACTGGGATGGGGAAAGGCTCCAACCTGGAGGGACTAGATCCTCGGTTGGAGACTAGCTTCCAGCTACTGAAAGGCACAAGACAAGATGGGAAGATGGAGTCGATAGGACAATACAAGATTAAGGTACCCCCCTCAAAATCAGCCCAGGTGACATTACATTTAGTCTTCTTGCCTTTGACATCTTTAGTGGCGGGGTAATGACGAGATTCCTTCGATTGAGAAATCAATTCAGCATTCCTTCCATCTTGTCTTGTGCCTTTCAGTAGCTGGAAACTAGTCTCCAGCCGAGGGTCTAGTCCCTCCAGGTTGGAGCCTTTCCCGATCCCAGTCTTAACATAATTGAGATCCTTGGAGAGCCGACCAACATTTGCTGCCTCAGCTCCATCTTTTGAAGCACTTCTCGTCCTGTCCAGGTGATAAGACGAGGCTCCTTGTTCACTAGCTGAAGCCGATCGAACCTCAAGGTGAGGAATCCTCTCATGATACTTCGCTCTGCGTCCACCGGGTTCTCTGTGAGTTCCTTTCACTCTAGTAGGGGCAAACTCCCACCCCAATCGATCCTCAGGGTGTGCAATGTGCTTCACTCTGCATCCACAAGGCCTTCTATGAGCTCATTTCCCTTCAGTAGGGACAAGCTCCCTCCCTCTCATCATTTTTCTTTATGCTTGGTGACTACCCGTGCCTCCAACTACAGTTATTGAGAGGTAATATTAAGTAAAGAAGAGTGATAGCAAATTTCGCTATCTAAACCATAGAAGTTAGTCCTTCAAGTGTCCCAAGGAAGAGATAAGGATACATCTAGAAATGTAGAACTTCCCCAGAGTGAATCAAATAAATACGATATGTGATATGCGACATGCGATATACGACACAATCTAAAAAGCCTCTAAATAACCAGCATATGATACATTACCTTCTCCCCAGCAGCAAGTATAACCAACTGGCCATCTTCAGCAGGCTTCTTGCTGCCCGAGACCGGAGCCTCAAGGAAATGTCCACCTTTTTTAGTAATTGCCTGCGAAAATTAGTTTGAAAATTTTATAGATAAAAGGACATATTTTGCAAGAGGGGATGTACATCATAAACATATGGGTTCATGGGTCTTTTAACTTGTAGCAATTAAATCTACAACATCATCTTTTTTTATCACAATTTAAACAAAAATCATGACCAGGAGATGCACAATTTTGACAACCATTGATCGGAAAGGTAATATATAATCATGCAGAAGCAGTTCTTCAGTTATATTCAATTAGGAAAGCTTTAATTCTGAAACAAAAGGCGCACAAATCATCAAGTCATACCTCACTGATCTTAGATGAGGTATCGGCATCGACGGTCGACATGTCAATATAGCCTTTTCCACTAGATATCTCCTCGAGTACCCCATCTTTGTCGAAAACTACCTGAATTCGTCAAAAAATGTTCTTTAAAGAAGCGAAGGTACGAAAATCATAAGACTAGCAAACGGAGGCTTCCTAACCGACAGAGCAGCACTGGGATCAGAGAGTATGGCTATGGTGTACTTGCACTTCTTAATCACTGATGCCGGAGTTTCTCCGACAGAAGCACCTTCGCTCACTAGTTCTCGACACTGTAAATATAAATTCAAGTTAAAATCAACCCAAAACTCTTTCGAACTAATAGGTTTACAGTGTACTCATGAAAATCAAGATGACATACCAAAGTCACTATACTAGCTATAAAATTTATTGTTAAATGAACGGTGCCATAGCAGAAAGATGGTACAACAGCACAACTCGATTGTTCATATTATCATATACAAACATTGCCGTTGTTTTGTTCGTATCGAGTGTTTGCATTTCGAACATAACAGTGTTGACAAATGACTGCGCATCATCGAGAAAGCGATTAGTTCGATTGCAGTATAAAAATTTCATTGCATACATAACGAATTAGGATAATTTATTTTGAATTATTTTAATTTATCATATTATTATCACATATTTTTGGTATAACGCTTAGAATGAGCAAAATTAAAGGTACTAGACAAAAAAGGGTTTCTAACAGGGGTGAAAGGGAGGGAGAGAGGGACCTTGGAGAGGGTGCGGTTCCACACGGTGACCCGGAACCCGTTACGGAGGAGGTTTTGGGCCATGGCCTTGCCCATGATACCCAGGCCCAAAAAGCCCACCTCCATCTCTATCTCTCTATCTCCCTCTTCTTCTTTCTCCTTCTTCTTCTTCTTCTTCTTCCTCCGCTCCTCTTTCTCAGTACCCAAAATCGCTTCTCACCGAGAACATAATACTACTATCAGTGCTGATGAACTGGTGGGTAGGGGGCGTATAAATATTTTATGCGTTATTTAGCAAGTGGATGCCTCCACGTGGCTTCCTGCTATTGGTTTTTCCGACAATCGATCTCCGTCGTATGTGCTTCTGCAATTTGATCGAATCGGAATCTGACGCGTCAGCTAACTTGTCTGGGCCGGGCCAGCCCAACTGATGACAACGGAACCAGTAAAGGGCGGGTTCCACGATCCACTTCCTTTCTCTACCCGCCCCGTTAAAAAAAAAACACACACACACACGCACACTCACAAAACTGCTCAAACAAAACGCACGAATCTTCGAGTTCCCAACACACTTCCCATCCCATGCTTCGCTTCCTCCTCAACAAACCCTACCGCTCCGCCGCCGCCGTCGCCTTCGCTGGATTCTTCGCCGTCGCCGCCTCCCATTCCGCCGGTAACAACCACCTCAGATATCCCCTCTTCCTATTTGCCACCCCACCCTCTCTTTTTTTTTTGTTTTTCTCTTCCAAATGATCTCCTTTGTGTGTGTGTGTGTGTTTTCTATACAGAGGCGACTGTTTCCGTCTCCCTTCCTCCGCCGCGCCATTTCTTATCCTCGGCAGCTGAGCTGTTCTTGGGAGATCATCGTTTTCCCTCCCTCTTCTCGATTGCCCCAGCAGGTTCGAATTTCCGGTAAAAGGATCACAGTTCGTTAGGTTTCGTCCTTCGTCATTCAGAATTGAATTGGATTGCATAGAATAAGATTGAAAAGCGACAGACAAACGATCGGGAGAGCGAGGTCTTAGCAATTCGAAGAAGTCAGGGGTTAATCCCACTGGGAAGATTTTATTGTATCCAAACTCAGGAGTTTGGGATTTGACGGTGTTGGGTTCGAAAAGTTTCACGATATCCCCCTAAACTCCTATCCTATCCAATCTAGGATCAAATTAATGTTTTGATTAAGGAGTAATGGTTTTACAAATGATTGTCCAAAGAGCTTTCTAATTTGGATTACAGATGTAGGTTTTCCCCTGCAGCATTCCTTTGTAGATAGCTCCATTCCATCCGCAACCTTAAACAAGGAAGCTTCGGATAAGAGCGAGGATGATTCGAGGTGCTGCCCGGGATGCTTGGGCAGGAAGTCGATCGCCAAGGCAGCGGCCGCTGCTGGTCCTGCAGTTGTAAATATTTCCGTCACGCATGGTGAGCAATCTCTCAATTTGACTAGATCAATTTGAGGTCTCCGTGCGTAGAAAGCAGTTTGCGTATCTACATGATGAAATTTTGGTTATTTTGTAGGTATTCATGGGTTAATGCTTGGGAAAAGCATTGGGTCTGGAACAATCATCGATCCTGATGGAACCATTTTGACCTGCGCCCATGTTGTGGTAGATTTCCAAAGCACAAGAGGTGTTTCTAAAGGAAAGGTCGGGATCTTGACAAAAAGTTTTCCTTCGATAGAGTACTTTTCATTGTTTGATCCAACCAATTAAATACGTAATGATGTACTATCGTTACATTCTCTTTACTAACCCCTTCTTTCATCATTTGTTAATGACACTGAAACAGGTTGGTGTGACTTTACAAGATGGCCGCGAATTTGAGGGCACTGTCGTCAATGCTGATCTCCATTCAGATATTGCTGTTGTGAAGATCAAATCCAAAACTCCTCTACCGGTCGCAAAACTTGGCTCATCCTTGAAGCTTCAACCTGGTGACTGGGTTATTGCTCTCGGCTGTCCTCTTTCCCTGCAAAATACCATTACTTCTGGTATTGTGAGGTGATTGGTTATTAGATATACTACACTCAACCTACTTTATTGGCATAATTTCCTCGGTAAATAGGTTTAGTCATGTATGTTTGATTGTTTTCTAAAGGGTTTTCATATCTTGTTGCTTTCATATTAATAGCGACATGTTGCTCCTGAATTGTCTGCTTGCAATATTAATGTCATGCAACTGTATTTAACAGACGAAGTCTATTCACGCGTGTTTGTATTTTTAGCTTACTCTTTTTTTTTGCTCCTGTATGTAGCTGTGTTGACCGGAAAAGTAGCGATCTGGGTCTTGGAGGAGTTCGAAGAGAGTATCTACAAACTGATTGTGCAATCAACCAGGTAAGGTTTGTCTTTTGAGTTATTTAACAGATCCTCACTTCTGTTAAACTTTATGATATTATGCTTTTACATGCCTTTTGATTGTTGATCATTATTACATCATATTGGCGTGTTGGAATCAACTTTATTTTGTCAAGCCATACTGGGTCCAATAGTGTGTCTAATTTTTTTTTTTTTTCTTACACAAGAAGACAAACTCTTTTGTCAAAGTAGTTTCTCCATTTTGGGGAGCACAAAGGTTTTCTTTCTCCTGATCGAGGACTTTGCAAAATAGAATGACGAGCATTTTACCCTGCAGATATTGCTATACAATTTACCCTCTGATCTAATATTAAGCTAAAATGTAGAGAATGTTGTTGGCTTGATCATCAACCTATTTGGAAATGCCAATGATCTTACTTAAGCCTTTGATACTTTAACACTACCTTAAGTCTTTTTCCTTGTTTTTTCCCCCTTTCATTTTGTGCTTTAGGGAAACTCAGGTGGCCCTCTTGTGAATCTGGATGGCGAGGTTGTGGGAATCAACGTTATGAAAGTTGCAGCCGCTGACGGTTTGAGCTTTGCTGTGCCGATTGACTCGGTCGTCAAAATAATAGAGCACTTCAAGAAAAGAGGGTAAGTGTTGGATTTTTAAGGATTAGTTTGATTGTTCTCTATTCTTCGTACCTATAAACTCCTTTCTTATCTGTTCACAAACAGATAGAATGGCCTTTGTTTTTCTGTTTGCTTGATCCAAGCAATATGAAAAATCTATTTTAGAATAACTAAGGATTAATAGTTAAGCAAGTAATACCTTCTTCTCATTGAGAAGCAAAAATAGCTTGGTAGGTTATATATACAGTTAGATGCTTTGAGCTCAGCTGGCATTGATTGGTCATATGGCTGAGAAGTGAGAAATATGAACAACATATGAAGTCATTTCTCATCTAAACATCATATGTTCTAGATGTTACTTATATAAATCTTATTTGAATTTGACCAAAGTTGATGGTATAATGCTTGCTGATTATTGATGTAATTGAGAACCTACTTGTTGTGACACCCTTTCAAGCATGTTGGACTTTGTTACACCAGATTATATTGCATATTGATTTTCTTGCTAAGATTTTATGAACATGGAGATACTGGTTTTAAATTTCTTTTATTCATAGATGTCCACTTAAAAATGCAGAAGAGTCGTGAGGCCGTGGCTTGGGCTAAAGATGCTGGATCTTAATGAAATGATTGTTGCTCAGCTTAAAGAAAGAGATGATTCATTTCCAGATGTAAGCAGAGGCGTGCTTGTTTCCATGGTAAATTTATCAGATTTAGCATATGCTTTCTTAGAAGACTATCTTTCATGCTTGATCAAACTCCAGGGCCTGTTGGTAAGTTTGGGGAGAGTAGGAATTGAACAACAGCGTGATATTAAAAGTATTATACCTTCACTGCCCAAGTTTAATAATTATATGTTTTGGCCCTTAGATTCTTGCAATCCAAAGAAAGCCTTGCCGACAAAAGAAAAGTAAATAAAAAAAAAAGAAAGAAAGGATCTCAAAAACTAAAATTTCAATTGGTCCTGAGTGTTGTCCTCACATTTTGGCATCTCCAGTGCCACGGCATGGCCGTCCTTGATTAAGAATACATTGAATGTTGTGTTTGCAGAATATGTAATTATGTTATCATGTGTATTGGATTATCTGCAATTAATTTTTAGTCCATACCGAACTATATCTGGCATTTTTATAACCGCATCAGTTAGGTAAGTCTAAATCTTAGCGTATATCCATATTTCTCTCTTTGTTCTTGTTGAAGCAACAAATATCTTTTCATATCAACTTCTGGTAATGCCCAATTTCACCCCAACTTTTCATAGAAACTGGAGCTTCTTCCATTTTTGTGTGTGTATTGCCTAATAAATGATGTATTTGGATTGCCAACCAGGTTACTCCAGGATCACCAGCTGATCGTGCTGGATTTCGCCCTGGTGATGTAGTTGTGGAATTTGAGGGTAATCATGTTGAAGGCGTCAAAGAGGTATTGCACTAGCTTCGATTCAAGAACTAAGACCGCAACTCAGAAAAAAGAAATAAAGTAAAATGAATAACCTGTAATTCAAAACAACATGTCTTTTTTCCATCTAAACTAATCTCTTCTATCCTTCAGTAAAAAAATTCATCTATATTTTTAAGCATATTGATTTATGTTATGCACTGGAACATGCTAGTTTGTACCACTGTTGGTGTAGCTTTTTGTCCCCAGAAATATGCGTATAACCTCTTCTTATGTTGTAGTAAGCAACAACATCCCAGTTGTGTAAAGCACTAGTAAATAGTTTTTAGTTCGTATTTGCGCGAACACCTTTTTTCTAATCTCATCTTGCCATTATGCGACTGTTGTACCATAAAATCATCTAAACAATCTGACATTGTGTTTTCTCTCTATCCCATAGCTTAAATTCGATGACAAAAAAAAACAGCTGAGAGTTGAGTTACCGATCGAAGCTGTAGAATCTCCTAATTTTTTCCGGCATTGCAGATTATAGACATAATGGGTGATAAAGTTGGACAGCCTTTAAAGGTGCTTGTCAAACGTACAAATAACAAATCAGCAACTTTGACTGTAATACCAGAGGAAGCCGATACCGGCAGGTGACGCCATTCATACGCGAAAAGGCAGGAGAGAGATTCTGCTAGAATACACTTGGAATTAAGCAGGTGGAGAGTGTTTTTTTAATATCTTCTAGATTGAAATTCTAACTAATATGGTGGGATATTGTTTTATTTTTATTAGACAGACGATTTTGATTAAACAAATTTAAGTTTTTTTTTTTTTTTTTTTTTTTTTTTTTGTGGGGAAGGGTTTAGGTACCTGCATATTTGAATCAGGCCTGATTTGTGTCTAGAAACTATTATGTTGACAGTGCATAAATGTCACAATGTTCTAGCATGGTATGCTCTTTAGTAAATAATTGGAATTTGTCTTTGTTCAGTTTCTTGTGCTCCCTTTTTCAGATCTATGTTCTTATCATGTTTGATTTAACTTCTGGAATATCTTCTCAGAAATTATGACATTTTGATGGAAATACTACTTCCAACAAAATAGTGAGCTCTTTTTCTTAGGAATCATTTTGTGTAGCTTTAGAGTTTAGACCCTCTTTCACCAAAGAGGCCCATGGAGACATAACATATGAAAAAGATCTCAATCCAACAGTGATTCCTCTGTTCGCGCCCGACATCCTTCTCGTTCCGTCGCGGAGCACCAACTGAGAACTGCTGTGATAACGGTGTCGCTAAACGCCGTTGCGGTGACCGCCGCCACCGTGAACGTCTCTCTTAATCTCCAACTCTAATCGACTATTAACCTGCAGATCCCAAGTTCCTAACCCATTTAATGTTTGTTGTCTTGTGTAAAAATAACATTTATTTTAGGGGACAAAGGTGCAATGCGTCTGCTACCTAGTCCGTTTCGATTGGCTGTTAGATGGCGACGTGTTACTTCTTTCCTTTAGAAACCCAATACCTAAGTCTCAATTATTGGAGGATATCAAATTGATGTTGAAACCTATTCCCCACCATGTTGGGTCCAGGCTCACTGCAAAGTGTGAACTTAACGAGGGAGATGAGACCACAAAAAAGACAGTAGAAAAAATTTTTTTTTAAAAAAAAAACATGGAAAAGGTAGGGACAGGAGATCTCTTTTTTTTTTCCGGAAAAATGCAATTTTTCAATAATTAAGACATTACTAACAAGTAATTTGTGCGATGTAGTAAATAAGTATTATTAAAAATAAAAATTATAAATAATAAAATGTCAATAGAAATAAAAATAAACATTCATAATTATAATTTTATTAAATTTTACTATTTTAAAAAATAATTATATATTATGTCATTTCAAACATGTCAAATTTTTTTTTTTTTTAAAAAAAAAAAAACAAAAAAGAGAAAATAGTCCTATTTTTCGAGTTGGAAAAGTGAAAGGTTACGGCAATTGAAGAAAAGAGAATATATAGTGATTCAGTTCAAAGAAAAAAAAATAAGTCAATTCAAAAGAGCAAAATATTTAGATCAATAAAGGTGAAGAGTTATAACTGAATCGAACCCAAAAATAAAAATGATGATGCCATGTATATAAATTATTAAAAATTAATATATAGTTCTAGATTTTAGTACGAGAACAAGTGGAAATAAAAAAAAAAAGGTTCAATTATTTTTGGGTCGTAACTAAGCATCAAGTAATGTGGGCCTGGATGTTAGGAAAACTATTTTGTCAAGTACGTACAAAGGAACGTAGATGTACACACATTCATGGATAGAGACCACCCATGAACTATAGACCATTCTGAAATAGCCCCCTTAGCTATATGTAAAAATGTTTTCCCTTATTGAGACCCCAGGGTCTATTTCAAAATGGCATATAGTTGAGGGGAGAGTCATTCCTTTCTTCCCTACATAAATTTTGTCTGAATTAAGTACAAAATTTAAATAAGTGGGAGATGATCAACATGCCTGTGTGGCAACAATTTTTCAATGCAATATAAGTTGAACTAGCCCTTGGAGCAAGTAATATATATATATATATATATATATATATATATATATATATATATATATATATATATAATTAGACTGAAATACTATTAAAAGCACCAGTTTATTGGTGTTATTAAATTTTTAACCCTTAGATTAAAAAATATATGGTTTAGATGATAGTGGATCCCTTGGGTTTAATGGGTGGTTGGAAAAATAGTAAAATATAACGGATGAAAATAATTAAAAAAGTTGATCTAAGGGTAGAAAACTGTATAGCGATAAATACTTGGTGCTATCGATACTATAATAGCCAAACTCTCTCTCTCTCTCTCTCTCTCTCTCTATATATATATATATATATATGAGAAATATTCTGGTACTTTCTTCAATAAATAATAAAAATATTCTTAACCGTTGATCGATAAGGAATAAAAAAAAAAATTTACTTATTACAATTTTAAAAAATTTCAATGTGCTTAAATATTTAATTTAATAGAAATATATGGTATAATTCAAATTTATTTTTAAAATAGAATTGTACGGGCTAAGTTAAATCAAATTTAAATAGTAAATTTTGATGTTTTAAAATAGGGGGATGCTAAGTGTACACCCCATAAGGGGTGTACATCCTACACCCCACCCCATCCTGGGGTGGGGCTTCTTCCACTGATCACTTCGATGTGACCAGTGGAATTCACCCATGGGGTGTACATTTATATTTACCCTTTAAAATAATAAGATCATATATTATAATTTAAAATATAAATTGATAATAAAAATTAATAAATTCCTAAATTCTAATTTCTAAAATTAATTTTCTAAAATTAAAATTATTCACAATATATTAAATAAAAATAATTAAAATATTACCATTTAAGACGATAACTAAATTGGAATATTTAAAATTTATAATCTTTCCAAAAATAAAAACTCTTACTAAATTCAAATTTTTAAAATTTATAATATTTTCAAAAATAAAAATTCTCAAAATAGAGATAAAATTACTTAATTATCCTTGAAGCAAAAGATCAAAATAACTCTATTTTGGAGTACTTGGTAACCGGTACCTCCCTCAAAGTGACTTGGTATTACAGGTCACAACTTAAAAATAATTAAATCTGAGCCGTTGATCAGGTATGGATGAACGGTAACTAAAAAAAAAAAAAATATAGGAGTATGGCTATAGAGAGAGAGAGAGAGAGAGAGAGTTTATATATTTTTAAAAGCACAAGCCTAACTATACTTGTGAATTTTTTATCATTGAATTTGTATTGAGATTTGTGCTATTGTAAAATCAACTAAAGAGAGAAAAAAAAAAAAAAAGTACAATGACACCTTCTTCTCAATACAAATTTAATGTTAAAAATTCATAAGAATAATTGGGCTTGAACTCCTATACTTTTAAAAGTACCAAGTCATTGGAGCTGATAGGTTTTTAGCTCTTGAATGAAAAAATGTGTGGTTAGGATAATAGTGGGTCTCTTAAGTTAAGTGAGTGATTGGTGGAATAGAATGATTTAAGGGATGAAATTAGTCAAAGGGGTAGATCCGCTTAGTTAAACTTGATTTAGAATATTTGAAATATCTAGAAAATAAATTTCGCGATTTTTCGATATCATTTGCCTAGTAATTAAAGGGGCTCAAAATCAACGGCTAAAAATAAAAATCTCACAGATGTGACGATATGATACTAAAATTTTAGATCAAAAATATTAATTTTGTTTTATATAGTATTAAAAAAAATTTTATCAAAATTTTGCATGATTTGAATATTTCTACATCATTAAACTTACAAACGGCTCACCACGACTATTAAAATTGTTAATTTTGAACTCCTTTGATCATCAGGCAAATTATATCAAAAATTCATAAAATTTAATTTCTAAACATTTTAAATACTCTAGATCAAATTTAACGGAGTCGATCGTCCATTCGGAAGTCCTAACATCGAAAACGACTTGTTAACATGGAGGTCTCTGTGCTTCTATATATATATGAGTATAAACTCCAATATACTCATAACTTCTTCACCCTTAGATGAAGGAACGTGCGGTTAGGATGATAGTGGTCCCTCTAAGGTTTACTGGGTTGTTGGTGAAATAGTATAAATCATAGGGGACCACTATAATCCTAACTGCGCATTCCTTCATCCAAGAGCTGAAACTTATGAGTACGAAGCGATTTTACTCATAAAAATATAGTAGTCGGACTATATATATATATATATATATATATATATATATATATATATATATATATATATATATATATATATATATATGCTGCAATATTATTGGTAGCATCAAGTGATTGGTGCTATCAAATTTTGAACCCTTGGATTAAGTGATGCGCGGTTAGGATGATAGTGGTCTTCTAGGGTTTAATGGTAGTTGGTTGAATATAGTAAAAATTTTAGGGGATCACTATAATTCTAACCTCGCATACTTTTATTTAAGGGCTGAAAATTTGTTAGTATCAATTGCTTGATGCTATTGATAGTATTCCAGCCGGGAGATAGGCTGGAATAAAGAGAGAGAGAGAGAGAGAGAGAGAGAGAGAGAGAGAGAGAGAGAAAGTTCGGCTATATGCTATCGATAGCACCAAGTATTTGGTGCTACCAAATTTTTAGTCATTAGATCTATCCTTTTTATCATTTTCAACCATTAAATCATACTATTTTTCAACCACCCACTAAATTCTAGAGGACCACTATAATTCTAACCACACATTTCTTAATTCAATAGCTAAAAACCTAATAGCACCAATGACTTGGTACTACGATAGTATAGTAGCCTAGTTATATATATATAGGCAATGCTACTTGTACACCCCCAAGTGGGGTGTACATTCTACATCCCACCCATCCAAGGGTGGGAACAACCTACCGGTCACTTCGAAGTGACCGGTGGAATATATTCACCCCACCCTTGGATGGGTGGGGTGTAGGATGTACACCCCACTTGAGGTGTACAAGTAGCATTTCCCTATATATATATTACTCTTAGAATTTGAATTAGTTTTATATATAAGATACAAATAGTACTAAAACTTTTTAATCTGACTATAACTTTTGGGCGGTGGTTAACCTTAAGAGGTTAAAAAAATTAAGCGTGTTAGAATTAAAGTAGTCATAGAACGGATCGATGATCCTGACGAAAACGTCATGACTTAAAGAGGTTGGAACGTAACACCTCCAAAATTTGAATAATTAGTTTTATATATAAAGTACAAATATGTTTAAAACCTTTTAACCCGACTATATATAGTATTTTGGACGATAGTTAAACCCAAAAAATTAAAAAATTTAAAAGTATCAGAACTAGAGTGCTCATAAGATGAATGGGCTTTGCTAGGTGTACACCCCAAAAGGGGTGTACATCCTACACCCCACTTTATCCTGGAATGGGTATACTTTCACTCGTCACATCTAGTGACGAGTGAAATTCATCCCACCCCAGAATGAGATTGACGTAAGATGTATACCCCCAAGGGGGTGTACACTTATACATTCCCAAGATGAATAACCCTCTGAAAAATAGAGCCTTATATATATATATATATATATATATATATATATATATATATATATATATATATATATATATATATATATATAATACCCTCAACCATGTTTTTAGTATGAGCAATGCTATATGTACACCCCGAAGGGGTGTACATCATACATCTCCACTATTTTAATGGTGGCGATATTTTTTACGGGTCACATCAAGTGACCTATCATCAAACCCCCACCCTTAGATGGGTGGGGGTGTGAGATGTACACCCCTTACGGATGTACACATAGCATTTTCCTTTTAGTATATATATAATACCCTCAACCATGTTTTTAGTTTACTAATGCCACGTTTTACATGTTCCTACTTCCATTCCTTGATCATTTAGTTTTAATATTATTAGAACAAATATGGTTAGAAGTACAGTAAGTAGTTATAGATTTTTTTATTTTTTCCATCCACACTTGCCAACTTTACCATTTATGATAGATAAATAATATAAAAACTTCAATAAACAAATTAACACGTGAAGACCCATATTTTTATATAATTATGAAATAAATTATATTATTCCCTCTGTTTATTTTTTTAAATTAAATTTTACTAAAAATATAAATTATACTAGAGACATCGGAGGGGAGAGAGAGGCTCTATTGTTTCTACATCTTCATCTATTAGGGCATTTGAAAAAGATGATCACTTTTAGAGAGGTGATCACGAGTTCTTTGTATATATATATATATATATATATATATATATATATATATATATATATATATATATATAGTAGTCCTCAAAAACTAAAAAATTTAGCTTTCCCTTAAAATGAAAAGAGTGGACACTGAAAAAGTGAAACATATATAAAAGATGGCAACTTTTGACCAAAATTAGAAAGTGGAACGTCATGTAGCATCATCTTCATCTTCATTTCAATTATGGCTCTCCCGGTGCTTTCACCATTCACCAGTCATTTCCTAATTAGAAAAATTATTTTAATTAAGAGTAATATTATCTATATATATCTATAATCTATAACATAAGTATAAATTTTACACTTTAATCATCAAAATTTACTCACTTATTTTTTCAGTTTTATTTTAATATTAACAATTCAAAAGAGATTTTTATTATTTTAAGTCCGGTTCACGGACGACTCTATGGACCAAGACCACGGAATAGTTTCTCAAGGGTGAGGGGGCCTTATTGGAGAAATTAATGCCTGCACCCGGTGTATGTGCACCTCATCTAATTTTTATTAATCAAATGTCTTAAAATCAAAAACTTAGTTTGATGAATGTGATCTAACACAATTTAAAAGCCCTTTACTAGATTTGAAAAAGCTATAAATAAGGAATCAACTACACTGAACAATTTTTAGCTTTGCGAATTTTTTTAAATATTGTAGAACATGTCCAATGAATTAAATTTGAACATTAAAATTTTTATTATAAAATTTTAGATATGTACACTTATTCATCCGAGGTAGGGAATAGTTTCTTTTAAAAATAACTACTGGATGAAAAATTTAACTTAAGGTTGTAGGTTCTATCCCACTCTTAATTAGGAGCATAAGTAAATAAATAAATAAACTGTCTATTTCACAGGCGACTCAGTGGACCAAGACCACCCAATAATTCGCTACAAGTGAGGGGTCCTTTAACTTTGTCAACTTCTATTTGTCTCCACCTTAGGTTTGTTTTTGGGAAAATGCTAGATGTACACCCCAAATGGGGTGTACATCTTACACCCACCCCATCCTAGGGGTGGGTGAATTCCACTCGTCACATCGAGTGACGAGTGGATGAACACCCACCCTAGGATGGGTGGGTGTAGGATGTACACCCCATTTGGGGGTGTACACCTAGCACTTCTCTTGTTTTTGTCCAGGAGCCACCCACGTGGCACGCTCATCTCCTCGCACGTGGGAAGGTGCGGGTGCACACGAGAGAGGGGGGCCCACCGCGTGGCTACACGTGTGCATATACTATATGTAGCAAATTGATTATATTGTTACTAATTTGATTTGAAGGATGGAGTATCTGAATTGACCGATGTTATTAAATATGATCTAAATGATTAAAAGTATATAAAAATTAAATTTTAATTGTTTTTTGATTTTATCGATTTAATAATTAAAAATTTATAAAAGTTGTATTTTTAATGATATATATATATATATAAGACGTTTGTTCGTTTAACGGTATAAAAAATTTAAATTAATTTAAAAAAAATTAAACTATTTAAAATAAAATTTATACGCTCGACTTTAATTACAAAACTCACATCATTATTTTTTGAGAAAAAATTATTTTCAATCATTCATTTTTGTATTCACTTATGAACAAGAAAAAAATATATAAAAAATAATAATTTTCAGATAATTTAAATAGTGTAGATTATATTTAACAATATACTGATCGTCAAAACAAATCGGTAGTAACGAAATCCATTTGCTACCGAAAGAATTCCAGCCTAACTCTTACTAACATATATTATCAAACTGAGCCCGACTATTAAACTATCAATAGCATCAAGCATTTAGTTCTATCAAATTTAACTCTCAGCCCATACTATTTCACCAAACACCAATTAAATCCTAGAATACTATTATCATCATAACCGCACGTCTTTTCATTCAAAATTTTAAAACTTAATAATACTAATGACTTGATACTATTAATACTTTAGTAACTTAATTATTGTCGAACTTACGTGGCATCTCAAATAGTATATATTATTTATATATAATTCTGTATATTATAAGTGTCAACACATTAATAATATATATTATAGACACGTTAAAAAATCCAAAGTTTTTTTGTTGTTGTTTTAGCGCGTTAAATTCTACGGAGACAAATGCGTGGGGCCGACATGTTCCGCAAGTTAAATCGATCCACGTATAGAGAGAACTCTTGTTCTATGTGTGATATTAGGAATTTGTGTACACTAACTTTTATTTTTTTTATCCTCATTCTATACAATGATTTTGATGCCATTATTAAGGTCACAATATTGAGAAAGAGTACAGGGTTGATAGATCGATCCACAATATTAATTGATTTAAACTTAGGTATCACAGTACTTTGTAAACAGTAGGTGTGATCAATTGATTCTATGACTTTTCTTAAGTTGATGAGATTTTTCAAAATAAAAGGTTATGATAACACTGTGTGATGATTTAATCCCCTAAAAAAAGTTAAATATAATTATCTTATACAAAAGCTGAGCTAGATGATTAGGATATGCGGTAATTAATACATATTGTATTAATATATATGAGCTCAGTTGAATGACTTTGTGACAACTGAATAATATATATGAATGATTTTGAATTAAGAAAGCACGAAAAAGTATTTGTGTAATGTATGAAAGATAGAGATCATATTTGACTTTTACGGCATAATCAAATGAATGTTTTCGTGTAAAAGATATATTGTTAAATATTTATGAAAAATAATTTTTTATGTACATACAAAATAATAATCAAGAGACCAAAAAAATTAATACATAGAACGAAATATATGAATTTTTGGCTTATTGGGTTCAAATAGATATGTTATATACTTCGTTTTCAATGAAAATTAGGCTTCTTCATCTGATTTTTTTTTCATATTAATTTAGTATTTTCTCAACGCGCAAACATTATTATTAGGAATGCATACTGGTTTTCGAGAAATTAATATCAAGGTGTTAAAAATGCTCAAAAAATGAAAAGTTATTATGGTTTAATTGAGATTTTATTTAATTAATGATCATTCGTGATACATGAAAATGACACACATGCATGTAGTATTCAATCCGTGTAAGTTATAGAATTTTAAAAAAATATGCAAATGAACTATTTGGAAATTATCAGTCAAAAAGGCTAAATTATTTCAAAACTTTATAAGTATTATTTGTTCACACAATGTATTTAATAAAATAAAAAAATCATTAAGCTACGAAATATATAGATGGCTTTGGATCGAATAAGGCATTAATTAACGACTCCTGTGCTTATAAAAAATAATATTAATTAATAGAGGTTCTTTTAAAATTTTAATTAAATAAATAGTAATTAATTTCAATAGCTATTATAGCTAGTAATATCAAAATTATTTTTTCTAATTAATAATATCTTTTTTTGTTGGTACTGAGCTCAACATAGCGCATGGCTGAGGAACTCCTCGATGACTTTTTATTATTAGAATAATTTAATGATTCATATAATTTATTTACATATAAAAATATTAAAAAATAGTTTTAATATATAAATTAGTTTTTATGAATCTCAATATTATATTGGACAAGGGCTCTTAACGAGGGGGGCTCCTCGTTTATTTAGTTAAAATTTGTCGTTGATAATACAGTGAATCAGAGATATTTAATTGGTTTAAACTGTTCATTTGGAGGCTTTTTAACTAAAAGTTTTGGTTAATAATTACAGGAAATTACAGTGAGTGGGTTGCTAAATTTAAGCACAATTAACTAAATCAGCTGAAGAGTTGGGTGCGATTATGTGGTGTGGAAAAATGGATGGTGGTGAGTGAAAGAAAGATCCATATTTTTGTTGAGAGGAGAGAGAATTGAAATGATTGAGGTGGGCCCCAGAGAACCTAAAGAAGAGATTGGAGCCCACCAATGAAAGGGATGTGTGTGTGGGGTGGTGGGATCTTGTGCTGCGGTGACTCTCACTTTCATGAGAACAATATATATATATATATATATATATATATATATATATATATATATATATATATATATATATATATATATATAGTAAAATTTATAAAGCACAAACAAAATTATATTTATAAATTTTTTATTATTAAATTTATATTGAAATTTATGTAATTGTACTTTCTCTTTCTCTCTTTTTAGTTGACTTTATAATTGCACAAATTTCATTACAAATTCAATCATAAAAAATTTACAAGTATGATTTAACTTGTGCTTTTAAAAACATATAAGCTCTACACTCTCTCTCTCTCTCTCTATATATATATATATATATATATATATATATATATATATATATATATATATATATATATATATGAGTCCGGCTACTATACTATCAATAGCACCAAGCATATATTTAGTGCTATCAAGTTTTCTATCCTTAAATCAATTTTTTTAATTATTTTCACCCGTTAGATTTTACTATTTTTCCAATCACCATTAAACCCAAGGAACCCATTATCATCTAAACCACATATTTTTTAATCTAAGAGTTAAAAACTTAATAGTACCAATGATCTGATACTATTAATAGTATTCCAGCCTAACTCTCTCTCTATATATATATAGTTCGGCTACTATGTTTGTACAAAGATCAAGCAATTTGTGCTTGTAAATTTTCTACCGTTAAATTTATTTTTTTGACTAATTTTATCCCTTCGATCATTTTATTCCACCAACCACTCACTTAATCCAATGGGTCATTATCATCCTAACCATACATCTTTCAATCCGAGGCTTAAAAACCTACCAACGCTAATGACTTGGTATTTTTAAAAATATAAAAACTCAATTATATATATATATATATATATATATATATATTAGAATACTATAGATACTCATTTATTTTTTATGATGAAACTTTTGAGACGACGATCAACATTGTTAAATATAATCTAGACTATTTAAATTATATGAAAATTAAATTTTATACTATTATACTATCAATAACATCAAACACTTGATACTATCAAGTTAATTTTTAATCGTTAGATTTATCTCTTTGACTATTTTCACTCCTTAGATCATACCATTACACCAACCGCCCACTAAACACTAGAGCACCAAAGTGCTATTAGTAGTATAGTATTATATATATATATATATATATATATATATATATATATATATATATATATATAATTGTGCTCCTATGCTGGTAAAAGTACCAAGTTATTTCCGCTTGTGAGTTTTTTACTCTTGGATGTAGGAGTGTGCAGTTAGGATGATGGTGGGCCCCTTGGGTTTAGTGGGTGATTGGTGGAATAGTATGATCTAAGAGATAGAATTAATCAAATGATTATATCTAACGGTAGAAAATTTACAGGCACCAATTGTTTGGTGCTTGTACAAACACAGTAGCCGAACTATATATATATATATATATATATATATATATATATATATATATATATATATATATATATATATATATATATATATATATACATATATATATACATATACATATATATATATATATATATATATATATATATATATATATGTATATGTATATATATATACATATATGTATATGTATATATATACATATATATATATATATATATAACTAGACTATTATGCTATCGATAACACGTCTTTGGTGATATTATATTTTTGACCATTGAATTAAGATATGTGCGGTTATGATGATAGTGAGTCCCCCTGGGTTTAGTAGGTGGTTAGAAGCACGGAGGTCTCCGTGCTATTAAATTATTTTTGATGTTGGGACTTCCAAATTGACGATCGTCTCTATTAGACTTGATCTAGAATATTTGAAGTATCTAAAAAATAAATTTATGATATTTGAATATATCATTTAACTAGTGATAAAAAAAATTAAAATCAATAATTGAACGTAAAAATCTCGCAAAATATAATAATATGATATTAAAATTTTAGAACGAACATATTAATTTTATTTTATATAGTATAAATAATTTTCTATCAAAATTTTATATAATTTGAATATTTTTAAACCGTTAAATCTGCAAACAGCTCACTACAATTATTAAAATTATTAATTTTTAATATTTTTGATTATTAAATAAATAATATTAAAAAATCAAAAATCTTATTTTCTAAATATTTTAAATACTCTAAATCAAATTTAATGGAGCCGATCATTTATTCAAAAATTTTAATATCGAAAACGATTTGAAAACACAATAAACTCCGTATTTTTATATGCACACAAATATATATTTATATATAAAAGTGAATTTATATAAAATAATTTCACCATAATATTCTCAATCGAAATAAAAAATTATTCTGTGGAGGCTGGATATCGTAACTCAATTATTAATTAATATCTTATTAAAATCCAATATGAGTCCCTTTTCAGAAGTACAAAAAATTTGGTAAATTCATATATAATAAATAAGAACTTTTTAATAGCATTGATTCGAATGATTATTACGTTCTATAAAATAGAACTTCAAAGTTTATAATAAATAATAATAATAATAATTTATCATATATGTTGGAGTTATAATTTATATTTTATCAATTTATACCTAAAAATTTACAAACATTAAAATTTGGAATTTTGTAGATTGCAATCTATAAATTTTTTAAATTTTGTAAAACTTCATAGTAAATTTTGTTATAACAGAATTTATATTTTAATTTCGAACTTATAGTTTTAATTTAAATTTTCATCCAACTATATTAAGATGGATTGATAATTTATTTATTATAAATAAAATAAATCACATATTACTACTGTGTACAAACTAATTAACAATTAAGATATATTGAAAAAAAAAAAACAAAAAACAAAACACCACCTTCATCATCATATATATAAATAAAAATAAAAATACAATTTTTTTTTCTCTAATTAAAGAGGCTCCTAAATACCACAGGGGTTGAGAGGTTCTCCCCCTCCCACCCCTCTCTCTCCCTCTCTCTCTCTCCCTCCATTAATACAATCTCAAGGTTAATTTCCATTTCCAATATCTCCCCTTTTCTCTTTCCCCTTCTCGTCGCCCTTAGATTCCCCCACCACTCCTCCATGTCCCCCTCTCGTTGTTTTCTCCTACACCCTATGCCACACCCTTTCCCTTCACCCCACTTTATATAAAAATCCCTTTTTTATTCATTGTTTCCTCTTGCCCGGTACAATCGTGGTGTCTCTTCTTTTTTTTTTTTATTTTTTTTTTTTTTAAAAGGAAGGCCCATTTTTTCTAGTTCATTTTGACGTATGGTGGTTTGACTCAGCTGGGGTTTTCCCCCCTTTTTTTTTTCCGTTTTAATTTCAGGGTGCCCGTGGGAATTTAGCTCGGTGGGTTTTGATGTGTGTCTAGAACCTCCGCTATATGATTTACAGATCATTTTAATTTCATCTCCAGTAGATATTGGAGAAATTTTTGTGTTTGAATCATCTACGATGAAGGAGGGTGGAAGCAGCAGCTGCTAAAGATTGGATCTTTTCAGCGTTTTAGGAGGTGGGTATCGATTTATTCCATTTTATTTGTGATTGTTTAGCCAAAATATGATGCAAAGTTCCTTTTTTGATTCAGCTTTTTTAGGGCTTTTATTGTTAGTCTCTTTCTATTTTATTTTTTTTTAAAAAAAAAAAAAAAAAAATTTCCCCATTTATTGCAGAAATTGGGTTTAATTTTTCACCTCTAAGATGGAGGATGAGGGTAAGACCATGGTGATCAGGGAGATGGATTGTATGAATTGGGTGAAAGAGAAAGAATCAGAGGTGGAAAAAGATGGTAATGGTGAGTTCTCAAAAGAAGCTTCCTTTACGAACAAGCCGAGATCAGGTGCTTCTGATCTCATTGAAGAATCTGATATCATCAAAAGGAAAGAGAAGGATAAGAACAGAGAGAACAGGAAGCTCAGTAGGCAGGACCGAATCGAGCTCAGCAGGCTTTTCCAGGGCGCGGTGACGGCTCACGACTGGGAGCTCGCGGAGAGCTTGGTTCTCTTGGCTGATCTTCAGACTCTCAATGATGCATTGTGCGTGGCGCTGGATTCGATATGGTTCTTGAGCACCAATGATGAATTGCGCGGAATCACGGCGCTGATAAAGAAGATCATCGCGAACGGCGCCAGCGATTTCACGAGGGCGGCGCTCCGGACCTCGTTTCTCGCTTCGTGCGTCTCTGCTTGTAAAAGCAAAACGATGAGCTTGGCCGAGACCGTGAATGTCATGGCTCAAAGGTGAGCCTGCTGCCTCAGTCTCGGTATTCTTGTTATGTAACTTTTCAGATTCTGCAATGGCTAATTTGGCATACTTCCTATCTAGTTCTTCACTGAGGAGCATGAAAAGAAATAATTAATCCCAACGTATACGGAAAATGATAAATTACCTCATAGGTGGAATGCACACAACACATGATTAAGACCTTGCATCTAACTCTTATGATCATAATCAACAAAGACTAATTCTGATTTCCGACATCCAAACATTCACATGGTGCACTAGCACCGCAATCCTACACTTCCCTTTGTAGCATTGGGTTTAACTTGTCCTCAATTGTACTGTCAATAAAACCAAATTTTCAACTTTGAGAAATATTGACTTAAAAATTTTGAATATTTTTCTTTATTGCTATTTGCGGATATCTATTAGGATTTATTTTTCATTTCCAAAAATGTAATATTCTCCTGATAAGATGTGTTTTAAATAGTCATTGTAAGTTCATTTTTTGGCTTCCTAATCAGGCTGCAGGAGCGTCTCCAAGAATGCCACGGCGATGAGGTTTTGAAGGCAGAAGCCGGTGCCAAAGTCCAGAAATTCACGGAATGGGCTTTGAAGTGCATCGGCTTCCACTCGCGCTCCCGAGAGAATAATATGGATGGTAGAGGGAATCATGGCACGATTCTCGAAGTGCAGCTCCAATTATCGGCATTTAAGGCTTTTCTTGATCTCGCGGGAAATCATCTCACCGGGAAGGACTTCACCGAGGCCTTCGATGCGGCCTGCTTTCCTCTTACCTTGTTTTCCAGCTCATTTGATCCCGGTTGGGCTTCTGGGATTCAAGCAACTGCTATTCAAGGTCTTTTGGGAATGCTTGTAGAGGGGGGCGCGGATAATGTCAACCAGTGCTTTCTAGAAGCTTCACGATTTGGGAGTACTGAACTTGTCCGCATCTTGCTTCAGGTAATCCATGAAGAACTTGTTCAATTTGAATATGCTGAGGAGTACTGCACATTCTTATAATTGTATGTGCCATCCTTAATGCTATCTGAATCCTTAGGATGTATTTATGCAATTCCTGGTACTGCTGCTTCATAATATAATGCCTTTCAATTATACAGGACATTTTTCCTTTGATGATGTTTTTTATTTGATACTTTCTACAGTATATGTAGTCTTGTTGCCGCATAATATATGCAATCTTGTTTTGGTTGCTCTATACAGGTCTAATTTGGCCATGTTGTAGTGCATTGAGCCATCGATTAATTCTGATATATTCCCTGTTAAGCAATGTGATATATTTACTTCAGAAGTTTCTTGGAGCATATTTCCATCTTTTACTATTCAGTCTTTTATAATGCCATGCAATCAGTTTCTGAGATAACATAGAAAGATTATGGTATTTATCGATAATATGCCTTCTTCAGAAGAAATTTCTCCAGTGTTTAATGACTCATGGATCATGGTGGAGTGAAATTCACAATCTCATCTATCTAATTGTAAATAGATAGGTGAAGTTCGGTGTTTACTTTTTTTCACTCGCATGCATGCCATCTGTGATCGGCAAATGGATCTCACAACACACAACTGCTTATGATCTTAAGCTTTTGCTGCTGGTTTAAACAGTGAATAGGATGTTCTGAGCAGAATATGTTTCGTCTGCTGGATCTTGTTAATGCTATGCTCTACCTATTCGAAGTCCATCCCCTGTTTAAATGAATAAGAGTGCTTGATAGAAATTTTTTCTTGTTCTCCCTCCTACAATTTGTGAGCAACTGATCAAAAGAACATTTAACGGTTGTATTTCTCTTTGTCAAAATAAGCAATGCCTGAACCCTGATAGTTTCTTTTGTACATTGTTTTTCCATATATCTGTACAATAGTACCGAGAAATTTAACCATTTTTTCTTTCTTTCTAAATTCAGATTGCTCAGAGGAACAGCCTGGATGTGGATGTCGACCTTGCCCTTGGCTTTGCATCCCACTACTGCAAGATCGGGACCATGGAGTGCCTTGTCGAGGAAGGTAATGCTGCCGCCTTCCTAGGCCCGCTGATGCGGGCGGCCGAGCGGGGGTGCATGCCTGTTGTCCGGTGGTTTGTTGGCAGGGGCTGCCGCGACATGGAGCTCTGCCTCGCCCTCACAGCCGCCACCTCCGCTAGCCAGGTCGACATCGCTGCCTACCTCCTCCCCCGTGTCCCTCGTCATGTCCTTGCGGCCCTCAGCGTCGAGATTCTTAAGGCCGCCGGCGAGCGGAGCGGTGGTGGGTCCCTAGATGGCGTCGCCTTCCTCCTCCAGTCTGACTTCTTAGGTGACCCTGCTGCTACCTACACTGTGGCCGACAGCATTGCCCGGTTGGAAGACGAGGCAGTTGCACCAGAACTTAGGGCTTTTCTTAAGGAGCACTGGTCGGAGGCGGCGTTCACAGAGGGTTTGAGGTCAGGGGAGGACCACTTCGTGAACTTCATGAGGGTTTTGAAGAACGGCGACTCGCCCATGTGCCTCAGGTTCTAATAATTCCTTTCTTTTTGCATGTATATACCGTTGCAAATGCGCAAAATACTATAATTGCACTTGCACAGATGGCCTCACAAGTTAATATTTTCGTGTCAGCTTCTGAAAACCATATTTATTCACATTTATTCCACTGTTGGTGTATAACTAAAAAATTCATTTTTGCGTAGATACCCCGAAAGGGCACGTCGGCAGATGAATAAGGTTTGAGGGGCACAACCATTATATGTTTATATATATATATTTGTAAGGGTATATACACAAATGAACTCTTTCTTATTTTGAATCTTAAATATCTAAATATCTAAGTGCTGGTGTAATTCCAGGGACCTGCCGCGGCCGCTAGTAATAGCAATGGCGTACCTGCCGCTCTATAGGGAGTGTTTGGCGGCAGGGGCCACGTTGTTGCCGCAGAGGCTGAGAGGGCGGCTCGTGGAGGCAGCGAGAAGGCTAAGTGGCAGCGCGGAGGTCAATAAAAGTAGCCAGGGGAGAGAGCTCCTGCTGATATTGGAGCAGCACCTTCCCACCTTCTTGACCAAACATATGTAAATCCTTAGCTGAAAACAAAGAGGAAAAAAACTTCTGGGCTTCGGTACTACGGATAACATTGTTCTCCCTTTGTGTTGAGAGTAGCAGCAGGGCTAGTTGGTGTATGGGGATGAACCAACTTTTAGAAACTAGAGGGTTTATATCGATCACCGCCTTGAGGAAGTCGTGATGAGAGTATAGTTTTGGGCTCTTATATGTTTTCAATCAGTGTAATCTAATCTCTCCGTGTACTTCGGATCTTCGTCGCCCTCGTTCCATCAATGAGATATAAGGATGTGCATTATCTTATAACCAGTCTTATAAATTGCTATGAAGTCGCAGAATCTTCGCAGCCCATGAGACTTGCATTTCTTCTTAAATTCTGATCATTCGCATTTCATTCTAAATTTCCTTTTACTTCTGGGAAAATTATGAGCTATCATTCTACCAAATCAAAATATTTTTGTGATAGTTCCTGTTCTGAGTTAGAAATACTGTTTTTTTTTTTGGTTCAGCAGAGCATTTTGTGCTTGAATATTTTCAAATAAATCCTTTTCTTTGTTAGTTATGTTTATTCCCACGGTATAATAGTTTGGGACCCTCAATCTCGTGCACCTATTTGCGAAGAATCATACAAAATTTGAATTACTGGTCAACAAAGAATTAATATGAACTGTGTCACTATCATGGTAGCTTTCTTTGATAAATACATTCAATTCCAACACTTTCAACTTTAAATAATACCCTCAATATGTCACGTAATTATGTTCCACCGACGTTCCACAATTATTACTAAAAACAGCAACATTGAATTAAATTAAACAATTAATCTTCTTGTTCTCTTGTTCTACCAGCATAAGAAACACCACTGAGAGAAAAATGAGAAAGGTTCCAGGCACTGTACATCAAAAAAAAAAAAAAAATTTGATACAGAATCATAATTCTTAATAAGTGCATGCCTAGCTACCTGCTTTGAGCTTCTAAACAAGTACGGTAGAGCTGTTCGAAAAAGCATTATCGATTTTGACCAATTTCCTGCCACAGATAGAAGTAAAAAATTGCGATCGAAGGTTTCGCTTTCGGTGCTTAAAATTGTGTTTTGACTTCATAAAGAATATCTGATATCCAGTTCTCGAGTAGAAACTGAAAATCTTTTTTATATTGTTATCATTGTTACAAGAGTTACTTTGATTCTCTTATATGAGCACACAGATAACACAAGAGAACTGTAAGCCATTCCTGTGGATGATGCAGATTCTGCAAGGTATAACAGGAAAATGATGGCTACATATAAAGACTTGCATCAGTCAAGTAGTTAGAGAGTTGATGCCATTCTAAAGTGACTAGCTTGCAGATCATTTTTCGGTCAAGAGAAAAACACATTGTATGCAGCAATCACTATATTAATTATTCATTTAAAGGTTGTTAGCAGGAGTTCATCACCATTTATAGTTTCTGCCTCAGCATAAATTCATAGTCATGGGTGGTTGTGTCACTTCAAAAGACAATATAGTGAAAAATGAATACACTGTATGTGGAAACATAACTGCACTGCTATTTTGTACAGAAGGATTAAGTTATTTATAAAAGCTACTTTTACTTACTCTAGATGCATTATAGACACTCCAGATCAATCCATTCATTTTTACCAAGAACACCAAGACACAAAGCTAACTGCAGAGCACGAATTACAAATAGCAACAAAAGGAAAGTAGATTTGGTTGCAAAGAATACTGAAATCTTAGGAATGACTGAAAAAAGCGCAATAACATTTCTCAGTCTAACTTCTTTCAAATGCGAAGAGCGTCGTGTTTCACGTTCATATCACGCAAAAGAAGACATATGTGATACAGAAAAATGATCGCTGTCTGTTAGGAAAGCATCGCAATCCAATCTTTAATTCTTGTCCAAATGTATTGTGGATACATGCTGACTCAGAGACACTGCTGAAGAGATGTACACAAGCGATAATATATCTTAGCTGCACAACAGCATCAAGAGCAAAACCAAAATTCTGCACACTCTTTCCACAAATGCACCAAGAACAAAATCAACAATTGAAGCACCAAAGCTCTTCTTTGGTCTTCAGATACTTATGAATCTAGCCTTCAAGTACTCTTTTTTCTTTTATCAAGGCCAAGAGCACCCAAGCATCTCCAAGTATTTTAAATCTGATTAGTAGCTTCAAAAAACTGAAAGAACCGACAACAAGCACTTGCTTCTGTAACTTGCTGCAATAGTTTTATTCATAATTTGATTCATTTTCCATGTTAGCAAGCAACATGAAATATATAGGATGGAAATGTTAACAGACCAGGAAAATTGGTGATCGAGTCAACCATAGCAAATTTAACTTACAAATGTACTGATTCTGCACACTGTTTCAAAGGAATGAAACAATATTGCAGAGCAACTTCTATATAACGTAAAATCGATTACTTGATAAAAGTACGTTACAAGCAACCACCATCGACAACTCGGCAAAACAATTCATCTCACTCATCTCCTGAAAAATGAAAATTTTCACAGGCATATTTACAAGTAGGACGACGCAATGTTCCGGACATCGGATGGCATAAAAGCCAAGACCATAAGCACAACAAGCATGCCTATCGGAAGTAGCAGTAGCAACGAGGGCGGCGGGGGCAACGGCGGCAAAATGAGCGGAAGTATAAGCAATGAGACAGTTACGCAGAGAAGCAGAAGAAATGATTCCATGCTGAAATAATTCGTCGGAAGAACTTTCTTTTCAGTTACTACCAGTTCCTGAGTTCGCTTAGCCGCGCTCAGACCGGCCGGAGTAGAATTCCTCCTCCCTCTGCCTTCCATTTCACAAACCCTGTAAGCCTTAATTTCAAATCTTCCTTTTCGTAATTCGCTGTCTAAGTGAAGAATCTCAAAATACATTTAATATGGTCCCTTGTGTTTGTTGATTTCGTCCGCGGTGGGTATAGTTTCGAACTGTTAAACTGATTAAGAAGTGTTCAGTGGCAAATGTGTTGTTTGATTTGGAGAAACCACAGTCAGATTCCGAACAAATCTGAGTGCATTGGGTAGCAATAGCTGTTGGAGATCAAATCACAGTACACCCTGTCAAAATTGGGGAGAGATATTGCAATCAACTTAATGATATGTATAAAAATCAAACAAAAAGATCTTTAAAGAGCTCTAAAAAAAAAACTTGAACTTGCTAAATTCAAACAAACAAATAATCAATAAATATAAACTTTTATTATCTTTTGTTGATAGGAGTCCCTATGTCCCAACTTGACCAAAAGGCAAAATATGTTCATTGGATTAACAGGTACAGTAGGGCCTTGAACAACAAAACATTATTTACATGTAGAACACATTTAAAAAAATAAATTCTGCATAAACAAAATTTGAAAAGCAATACCTTTGCTCCAACCTCAAATTTATTAATGAGGGATTACAAGAGAGATCAAGAGCAAGAGCTCAAGTAGTTAAATTGATGAACAAAGAGGAAAGAACCAACAAGAAGATGATGTTAGGATAGGTAAAGAAAAAGGAAGCAAAGGAAGAAGGATGAATATATGGTAAATAAAGGGATGTGCTTGTGCTTTGATTTGAGGTATAAATGTTTCAGAGATGAGAGAGAGAGAGAGAGAGAGAGAGAGAGAGAGAGAGAGGGAGAAAGAAAGAAAAAGGCATATACCAGTGATGGTGAAATGGGCCCTTTGTTGCTCTCTTTTTAAAATGCTGGGGATGGGGGATGGGTATGCTGTAAAATTTTGTGTGTGGGAGGTGATGGTGGTGGTGGTGGTGGTGGTGGTGGTGGTGGTGGTGGGGGAGAGCAGTCTGAGAATTTTTTGGGTTGGATACACTGCATTCTAATTCACCCCATGCAAAGTGGGCAACATTTATTTGCCCCTTTATCTAATTTCCTTTTTTAGTTTTAATTTTTTCACTTTTGAAAGGGAAACAAGTTTGGTACTAAGGTTCCTCCCCCTTGGCCTCCACCTGTCCCTCTCTCTCTCTCTCTCTCTCTCTCTCTCTCTCTCTCTCTCTCTCTAAGACTTGTTCTCTTTCTCTCTCATCTCCCCCTTCATTGTCTGATAGTTTTCACCCTAATCTCAGTCAAAAGCGACTACTGCTCTCTCCTTCTTTGCCATGTGTTGTGCTTTTGTTCCAGAACAGTGACTTTTTATTAGGTGATAATAACACTAATCCCTCTCATTAATTGTTCAATGTTCCTATCTGGACCCAAACCAACATTGTTTTTTTTTATAAAAAAAAAAAAGAAAAAAAAATTGTACCCCTTTTTTTCTTTTTTTTTTTTTTCTGGTGTGTGAGAGCAAAATCTTGGGAGATTTTAATTAGAGGTGCTATTTGCTCCTGTTCAGTCCCAATTAAATTTTGGATTTTTCTGTAATACAAGACTGATTGAAATTGAGTATGGTAAATTCAAATCTAATAATAAAACCGAAATAATTCGATTCAGTTCAGTACCAAAGTTTTGATTATTGTAGTCATTCGATCATCATCTAACAATTAAAATAAGTACCCGATTTGTTGTCTCAAAAATAAAATATAAAGAATTTTTCAGGGCGTCGTGGCAGCAGAGCTACTACTAATTCACTCTATTAAAATAATACAATCTGCAATACTTAATTCAACCAGATCGTACTGTCCGTATTAATAATCAAGTAAAAATAAACTTCTAAAAGTGTAAATGTGGGGAATTCGATACAATAACAATCACACGTTTTTTTTAAAAAATGAAAAATTAAAAAGCAAAGAGTGGGGACAAGGAACAATTTAAAAAAAAAAAAAAAAAAAAAAAAAAAAAAAAAAAAAAAGAAAGAGGAGAGGGGATGCATATGCATGCAGCTGGAGATTCAATTGCCAAGTTGCTGAATGGCATCCCTTTTTCGCCTCAGAAATCCTGCAGCCCCTCCGTACACCCATTTGCCTTTTTTTTTTTTTTTTTTTTTTTTTCAATGTCTTTAACAATGTACAAACAAAGCATTTTATTTATCAGATATATATAAGTATACATTCCTTTAGGGATATATATCTTCCACCTCATTTCATTCTGGAGTGGAATGAATTTCATTCATCTCTCGATGTGACGAATAAAATAATACCCACCTCAGAATGGGATGGGGTGTAAGATGTACACCCTTAAAAGAATTTATACCTAGCATCTCTCTTATTTATCATGTGCCCCACGGGAAAGTTCTCTCTGTGTAACTCTTTTTCGTAAAATCATGAGCAAAAAAAAAAATATTAAAAACATGTTTTTTATATACTCTTTGGTATTTGATTTTAAGCACCATTTAGTTGCATATAATTATATTTGTACTATAGTATATAATTATATACAAATCTAAATTTGATATTTTATTTGGCCCATATGTTTTTGCCAAAACAACTTAATTATACTTGCAGTATTTTTTAAGATTAATTTCATAAAGCTCTTTATAAATATATTGAATATTAAGATATATTTTTCAAAAAATCTTAATTATTCATATATATTCCTACCATTAATATTTGTTAGAAAAATATAGTTAATTATAGATTAAATACTTAATTTTAATTAGTGAGTGAGATAAATTTATTTTTTTGTTCTTTCAGGTATTATACTTAATTATAGATATATTTTTTTGACAGTTAAAATTTTTGGATGGATATATTTGCAAGAACAAAATTAATATATTATTTATATTTTGTTAAAAAATAAATCGTAAACTAAAGATAACAAATCAAAAGATATATATATATATATATATATATATATATATATATATATATATATATATATATATATATATATATATATATATATATATATAATTTAGAATTTTTGAAGGAATAAATATAAAAAATTAAATTTACATCAAACAAAAAAATTCCTTACAAAATGTGAATATGGCAAGCTATTTTTCACTCGAAAACATTTTATATAAAATTCAAATATTTGAAAAACTCTTTTTCACTTTTTGGATTTTAATTTATTAATTTTTTTCCATATATATATACAAACACCACCTAACAAGCAAAACCAACCAACCAACCAATCACTTCATGCGTGTTGGAATGGAAATATATAGCTCACCAAAAATATTACAAGAAAAAACTAATTGTTTATATATTTTAAATTAATTAAGAATTTTTAATTAAATTATTATTAATTTTATGTGAAATAATTAGTAAATATTAAAAACTTGTCGTCCACTTTCCTGTCCAAACAACAGCCCATCAGATACTGCACCTTCCTTCAACAACAAACACAATTTTTTATTCAATATTTTAATTAATCCTTTTTATTATATATTTGCTGTGTTTTGTGGTCTTTGGTTGATAAAAAATCCTTTATATTAAGTAATTTATTATTCCATATATATAACTTTATTTTTAAAAAATTAAACCTATTTCATTAATCCTTTGGATCTTTAGTTATTAATATATATATATATTTTATTTTATTTTGTTGGTTTCGTAAATTTTGAAATTTTGAGATAGAATCTAGATCAAGCTTCAAAATTCGCGATAACCAGATAAGATGTTGACGTAAGTGATATACAAAATTTTAAATATTTGTTCATACATACAATAAAAAAATACTTAGTAGGGAAATCCAAAGCATTTTGAGATGTAAATACAAATCATAAAAGATGTCCATAATTTGATGAATATTAATTACAAAGAAAAGCTCAAAGAAATATTCTTATTACGAGCCGATTTTGTGCGTGAGAGAACAATTAATCAACCGTATTTGGAGACAATAAGAACTAATTTATTAATATTTCAAATAAATTTATGATAAGATCAGTTACTTTCGAACCAAGCCCTCTTGATTTGAGTGGGACATGAATAGATGTTACGTATGTTTGATTATTCAAAATTTGCAAATAATGTGAAGGCCACTTATTCCATCATGGATTTTAAACGGTCGAAAAGATAAGCGGAGCATGCATCTCACAAAATGATCATTTGTTTCATGCCGTGTATCCCCGGGCAATACAAAAAATTGACTATGAATAAACTTAATATATATATATATATATATATATATATAGCAACCTATTTGTCTTAATGTCAAGGACAATTATATGCCAAAAAAAAAAAAGCTAAAAATAATAATAATAATAATAATCCTAAGTCAACCAATATAATATGTAATTTTGGGGTCAAAACAAGGTGAATTATAAATCACATATCCAAAGCTTGGATTGTGTAATGATTCTCCTTCTAATATATACCTGAACGGTCTAAATTAAGCATGTTGTATCAAATTAACCTAGAAAATTTGTATTTATATCAAAAATTAATCATTTTATCTAATGTACGTAGTACCATGCATACATTGAACCTAAGAGGGAGGCTAATTAAAGAATAAAACAATTAATGGCTCCACAACGGTCAAAATTTTTAGCTGGAGAGAATAGTATGCAATTTGGTAACTTTTGTTCGGGCATTAATTTGCCATTTAATTGGAACTAACTAAGAAGGTGGTTGTGATGTCATGTGTCTTGATACTTTGTATTGTTGACTAGAATAGCTTAATTAGATTTTGGGGCAACATAAATGTATCATTGACTTGAATACTTGAGTTAATTTATTAGGTAATTTTACCTTTTATACTAAGGAAATTTTGATCTCATATTAAAGGAAAAAGGATAGATCTAGTAATAAGAAAAAAAAAACATTAATGCCTCCTGCAGTAGCTGTTCTTATCCTAGAAAATTTAATTCTCTAGAATTCTCAAGCATTATTCGTCGGTTAGCTTAAGATGAGATTATATTATGGTCCCTACATACGATGATCGAAAAAAAAAAAAGAAAAAAAAAGAAAAAAAGAGAGATCTCCTTGAACCTGATTGCATGTATCAAAAATCTTCTCTAATTAAATGTAGAGTACTGTTTTAATGTTGGTAGTTATCACCTTGCTTCTCAATCTTAAAAGTTTATTCCAAACTAAAAAGAAAAAATAATATTTTTAAAATAATCTTCTGATATATTACTACTTAAAACAATAAGAATTTCAGAAGTTCCGAGCAAGCGAATATCTACTAATAATTATTCCGAAATGGTTTCCTTTTTGCCGAAAATATATGTGCTAACGTTGCAATTATCGCTAACTCTCTTTCCCTTAAACGCCGCCTTTGCTAAAGTACAGATAAATATAATCGTCGTCTTACTCAAAAGCAGCCCCCCAAATTTCAATACCTTATTATATATACGTAAATACAAAGAAATTAAGCACAATAAAGAAAAATGAGATTATTGTATGGTGAATACCAATCGTGTACGTCACTCACTTAACAAGCTAGAGCGGGTCTACAAACAAAGTTTCCATATTTTTGGTGTGGATTTTTTTTTCTTTTTCCCTTTTTTTTTTTTCCAACTTTGCGCTCCCTGAGTGAACACAGTGTACAAATTGAATAGGTCACTCGATCATCGTTTTTTGAGGTTAAATTAATCGCACACATAGGTTCATGCATTGTGGTACAAAAGGTACCTCAAGTTGCGGTTTCACCATCCAAAAATATTAAATAACTGCAGGATGTATTCGTGCAACATATGCTTCCACGAGGAAGCTTTACATGCATTAGATTTCCGGCAATCACATGTGGCATTGTTGACATTTTTGTCCTTTCTGTTTCACCGACCCAGCTGCAAGTTTTGTACTCAAATCTCTTGTTTTTCTTCTTCTTCTTATTCTTCTTTTTTTTTTTTTTTTTTTTTTTTTTCCTAAAAAAAGGTTTTTAAATATAAATATTAAGAATATTATTTTATAATAATTTAAGTTTTTAAAATATAATATACTTTTTATATTTTTAAACTAGAAGATTTTGAGTTCGAATACCACCACCGTACTCTACTTTGATTCAAGTTCACGCTAAACAAATGTTATTTGGGAAGCCCGCAACATATCTCCCGTCTATACGAGAAGCCCCGTATAGACGAAGCGTCTAACCTTCAAAAAGAATGATACTATAGCTATACAGATATCAGAACTGAAAAATAAACTACTGAAATAAGAAATAATACAACTCCAAAAGTACAAGTCTGAACCTTACTACAAAATCTCTCAAAAAAATAAAACTCTCAAATAGTATTTCAAAATTTAATTATTAATACTCATAGGTTGGTTCGGAAATAATAAATGTTGGAATAATTTTTTTATTTCTGAAATAACTTATTATTTCGGAATAGTCAGTAATAAAAATAAATTTGTGTTTGGTTTGTAATGCGGTTATTCTAAAAAATAACTGAAATTATTATTTTTTGTTAATTTTATAAATGAGTAGAGAATAGTGAAAAAATTGATAGTTATATTTGATATAAAATATAATTTAATAAAAAGTTTTGTTATAAAAGCAATTTATTACAATATTTAATAAAAATAAATTATTATAATATTTATGTACAATTTATTATAATATTTAAATATAAATAATATGTATTAATATATCCAATTACTAATTTTATAATAAAAATAATTTATTATAATATATAATAAGGTATGTCTGCATAATTTAATTTTAATTTAATTTATAATTTTAATAAAATTTAGAATTAAATCTTAGAATATCACTATTTCACAGAAATGGTGGAATAATTTATTTAAAGTTATTCCGAGATAAGAAATAAAATATTTTGGCCAAAAATTATATCTTTTCACAGAATAACGAAAATAATTTTCGTTATCCCAACTTTATCTCCGAACCAAACGAAGCCTTATAATCGAACCAAAGCTGTCGAATTAATACTTGACTATTTGGGCGGCCCAAAAGAGTCATCTCTTCTTTCTATTGCAGCAAAATAAAAGAAAAAAAAAAAAGGAAAAAAATGTGAACCTTATGTTACAGAATACTTATAAAAAGTTAAGCCAATCTGGGTTGGGAAAGTGAAAACCAACCTGTTTAGCGAAAAAAATGTGTCTTTCACCCGAAAGGAATATATTGAAATGAGCTGTGAGGTCCAAATAACCACAGATCCAATTTTAGTCCCCTTCAGCTATTTTTATTATTATTATTATTATTCTAAATCTAATATCATTTGGTGATTTTATATCAGCTCTAGTAGGATATTGTTTGGAAGGTGTCTACTCAAAACTTGCACACGACATTTTAAAATAACTCAAATGACACTTTTTTTTTTTTTTTTTTTTTTTTTGTCAATTTTACTAACTAGCTTCGTCCAAATTACTTGGAGCTCTTTGTCCAATTAATCCTTCTTGCAATGCTCAAATTAACATGTGCCCAGATGATTCCACACAAGTTGTAGTTGGAGAAGTTTCACAAAATATAGGAAGATTCTCTATTTAAGTCAATCAACTTTATCTTGGCTCAAACTGGGGATTGTATCTATATATTGCTTGAGTAGAAGAAAAGAATCTATCAAATCACTGGTAGTCTAAATGGTAAGGTGTATGATAACCCATTCTTAAAATTGAAGATTGATATCTTTATATATAAACATTTGGATCTCTGTGTTTCAAGCTTTATTATATTTATTAATTATAGATCTTCAGGAGAGGATTTGGAGGATTTGCATTCTATGGGCATTTGTTGAAAAAAAAAAAAAAGGCACATATGATCGCCGACTTCTTCAATGGGTATTTGAAAAAGTCGGCAATGGAACAACCGATGTTGCCGACACTGGTATATCGAAGGCGAAACAGTTCAAACACCAGGGTACAAGTAGATACGGCGACGAGACATCAAACGACGCCGACATCTTTTAGAACCAAGAGAGCCCACTCGCCTCTTGGACTTAAGTTTGGCCCAGTCGCACCCTCCTTAGACCTAAAATTGGGCCTCTAATAAGCCGGGCCCATCAAAGAAAGTAGGCCGGGCCCACACAATACGGCCCAAATCAATTCACTGTTGAATCTCCCTATGCGCTACACTCATCATGACGTAAACATAAGTGACCTCTCACCACCACTAAACATCGCTACTTAATAATTAGACCACGTTAATTAATGAATAATTCCGATCTAAACTCGTGATTAATTAACAACCCGAGGGGAGCGTGACATAATCGCGAAGTTTCCGACCCCTTCCTCCCCCCACTTATCTCTTCGCTTTCGCCCTCTTCGTTCTCTTTTCGTTCCCTCTCTCTCTCTCTCCGACGAGCCCTCGCCGTGGGAGACGAGGAAGACGACGAAGAGGAGGAAGGAGACTCCTCTCTTTCTCTCTCTTCTGTTCTCTCTCCAAAGGGATCTGAGGATGATCGAGAACAACCCCGAAAGCGTCAAGCGATACGCTCCTCCCGTGCACAGGTAGGGTTTCTCTCTTTCTCTACTTTTTAATCTCATCGTATTGCTTAATATTGCTTTTTTGATGGAATTAAAGCTTCGCAACCAATTTGATCTGAGGCGTTTGCTATATACCCTCTTTGGATTGTTTGGATTGTTGGATAGTATGAAGATTTCATTTTGTTTTTTTTTTTTTTCTTCTTATTTTAATTCGAATTGTGATATTTTGTTTGCTCACTGCTTTGTTTACTGGTCATTGGTTTAGGAATCGGTCGCTCAACAGGCGCAAATCGGGAGGTAATTTCTAATTCGGCTCATTTTGTTGCAGTAGAGAGTTAATTGTTGCGAGATGTGTTGATTTGTTTGATGCTCTTTCGTGGCAATTACTACTGTGTCTCAAATTAGTAACAACATGTGGTACTGTTTCCTAGGAGCTTTTCGATTTCCAGCTTTATTATCTACTGTCGTATCATCCCCATGATTCATCTTAAGAGGATATTGTCCCTTTTATTCTGCGTGCTAATTATGTTAGAACTTGAAATTGAAGGGAGATGGTCTGAACTGGTCGGTATTTTTGAGTTTTTAGAGTTTTAGGCGGTTTGAGTTTTTAGAGAGTTTTAGAGTTAAGAGTGAGTTCATTTTACTAGCTTATAGCCAATTGGGAGGAACTAGATGTTGGAGTTGTGGTTGTTCATGTGTTGTCGTTAAATCATGATTGATTGCATTAAGCCGCTGTGTTCCTTTTGTTTGAAATTCCTAGCTCTGCAGTCGTGTAAAGGGGAAGGGTCGCCGCATAGAGAATGTGGTAGGTAGGTGTTGGGAATAGATGGTTGCTTTTGGATTTTGTGTGATCCATGTGCTGTGAATTGATGACTAGCTATGAAATCAGGTATATATGCTGTTGTTACATACTAATGGATAGCTTTATTATCCAATGTAAAATGTTGTATCGTGAGAAAAGGATAGTTATTTCAGCCATAATGCACATCCAAGTTGACGTGTGTGCTACCTTGAATTTCAAATTAGCTTGATAATGCTTGTAACTCTTAAATTTTCAGAAGATGGAGAGAATGATGAAAATTAGTTTTTTGAAATTACAATTGCACATTATCACGGTGATTACATTTCTACTTCACATACATATGTTTTGTAAAAGTAAAATTTCTAAAGTTTTCTCATTTTTCCGTGCAATTGAGTCATAACTTTCTATCACAAAGTGCTGGTTGCATGCAGCAAAAATCTGCAGCTGGTTATATTTCTATAAAGAACTCTAATTATTGACAATGAAAAGCTCTGCAATCCACTTGATTTTAACGGGGTTAGTATTTCATCGAGTACCTTCTGTTCTACATATCTCAAACTAGGATTCTTCATATTAGAAAGTAAAACTTTCTATAGCTATCTAACAGTTGGGCTCACAGTGTTGCTTAATGAAATGATCAATTGATATTTAATAGCATGCCCTCGTGGATGGATGTGCTTGAGTTTATTAGTGGTCATTATTATATTATTCTTTTTTATCTGTGATACAATGTGATATCTTGTTTTGAGGACACATAAACTGCAAATTAAGATACATGCGAAATGCTTGCATGCATAAAAGTGGCAATAAGGTTATACATTTTTGTGACATATTCATTTAGACAAGGTAACAAATACCAGTATATTTCTGGTTCTTGTAATATCTTCTTTGGACTCCATGTTTGGTTCGTGTACTGTGACAAATTTTAAATCCTCAGACCTGAGCCATATTATTGGTTTCTCTATTTGTATATCTAGTTCACAAATTTGCTTTTGTTACGATAGCACAATACTTGAAGGGGAGAAATATCGTCCTATTGATCATAACCTCATCTCTTGTAATTGAAATTTCTCATGCAGATAGATTTGAGAAAACCAATAACTCATATGGGTCTGATGGGGAGAAGAATCAACCATCTTACTCGAAAAATTTAACTACTGTAAATCATGGAGATCCTGGCGGCAGCAGTATTCGAAATGAAAGCACTCACTCTGGATTGATACCTATAGAGGGTTGTTGTACCAGTGAGGCTGCACAACTTCTAACCGAGCGTATGTATCTGGTCACAAGAGTTATCCACCTGGTTTCATTGTTTTCCCTGTTATTTTTTCTGGTTGCTTTGGTTTGACTATGGTGCTATATTACCTATGATATTTTGATTCTTTTGTTTAAGCTGGTTATTAGCTGCAGTTCTTTCATTCTCTGTTCTTTATGTAGGTTGGGCAGCTGCTATGCACTCTTGCAATGATCCATCAACCGATTCATCTGGTGAGATTTGTACATTAGTTTTCTATAATTTTCTTTAATCCAGGACACATGAAAGTTGTTGTGAGACCTTGAGTGGCTAAATTTTTTTTGCGTATTATGAAGGTTTCTTTTAGTAAAGTCAGCCAAGACATTTTTAATTCCTGTTGAAAACTTGAATTTGTTACATGTTTAGTGTCCTGCATATTATTATAATCGCCATTGGTTTTGAAATTTCGTAGATAATAAACAATAGAACTTATTGTGAGTGCCGTAAATGCTCATTTACTTATCATAACAATCACTCTCAGGGGGGTTATTCTATTCTTATCAGAATTAGCCTCTTATGTGCCTAAGGTGTTCCTACAAGAGAGTGATCTCCTATTTTTAGTACGATAATATCCAGCTTTGTGATCTATTCATGACCTGAAATTTCTTTGCAGATATTATAGGCTTGTTGATGTCATAAGTATGATCAGTCCATGATGATATATGATTTTGTGGTACAAAAGGTTTTATAAATGTAATAATTTAACGTGTACAGCTTTGTTAAAGAGTTGAGGAGAGTTCTAAACTTTGACAGCCTGCAAGGAGGTCTTTCGGTTTGAATTGAAGGACTTTAAAATAGCTTACAGTAGGACCAACTAAATTCAGTATGTACCTATGTATTTGCACATTGTACATATTGGACGCTAGAAATGGTTATTGAGGGCAATCATTGAAAAGTAAATGTGTGTAAATCCTTGTTATTGGATAATTCCTTCTTCTGATTAACAGGATTGTGTTCTCATTTGTTTCTATTGTTTATGTGAGCAGAGAAGCCTGTTATGTACTCTGGAGCTAGTGGGTCATCATGGGGCCACCAGAAACCTCCTCATCAGGTATATAATAAGTCGATCGACGGCCTTCCTTATTTTCTCTTCTTTTTTTTTAGTTTTGTTGGTGTCTCTCGTTTACCATTTTCCTTTTAATCACGCCAAATCATTTTTTTGGCAACCATTGTTGGCAGACGGACTTCCTTGGAGAACTACGACGAGCATTAAATGCTCAAGCCGGTGCAGTGCCAACAACCGGGAATGCTAACTGATTCAATAGAAGAATCTTGGTAGTACTAATGCACTGAAAAATTCTTAAAAGGGAATCCTTGTGTGTGTTACATCTTCGAAACTTTTACGGAGATAATCCTCTGCCTGTATCAAGAAGTTCAATTTAACGCATCGTTTTATGTTGTCCTCCTAAGCTACTTTCACGTTCTCTCTGTATCGAAAGCTGTTGTTTAACAATACACCGGTGGCACGAAGATGCTTGCCTCATTGTAGTCAGAACAAGAAGAGATGGATTACAGAACTTACATTCCTCATTGTAGTCAGAACAAGAAGAGATGGATTACAGAACTTACATTCTTAATTCATTGCAGAAGTCTGCGCTTCTCTTGCCGACCCCACACATGAATGGTCATGTATTTTGATCAACATAATGGCTCTTGTGGGTGGTTGTGCGCCCTGAATCTGCTTTACAATGACAATGGTTGCTTGTGTTTGTGTGTTTGTGTTTGCCTTTTTCGGTTCTGTGGTTGGCTATGGTTTTCTAGCGTGCTCGGTTAACTCTTTTGGAATCTCTACTTTTGGAGCTGTTGCTCTACCTCTTATTGCTGCAAATTTATTGATCGAGGATTGCTACCTGTACACTCCAAATGGGGTGTACATCCTACACCCACCCTATTTTGGGGTGGGTATTTCTCCACTCGTCCTATCGATGGGACGAGTGGAATTCACCCCATCCCAGAATGGGGTGGGTGTAAGATGTACACCCCAATTGGGGTGTACATCTAGCACCCTTCTCACAGAGGACTGCTACCTGTACACCCCAAATGGGGTGTACATCCTACACCCATCCCATCCTGGGGTGGGTATTCCTCCACTCATCCTATCGATGGGACGAGTGGAATTTATTCCATCCCAGAATGGAGTGGGTGTAAGATGTACACCCCAATTGGGGTGTACATCTAGCATTCTTCTCACACCCTCACTCATTGGATGGGTGAGGTTGTAAGATGTACACTCCGGATGGGTGAGGTTGTAGGATGTACACTCCGGATGGGTGGGGTGTAGGATGTACACCCCTTTCGGGGTGTACATATAACATTGCCCTTTTCCTTTATTGATTGGGGGATGCTAGGTGTACACCCCATAAGGGGTGTACATCCTACACCCCACCTCATTCTGTATGGAGTGGGTGTAAGATGTACACTCTATAAGGGGTGTACATCCTACACCCCACCCCATCCTGTATGGGGTGGGATGTAAGATGTACACCCCACTCATGTGGTGTACATCTATATTTACCCTTATTGGAATTAAAAGAGGTGATTGGTTTTTTGGAAAATGGTGAAAATTTATTTTTTATAAATAAAATTTCACGGCAAATATTTTTTCTTAAATTTTCTTCTGATTTCAATTCCGAAAAGGAGATTTTCTTTTTATAAAATCTAAAACATCCCCCCCCCCCCTTTTTTTTTTATTTGCAGAATTAAACGGGTAAAAATGTTTTTCAGATCAAAAGTGTTTTTTTTTCTATTTTTTAAGACTGCCATACGTGCGGTGCCCATTCTCAATAGCATTTCAAAGAATCGGACACACCTACAACTCGGATCCGTCACTCGCTTCTTCCCCTGCTCCGGTAAAAGCTTCTGAGAGCTCCAGGGATAAATAAATAAATTACTAACAACAATTGCGATTTTCTCTCCCCATTAATCTCTCTGTAATCTTAACATTTTTCGTGATCACGGTTTCTTTTCTCCATTTCCCTTCAACTAAATCAATCAGATCCATTTCTTAGAGGAATTTATCACTAGATCTAACACTGCTCTGATGGATTTTTTTTTTTTTTTTTTTTTTTAATTCCGCTTTGTTTTGTTTATGAGATAGGTCACTGTCACTGCGTTGAGGCATGGATTCCTCTGTGGCACTTTACAACCAGCTCAAGGTAAATCCCTAATCTCAAATTTCTCGATTTAAATACGAAGCATTTTTGTTGTGGCAATGTTTCGAACACTTGTCATGCATTACAATGCCCGTCGTTTGTTACTTTATTTTTTTTTTTGTTTAGAGGAGTAAAAAGTTGTTTAGAAGTTAGTAATAAGTAATTCGGATTTTTAAGGATATGGTAAAATTGTTGTCGACACTTCGGCTTGCTTGCTGTAACTCAGAATTATGTTTCGTTAAGTTGCCGTAGAACTATTCCCGGCAGTGATTAATGTCGCTGCGCTTCAGCGCACATTGGAGCTATCTGCAATTTGAGATGCTTGTAAACATATCGACTTGTTAAAATCTCCTTTTGTTTCTTATGGTGAGGCAAAGCAAAGAAAAAAAAAAAAAATGCAAGCGAGGTGTTTATGAAAATGCCCCAGAGAATGCATTCGATCAAATAGCCCGTTGCACTTTAAAAGTTTGCATCCTTGAGGCTGCGGCACTTTTTTTTATCCTTTTGTCCTTTATTATCAGCCCGTGATTATCTTGCTATCTATGGCAGGCCACGGAGCCGTTTTTCTTATTAGCAGGCCCTAATGTTATCGAATCTGAAGAGCATGTTCTGGAGATGGCTGGACATATAAAAAGTGTCACATCCAAGTAAGTAGACAATTACTTTGGTTAGCTTTGGATCCCTGCCTTTCATTTGATAATATTTGTTACAATTTTCTGTTTTGAATATTAGGCTAGGATTGCCGCTGGTCTTCAAATCCAGCTTTGACAAAGCTAACCGTACATCTTCAAAATCATTTCGAGGCCCCGGCTTGGAAGAAGGTTTGAAGGTATTAGTTGCTTTTCTTATGAAAAATGTGAATGCCGCTGTAGTTTGACTTCTGATTGACGTCCTGAATTGTAGAAAAATTTATACATGGGATTGCTCCTAATTATAATAACCTACATGCACTTGTTTGGAGACAAACTTGTGCTAAGAAACAACCTTCCAATAAATCTTCATAGTCAAGAAGTTTGACTAAATTCAGTATCTTAGGCGCTTATGGTTTGTTAACTTATTTTCACCTTTTATCTGCATTATAACATCTTAGTCAGCTGATTCAACAGGCAGTGTACTTCAAAAATCTTTTCTCCACTGAAAAGGTGATTTCTCGTCTTCTGGATGCATCCTTTTTGTAACTGTAATCCTGACTTAGGGTGAAACTTTTAGTTTTTGCATTTGGAACTGACCAAGTGCAACTTGGGGCCGGCTTCTGCCAGACAATATGTTTTACCTTTTCTTTTTAAATTCATCTAATCTTGAAATTGTTTTTATTTTGTTTGGATAAGTTCTATTTTTTGTGTAAGGGCTTTCTGGTTTTGTATCATCTGTGTTTGTGACTTGGATAAATACTTCCTTCTAGATCAGGCTTAACTGAACGTATTCTAATTCAAATGCAGATCCTTGAAAAGGTCAAAGTCACATATGACATTCCAGTAATCACTGATGTGCATGAAAGCTACCAGGTAATCTATTGCCTCTTACTTCTGTGTGTATTACATGATAGAATATCTTGCTTTGCTTCTTGTCTGATGCTCTTTTAAATCTGCGTGATTATTCATGTAGTTTTTATTGTTTTCTAATGAACTTTTTCTTTCAAAAAAAATTATATTTATTAGTAGTTTTAATTTTCCGGACCTCCATACTTGAATCTTATACCAAATCATATTGCTGACTATCATTTAAGTCATGATCTGTTTTGCTTCCTCATCTATCAACTCCAACTCCTTTTGATCTTCTGCTTTGGTCGTACAGCGTGAATATTGTTTCTCATTTATGTGTTTACTCCAAATTAGACTATTTGATTGCCATAAATGATGATGGTCTCTCATAGTTTCTGACCTGGTGTCTCAATTTAGTGTGAAGCTGTAGGAAGAGTTGCTGATATTATCCAAATTCCTGCTTTCCTCTGCCGCCAGGTATAAATTGAATGAGAATACTGTTTCCTATAGCAGACTATTTAGCTGCATAGTTATTGAAAAAGTATACATTTGAACTAGTTGATTTTGTGAGTGCATTCTGCTTCTGGTTATCTAATATGAGTTGTTCTACTCTAACAGACTGATCTTCTAGTTGCAGCTGCTAAGACAGGAAGAATAATCAATATTAAGAAAGGCCAATTTTGCGCTCCTTCAGTAAGTTATATGTGTATTTTTATGTGCCTGTTTCTTGTTGAGACTTGATTAGTTAGTCCTGGTCCCAAATTATATTCATGGTGAGTTACTGAGAGCAACTCTTAAATGCAAAATTGCATTCAGTACTAATATGTGGAATTAGAAAGAAAATGTAAAAGTATTTATAGTGTATCCTTTTTGTTTTAGAAATATCCCTGTATGTTGCAACCATCTAATATGTTATTCACATTGGCCCTCTTAATCCGACGCTAGATCATACTTTGTAGATCATCTCTACAGGAGTACTAAATTATTTGCTCTTAAAACGTACTCAATTCTAAATTATTTTAAATTACAACATCTGAGGACCGTATGAAGTATGGATTAATTTCACTTTGAAGTTTTCAATAATGTACTTGTCTTGCTGTTTCCTTCTACGATTAACTTTGTTTTACTGCTTCACCCAGCACTTGTTCTTTGTAGTACACATCATCTAATACTTACATTAGTGTGTGCTACACATCATCTCATAACCCAATAGTCTATACTGTTGTTTACCGTTGCATGACATACCACCGTATACTCTATACTGCTCACTGATATTTCAATATTTCATTGCATGCTACACTTCTGTTGTCTTTTTTTTTGTCAATTTTTTTGATGACTCGTGATTTGGTAGGTTATGGCAAATTCTGCGGAAAAAATCAGACTAGCTGGGAACCAAAATGTGATGGTTTGTGAGCGTGGCACCATGTTTGGCTACAGTATGTTTATCTTTTTCTTGTAGGATGTAGCTTCTTTGTCTGCCCAAAAGAAGTGAAAATATCATGTCCATAATGATTTGTGACTTTTATGTTGTATTGCATCGGGCAATAAAGAGCCATGCTTCATTCCGATGTTCCTATGTTTTTTGCAATAGGTGCAATATATTGCCTTAATCAACTATAAATATATTACATTTTTAAAAACGAAGCCATCTGTTTATCTCTAAGCAAATGTAGTGTGATTGTACTTTTTTTTTCTCAAAAAAATAATTTCATTATTTTTATATCTTTAAAATAATTCGGACTTTCAGATTTTTGTCAGTTCACAGTAGTTTGATATAATGCTTAACACGAAAGGGAGTTTGATATCTATTCACCGATATTATTGTTTACCTAATACTATGCGCTTATATAGAGTATCACATTTCCTGCAAAAATTAATATCTATGTCTTAAATATCTAGATGATTTGATTGTCGATCCAAGGAACTTGGAGTGGATGAGAGAAGCAAATTGCCCTGTTGTAAGTATCTATTTTGCTCATAGGTGCTTGATTGACCTTGAACAATGATCTAATATTGAGTAATTATTGTCATAAGGCATTAAGGCACCAAGTGAGTTCTATCTAACAACTCATATTGTCTTTTGCCATGGTAATTTCTATAGTGCTTATGTTTATTTGTTATGTTTCTTACTAAAGCTTGTGATTGATGGAGAGTTTAATATTACAGGTCGCAGATATTACACATTCACTGCAACAACCTGCTGGGAAAAAGGTTATGATTTACATTCCTCTCGAATAGCATACTAGGCCCAGACACTCTAGTTTAATATTTTGTTATCCATAATTTTGGTGTATTTCAATCTTGTAAGCTAGGATGTTTAGTCTGGGTAGACTTGGGGGACAGACATTTAATTTCCACACGCTATCAGTTTTCAGTCAGCTTGTCTGAAAAAGAAATGTGAATTCTCACTTGTTGAAAAAAGTTGATTCTCTGTGGGAGTATCAACAAATATTAACTAGAACAGAAAAGGGGTTTTGAAAATCTATAAGCAGCGGGGATAACTAAACCAAAAAAAGTGACGAGTCCGTACCAAAGTACTCTCTCTCTCTCTCTCTCTCTCTCTCTCTCTCTCTCTCTCTCTCTCTCTCAGGTGGCAATTTTCAATTTCCTGTAACAATTAAAATAGTGGAGATAAATCTTCAAGTATCCTAGCACTCTAGGAGTCTATGTAGATAAAACATAGGGATTGAAGCAACACAAAAAATATAAATTAAATACTAACCAACGTCAAATAACAGGGAAATTACGAGACCATGAACAAGTGAAAAAAATACTGAGATACGAGCAGAGATAAATTGAGAAGAGAGACATTAAGGGGAGACATGTAACTAGAATAAAGAGTAAATTTGTGTAGGAATGTCGCAGAACAGGTATTAAAGATGGGTGTGGCTTCAGACCAAGGATTTTAGTGCCGTAGCACGAGGTCATGCCGAGAACTTGCCGGCACGGTACGGTATGGTGTGTGCCGGGCCGTGCCGATGAGTGCCGGTCACAAAAAATACATGTGTGCCGTCATATAATAGCATGAAATATTTATTTTTTTTAGTGACAAATTTTTTTAATTACTTATTATGTATTTTTATCAAATATTTCGAACTTTATTGAGAAAATTATTTAGTAACTTAAAGAAAAAAAGGTTTTGAGTTGTACCATCGGCACGGGGACTTTATTGTGCCGATATCTTGTTGGCACGATATGGTACGGTGAATACGGCCCGTGCCGATGGATACTTAAATTCTTTCTTCAGACATTTTCTGAATACTTCATCTATTATGCTAGATAAGCTCTGATTCTGTTCTACTAACTCATACACAACTGCTTCCCAGAGTTCATAAAACTCATAAAATTTGAATATTTATTAACTAAAGCGCTTTTTTTTTTTTTTTTTCCTTTATACAGCTTGAGGGTGGCGGTGTTGCGAGTGGGGGTCTGCGTGAACTAATACCTTGTATTGCAAGGACATGTGTTGCAGTTGGCGTGGACGGGATCTTCATGGAGGTAAAATTGATGGTGTTGTTTGTCAATTGTTAGTCTTCTGCTATTAGAACTCTTTACAGACTAATCAATAACTAATCAATAATGGTGGCATCACGAATTTCATACAAGGTCTCCACCAACATCCGGGAATATTTATTTACCCTCATTTTGATTCCTGTCTTTTATCTGTTCATTGTAGGTACATGATGATCCCCTAAATGCGCCTGTTGACGGTCCAACACAATGGGTGAGAATCCATCCTTCATTTTCAAAGATATTTTCTAAAAATGCATACATATTGATCAGGAGTTCTTAATAATACAGCCATTGCGCAACTTGGAGGCGCTATTGGAGGAACTCATAGCTATAGCTGTAAGAACTGTTTTCTCATCCTTTCCTCACTTTCATGGAATTTTATCACAAACAGTCATTTAGTCTAATGCTGATACCAAATTTCTTTCTTACGTGAAGCGGGTCACTAAGGGGAAAAAGCCATTCCAAATTGATCTCACACCCTTTCGTGATTAACCTGAAGAAGCGGCCGTTAACGAAAGCGCTGTATTTGTGCTTGCAGATCTGCCTACTCTGATGCAACCAGCTGGGTCTAAGTATCAGTAGTGTTAAATGTGCCTGTCACGTATATGTCTTCTATCGAACATTTAGTCATTGGTACCTCTGCTACGATTCTTGTCGGATTTTAGAAGCCGCTTCTGAAGGCATCAGTAAATTGTAGGTGTCTGTTGGATCTAGTTGGAGCTTCTGGTAAAATCGCTATTCGAGTAAAATAGTCGAAACAAGTGTTGATTTCTGAGAAAACTTCAGCGAGAGCTCTTTGTTGCAGTTATAAATTTAATTTTGAATTCTCAATTGAGTCCCAGTTCATTTTGACTTCCATTGCGTAGGCTTCTTCTTCTCTAGCTCTTTTACATAACCTGTGTGATGCTGATTACAGTTAAAAAACATTAAAAAAATTTAATTTTTTTTGTCATTAACTTGTTATTTAAGAACGCATTAATAATAAAGAAATGAAAGGCGAAATAATGGGATAATTTCTGTACCAGTTAAAATGTACAATTGAATGTAACCCATCTTTTATGTACTCATAATATTTTTCTTCTAAAATAGACACAAAATTTGTAACAAAGCAACGCTATACATGCATCCTATCTGAAAAAGAAAAGGCCCATTTACGTACTCGGCCCAAACATTAAAGGGCCGTATGTTGCAAAGATTGGGCCCAAGTATTGTTGAGTTGGGCCGAACTATCTTGCGGGTGGGCTTTGTTCCTGCCCGAACATTCTAATAAATAAGTCCATTTTTAGATACTTGCTCTATTTTTGCCCTTTTTTCTAAAATTTGTGTAAATTTCACTTAATCTAAAACTTTCAATTTGCCTAACTGTGTCTCTTAAATGAGAAATAAATAAATATTAGAAAAAAGAAGTAATAGCTAATGTTATCAGATTGTGTGTAGGTAAAAATCTTATTTTTTTACCTGTCATTCAATATCCAACTTTCACAAAACCTACACATAAACATGACAAATCTAAATAGCAATTTATAGGACTATAATCATAAAACTTGCTCTGATGTCTTTACAAAATACAGCCCAGAACTACATTTTGGCTTCCCGGCATAGCAAAAAATCTTCAACTTTTGTCCAATGCTTTGCTTCTGCTTCTAGAAGCAGCTCCACTGGTACTGAGGAATCGATAGAGCAGTGCATCACACCATTTCTGTTCAGAGCCCTGCGTCGATAGGGAACAACATGCAACTCCCGAACAGAGAAATATCATATTGCTCTCGCAGGTTATCTCAACCCTCTGATTTAAAATTGGGTACAACTCCCAAAGAACATTAGTTCAAGTTAATTTAGCAACATCTCCTGTAAGTTGACCAAGATTTAACAATTTACTTAACCGACGTAGCTAACAGGCAAAGTAAGCAATGCATTAAGTGGTATCCGTCTAATACCATCTTCGACTATAGTCTTTTGATCCTTTTCCTTGTTCCTCTTGTAGGATGTGATAACTTTTTCTCCTTGATACCCTTAATCATATTGTAAACCTGAATTAGGGTAAAAAAAAACATTAATCCAATATTTTTGTTAACATTATAGCAGATCAGTGGAAGTAAATATTCGAAGCTGAGCTTTTGTCTGTAAAAATAATTTGGAAACAAAATGGATTTAGGATGCAACCTTTCGTATTCCAGATGTCAATCCCATGGTCTCGATCGAACTTACACCAACGAATTTCCATGTTAATTTGCATTGCTCCTCACTTTTGGCCAATTTATCCAAATTACCTTTATCACAGACACAAGACTACATAAATAATAGCATATCTAAAGTAATCAATATAATGATTCTAAAGAAAGAAAACCACAGTAGCTAAAAAGAGAGATTTCAAACCTTTAATAGTCAAAACCATCAGCTCAACATACATGTGCAGGCGAATGTGAGAGAAAATGTGAACATACTCGCCGACATCTTCTCTAGAGACCACCTTGCAGTTCCTTCGAATATCAAGATTAAACGACTTCTTCAAATACTTATCCATTTCTTTTCTCCTTGTGCCAACATCGACTTTATCTTCGTCTAGAGGAACGGATGGGAATTCCCAAAGACCTGCAAGCAGTCCTTCTTCTGGCCTCTTCACTAGAAGAAAGACATGGTTCTCATCCGCGCCTTGTATGATTTGAACAACACAAACAGCAGCAAAATCATGGCGTTGTTTTGCCTTTAAAACTTTTGCAGGGAAATCTGTAACTTCCACTGATTTAGTATCTCTGGAGAGTGAGAGTGCCTTGCAATGTTTAGAAATAGGGCATGAAGAGCAACCGGGGCTCGTTCGGCTGCATAAGGTTGCGCCAAGTTCCATTATGGCTTGATTGAAGTCTCCCGGTCTCAAAGGATCAACCAACTGACCAGCAAGCTTCCTATAGTGCTAAAGCATGAAAATTATTAATAAAACTCTGCGTGGCTTCGAATCTGAAGTAAGCTACGCAAGAAAACTGTATTCCTACTCATAACAATAAGATAAATCAGTTGTAACACAACATAAATAATTTGCATTGCAAGCTACATAAAGCCAAAGAGGATTAAGAAAAAAAAACAGCAGCGGGGAAAAAAAAGAAAAAAAAAGAAGGCAATTTATTTTCATGGCTCGGCTTTGATCATGGTTTGCGGGTAAAGACAAAGCAAACATTTAACTGTACCCCGATACACCCAAAGCTCTAAGAAGTGAATAATAATGGAAAACCCTCCGATCTTCACAAAAGGAATATAAGTGTTCGTAACCAAGTAATGTTAAGTTACCGTCATTCTTCTATAGTCACATTATTCATGTGGGTTGACAACAATGATATGGATACTCACCAAAAACTCTTCACAGTTGCGGTTTCTTTGGGGTTCGCAGAGATGGCTTTAAGCCTACTGATCACTCTCACTACATTCCCATCGACAACAGGCACAGTCTAAAATGACAAGAACAAGGCGGAGCAAGAATTAGAAACCAATAGTATACTGCAGCCTATGTTGTATGAAAATCATGGCGAAACAACTAGAAATGTTCACCTCATCAAAAGCTATAGAAGCAATAGCCCCTGCAGTGTAATCTCCAATTCCTGGAACCCTACGAAGCGCAGAAGCTGTTCGAGGAAACTCCCCTTCATCAGCGATAGATTTGGCCCCCTTAATTCACCAACAAAAACACCCATTTCTCAGTCCCTTCAAAAGCATACTAGTAGATAATTCAAAAATCCTTCCTTTTAACCCTCTTTGAGGAATAACATCAAACAGGACACAGGCATTGCTAATTGGCTAAATGAGTCACCTTTTCCTTTTAATCTTGCTAACTAGGATGAGCAATATAGGGTTTTATACCTCTAATAGAAAGCGAGCCCTTCTGTAATACCCCAAACCAGCCCACATCTCATTCACTTCCTGCAAGAAAACAAAAATAGCTCAAGATTGTAACTTTCTTTCCTTTTTCCTCTCTCTCTCTCTCTCTCTGTCTCTATCGATCGTGATTATTATGTCTGTTTGGCTCTGTTGCAGAATACAGCAATTTTAAATAAAATACTGTATGAGTAGTACTTCCAGGAGAAGTACGGTGTTCAAGCTTAAATCAGAAGCAGAAGCAGAAGCAGAAGCAGAAGCAGGGCCAAATAGATAGGTAACCTCTTGAGAGGCGGAGGCGAGGTGGCGGAGGGTGGGCCACTTCCCCATCCACCTGTTGTAGTAATCCACCACGACCGCCACCCTGGTCTGCTGCAGCATCACCTCCGACACCCACACCGCGTACGCCCTCTCCGCCTCGTCCCCGCCGGTCGCCGCTCGCCACGGCAGCGATCGGCGGTGCTCGTCGTACCACCGGAGCAGCGACGCCCTCATGCTCTCCGCTTCCCCCCTCGCAAAATCCTCTATATCTTCAACGGCGATTGCAGCAACGCCAGCCCCAGCGCCGGCCTCTCCCACCGCCGCCGCCGCACGGCGGCGCGGTCGCCTCTTCGGCTTCTCCACCATCGCCTCCACGGACGGTGAGAAAGGGAACGATGAAGGGACTGGGACGTTCGAATTTGAGATTAGGGTTTTCCCCGCCATTTTTAGGGTTCGGGATTAGTTGAATGGGAGAGCCCAAACGCTCACGTTGATCCTCTGGGTCTCCTTTTAATGAACCATTATTGGGCCGATCCTTATCGGGTCCGGCCCAACCCATTTGCAAAACTCTTCTTCCCCATTATTTTTATTTATTTATTTTTTTTCTTCTTCCTCCTCCTCTCTCAAGCGAAATCCCAGGGGTTCTATCTCCCCCAAATACTCTCTCTCTTACATGCTTCAAATTTCATAGGTTTGATTCTCCTCTACCACCTGCTATCTATGTTGCTATGCTGTGTTTAATTCATTATTAAGCTTATTTCTTAAAACCCCCTTCTTCTTCTTTTTTTGTTGAACTAGATGGCTTAGTAATTCTGTCATAATTGATTAAGTTATGAAATAATTAATTTACAAAAATGGTTTACTAATTTCTTTATTTTTGTAACAATCTTAGGCCTATTATACAACATGAGAAGCTCTTGCTTATGGAATGGAACTCTACCACCTGATGAGTTCAATTCTGCTGCAGTAGCTCTTGCTAAGAGGTGGAAGGAGATTGATTCTACTCTTCCTGAGTGGATTTGGATACCTTGTCAAAGAATGGGTGTTTCATCATCTAATGTCGGTGATTCGTCGCGCGCCGTTGTCTCCGTTCTTTCCCTTACTGTTGATGCATTTGTTCTTTAGTATTGATTGCCTTGTTAGTTGTTCATTGTGTTACAGGTGGAGGGATACTTGGCCCTTGAGAAGGTTCATCGTCGCGGTGGCAGCGAGGTTATTATTGCAGTAGTTTGCGGTTTTTGTATATAGGGATGGTAATCTTGCAATCACTTAGTCTTTTATTAATCCGTCTTCGCAGGAAGATAAAGCTGATGACAATTGCTTTGCGGGTGAAGAGCTCGTCGACGATGCCACCTTGGTATATTAGCATTGGTTTTATATGTTTTAAGGATGAGTTGAAGTTTCTGAAAGTCTTGTTTTTAAATTCCGTTAAAATTAGACCCTCTGATTTTAGTTGTCTAAGAAATAATTTAGCTAGAAGGAAGTAGCAGAAGACTTAATTAAGAGCTTCTATTTTGCTTCCCAGGAAGTAGCAGAAGACTTAATTAAGAGCAGTTATGAGGAACCTGCGCAACTAGCACTTGGTTCTGCCGCAAAAGATATATCACAACTGAAGACAAGCAGTGTATATCTAATTTGGATTCTTGTTGTTGTCGATGGTTTGGATTGGCGTAACAGACAGCTTTTATTTGCTTGCTAATGCGTCCAATTTTTCATCTTTTGCGAGTGCAATGTTTTGTACTTTCAAGCATTCTAGAGCCCACTAAGTTGTTTTTGTAAGTTAAGTTGTAAATTTGGAAATCATTATCATCGTCCGAGGCTCTGTCCAGCAATATGAATTCCGTCGGTTGGTTTGTCAGAATATCGTGTAGAAACCTAATTTACAAACATGTAATTTACTATGTGAAGTTTTGCTTTTTAGTATCTTATTATTTTCTTTCTTTGTCTAAAGTTCTAAACTGAGACAGCTTCATTCTTTTCTCAGGTCCATGGCAACAATGATGATTTGCATGTCTACGACTTCCATATTGTTTACAGCTATTCTTACAGGGTTCCTATTTTATATTTCCGTGGCTATCGATCTGGTATGTCTCTTACTGGAATACCCATGGTTTTTTTTCGTCTTTTATCCTATTTTTGAGACGTAGGCTCTGATTGCATTTTTTTTCTGTAGATGGCGGTCTGTTGAGCTTGGATGAGATCGAGATGGACCTTCCTCCTCATTCATCCAATACATTAAAGGAATCTAAATGGACATTCCTAACTCAGGAGGTACATGCACTTCCAGCTTGGTTTCTTTGATATAGAAAAGCTGCTTTACTTAATATTGATCTTTGCATCTGATATTTTTATTTAAACACAGCATGAAGAATATTAACAAAAATAATAACGACTATCTTGCCGTATAAAAATCATTCAAGTGACACACTAATCTGGTACCTCTTACCTTATTCTGTTTTGATATTTGGTGGCGGATGGACTGTCGCAATACACACATCTGTGGTGCCTGGTGATGGTGTTTTGAAAGCTAACCAGAAATAACAAAAAAAAAAATTGTTCGTCGCCTACTCAACAATAACAAGAACTAATTCGAACTTTGCGTGAAAACTCGCAGGAGCATCCTTACTTGAATAGGCCATGGTGCATGTTACACCCCTGTGGAATAAGCGATTGGATGAAGTTGCTTCTTGTGGATGGTGTGTCAAATGAGGGCACTAAAACACCGCAATATTTACCTGCATGGTTATCTGTGATTGGCCAGGCAGTTGGATTAAGAATTCCCCTTGAACTGCACCATAAGCCCTAGAATTGCATTTTCCTTTGTAATTTTCGTTATTTCAACTGTAAATCGTAGCTATTGTCGGGCCATTTTTTCAGAGGTTTCAGCCTAATGGTTATATGTATCATTCAACAATCGTAGCAATGTACATTTTACGTACTTATGGCCAGTGACTTTTTTGTTCAATTTTCATGGGTGAGCTCATTAGACTAGTAAAAGACGGAGAGATACCAGATTTGCTCTTCTGATGGTTTAATTGTTAATAATATTTGGCTTAAAACTGTTAGGCAGTAAACAGTTAATTATAAGGCAAGTCATATGAAAATAGAGGTTGAAAGCATCCTATTCTGACCTTCACATGTTAGTACTGGTTCTTTTACATTGACTCCTGAAATTGAGATTCTCTTGCAGAAGCAAAAGATGAATGTAAGATACGTAACAGAATACTGATTAAGATTTATGCACTGAGTAGAATTGTCTTACACAATGCAATCTCATAATAATAATAATAATAATAAAAATCTGTAACATCAACATCTTACACATTTTCCTTTCACAAGGTGACAGAGTTTCTAGTTAGTAAAGAACCACAGAACAACAGTTGATTGACATGCTGGGTGAATGTGTCAATGCTGAATACACTTTGATTGCAAAGTAAGTTGAAGAGCTAGTCTCCTCTACAAAGGTATCCTTCTCGCAGTTAAAAGGTATCCAATCTTTGAGATGCTGCAGCGAAAATCCATTAGCTACGTCGTCTTAGGTATTCTCTGAAAGCAGACGAGGAATTCAGTGTTCCCTTCTGCGCCCTTTATTGGTGACTCTATCCAGCCCTTGCTGCAAAATCCAAAATCTTCTACGCCCTTAATTATTCTGTCAAGAACCTGCAATCGGTAATCAAATATTGAGATTCCCATAGCTCTGCTCTGGGTATATTGATATGAAATCAAAGCTAGTGATAGAAAGGATGGTATTAAAATTCCTTGGTTCATATAGCACTAATGAATGTAAACTCACTATGTAAGCACTAAGCAGTGCCCATTGACAGGATTTAGTTATACACAGATTAAAGAAAGATGATCAAGGAGAAAATATTAGCAAACAAGGTCATGAATTAACATAACACCAAACATAAGACCAAACAAATACATACTTCTTGATGCACCTGAGGATCTCTCACAATACCACCACCTCCTACCTGAAAAAGACCAGATATGAAGATTCAGAACGTGATGACCGCCAGCAAAATCATCATAGTGGAATCAGATCACAAAAAAGGATATTCATAAATAAACTTCTAAGCAGCAAGAAAAATCTATTTATAAATATGGATTGTAAGTACAACAAGCAGAATAAGTATCCAGGTATTCTGCATATAGCTGGAATTGCAAACCTGGGATTTACGAGCCTCAAACTGCGGCTTGACCAATGTTATCAATGTAGACACTGACTTCATAACATTGACTACTGCAGGCATCACCTACATTTCATAAATAATAGTTATGCAAGTTAAAAGAAAAAAAAGAAATCTTCAATCATAATGCGTTTTACGACGCTTCACTCAGAACAAAATGACAGCATATAGCAAATATATATCTTGTATTAGAAGAAAAGGTATCAACTCACTGGAAATAAGATGTTGCTGTCAAAGTCTCTGCTAGAACAATCCCATGGGGATTATAGAAATGAAATGCAACAAAGAACAAACTAAGGAATGCGCGGTTGTAAGAAACGGCATACAAGTTCAGCTGTTGAGGCTTCAAGCATACCACAAGTATAGAGATGAACGATAAGTCTAGTGTCACCAAGTCGACTAGTTGTGGTAGCTCGGAAAGATATCTTAAATTTGTTCGCTCAATTACACTGACACGCTCGTCTCGGCGAATTTTTTCAGCCACCTACAGAACAGATAAATGTGGGATTAGAAAGTAGGTAGAAGTTATACTCAATCAACAACCAAACAATTCGCAAAAGATCAATCGGGGACTCACATTTATCAAAATGTCCCATAACAAAGGTCATCGAATAAGATCACATATCAAAACTAAACTTCAACAATTCAAGTGAAATAAAATACGCAAACCTGTCCATAGCCAACATCAACACCGTAAACGTGTGACGCGCCGTGCTGAAGCAAACAATCAGTAAAACCACCTGTGGACAACCCTGAATCAAGTGCTACTTTTCCGGCGACGTCAACACCAAATTCTTCGATAGCGGCCTCGAGCTTGTACCCTGCTCTGAATCGGATTGGAAACTAACCAAATCTCCATAAAACAATACTTATACAGCAAGCAAACAAACAAACAATAATAGTATTATCTGCAGGAGCATCACCTACATACATATTTGGGAACCACAGCCTTTATCTCGACAACTGACTTATCAGATACAGGTGTTCCAGCTTTGTTCACGACTCTTCCATCCACAAGAACTTTTCCTGCAATGCGCATAAAAGGAAACTTTTACGCAGGATGCATGATGCATGATGATGCCCCAGATAGTCCAACAAACCTTGCAGAATCCATGACTGGATGAAGGTTCGGCTATACTGCTGGTACCTCTCAACGCACACCTCATCCAATCGCTTTTTTCTGAATAATGAGCCATGATCTTACAGGAGAATAACGCAAACATGTATGCAGTGAGAGATTAACAACAGCTTACTTCTTGGGCAGGTGAATTTTTTCAGATTTCGCAACTGCGAAGGTCCTCCTGCTGAGGGGGCAACAATTCGATCGCAGGAAAATTGTGGAGTGAATCGCAGGAGATCGGGAAAGTGGAAGCCTCAGCGCCATCTCTTCTCCGCCGTTTCAGGTCGGAAGATCGAAGCGCAATCGCTGCATCTCCCCGCTTGCCTCCTCAGCGGGCAAGTAGTGGGTCGGGTAGGATCCGATTAAGATCCGTTTAATTAAAGATTTATTATTATTATTATTATTATTATTATTATTATTTTCACTAATAATTTTACTATTTTTTAAATAAGAAAGAATAATTAAGTTAAGATAAGATTGGGGGAGGGATTGCAGATTTGCAGGATTATAATTTTATTTTATTATTATTTCTCAATTTATTTATTTATGGTCAGCAGTCAATTTTCTCGGGGATCACATGCCATCTGATAGTTCGCATATGCAATCCCCACCTTAAAACTGGTGTGATTTGCACGACAAAGTCCACATAACATAACAACCCCATAAAAAATAAAAAATAAAATAAAAAATAAAAAATAAAAAATATTCCACAAATGAAGAGTGGGCATCCTATTTATTGCAAGTGTATTTGCACCGGATCAAACCTTGCACTGTTTTTTATTTTATTTTATTTTATTTTTTATAAGAATTTAAGTACAAATTATGCCGAATACTTGTTGGTACGGTAAGATATGATCCGTGCTAGACCGTATCGATAAGTGCTGGTCATAAAAAATATATGTGTACCGTCACATAATGACATAAAATATTTATTTTTTTAATAATAAATTTTTTTAAAATATTTATTATATATTTGTATCAAATATTTTAAATTTTATAAAAAAAATTACTTAATAATTTTAAAAATATATTTTTTAAATTGTGCTATCGACACAGAAATTGTATCGTGTTGGTATTTTATGGCACAATACGCTACGGTAGATATGATTGTATTTATAAATACTTAAATTTATTTTTTTTTTCCAAAACTCAAAAAAAAAAAAAAAAAAAAAAAAAAAAAAAACTCTCACCAACCACTAACCAAACACAAGTTTCTCCTCTTTATTTATTTTATTTCTTTTTTTTTTTTTTTTGTAATTCTCTTTCTCCACCTCTCACCAGAAGACCAGATCTAAACTCTACTATTTTGCTCTCTCTCTCTCTCTCTCCCAATTTCTATCCATGTCTAAGAAATACTCTCCTTCAGAGGTCTCCCTCCACACCTCAAAAAAAGATTGTTGGTTGATCATCCATGGCAAAGTCTGAATATATTCCCCCTTTTAATTAGTTTCTTATTATATTTCCTATGAAATAATCAATGAATTTTTCATATTTGGGTAATATAATTTCAGGTTTATGATGTGACCACATTCTTAGAGGATCATCCAGGAGGGGAGGATGCTCTCCTCCATGCTTCAGGTAATTAGTTTTCGTTCTTAATTAATTCTTCTCCCTCCCCTCCCTTCCCTTCCCTTCATCTATAATTAGCTTGTTCCGATTTTGCATAAGCTTCTGGGGACGCCACGGAGTCGTTCGAGGACGTGGGCCACAGCTCCTCGGCGGCGAGCATGATGGAGGGCTACCTCATTGGCTCCGTCGAGGGCTACGCCATGGCAGGGACCCAAAATAGCATTGGAAAAGCAGCAGCTGCTGCTGCTTCTTCTTCTTCATCTTCGTCGTCGAGCTTCTTGGACTTCCTCCTCCCTCTAATCGTCCTCGCCGTCGCCTTTGCTGCCTGGTACTACCTCACCTTCAAGGCCAAGGCCAAAACTGGAGACCAAGATCTCTGATGATAAAATTTTTTCATGAATTATTATCTGTATTAAAGTGGGACGCGTAATATAGGACAATTATTATTATTATTATTTTTTCTTAAAGTTCATTTAGACCTGCTCTTGTTTCAAGTATTTCCTATTCTTATGGTAAAAACACGGTGTCATGCTCCTTGTCAAAAGCTAGAAGAGTGACTCTTGGTCTTGGGAGATACAATTCCATAGAGCGCGCGGTCCACCACAAAATCAAACTTATGCTATTGAATGCAACATTTGAGAGGAATCAATTTAACACGAAGCGCGACTTTTATGATTATCTCCCGCGATTATCTGGTAGGCTCTTATTAAGATTTAGTGATTCTCTAGGTGCGCTTGCTGATCATTTGCATTGCAGCTTCTCTTCAGAAGCAAAAGTTTGATATCCACCAAATTCATAGTCAAAGCTGGTATGAGCTTTTGAGGTTCAATAGCAACACAGGTGAGTAGATGCACATGGCCAATATGACCGATTATTCTCCGGTGCGGGTCGAGCCGTGCCGAACTGGGACAGTTGCCCTTTTCGCTCATCACTCATCTCATCACTCATCGGGTCGGGCTCGCTGTGTACACTTGGGTTAGATAACTCGACTTAGCGCGCGAATTCCTGGACCTATTCGGTCCATTTGAACTAGGTTTAGTCTAAAAATCTAAGTGCATCTTCCTTTTGTTTTTTTTTTTTTTTTTTTTTTTGAGGAGAAGGTAACATGCTACCGCTTCATTCATAAGGGGGATGAATTAGGCAACAGAAAGCAGGCAACAAGGCCTAAAAAAAAAAAAAATCCGGAAGTTAAAGAGGGGTAGCAAGCTGGGTCCACCGACCCCAAAGATCCCTAGCCTCCGTAAAAAAACATCCCGCCGGCTTCTTGCGCTTTTCAAAGATCCTCCTGTTGCGTTCAAGCCAGATAGTCCACCAAACCGAAGCCAGCTCGGAGAGCTCTCTAGCGCGCCTTGAGCCACCTCTCTGGCTGGAGTGATTCCATAGCGAAACAGCCGTCGAAGGGTAGATAAGTATAGCGGGGTTCAGAAGGAAGGCTTGAAGAATGCTTCTAGTGAGCTGACAGCTTAGAAACAGATGATCAACCGTCTCTGCTTCATCCAAGCATAGGATACAAAGGTCATTCCCGGTCCACCCCTTTTGAGCAGGTTATCTTTGGTCCGGACCTTAGACCTTAAGACTAATTTTAACCTTGAGGGGGACTTTGATCTTCCAATCTCTCGAAAGCGAGAATCAGATATTCCGCCATTCTCGATGAAGAGATAAAGGAATTTGACCGAAAAGTTCTCAGACTGAGCCCATCTCCACCGTACACCAAGAAGTTCTCAGACCGAGAAGTTCTCAGACTCAGTGCATCTTCCTGTGTTTCTTTTTTGATTTTTTTTAAAAGTTTTTTAGATACCCAAAACCTATAGCATTGGCGCATTTTATCCAGCTCCAAAAGCTACTGTTTTTACTCTATTACAACCATAGTTAGTTAATTCGGATTCGGCAAAAATTCGATACGGATATAATACGGATAAAATTCGTATCATAATTTTAAAATTCGTTGAAAAATTCGGCTAAAAAACGGGTTCGTCAATTATTCGGATACGTGATTTATACGGAAATAATACGTTCACTAATTAAAAATTCGGGATCAAAAATTCGGCTATTAAATAAAAAAAAAATTTAAAAATTTATACTATTAGTATAAATAATTATAATTTTTTAAAATAATTTAATCAATTTATTTAGAAATAAATAAAATATTCATTTAGAACAAAAAAAAATATAATTTTAAATTATTTCCGACAAATAATTTTAATTCGGATTTTCAATAATTCGCGAATAATTCGCGAATAATTCGTGAATTAACTAGCTATACTTTGAAAAAGAACGAATTTTTCACCCAAAAATTCGTAATTCGTGAATAATTCGCGAATAATACTTTTTGATTCAAAAATTCACGAATTATTCTGAATTTTTGGAAAAAGTCGGAGACGACACGTTTAATTCGGATTCTCAATAATTCGCGAATTAACTAACTATGATTACAATAGAATCTTCAAGGCTTTTCGATCTGTATGTAATATATAGCTACAGCAGAGTACAAATATTGATGCATATGCTAAGCTTGTTGGTAAGTCTAAAATCCAAAGTTCTTTTATCAAACCAAAGTTTTGAATGATTAATGACTATTGATTAGCCACAAGAATTAGATGGTAAGAGCATAGCATTGAAAAAAAAAAAAAAAGAGGAAGTTGTTCTCACATTTGTTGGTGTATTAAAAAATTAAATTGGGATCAGTGTTCGACTTAATAAATCATTTCTTTGTCTTTGAACCAAAGAATAATAAGACCTAAATTTTCAAACAAAAATCATACAGTATCCTTTTCTGAGGTGGGACGATTTAAATCACCATCCTAGAGGGGTGTACACCTAGCATCCCTCGTGTGTGTATATATATATATATATATATATATATATATATATATATATATATATATATATATATATATATATATATATATATATATATATATATATATATATATATATATATATATATATATGAGTAATGCTACATGTACACCCCAAAGGGGTGTACATCATACACCTCCACCAATTTAATGGTGGCGATATTTTTTACGGGTCACATCAAGTGACCCATCATCACACCCCCACCCTTAGATGGGTGGGGTGTATGATGTACACCCCGAAAGGGGTGTACACATAGCATTTTCCTATATATATATATATATATATATATATATATATATATATATATATATAGAGAGAGAGAGAGAGAGAGAGAGAGAGAGAGAAAGAGAAAGTAAAACCTATATGTTTTTAAAAACACGAGCCCATCTATGCATGTGAATTTTTTACCATTGGATTTGTATTAGAATTTATGCTTTTTACTTTATCTCTTTCCTTTTTAGTTGACTTTATAAAAACACAAATCTCAATATAAATCTAATAGTAAAAAATTCACAAGTATAAATAAGCTTGTACTTTTAAAAATATATAAGCTCTACTCTCTCTCTCTCTCTCTCTATATATATATATATATATGTAGTTCGGTTACTATGTTTGTAAAAGTACTAAGTAATTGGTGCTTATAAGTTTTTTACTGTTAGATCTATTCCTTTGACTAATTGTACCATTTAGATCATGCTATTCTACCAACCATTCACTAAATTTAAAAAGTCCACTATCACTATCATCCTAACCACACATATTTTTATCCAAAAATTAAAAATCTGTAAGCACCGATGACTTAATATGTTAAATAGGAGCTTAATTATATATATATAAAAGTGGAGCAGGTGACCCCAAAAAAAAAAAAAAAAAAAAGGCCTTTCATGCACTCACATAGTCGAAACTAATCACCACAATTCACCATTATTATATATATATAAGTGGAGCAGGTGACCCCAAAAAAAAAAAAAAAAAAGGCCTTTCATGCACTCACATAGTCGAAACTAATCACCACAATTCACCATTTAAATAGTACAACTGCAAAAAATAAATAAATAAATAAAATTGGGGGGTGGGTGTTCCTGACTTTTTTTTTTTTTTTTTTTTTTTTTTCTCTCTTGGGGAAGTTGACATAAAATGATATGAGCAATGCTACATGTACACCCCGAAGGGGTGTACATCATACATCTCCATCATTTTAATGATGGCGATATTTTTTACGGGTCACATCAAGTGACCCATCATCACATCCCCACCCTTAGATGAGTGGAGGTGTGAGATGTACACCCCTTACGGGTGTACACATAGCATTTTCCAAATGATATTCATGCACTGTGCATCTGACAAAATCAAAGTTGTCAGCAATTTTTAATAAATGATGGAATAGAAAGAAAAGGATTTATTTTGAAGAGAGCGCTACTTTGAATTATCCATAAATTCTTTAGGCTGCGTTTGGTAAGGGGGATAAGGGGGGAATACCCCCCTTATCCCCCTTACCATACCCAAACGGGGATAGAATTTGGCAGAATCCGGATTCTAGGCGTGCTGGAATAGTAGGTATGGATCCTGGAATTTGAATTCCAGGAAATTGGTGGAATTAGGAGAACCCAATTTTGGCGCGGGGTTCGAGGCATCCTTGCTTAATTACTCTTCTCCCCAAGCTTGCTTTACTCTTCTCCCCAACCTTGCTTTACTCTTCTCCGATCTCCTTCTCCGATCTCCTTCTTCTCCGATCTCCTTCCCCGATCTCCTTCTTCTCCGATCTCCTTCTCCGATCTCCTTCTCCGCGCCACGCCCCTCTGCGCCCCTCTCCGCGCCCCTCTGCGGCCCCTCTGCGCCCCTCTCCGCGCCCCTCTGCGCCCCTCTCCGCGCCCCGCTGCGACCCCTCTGCGACCCCGCTGCGACCCCTCTGCGCCCCTCTCCGCGCCCCTCTGCGCCCCTCTGCGGCCCCTCTCCGCGCCCCGCGGCGACCCCTCTGCGCCCCTCTCCGCGCCCCGCGGCGACCCGTCTGCGCCCCTCTCCGCGCCCCTCTGCGCCCTTCTGCGCCCCTCTCCGCGCCCCTCTGCGCCCCTCTGCGGCCCTCTCCGCGCCCCTCTCCGCGCCCCTCTCCGCCCCTCTCCGCGCCCCTCTGCGCCCCTCTGCGCCCCTCTCCGCGCCCCTCTGCGACCCCACTGCGCCCCCACTGCGCCCCTCTCCGCGCCCCTCTGCGCCCCTCTCCGCGCCCCTCTGCGCCCCTCTGCGGCCCTCTCCGCGCCCCTCTCCGCGCCCTTCTCCGCCCCTCTGCGCGCCCCTCTGTGCCCCTCTCCGCGCCCCTCTGCGCCCCTCTGCGACCCCACTGCGCCCCCACTGCGCCCCTCTCCGCGCCCCTCTGTGCCCCTCTCCGCGCCCCTCTGCGCCCCTCTCCGCGCCCCTCTGCGCCCCTCTCCGCGCCCCTCTGCGACCCCTCTCCGCGCCCCTCTGCGACCCCTCAGCGCCCCTCTCCGCGCCCCTCTACGCCCCTCTGCGCCCCTCTCCGCGCCCCTCTGCGCCCCTCTGCGCCCCTCTCCGCGCCCCGCTGCGACCCCTCTGCGCCCCTCTCCGCGCCCCTCTGCGCCCCTCTGCGCCCCTCTCCGCGCCCCGCTGCGACCCCTCTGCGCCCCTCTCTGCGCCCCTCTGCGCCCCTCTCCGCGCCCCGCTGCGACCCCTCTGCGCCCCTCTCCGCGCCCCTCTGCGCCCCTCTCCGCGCCCCGCTGCGACCCCTCTGCGCCCCTCTCCGCGCCCCTCTGCGCCCCTCTCCGCGCCCCGCTGCGACCCCTCTGCGCCCCTCTCCGCGCCCCTCTACGCCCCTCTGCGCCCCTCTCCGCGCCCCGCTGCACCCCTCTGCGCCCCTCTCCGCGCCCCTCTGCGCCCCTCTGCGCCCCTCTCCGCGTCGCCACCCCCTCTGCGGCCCCTCTTGCTTCTTAACAGGTTGTGATTCTTTTTCACAAAGGTATGCCCCCCTATCAGTGCCTTATTCAGTGCTTCGATTCAATATTGTTTTATCAGTGCCTTATTCAGTGCCCCCCTATCAGTGCCTTACTCAGTGCCTTATTCAGTGCTTCTTATAATGTTGATGGCATAATGTGTGCATGTCATTGCCATAATATGTGCTGGTTCTCATGTTATTGCCAATTTGGTAGATTTGCCTGTTAGCACTGTGTTCCAATGTTGTTGCATTTCATTGGCATGAACTATGGTTGGGCGTTGGTTGTCACCTAGTTGCCAGCATATGTGATGTTTGTGTGTATGAGGCCTATTCCCTGTTGCCATTTTTTTGACAAGTGTGAGTATGCAGTCTATCCCCTGTAGCTTCAGATATGGACGATGATGATGATTGCCAAAGGTATTTGATGGATTGGCATGTAATTACTGCACCCCCATACCAATTGGCAATCAATTGAGTCAAAAAATATTTTATAAAAATTATTTAAAAACGGGTGATAGGCATTATACACACGAACAACACTTAATTGCAACATGGTGACAACCAGCACACATTAAAGGACGATGATGACGATTGCCATAAGTATCAGATGGACGGCCACTGGCTTATAAAGCCAATGCTACCCCATACTATGTGGCAATCAAGTGAGTCCAATACTTAATTACAATTTCCCTCTATTTCTACTTTATTTATTAGTATCAATGTGCCTTCAAATAAATTATATAACTCTTATTCCAGATGCGTCCCTTCAAGAAACACGCTAAGCATCAAGCAAGAAAAAGTGTGGCTTTCGACCCACTTTCTAATTTCGTAGCATCTGAGGAGGGTCCTTCTGATATATGTGATTGTAAAGTTATGTATGAACTGCATTATGTAAACGACTCTTCTGATATGTGTATTGAACTGAATTATTATTACAATGGGAATGTATGTAAAGGACTTTTTCTTATGTGTATTGAACTGAATTATCATTACAATGGGATTGTATGTAATGGACTTTTCTGATGTGTATTGAACTGAAATATGATTACAATGGGATTGTATGTAAATGAGTTATTATTTTCTGATCTTTATGACCATAATGGACTGAATTGTATGTGATTGAATCTGCTAATTATTAGGTTGGTCCTATAAATGGGGCAATATTAAAAAAGTATAAAAATATTTAAAAATATTTAAGAATGATACAAAATTTTTAAAGGAAAAAATTAGAATTTGCTTATCTTTTGATTAATGGCTTATTAGCGATAAACAATCAAACATTTTAAATATTTTAATATATAATTTTCTATAATTTTTAAGTACTTTTATTTATTTATTATATATTTTTAAATATTTTTTACAAATTTAAATAATATTTTAAATTTATTATTAGGTTGATTAATATAATAAATTATTTTATTTATAAATTATATCATAAAGGGTAAAATAGTCAATATACAAATTTATCACTTATCAATTCTTCTTATTCCTCTATACTCAACCAAACACAATTTTTTCCTATTCATCTTATTCTCCTTATTCCTATATAATTTACCAAACACAATTTCCTTTAATCCCGGTATAACTCATAAAACCAACCAAACGCAAATTTACACCAATTCCTGCTAATACCAGAATCTATACCTATTCCCGGTATAACCAAATTTTTCTATTCCCGTTATCAAACGCAGCCTTAGGAAATGCAAATTACACATCCTTCCAACATTTGGTCATGATAGTGACTATTTTGCTGAATTTCTCAATATGTACAAAAAAAAATGATCCAAATTTTCCTTTCTGAGCATTATCATGCATAGCTCGCAAAGTTTACAGAGTCAACAGATGCCAATGAAATAAAACGAGAGAAAGATTGCGTAAAGCTTAAGAAATAAAAAAATCAACATGAAAAAGTTTAGAGGTATAAATAAAGAAGCATACTCTTTCTACAGGCGCATGCATAATTTTCTCTTCTTTATGGCAATACTTATGTATAGTTGGAGACAAATTCAAATCAATTTTTTTAAGCAATAAATATAACTCTAACTCTTAATATATATATATATATATACAGCTGTTGTTGATACAGATAGCTATAATGAAAAGTCATGGCACATTCAAGCAAATTGCCTGCGGCTTCCAATGCTCACCAACACCTCAATTCTCAGCAAAAAAAAAATCCAACCAAATCACAACCTACTAAGCTATGGTTATCTCGCAATTGACCAAATCAAGTCAAATCTCGTGTTTTTCTTACATTCTATTAATAAAATCATATAGCGAAATGTTTTGTTCTAACTAATCCAAAAAACCACCCTTCAGACCTTCCGAAAGCCTCCTCTCTACTCTCATTCTCTCTGCAAAACCATATGGAGGGGCTGATTCCTTTGGTCTACAAAGCCATCAAGAGAAGGAACACGATGAAGCACTACCGGTCTCTCTCGACAGGAGGCGCATTGAGCAACGAAAGCGAGATGGCAGCATTCGAGGTGAACGACTATCACATCTTCATGACTCCTCAAAGAGAGAAGCTCGAAGACTGCAGTAATGGAGAAGGCGATGGCCAACAAAAGCAAGGGACGATGCAGGCGCTACCTCGCGAGACCTTCTCTCCGGCGAAACAGGTCGAGCCGTCGGCGGTAGGGAAGGGTGGCTACTGCGGCAGGAGTAAGTCATTAGCATAGAACTAACTGTCTGTGATTGTACTGTTGAATGTTGATGAGAGATGAGAGAAGAAGATTGTTTGCAAGTTAAGGGGAGCTAGAATAATTTGTCCCGAGTTATGTTTTGCGGTGATACATAATAGAAAAGAGAATACTTTAATTGAATATAATTTTGTAATTGAATAATTTTGTGCTGCTGAGTAAACCGAGATCTTCGAGTTATGACCCATGAAAAACTGCACAATTTGGATAGTAATTATGAAAAAGATCGGGATTACACATTCCCATGGAGAGCCCATAATAATGGCAACTACTCCGCAGTCAAACACTCTAACTCCAGCATTCAAGAATCAAAAGTATCAAACCCACTAACCCAGTATATAGAATCCTCCTACTGAACAACACAGCAAGCTAATAATAGCGATACTACCGAATGCTTGCTTAGTTCTCCTCAGTAACCATTCAGTACAAAGTAACAACACAACCATTTTCTCAGCATTCTTATTCATCCGATGCGTTTCTGTTTCTGAGACATACAAAAGATCACATGCTTGTTGACGCACAAAATTGTTTCAAGCATGCATGCAGGTAACAATAGAAAAAATAGTAACGGCATAAATGACAAACGAACGGAATCACCGATCATTTCAGCCCCAAAAGAACCCTTTTATAGCCACTAGAGTATTGTCTTGAAAGCTCTAATCTCCACATGTTACAAAAATCCTGCTTTCTCGCAGGGTTGTTTCTCTTCAACCCTATTTAGTAGTAATATACTATGTGTGCCGCTATCTAGCGTGAACTAAGCCTCTCAAAGCTAAAGAGGAAAATTTCCAAATCTGTATCGTACAAGAACCCAAAAGGAGGAAGGGTTCGTTGTTAAAAGGGAGGAGGGCCCTCGCCACTTCCCCCCCATTGGTGTGTAGACGTACAAATCCTTTTTAGCAAAAAATAAGTATTTTCTCTTGACTCCCTCCCTTATCATGACTAAGTATACAGTGTGCCGGATGAGAGGATGTATGTTGGGTTACAATGTGGGTGGTCAGGAGGAGAGACGAAGTGCAATTTGCTGGAGAAGTAATCTCTTTTGAGAAGCATTTATGAGTCCATTGCATTCCGCATTCACAAGGACATCAGTCATGATTGCAGCCGCATGCCCTGTGGGCTCCTCGGATGCCCTCCTCAGCATAAACATCTGCTTCCATGCCAAAGTAGAAAAAAAAGCATGGTAATATATTAGTTGAAAAAGATATCAGAAGCGAAACTGCAATTACCAAAGCTTATTCATCCAACATCAAAAAGGAGATTTTTTTTAAAAAAAAAAATTTCTTCCTAGAACAAAGATTCAGCATCATTGTGCAAACAGCAAAGAAAAGGTGTGTGAATAGCATGTTATAGATTTTGAGAAAGAGAGGGCATGTACCTGTCCATGATGAGTTATTTCCAGGCAGCCAGGTTGCTGGATCCATGGTTCACCATCGATCTGAACCGGGAAGGGACTGCGTATGTGTAGTCTTATAACTTTCCCTTGAGCCAGCCTTTGAGCCTGTGAAAGTCCTACCTGTTGACAACAGATTAAAGACATCAACACCAGCAACTCTGATGCCTCCTGAATTTATGGATCGTATCCATAATCCTCTTTGTTTTATGTACCTTCTTAAACTAAGTGAAATTTACAACTGCAAGTGAGAACAATAAATACTATCCTGAAAAAGGTAAATAGAAGAAAGCTTTTTTTAAAAAAAATATACCTGAAGTTTTCCAAGATGCCATGTTCCAGATATGCAAACTACTTCTAGTGTTTTATCATGCATCAATTGCAGATCAAAGTCGTCATCGTGATCATAGTCATTTTGCCAAAGATCAACACCTCCCATGTAGCTCCCAATATTCAGGACAAGCACGCCTTCGGCATTCTGGAGTGAATTTATCAGATTAAGGGAGAAGACCTCACACAAAAAAGCTCTTGCAAATTAAATCAGGAACAGAAAGAAAAGAGTAGGGATTTACCTCTGGGATTTCAATGTTTTTACCATCAACTTCAAGGCTTACTTCCCATGGTAAGTCCGCGCAAGTTCTGTCTACAATATCCTTGACGCCCTCTTTAGCATATAACAGTTTGTTGACAAACTGCATATTGAAACAACCAGTCAATCAAAGTGCCCTTATGAATACATTTTATCAAACAACATGCACCAAGAAATAAATATAACTCAAATTAGGATAACTCCTATAATCTAAAATCGACATGATACAGCCTTTTCTATTCCTTCTAGTTTAGAAAAGCTGTCAGAGACAATTAGAGTTCGAAAGCTTTCCCTCCACCCTCTATTGTTAGGCTGTTTCCAATAGCCCTAGGAACCTCTGTCGCTGACTCTTCAATTATGCGAGGTTAATTTGCCAATAAAAAAAAGTGTCTTCAACTTGTGCAGGGTATGGTGTATATGGAAAAAGAGAACGTACAAACCATTAACGAAACGTGTATTGCCCTTTCGAGCGGGAGGGACATATTTAAAGATACAAATCTAATGAAGAATCCCACAGGTACAGTTCTTCAATAAAATAAGAAAAAAAAAGCTGGAAAATCATTCCAAGACTTGAATAACGAATAAAAGCAGTTGACAAATAAAGTAAGTGCAGTAATAATTCAATAGCTACATAGAAACATAATTACTTGGAATGATTTTTAATATATTAGATTACCTACCATAAACCAGATATAGAATGCGCACAAGAAAAGACAAAAAAAAAAAACTTTACCTGGCTGAAGAACTTATCAGGTCTTTCTTCTCGAGTCATATGAAAGTCGTAAGCAACCTTTGCATCACATCCAACACCTAAAAAGAAGAGATTGAAGAGAATAAAGGCACGTAGGTTCAGTAGAATTCTCAATTTTCATAAGTCCAGTACGAGTAGAAGAAGCGGACAGTAAAGCATCCAGCTCACCTAGATAATTGGTCATAAATTTCACTTGGGTTGTAGTTTGACCTTTCTCTGTGCCACTTTCCTTGATTGCAACACTCCAGCGATCAAGCATTGTAACTGCTGCGCTATCAATATCATCTAGCAAAGCACGCAAACCACCCTGTCCTTCAACAGAAGACAATCCTCCACCCCATTGTAAAACAAGTGACAAGTCATTCCCTGTTCCAAGAGGAAGTATGGCGACTGGTGGAGGAGATTCAAAGTTTTGCTTTTCAATGGCATCAAGAACCCAGGAGACAGTACCATCTCCACCACAGACAAGAACTCGAAAGTATTGCACATTACGAAATAGCTCAAGTCCAACTTCAGGACCCTCAGAAGCACTGAGTTCGAAAACCTGAAAGATAAAAGGAAACCTTACAGTTGGTGAATCAATAGAAAATGAAGCATGTATTATAAATATGGTAGGTTGATATTCTACCATTTGTCTTCTATCTATAATGCAGGAAACACTTATATTGAATAGTCTATTAATGTAAGATAATTATGACTACTGCATCTTGGTTCTGTTGCATAGTAACATCCAGGAAATGTGCTGCCAGTGAGGACTTTAATAACAAAAATGAGATGATTCACCACTCCGAAGGCATAATTGTTATGGCCTGAGTACCTTATATAATCATCTGAGAAACTCCATAAAGTAGAAGTTTATTGTATAATTGTAGTAATTTGTAAATCCGTATCTTCAACAGAGGAAACAGATTGACATGAAAGAAACATAGTCTTCAAATGCAATGTATGCTAAGACTGCAGACCATGTTAGACGACAAAGTATAAACAAAAAGCCTGAAAGCTGAAGAGCACTGACCTGTACTGGATTCAGCAGCATATTCAATCTCCTTCTAAGAGAAGGCCCATATTGAGCTCCACTCTTGGCATTAATAAAAACAAGAAGTGGTCTTGCATCTTGCTGTAAGTCTACCAGTTTATATTTCTTTTTGTCCCCACTTGCAGTGGCACAACCATTTTTCTGTTTAAGAGCATTTTCAGTCAACTTCAGATTTGCCAACCCACTAACATTCTTTGGGGAGGGTACAATTTTCTTCTCGTTCAGCTTCTGCAGTCCAAGAAATCCTCTAAGCATATTATCAAGAGTTGAGCCTTTGCCAGAAGTCGGCGGCGATTTACCGCCGGTAATTCCATAAAAAGAAGAATTGCTTTTATTCCGGTTTTGTCGCCTTCTTATCCGGCCTCTAACTGATGAACCAATTAACCCATCCTCTATAGAGCTCAGAATTCCACCATTTGCCAATCCATCATCAACTTCTTTCACAGAGAGCGGTGAAAGAATAAGCCTGCGTAGAGGACCCAGATCACAAATATTACCTGAATCCTTCAATAGTTTGGCATGACAATCGACATGAATCAGACGCTGGCACCATAAGCAACGCCATATAGGAGAAGCACCAAGAAATGGTATGCCACATGGTTCATCGCAGTAACAGCAAAAGGAAGACATCTCATGGTTCTCATCCAGGTCGGCCCATCTTTCCGACCAATGATGAACCAAATGCGGTGAACCAGTTTGTGCTACACATTTGCAGTCCTTCGTTGCATTCGGAGAACAACGAAAATGAGCTGCAACACCACATACAGCGCAACGATGAAGAGGTACACTGTCTGCACCATTTACACCAGGCGTTTGTGGAGAGACTAGTGATGATAGGCAAACACAACATGTGGAAGCCTGACCACTACGAAAATAGTCCTCTTTCCAAGTATGGTGCGAAGTGGGGCACTTTAACTTCTTCCATACTTTCTTCTTTTCTCTAGCAGCAGCCTTAACCCATTTAAGGGATGCCTGCTTTTGCAATTTAAGGAAAGCATAAAGAAGCGCAAATAACCCAAATGATCCGGCAGTTAGAAGACATCCAAAAATTTTAAGGCCAGAAGAATCAAGCCCGTTGACAAGCTTGAAAAGTATAGAACCCAAATCCATAGCAACTAGCCAAAGTTAATCATCAACAGTGTATACTGCTTCTTGGAGAATTGAACACTGACAAGTCACCTGAGAAACCTGGGACCAGAAATAAACAGATGTAGGAGCATATTAACATTAACAAGAAAAAATGCAGATTATGATGAACTAGCGACAATGATTTAATTCCAAAAACACTCAAATCAACAGATACAACAAGAAGCTATATGATTTTTTTTTTTAAAAAAGGGCATTATAAAAGAAAAGGACATTCTACTATGTACCATGGAATACCAAATAATGGCCAACAATCAGAGGAACTAAATAGCAAACTACCCTATATAGAACTCAACAGAGGTGTCAATATGCGCCTGGGTTGAAAATTGATTGCTGATTTTTTTCTTATTTACAACATCAGAAATATTGGGAGATAAAACATATACATGGAGTTACCAAAGATCAGCTATGCTGAAAAGCGAAAATAACCGCTAAATTCTTCTCTTAAGTGAGAAAATTTCGCATGTTAAACGAACTCTATGGTCAGCGACGGACTAACAATTTCTAAGTAATTCAATTGAAAAAGGAACCCATCCGATAGAAGCCTAATCCATGCTAACAAAACTACATCAACAGATCATAAGAGAATCCAAATAAACACATCAGAACGCATTCTCCGCCCAGAGAAATCCAAATTCACCCAGAATCCAAACGAATCAAGCAACGGAAACCTTGAAGAAGCGGAAAAATCCCAAACAATACCTAACCGCGTACAACTTCGATGAAAACAAGAACGCATCAACATATCCAATCAAATCCAGCTGAGATCACCCACAGATCGCGCGATCGCGATAAAAAATTAGCCAAAAATCGCGTCAAGAGGCTCCACATTACGCAAAAGTAGAATTAAAAAGAGAAGATACGCACCTTCGCGATCGGATCAAGGGAGGTTACGGAGCATTGAAGATCTAAATCACCACTAATATTCCCCGATCTCTCTCGGTCTTTCTCGATCTCTCTCGAAGAGGGAGGGGGGGGGAGGGGGGGGGGGGGGGAAGAAGGAGAGGAAACCCTAGCGCGTCGTCTTCGTCGTCCTCGCCGAGTCGTCGCGGGCGAGGGGGCGCTTTTTAAAGGGTGAATGGTACGGCGGGGTTTTTAATGGAGGGGGAAGCCCCGTGAGCGACGCTTCGCTTCGTCGGTTTGTGGAGCCCACCTCCGACCCGTACCTTTTCGTGTAAACTATTCGCTACACCTGTTCTGCTCCCTATTTCGTAGACCGGACGAGTCAGAGCACGACACGTCACTTCAGACGGAGTGTTATTTTCGATTGGGTGGGTGTAGAGAGGAGGAGTCCGTAGAATAGGTTCATGGGATATTTTTTTGCGAGTGTTTTGTTGGTGTGGTGCACCGGATTCCGTAGCCGGCCTTGGACTCGTTTGCGAAGACAGGAAAGATTCGGAAAAAGGAATCGAGGAAAGGGACGGGTATTACACATTTACAACGGAGGGTAAAAGGGGAATTTTATAATTTATTTCTACATTTATCTTGAAAAAAAAAAAAAAAAAACAATTGCCTATAAAGTTTGCTAGTTTTGCTATTTTGTAAATATAGATCATTTTTTTTTGTTTCTATATATATTTAGCCCGAATATTTTTAAAATAATCAAAATAATTTTATTCTCTCTTTCTCCTCCGGCTTTCTCTCGCCCCTCCTCCACCGCCTTTGTGTCGCCCCCGCATTCTCTTTTACCTCACATACAAGCGAAGGGCGATGATGAAATTTTATTCGCTCGTGGCTGTGATCGTTCAGTGTTTCCAGACGAGATCATCGTAGTAAAAATAAAAATGTTATTGCTCGGAGTATTACCAGAAAAGATCTTATAGTAAAACTAAAAATATTATTGCGCGAAGTATTACCGGAAATAAAAACGAAGATGACAAAAGAAGATGCATAGGAATAGTCAGAATTCTTCTAAAGTAGATTCGCGAGTAGGTTCACAAGTGTGGCTACGTCTACGAAATGGTAATAAAAATAAGTGAAAATTTTAATACGATAATGCATTATTTAAACACAAGTTGCACTATTCAAATATATAATAAATTATTTAGTCAAAAAAATTATACTATTTGATACATATTTTAAATCATAAAATATTATAACTTTCTTACTAAATATTATAATATATATTCGAATAGTACAATTTTTTAATAAATAGCATAGTATCGCGTGGTTTGCCATATCTTTTTCTCTCGCCACCGCCACTACCTTGTCGATGTCGGCACGCTTGTCGTGAATATGCTTCGGAAGCATTTTCGACTAGTGATCGTTGCCCTTCTTCGCTGCCGCCTTTGTCTTCGCTTCCAACAAAGCACCAAGTGGCCACGAAGATGAGCGAGTCAAGTTTGCACATTGTGGTTCTCTCGCTTATGAGGTGTTCATGAAAGATGAGCGAGTCAAGTTCGCACATTGTGGTTCTCACGCTTATGAGGTGTTCATGACATGAACACAACTGAGAAGTTTGCGTGAAAGTGACGGAGATAAAATACGCGCTCGAGGTCGGCTACTGCCGGTTGTAGAAACAAAACCAGCAAGGATGGGATAGAGGAAGAAAAAATAATAAGGTGTTTAAAGTACAAAGTATTTTAGCCAGTTTTCAAAATAATTTAATCCAAATTAACCTGTAAAAAATATATAAAAATAAGGCTAAATTACAGAAAACCCCCCTGTCATATCCCGCTTTTCCACTTTACCCCCTGTCATTTAAAAGTCGACAACCTGCCCCCTCCTAATTACCGAATTCTCTTTAGGGGGCAACGTCGTTGACAGAAATGGTAAATTGACGAAAATGCCCTTCCTTTTTTTTTTCTTTTTTCCGAAGTTTTCTTTTTTTTTTTCGAAGTCTTTTTTTTTTTTCTTTAGAGAATATTTTCCAAGGATATTTTGGGTATATAAAAATATATTTTCAAAAAAACTGACGGTCAACTGACGGTCAACTGACGGCGGGAGGTTATTGCACAATTCGGTAATTACGAGGGGGCAGGTTGTCTATTTTTAAATGACAGGGGGTAAAGTGGAAAAGCGGGATATGACAGAGGAATTTTCTGTAATTTAGCCTAAAAATAATAATATATTTTTCTAAAAACGTAAAACTAGTGATCCCTTTTTTGCGAAATGTAAGAATACATAGGTATGTTCCAACAAGGGCACAGTAGAAGTGTAAATTACTTGAACTATTCTCATCAACTAGCAGCATAAATCTCGGTCCATGTGACGAGATTTTCCATATTTTTCTAAGCACGGAATTTCAACCCAAAGAGCACTCAATTTCCTACTGCATCTATAAAAATATATTAATATCCCCAATTAATCAAATATCACCTCTTTTTTGGGTAGTTATGCAATCTGTTCATGTTTTTGCTGTATAGAAGAATTATTGTTTTGCTTGATTTGAGGTTGCCCCAAAGTATAAGTTTCTGAATAATCCTGGACACAAGAAAACCTTTATATATATATATATATATGGAGAGAGAGAGAGAGAGAAGAGTTTATATTTTTAAAAACACAAGTATATTCATGCTTGTGAATTTTGTATTATTGGATTTGTATTTTTTACTTTATTATTTTTTATTTTTTTAGTTGATTTTAAAAAAATACAAATTCTAATACAAATCGAATGATAAAAAATTTACAAATATGAATGAATTTGTACTTTTAAAAATATATAAACTCTACTATACATATATATATATATATATATAGAGAGAGAGAGAGAGAGAGAGAGAGAGAGAGAATCCAATTCTTAGCCGCTAAGATACAATTTGTGGGTACTCCTGCAGGTATATTAGAGCTTATATGCTTTTAAAAATATAAGCGCATCGAATTTTTTACTATTGAATTTGTATTAAAATTTATATTTTTATAAAGTCAACTAAAGAGAGAAAAAAATAAAGTAAAAAATACAAATCTCAATACAAATTAAATAATAAAAAATTTATAAATATAAATATATTTATCATTTTAAAAATATATAAGCTATACTCTCTCTCTATATGTTCAATTAAGTACTGCATCAGGATATTATATAGTCAAACTTAATTTGCATCTCCTTTCTGCGGCTTTATCAAAAGTTGCTGGGCCAAAAAATTCATTTTCACGTATTGAAGTAATCGGTTAACCAACGGGCATAAATAAATTTTCAGATGCAGACCAAAATAATTATAAAAATTTAAATTATGATCAACTTAAGAGTCAAATCAGGTTACACTAACACTAAGAGCCGTAATGGCTCAACGATATGTATCATAAACTACTTACAACATACCAAATGTCTAGAAAGAGAGAGAGAGAGAGAGAGAGAGGGAGAGAGCGAGGAAGAGAGGGGGAGAGAGCAAGAGGCTGAGAGGGAGTGAGTGTGAGAGGACGAGAGAGAGTGCGAGCTGGGACTTGGAACCAACGTGCTAGCTGTCGCCGGAATGGGAGGCATGGCCGCACCTGCCCTCCCTCCCCTCGCCGGAGACGTGAGCCGTTGAGACTTGACAGGACTGCTGAGAGACGCGAGTCGAGGCGAGTAGACAAGATTCCTGCTCCCACAAGTCGCGACGCCATTAGACGGGAGACGTGGCGAGACGTCAAGAGAGTATCACAAAGGACAGCGCTACAGCCAGGTTCTGCTACCACCAGCAACCCGCCACAGCTGGGTGCCCGATCTCGAATTGGGGATCTGATTGACTCTTCCTTAATCCACGAATCTTCTTCCGCCCTCGATCCCCTCGGTAGGGCGGGTCACCTCACCCCCGGAGCCCACCGCCATGTTACCTGGGCTAGCCCCCTCCCTACCTCAAAGTCTGCCACTCTCATCCAACTACCTCCTCCCCACGTCCCCCTCCCGGGTCTGAAGAGGCTGGACAAGGAGGCCAAACCGATTCGGGTTACCCAGTCGGAGCACGCCACCTTGAGGAACCACGTTCCCCCCCAGACATTTGGCCCCCTCTCCTTCAAGGATGCCCTCCTTAAGTACCCCCAGCCGAGCAAACCTCCACTCCAACCACGCTCTATCAAACCTTCTTCCTCCCCTTACACCTCCAGCACCAAACGCTGCTTCCGCTGCCTTGCCACCGATCACCTAGTTCGCAACTGTAGAGACCCCGTCCGCTGCATTAAGTGTCGCAGACTCGGCCACCTTGCGCGCTCCTGCCCCTCTCGCTCGCGGACCCGAAGTATGCAGCGAACTCGGATTTTCCGTCCTGAAATCATGAAGACGTTTGTTCCCCTGTCAGAAGATTATCGCAACCGACAAAACACACGCAGGAATGCGGTCCTCGCGGACGTAATCGGAAGGTCAAACCTCGGGCACTTTCCGCAGGGTACCATTGCTGCGGACCTTGCAACCAGATTTGGTGGTTACCCGTCGGACTTTCTGGCTGCAAAACACCATGAGAGAAACTACGTCATCTTCCTCCCTGAATGGGTCCGGCCTGACGAGATCATCAACTCCGGCCCCCTTCGACTCCACCACTGCCGCCTTCATTGCCTCCATTGGGACCCCTACGCAACAGCAGACAGATCGAGATTGACTTTTAAGGCCTGGATAAAGATCGCCAACTTGCCTTATGAATGTTGGTCGTCGAGCCGCGTCAGCGCTATGGTTGGCGGGTTCGGTCGTTTCCTCCGAGCTGACGATAACAGTACCAATATTATGGATTTGTCTGGGTACAGATGTCTTGTTGCGGTGGACGATCTAGCCGACATCCCGGAGGTCCTGTCTATTACCATGGGCGACGTCGTCATCTCGGCGGCGGTGCGTATTGAGAGCACCGCACCCTTCGGCGGAGACGACCACGGAATTCCGCTCGTGGGAGGAGGACCTGGCGAAGGGGGTGATCAGACTGACCCCAACGGTGCGCGCCTGGCCAGAAGGGTGGCGTTGGTCGGGCTGGGCGGGGAGAGCAGCGAGTCCAGACTTGCAGCCCGAATCGGCCTGTCCGACTCCGGGGACTCATCCGAGTTCAGAGATAGGCGCCGCGGATCTCCTCTGCCACCTCAGTCCTCCCCATCGGCGGTGGCAAAGAAGACGCCGGCGGGAGCCTCGAAGGCGCCGGCCCCTGAGTCGTTGACTTCCCTCGGACCGCTGGACAACCTTTTCACTTGTGCACCCTCCGATCCAGGGGTACTCCAGGGCGTTGACGTCACCGCGGCCAATACGGACTCTGCATCGACCTACGAAGGACTCACCGACCGTTCGTCGCCCCTGGGGAATCGCTCCCCCCCCCTCAACTGCAACTTTTCGAATTTTTGCTGCTTTCAGCCTGGTTGGCTCCCTCCCCTTGCGGCCTGGGTGGGCGCAGTTGAAGATTGGGGGGCGTTCTCTCTTTCCCCCGAGGTGGTGCGCTCCTCGAGGCCACCTTTCTCGATGATACGATTGCCGATACTTGTGTTGGACCTCTCTTTGTTCATCCAGCCCCCCATCTCTGTCTGTGAGCCATCCTTCACCATCTTGGGCCCCCACTCGGCCCCCCTTTTATCATTTACCTTTGTGTGGCCCACGGCGGATTTGGCCCTAACCGGACCCCCTTCTTACCTCGGGCGTAATGGATCTGGGCCACCGCCATGGGCTGTGGGCTTCGACACTGCCAAGCATCTCCAATCCTCCGACCCCGACCCCAGTACTAACTTTTTTGGGCCACAACCTTGGGCCTTGGGACTTGACTTTGCCATGCCACTTTCCTCCGTCTCTTCTCCGCTTTCGGGAGGCCCCCGCGGGCCTGGGCCTCGTTTGGTTGAAGTTCGCCATTTGCTGGCGGAGCCCCCATCAACCGAGGACAACTCGACCATCTTGCGGCTACCCCCCCCCCCTCCTCTGAAACCCCCTTGATCTTGACTAACACTTTGGGAAGTCCGGACACTGCTTCCAGGATCATCAGGAAAAGTCCACGCCTCGCAGCAAAAAGGGGAACGCCGGTGTTGGAGCTCGCCATAGCTCGAAAATCGGCTAACATGTATGGATGCCCGCTGGTCCCCTCTAGCACCACGGTGGACTCTCGCAATGCATCAGACAATCCCATGGCGCGTAGGCTGACCAAGATCAAGCTCAAGTGCGCCAACCTCGGGATCGGATTGGCTGATGTTGAAGCCCCGGCCCTTCTGGACTTCATCAGCCCGGTTATTTGAGGGTCCGGACCTTCAGTAGGTCTCTAGTTGGTTGTCGGTCTTCTTTTTAATGTTGCAACTTTGTTCTTGGAATGTACGTGGGCTAAACGATCTAGCAAAGCGACGACTTGTTAAATCGGTTTTAGGGGACGCTTTGATTTCGTTTCTGTGCCTGCAAGAAACTAAAGTGAGTTCGTTCTCACGTTCCTTCATCAGATCGTTTGCGGGCTCCAGGCTTGATAAATGCTTATTCATCCCCTCGATTGGTGCCTTCGGTGGAATCGCTACCTGTTGGAATTCAAAATACTATAGTTGTTCTGATGTTGTAGTGCGAGATCGCTCGCTCACTCTGCGGGTACGATGCAATTCCAGTGGCTTCTCCTTCTATCTTACAAATGTGTATGGGCCACCGTCTTGGGAGGGAAAATCGGAATTTTGCCATGAACTAATCCAGCTAAAAAGGATTTGTGTTGGCCCGTGGGTCATGTGTGGCGACTTCAACCTGACGCGGTGCCAGAACGAGAGAAGTGGCCGAGAGTGGTGCAACCGCCTCTCGACTATGTTTGTTAACACGATTAATGAGCTAGAGCTGATGGATATGCCGCTGAACAATCAGAGCTTTACGTGGTCAAACCTACAGAGATCGCCCACTCTTGCTAAACTGGACCGCTTCCTCATTTCGACCGAGTGGGACCTCGCCTTCCCTCTGTCGTCTGTCTTGGCTCTCCCGCGAATCACGTCGGACCATACACCGATCCTTCTTAAAACGGAGAGGCGGTTGGCCCCTCCTCTATTCAGATTTGAAAAAGTTTGGCTCTTGAGAGGGGATTTCTGCTCGATGATCCCGATCTGGTGGCGCGAAATTGAAGAGAAACGGGGCAGTCATGGGAGCATCCTTACCTTCAACGCCAAGCTCAGACATTGCCGCAAGAGGATCAAGGAATGGCGTCAAACCAACTTCCACAGCATTCGCAAAACCAAGAAGCAACTAGCAGACGATATCCAAAAGCTGGACCACTCGGAGGAGCTGCGTTGTCTGACCCAATCTGAGCTTGACACCAGAGCTAAGCTCAAAGCAAAGCTGAATGAAGTTATTACAGAAGAGGAGATTATCTGGAAAATCAGAGCTAAACAACACTGGCTCAGAGAAGGCGACGGCAACACCAAATTCTTTCACGCGGTAGCAAATTGTCGACAGAGATCCAATCACATCGGGACCATTGAGGATGAGGGACTTAGACTGAACAAGGAAAAAGACAAAAGCGATTACTTCCTGCGCAAATTCAAGGAAAGATTCGCACCTGTCAACCCCCCCCCCCCTCCTCCTTCGGGGACTGGAGCGATCTTTTCCCGGATAATGACCTGCTAAGCAATGAGTGCCTTACCTCGCACTTCACCTTGGAAGAAATCAAGACAGCAACTTTCCAAATGAGCGGAGACAAGGCCCCTGGACCAGACGGATTCAGTATGGTGTTCTATCAAAAATTCTGGGATGTGATTCAAGACGACCTACTTAAAATCTTCGACGACCTATACTCCGGTTTTCTTTCCACGGGGCCCATCGACTATACTCACATATGTCTGATCCCTAAATCAGAAGCTGCGAAAACCGCAAGTGACTATCGACCAATCTGCCTTATTAACTGCGTCCAGAAAATCATCTCCAAAGTTCTGGCGAATAGGCTAGCAGAGGTCATGCCTAACATCATCTCCATTTCACAGTCCGCTTTCCTAAAGGGGCGCTTCATTCTTGATTCCTTTGCCACCGCATCCGAACTTATTAGCTGGGGGACGAACAAGCGTATCAACGGTATTGGTGTCAAGGTTGACTTCGAAAAAGCTTTCGATAAAGTGAATTGGGCTTATCTCCGGCACATTCTGCAGTGTCTCGGAGCCGACCAAAGATGGTGTGGGTGGATTGATCAATGCACCTCCAATGGTAAAGCGGCAATTCTGGTCAACGGTGCCCCGACCAATTGGTTTAAACTGAAACGGGGTCTACGCCAAGGAGACCCCCTCTCACCTTTTCTCTACCTGTTGGTGGCCGAAGGGCTGACAAGAATGACGAACAGGGCGGTCCGCAACAACCTCGTCTACGGCATCGGACCCACCAGGGAGACTAAAACTACTCTTATCCAATATGCGGACGACACCCTTTTCTTCTGCGAGGCAAAAGCCCGCCAGATCAAGAACTTACGTTTCATGTGGCAACTCTTCGAATGGGCATCTGGTCTCTGGGTCAATAGGGACAAGTCTGAACTTTTCGACCTGGGCAACCAAAACAACAGAGGGGACAGACTGGCTGCTATCCTTGAATGCAAGCGTGGGAATCTCCCTATTACATACCTAGGACTACCGCTAAAAAATGGCAACGTTACTAAAGAAGCTTGGACAAAGATCATCAACAGAATCGAGCTAAGGATTGATGGTTGGCAAGCAAAATTGCTCTCTCAAGGCGGGAGACTCACACTAGTTAACGCGATACTCACCAACCTACCCCTCTATTACTTCTCGGTATTCAAAGTCCCTACCTGGGTTCTCCGCAGAATCGACTCTCTGAGAAGAGCCTTCTTTTGGAAAGGAGGCAAGGTAATACAGGGGGGCAACTGCCTTGTCAACTGGAAAACAGTCTGCAAGAGGAAAAGGGACGGCGGACTTGGAATCCTAAACCTGGAAAGCATGAACACTGCCCTGCTAGCAAAGTGGTGGTGGAGATACCTCGCCATTGAGGAAATCCCGTGGGGCAATCTCCTTAATGGGCTTTACTACAGACGACGAAGACCCCTCCACGAGGGTACATCTTTCAGACCCCACTCACAATGGTGGAAGAGTGTACTGGGAACGAGGGAACTTTTCAAACACAGCATTTCGCTTTCAATTGGTGACGGGGAGAGGACAACCTTCTGGTCAAACATCTGGATCGGTGAATCAACCTTATCGACTCATTTCCCGAGAATTTACAATCAGATTCTTAACAAGACTATTAGTGTAAGCAACTGTTTGGGTCGGATAGGCTGGAACTGGGATCGGATCCTGGAAGGCCTTCCGACCAACCAATCGGGAATCGACACTAATATCAGAAGCTTGAAGGAGTTCATCCCGACAATGACTCTTACCTCCAGCAGAGACCTTATCCTTTGGCGTTGGACAAACTCGAGAAATTTTACGGTAAAGTCGCTATACAACTTCCTACAAGACACTGGGATATCGGAAACTAGGTTTGAGAAGATCTGGCATACGAAAGCGCCGCTCAAAGTAAAGATCTTTATTTGGCTGGCGCTGAGAAGGCGTATCTTAACCAGAGACATCCTTCAGAAAAGAGGCTGGGCCGGACCAACCTGCTGCACTATCTGCCTCGAATCGGACGAAACAGCGGATCATCTTCTCGTCTCCTGCCCCTTCTCAAAATCGCTGCTGGGCGCGTTGGTCCCAAACAAGTTAGAGCTTCTAAGCGTCTCATCGCTTGACCTTATTTGGGACATTTTTAGGCAACGAAAAGGGGCACAAGGGAAACGCCTTCTTACTACCCTGGCAGCTACCTGGTGGAACATCTGGCTGGAAAGAAACAGGAGATGTTTCAACAATCAGAAACGGCCCATCGGTGTAATCCTGGCGCTGGCTCGCTCTTGTCGCTCTAACTGGCTTAAATTTTGTCCATAACTTTTTTTTTTTTTTTTTTTTTTTTTTTTTTTTTTTCGGGCCGACTGCTTCATGCACTCTTCGGTTGCCCACTTGCTAAGTTCACTTGATTAATGAATGAAGCGGCAGCACGCTGTCTTTCTCTCAAAAAAAAAAAACACTAAGAGCCGTAACTGTTTAAAATAAATTTCTTTGAGAATCAAATATTAGTGAATCTGATGATACATGGACGGACCATATAGAATACAGAGTGCGTATTCAACTATGTCTCTTTGATCATCATATTTGTCGACTAATTATATAATAAGGAAAATTATTGCTACGTGAGTACGTGACAGGTTACATGCATGGGCTTTTGAGCTGTGACACCCCTACAGTATGTTTGCACTATACACTACAACAAAATTAGATTATAGGAACACATATTTGTGACATTTTTATATAAGCGTCTTATCTATATTTCATCTATATTCAAAATTATGTTATAGCAATATATTTTTGGGACATATTATAAAAATGTATCGCTATACACCCTAACGACGGCACATATAACAACACTAACAATAAGTGTCGGTATTTTTGCTAGCGACACTTTTTTTAGATTTTAGAAACACTTAAAAATGTAGCTATAACATAATTTTGTTGTAGTGATATCTAAAATTAATTTTAAATTTTTGTCGCCAAATAAAAATGGGCATTGCTTTAGATCTATTATAACGGTACAGAAAATTATACTTATTTTTAATTTATAAATAAATAATCAAGAAAACTAATTAAATATGATTTTGCTTACAATTTTATGAGTTGTTAATTTGAATTTGCGTCATGTACGATCATACGCTTACTTTTTGAGTCTCTGTATTAATTGTTTGTAAATTAAGCGGAACATTGTGATACAATTTGCATCTGTGTGGCTTCTTATGCATGAATCTAATTTGACCAAAGAAAACAACTTCTGTAGCATACAACTATTATTATTACTATTATTTATTTTAAAAATATAAATGTAGATAAAAATTTGGTGTATACCTCTGATCCAAACATTTAGACACTTTTTGAAAATTTTAAATATATAAAAACATAAAAGTAGTGTAGAAGAATTGATCCGAGCTGAGCTGAGTATAAAAATTACATTTGCTTTTTGGATACACAAATAAATAAAATTGCTCAAATTCATTTTTGAGAAAATAAAGAAAAAGATCTAGAGAACTTACATATATCAATTAACCACGTATATGGCTAATTAATCATTCAAAATTTTAATTTTACTATCTTATTTTTAAAATTATTAGACTTTGTCGATCAAACTGGACCAGTTTCTGTATCTAGTTTTTTTTTTCTTTTTTCTTTTTTTGGGCCCGGCTGCTCTACTGTAGAAACCGGCTGCCCAGTTGCTAAGTTCACTTCCGTCATGAATGAAGCGGCAGCATGCTGCATTTTTCTCAAAAAAAAAATTATTTGATTTGACTTCATAATTTAACTATATTACTTATTTTTACAGATTTAATTAGTATATTTTATATAATTTTCATAATAATAAATTTATCATAGTAACTAATAAATTTAATTTTTAAAATTAAACTATCGTTGACTAATTCAAATTGAATAAATTAAAAATTTTATTAATAAAATTAAAATTTGTCGAAGTAAGAGAGTATATACGAAATAATTTATTATTCAGATAAATTTTATATTTTTTTATTAATAAAAAATTGTGACGGGAAATGTAACGGGTCAAGGAGTGCGTGATGTTGACTCTTTTTTTTTTAAGAGTACGACAAGTCAACTCACTATTCACGTTGGTGGCGTGTCCACCTGGCGTTGACCGAATCCAGCCGCAAACGCCGAACGTCAACGCACCATACGCCAAGAAACGAACGGACTCGACCGTTTCAACGTATAACATAAAGTTTTTTTTTTTTTTTTTTTTTAAAAAAAAAAAAAAAAAAACCAGGTAAGGAGACACTCCCAACTATATGTTGTTTTGGACTAACCCTAAATTTTATTTTAAATTTTTGTCCATTATAACTTTTCTTTGAATTTGCTTGCTGTAGAATTTATATTGTGTATCCACGATAATTTACATATTTTTTAAAATATATAAAAATATGCACTGAAATTTTGGAATCTACAGAATGTACTTTAAAAATATTTTGTTGACTAAATCAGCAACACGAATTTTTCCAAGATTTTTACATCAAAAATCGCTAAGGTATACTTTTGGAGCTAGAACAATTATTAAACGACTATTTCAACATCTAAATTAGTGTCGGGAAGCGGTAGGTGACCTAACAAGATTTATAATTTAATAATTCAAAATGCTTTAAAAATTGATTGGAGGTCTCAATAGATTAGCCGATGGTTAAAGCGAGTTTCGAAAATGAGTGAACAACTAAAGTAGTAAGTTTTTCCCCTTTTATTTGACAAGCCCTCCTAAGATGGCAATCCAAGTAATAACTATTCCACTTAAGCTTGTGACTCCTAATATTTAAACTTCTTTAAATACATCTAACATATTTATTTACTTTTCAGTAAATAAAATCAAAGTAATTGATATGCAACAATTAATCTGTAATAAAGTTATTAAAATTCACTAATATTATTAACTTTACCAACTAAAATAACTCAACAATAGAAATAGAGATAATATAAACAAGGATAAATTACAGAAAACTCTTCTATAATATATCGTTTTTTTACTTTATCCCATGTCTTTAAAAAATCTATATTTTATCCCCTCATAATTATGGAATTGTGCATTTACACCCCCGCCGTCAGCATTCCGTTAGTGAGCCGTCAATTTTTTAGGTAATATACCGAAAATACCCTTCAACCTCTTTTTCTCCCGATCGCTCCGAGACCGAGCTCCGTCGCTCCGTGAGGGATCCCGCCGCCGCCGTTGTCGGGAGCCCTCGGTGATCGTCGGCGCAGTCGCTGCCCGGGCCCTCCCCGGCGACGGCGCTCCAGGTAAGGCGCGGCCCGAGGCTGGTGGGGCGCCACGTGGCGGCGCCCCACTCGCCGCACCACTGGGCGCAGCACGCCCGCGCGGGGATGCGCGCCCGCGTGCTGGCGCAGGTCAGCGCGCGGGGACCCGCGCCTCCTCTGGCGCGGGTCAGCGCGGGGTGAGGGAGGGGCTGCCACGTGGCGGGGCCCCATAGGCCGCCGCGCGTTGACCTGCTCCTTGGGGGCGCCGCGCTTCACGCGTCCGCGCGGGGACGGCGCTCCCTGGGCACCCCCGACCTCTCCGACGACGAGAGAGACGACGACGACGACGACGACGACGACGATGACAGGGTGGGGAGGAGGAGGAGAGCTTCTCGGCAGGGGCGGCAATAGAGTCGGAGGGGAGCACAAGAATAAGCACAGGAATAAGAAGAGTATTATCGTCATTTTGTCTATTCTGGGTATTATCGTCATTTTGTTTATTCTGTTAATCCGTTGCCCTCCAAAAATAATTACGTAATTACGCGGGAGAAAAATATAAGTTTTTTAAAGACATGAGGCAAAATAAAAAACGGTATATTAAATAAGATTTTTTTGTAATTTAGCCTATAAACAAAAAATAAATAAAATTGTGAGGCCAATTTCGTACGTTGGAGTAACGGCTATTTCCACCAAATAATGGACAAAGTAATCGTTCCAAAAAGGAAGGGGCCAAAGAATTCAATGAATCAAACAAAAGTTTCAAAGAAATAGTCCAAAGTTTCAGGTATAATTCGAGGTGATATGCCAAATGTATTTATGTGCAATAATACGCATTGGGCAACCAAATAAGACTAGGAAATTGAAGGTAACATTGCACGCTTCATTCAAATACTGACTTTCAACACGTCACGGTAATAAATATGATGAAAAGTACCGCAAATAAATATTATATTTATTTCTGTACAAAATAATGCATTATATAAAGGAAAATGCTATGTGTACACCCCTTTCGGGGTGTACATCATACACCCCACCCATCTAAGGGTGGGGGTGTGATGATGGGTCACTTGATGTGACCCGTAAAACGTATCGTCATCATTAAAATAGTGGAGGTATATGATGTACACCCCTTCGGGGTGTACAGGTAGCATTGCTCTTATATAAATGAGTAATGCTATGTGTACACCCCGAAAGGGGTGTACATCCTACACCCCACCCATCCAATGGGTGGGGTGTCTTTGGGGTCACTTGATGTGACCCCTTCTCACACCCTCACCCATTGGATGGGTGAGGGTGTAGGATGTACACCCCGGATGGGGTGTACACATAGCATTTTCCTATATAAATTACACTCGTTTGATTACGATATAAGCAGAGAAGTATATTTTTTTACACTTTCTTGTACGATCTTTTTTTAATTCAAGAATTTTAAAATTCCTCTTGAGTTTTTATTTTAGCATTAAAAAAAGAGTTCAATGAGATGCATAAGTACATATGGGACCTTTTAAACAGGTGAAATAATAATAATAATAACTCTATTCTTTTCCATTTTTTTTAAAATTTTGAATTTTTTCCTTCTATTTTATTATTATTATTATTATTATTATTATTATTATTATTATTTCTTCTGGAAGCAGTGAATATTAAAGGCAAATGGGCTGGATCGTATGTGGACCAAGAACAGCCCTATACTGATACGGCAAATCTATGGGCCATAGTGGGCTTGACCAGACTCCACATTTGATTTAGAAATTTGACCCAATAACAAAAATAATATTTAGGTGAAACTACTACCACGGTACCACCAACCTTAGCTTAATGTGACATTATTATGTATTTGAATTTGCTCTACATTTTGTAATTTTTCATAGATATTGACAAAAATATGTAAAATGCCAAAGTTTTTATATGGTTGAATAGACAATTACAGTAAAATGTGTCGGATCATTAGCGCTAATCATTAATTCAAAAAGTTCGAGTTGTTAAAAATATAGACTCCACCCATCTAGACGTTAGGTTTATTGTTGAGTCTTTTGCTGTTAGGTCTATTGCAGACCGCATCCCACTCAACTTATTAGTCTTCTGGATATATCGTCATTGGCGAGATGCTAATTCAAACTTAAACCCCCTTTTTTTTTTTTTTTTTTTTGAGAGAAAGGTGTGAAGCAACTAGGCTTCGAACTCAGGGCACGGATATCAACCACCAAGCCCTTTGCCACTTGCAGTAGGAACGGTTGATAATTCAAACTTAAACTTAAACTGACAGCAGATGCTGGCTTCGAACTCGGGACATGGATATCAACCACCAAACCTTTTGCCACTTGCAGTAGGAACGGTTGATAATTCAAACTTAAACTTAAACTAACAGCAGATGCTAATTCAAAGGAAATCTTACCATGGGAATGCGTGGCGGAAAATCCCATTTCCTTCCTGCTCGCATTTGGCAAACTCTAGCAGCTCTTAAAATATTGTTAAAAGTAATTTCGAACCTAAAAATACTAGAGTACGCACCAGATTAATCTAACTCATGGATGCATAGTAAAAGTTTACGAAGAATTATAGTTCTACTCATACAATGGAAGTTAAAAAATAGATTTTGTTCCCTCTATCCAATTCTAACTAGTTAGAATCAAAAGGGCGTAGTTTCGGTTGTACAAGAAACAAAGCAAATACTTTTCATACCACAAACAAATTGTTCTTGTAGAAAAGTGTCCAATTCGAATCATCTGAAGAGATCAGCTCAGCCCCTTCTGTGCTGACAGACTCTGCACATGAAATTGATCTGGAAGAAACAATCTCATCGTCGTCTTTGTACCCACTTCCGCTGCAAGTGAATTCAATTGATCCAAAACCGCACACCGCCTCTCCGTTTCCTCCGTCTTTGGACGAAGAAATTCTCTCGTGATCAAACTCGTCCTCATCATCCGATAGCCACTGGCAGCAATCCAACTCGCCCATCTCGAAGATCCGGCTAACTAGCCCTTCTCGCCATGATATTCTCGTTGCTGTCGAACTAACTTTTCTGCCAGAGTTGCTGTTATCGCAAAATGGCCTTTTAAAACAGCTTAAGTCGATTGAATCGAAAGGCGTTTCTTGGTGTCCAAATTGGAAACTTTGCGTCGGCAGTGCTAACATACTAGCTTCATCACTGTCAATTCTCTTCGATTCGAGAACTTCTGAGATAGAATCCACTACATGAACTGAAAAGCTGGGTGCTTGTTTCGTCGTCGAATCAATAATGCAAGTGTAGGGCGACCTTTCGGCATCGGAACCGTGGCGGTAACCGCCGCCGCTTTCTTGCTGAACTCTAGGAAGCTTAGGCAAAGATGATTTTGATGCCCGTTTCAATATCATCGAGAAAGGACTGAGACTACTATCAGTAGCAGGAGTTTTCTGAATACTGAAACCGGAAGATGGTGTTGTTTGTTGTAATGGCGAAGCACCGCTGCGAGAAAATCTCCAAAGATCAGTGGAAGAATTAGTGGCAGAAAAAGAGCACTTTGGTAAGATCAACTCTTCTTCTTCCTTGTTAGTACTCTCTTCTCCATCACCACAAGGAGAGAGAAGCCAATTTACGGAAGCTTCGGCTTCGCAATGAGCATTGGAGTAAGAGCTGAAACTGGTAGTTGGATCGCCAGGGGAAGAGGAGTGCCAGTGAATTGAAGCTCCCGAAAGCGGAGGCGGTGTCGAAGAGAGCCGCGACTCCTCGAAGCGCTTCTCGCGAAGCTCCGCCGATTCCGCGGGCTCGCCTCGGCCGATGGCGAGTATGCCCCTCGGCCGACACTTCCGGCGATCGTGGACGCCGGCGACGACGTGGCCGGCGGCGAAGCACACGGGCGTCGGGGCAACGGAGGACGCGCAGGGGACTTCGGGGGAGATAGAAGCTTGAATTGGGGGCGTCGTGTTCGTACCTGATTTGGGGCTAACCAGCGAGAGCTTCGCCTCCGCCTCCTTCGTCTTCTCCGGCGTGGTAGTGGCGCTGCCGTGGAACCCTGCCGCGAAGTTGAGCTCGGGAGAGGGCTTCTTCGAACCGCTCGGCCTCGTCGTCTTCTTCGGAGGGTTTCTAGAGTTTCGGGAGGGCAGGGTTTGCGGATTGGGAGGGGCCGATCTGGGGGTCGATAGGGTCGGATTTGATCGGGCGATCGGGTTCTTAGATGAGGAGGAGGAGGAGGAGGAGGAGGAGGAGGAATTCGACAAGAGGAAGCGGAAGCACCCGGATCGCGGGGCCTCGCCGGAGCCGGAGAGGGGAAGGCGGGAGCCGCCATTAATGTCGGTGAGGGGGCTTCGCCTAGGGCTCGGCTTCGTTTTCGTCTTCGTCTTCGTCGTCGTCGTCCTCTTCATCTCCGCCTCCGCCTCTGAGCTTCTCCTCCCTCCGAGCTTCGATGGCTTGTTCATGGCAGTGTTCGCTCCGTCACTGGCTTGTTCATGGCAATGTTAGCTCCGCCTCTGTTCGTAAATAGATCCGTTGGAAAAGAAGGCTACAAAGAAAAAAAAAAGAAAGGGTTTTTTGAATTGAGATGAAGAGGGGACGACACCCCAAGATTCGAAGAGGAGTGCTACCTGTACACTAGCATTTTCCAGATTCGAATCATCGGACGAAATTTGCTAATTGAATGTTAGTTCCTGAAGTTTCCTGGAATTGTGGTATAGTACCTTAAAATGTGTATATTTTACGCTCCATATACTCATATACTCTAGAATGAATAAATTTTACTAATTTTTTTTTTTCATTTTTTCATACAAATCTGCACATAATTTTTTCATAGCATAGTTTTGATAAAAAATCTAAGCATATATATATATAAAACTAGGCTGGAATATTATTAATAGTAGTAAATTATTGGTATTATTAAATTTTTAACTGTTGAATTAAAAAATGTGTAGTTGAAATGATAGTAGGCCTATTGGGTTTAATAGGTAGTTAAATAAATAATAAAATCTAACGGATGAAAATAATTAAAGGGGTTGATCTAAGGGTAGAAAACTTAATAGCACTAAATGCTTGGTACTATCGATAGTATAGTAGCCGGACCATATATATATATATATATATATATATATATATATATATATATATATATATATATATATATATATATATATATATATATATATATATATATGGTCCGGCTATTATTTATATAAAGTTTATATATTTTTAAAAATATAAAACAATTCATATTTATAAATTTTTTATTATTAAATTTGTATTGAAATTAGTATTTTTGTAAAGTAAATTAAAAAGAGAAAAAAATAAAATAAAAACACAAATCAAAACACAAATTTAATAATAAATTTTTTTTTATACTTCTCAAAACATATAAGCACTACTCTCTCTCTCTCTCTCTCTCTCTATATATATATATATATATATATATATATATATATATATATATATATATATATATATATATATATATATATATATGTTTATTGAATTTTATTCTATATTTATGGCCCTGCACTGTATCAGGTACTTTAGCATTAAAGTTTAATGATTTTGCTAATATTATTGAATTTTATTATATAAATAATTATTTATCTTCAACAACGTTCCACGAAATCGACGGCGGAGATCTCTCGGTACCAACCTTTTAGTGCCATGTGGGAGTGGTTCGATTATCTCTAATCGCATCTCTTAATTCTCCTCTCTATAAAATGAGAACACGCAACTACCATTTTACCTCTGCTTATTCTCTTCTATTTCTCTCACCTTCGCCATGGGAGATGCCGAGACGAAGAAGAAGAAGAAGATCATCATCGACACCGATCCCGGCATAGGTGGGCTACCACGAAACCCTAGTTTTTGCACTCAGAGGAAATCCTACCAAGATGATTGTGGAGGCTGTTTTTTGCCTTTTTTTCTTTTTTTTTGTTTTCTTTTTGTGGTTTCGATCTGAGATCCATTTTGCTTAATTTTGATCAATTTTTGGCGGTGTGTGTGTGGGGGTGTCCTCTTAGATGATGCGATGGCGATATTCGTAGCGCTTAATTCCCCGGAGATTGAGGTGATTGGGCTCACGACGATATATGGGAATGTGTACACGACGCTGGCCACGAGAAATGCTCTGCATTTGGTAAATATCTGTGTCTATATGAGTTCCTAGAATCGTCTTATTGGATACTGTTCAAAAGTGAACAATTATTTTGGTTAATTCTTTCAAGTGAAACGCAAGATCTTAGTTAATTTTGGTTTTTGTAAGCTAATCGAGATGTGAGATAGGAAGAATTGCTATGTCCAAATTTGTCAGCAAATAATAAGCACTATAAACACCAGAAATCTTCTACTCACATATATATAATATCTGAGTATACACATTTACTGTATGCCTAAAAAAAAGAAGGAAAATGAAGGTAGTACTTATTTTGCATGCTTGTATATTGAGGATAATAATTTTCTATTAAGGGCATGATCTTCGTTCTCGATTTTCTCGTTGACATGATTGGTTTTTTTTAGTTGGAGGTTGCTGAAAGGAATGACATTCCAGTGGCCGAGGGATCTCATGTATCAATCATGGTATCTACTGATTATTACAACACCTGTTCTTTTACTGTTAGTAACAATGTCTATTTCTTTATATTTTTCCTGTAACTTGCTGTCTGCCATAGTCTACAGAAGATAAAAATGCTGGGCAAGACAGTGGTGTAGATTTTAGAAAGTTTGTTCGGCTGAAATATTGCGTAGTTTGATAACATTTTTCTTGTTTTCTTTATACGGAAAAGAAAGTTGCAAAGCTTCGCATCGCTAGCTTCGTTCATGGTTCGGATGGGCTTGGAAACCAGAACTTTCCTCCACCAAAAGCGAAGGCAATCGATCAGTCAGCTGCTGCTTTTCTTGTTGAAAAAGCTAATCAGTATCCTGGAGAAGTTACTGTGGTAGCACTTGGCCCGCTGACAAATATTGCTTTGGTTAGTTTCTCTTTCGGTATATTGCACCATGGGTCCTCAACCGGAGCGCATAGTTCTAGTTCGGTCCCCCATCTTTCAATTGTTACAATTAGGACCCTAACCTTTGCATTTAGTTGCCACCTTATCCTCTCGGTTATTTCCTTCATCAAATCAGATAGAAATATTCGTGTAACCGACATCTAACTGGCACACTTGTTATTGTTGCATTTCTCATATGTAAGTTATGTGGGCATTTCCCTCCATGTTTCCCAAGGAACTTGACGGAAATGGTAAGATTTGCAATGTTATGAAATGTTAGACAGTCAATTGTAACAGTTGAATGGCCTGAGACCAAACCATAACCTGGTCTCCAGAATAGGTTGAACTTTTCGGGAGACATCCTAACACACTTTACCCATTTCTCTTTCGCAGCTTCCATGCCAGATATAATCCATCTTCTGACCTTTCTAAGTCGTATCTGTATTCTGACAGGCTATTGAACTTGATCCTGCATTTCCAAAGAAGATAGGGCAAATAGTTATTCTTGGTGGTGCATTTTCAGTAAATGGCAATGTTAATCCAGCCTCTGAGGCAAATGTATGTTTTCTTTCCCAGTCCTGTGCGTGTACTACCTCTGATACTATAATTGTGTTGTTGTCTTCTCTTCATTTTTTAGTTTTTAGAATCAAATGTATCATTATGGACTACAGCCTTTAAATTCAGTTGTTTTCGTTGAATGTTTGATCATATATAGTAGCTGCATGAATAGGAGTTTCTAGTTGAATATAGGTCCCTATTCGAATGAATCATTTGGCAATTGAACTTTTTTTTCCTGTCAACAGATACAGTGTTGCCATTTTTTGCAGATAATCCATCTCTTTATCTTTCTTCATTTTTTTTATAAAAAAAAAATCGACAAACAGATCTTTGGTGATCCTGAAGCTGCTGATATTGTGTTCATCAGTGGAGCAGATATCTTGGCTGTGGGAATAAATGTAACACATCAAGTCATTCTTTCAGGTATTTACCATTTAGTAACCATTAATTTTCCTCTAACTTATGATATACATTAGCATGAAAACCCATCCAGAGAGACCTAGTTTGCTTGGATTTTGCCGCTTCTTGCTTGCTCACTTACTCTCTTACAAAACTAGTGTTTCCTTGAATTATTTCTTGAATTTGATGTGATAAGTATTATACTAGCTCCCAGCAGCCCACTTACTCTGGTCACGCAGCAAACAGCCATATAAAAGTTAACATATCTATCTAATAGGCTTTTGAGTTTGGCTGTTTCCACATATCAATACTAATACGCAGGATAGATCCTTTGTACAAAGTCGTGTAATAATATATTTTCTATGAGAAGCTATTTGTTTTCGCCATACACTCTGTAACGTCTTTATGATGCCTTGCAGAAGCTGATCGTGACAAGCTTGAAAATTCCAATGGCAGATTTGCTCAATACTTGTGCAAGATCTTAGAATTCTATTTTTCATACCACAAGGAGGCCTATTCTACAAAAGGTTCATATGGGACTATATCTTGTAAAGCGAACATATCTCCAGTTTATTGATTCAATGAGTATGGGTAAATGCAGGTGTTTATCTTCACGATCCAACAGCACTTCTTGCAGCGGTCAATCCTTCATTATTTACTTACACTGAGGGTGTTGTGCGGGTTCAAACATGTGGCATCATGAGGGGTCTTACTATATTCGATAATATGAAGAAAAGGTCAGCAGTTTTCTGCCAAAAACTGGCTGCTGACAATTTAACATGAATACAGTTCTTAGGCTGAAATTGTGCTGTCATTTTCACATTTTCTCATTGATTATTTGCTTGTGTGCGATCATTCAGTGGTAAAGATATGACGATATGATGCACCACTTGAAACATTTATTCATGTGGCAGGTCGACAATTTTCATCAAGAACGCTTAATTGAGTTTCGTATCACTAATTATATCATATGTTTTGCTTGTCTCCAAATACAGTCGCACTCATACATGTCATTTATCCTCTCCTTTGATGTTTTGATTTGCACATTTTATGTTTGTGTCGCTGTATGTTTACTTTTATTTTTCTAGTTGCAACTCCCAGTCAGTTGAGCTAAAAAGAATGGTGAACGTTTTTCTCTCAATGTCTAGGTTTCCAAAGTGGAAAAGGTTGTAATAGTCCCTCTCGGACTGGTATAAAGATTGATTTACTTTACATACGCACCACCGAACATAATAAAATCGGCTTTTCAAAATACATAGGATGTTAGATTATGTTTATGCAATTTTCTGACTGTTGAGTCAACATTATTCCAAAACCAACACCCACACCTCTAGTGCATGAAAATGTTTTAAGTATTCTTTGTTTCTATGGGCTGACATATTGGTCTACAATCGAATCATATATGTTGCAACTTATATGACCCTTTTTTCTCAAAATTTTGCAGGTACGCAGAAATTACAGAATGGAGCAATAAGCCCACGATCAAGGTCGCTGTCACTGTTGATGCCCAGGCTATAGTTGACTTGATGATGGAAAGGCTTATGAATTCTTAGTGTGATAAAAAATGTGTAAGCAAGTTGGTTATTTGCGAGCTCTGCCTTTTCACACGTGCGGTTCTGCCGCGAAAGAACGGTTGCATGAATTGTGACGGACTGACGCAAACTGTAGCATGGCTCGTCTTTAAATCTCTTGCGAGGTGGAGAGAGGCCAAATCCTGTAGTTCTTATAAACCATGGAAAGAGGATTAGTTGCCTCATTGTCCAATTGAATAAGATTATTGTGCCAAGCAAAACTTACTATTCGAAAGAAAAAAAAAAAAAAAAAAGAGAAGAAAAAGTGCCAAGCAAAGCAAGTTGTGATTTGAATTTTTGGTTGGTACAAGTTGTTATTTACTTCAGTTTTTTTTGAACGTTTTCGAAGTTTGACCCTTGTACTGTAAATTCAGGTGCTCAAACGGTCAAACCTTCTGCAGCTCTCCTCTTCCATGCAAAATCTCAGCTGTCTGATGCTCATCCTAAATTCAGTCGGTAAGGGCCCGTTTGGATGTGGGCTAGAACCGGGAATAGCGGGTTTATTCTCCTTATTCTATCAAACGCATCTGGAATCATTTGGTATTGCTTATCCCAGAACAACTAGAATAAGCTGGAACAACAGTTCTTACCCATTATTTTATAATTTTTTTTTTACCAAACTACGCCTCCTTCCCTTCTTTCTATCTTTCCAATACACTCTCATCATCACAAATCCTTCTCTCTTCTTTCTCTCTTTTTCTTATTCCCAATACACTCTCATCATCACAAATCCCTCTCTCTCCTCTCTCTTTCTATCACATATTAACTTTTGAGTGCAAAAAGATAATTTACCTAACTTATCTTCTTTATTTCTCTTATTCCTCATTATTAAACCAAATACAAAATCTCTTATCCCTGGAACCATTTCAAACGTTTTTTCGCTCTAGTTCCGTACTTTATACTTATCTCCGGTTTAGCTAATTCTACCTTAATCCGATTCCAAACGCAGCCTAAGTTACTCCAATAAACTTCGAAGTTTGTATGCGTGATTGTATAAAAGAGAAAGCCGAAGGTCGGGTATTTTAAGATCGATCATGGCCTTATTTTCATCTTATTCTTTTCCTTGTGCTTGGTTGTATGTAAAAGTGTCAGAAAATATTTTTCTGCCGGAAAACGATTTCATCGAGTGTTTGGTTCAACCTGCAGCTACTCTAATGGCTATCGGTTTACCAATCGTTTGGAAAATATAATTTTCTTTGAGGTCCTGTGGGACACTGCAATACATCAACTAAATAAACAACGCCTTCGTGTTCTGAATTATATTAAATGAACTGACGCTCAGGAGTAGATTTTCTTAATTAAAGTTCCTCTAGCAAAGTGGAACATTACTGTAGTCTAATTAAGCAAGGAAAGGTACAACTCCCTCGTTACATAACTTCACTTTATCTCCTGCTTTTTAACCAACCAATCATTCTCCTTCGCTCGTGAAATGCAATACGAATGAGTAAATTTCATAATAAATGCGCAACATACGCATAAATGAGCAATGCTACACGTACACCCCGAAGGGGTGTATATCATACACCTCCACCATTTTAATGGTGGCGATATCTTTTACGGGTCACATCGATTGACCCATCATCACACCCCACCCATTGGATGGGTGGGGTGTGTGATATACACCCCGAATGGGGTGTACGGGTAGCATTTTCCCGCATAAATACATGTTTTAACTGTCCTTCATGTTTCCATTTGAGAGAAGAATTAATTACAAATAAGCTCAGTAATAAATCCGCTGTTAATTGTTTAATTGCTTCAACTAAGACTAAATACATGTATCAAGATGCAGGTTAAAGCAATTGGTTGATAGTGAGTAAGTTTTTTTTTTTTTTTTTTTTTTTTTTTTTTTTTTTTTGAGAAAAGGCAGCAAGTTGTCGCTTCATTCATAGATAGATGAACTCAGCTACAAAGTTGAGACAACTAGGCCTCAAAAAAAAATAAAATAAATAAATATCAGCCACAAAAGGAGCTCCAATCTGATAAAAAAAAAAGATATCGGCCACAAAAGGAGCTCCAATCAGATCTAAAACCGTAGATATCAGCTCGCAGGTTGCCTAGACTTTGCTTTTTACTTTCGAAACACCAGCTATTGCGCTCCAACCATAAGGTCCACCAAGTAGCTGCAATGGTTATCAATTCCTTTCTCCCGTAAGCTCTTTTTTAGCTTTTTCTTGTATCCCACAGTTTGTCGACAGATGGGTAATTTGTTTAGGAGCAAGCCTTCCAGCAGGACTCGCGAAGTGTCACAACATACAAAGAGATGATCTGCAGTCTCTGTAGCTCCCGAACAAAGAGTACATATGCCCGGCCCAGACCAACCCTTTCTAAGCAATATGTCAGCGGTCAAGACCCTGCATCTTAAGACTAACCAAATAAAAATTTTTACTTTCAAGAGAATTTTGATCTTCCAAAGTTAAACAAACCGCCTGTCTGTTTCTCCGCTAAATTGCAGAAATCGATACATTGAATTGACCGTGAAGCATTCCGATTGCGTCCAACGCCATCTGATGACATCACTTCTGTCTGTCAGTTGCACACTTGCAAGCGTATCCTGCAACTTCCGTAAAGTGCTATCATCCCGTGCTGAGCTTGTAACAACGCCCGTAAGTATTTTTCCCCACCTCCATCCATTTTCTCCAAAACAATCTTTCACCCTGATGTTCTTGTTTAGTACAGATTTGAAAATACCAGGAAATTGAGTTAGAAGAGTCGAATTCCCTAACCAAATATCCAACCAAAAGCACGTCCTTCCCCCGTCTTCAACCAAGTAGCTGGTACCACACTTAAAAATATCCCTGGTCTCTAGAACACTCCGCCACCACTGAGAGTGTGGTTTGAACGAAACCCCTTCTTTGAGTGGCCTCCTGCGTCTGTAGTAATTTCCTTGGATGATTGGTCTCCATAGGTTGGGCGTAGGGGAGAGAAACCTCCACCACCACCTCCCTAGTAGGGCTAGGTTCAACGTCTCCAGATCCTTGACCCCTAGACCACCATCTATTCTATCCCTGCATACCACCTTCCAATTTACTAAACATTGACCCCCTTTTATGGTAGACCCTCCTTTCCAGAAGAAAGCCCTCCGAAGCGATTCAATACGTCGTAAGACCCATTTGGGGTCTTTGAAGACAGAGAAGAAATAAAGGGATAGGTTCGAAAGAACCGAGTTTACTAAGATGAGCCGCTCTCCCTAGGAAAGGAGTTTGGCCTGCCAACCCTCAATTCTGTTCTCGATTTTATTGATGATACCCAACCAGTTCTCCTTCCGAATACGGCCTCGCATTAGGGGAAACCCAAGGTACCTAATCGGGAATTATCCCAGATTGCACTCAATGATCCCCACTAGTCTTTCTCCCCTAGTGTCTCCACAGCCGAGATAAAAAAGCTCATACTTGTTTCTATTAATCTTAAAGCCCGATGCCCACTCAAATAACTGCCACACAAATCGTAGGTTACGCACTTACCTATCTTTTGCTTCGCAAAAAAGGATAGTGTATCCGCATACTGAATAACTAAAATTTTGGCCTCTTCAGTGGGGCCCACCCCTCTAAAAAGATTATTACTGGCAGCTCTTTCCATCATCCTTGCCAATCCTTCAGCCATTAACAGATAGAGAAAAGGGGACAAGGGGTCCCCTTGCCGTAGACCCCTCTTAAGCTTAATCCACTTCGAGGGAGTCTTATTCATCAGAATTGCAACCTTAGCGTTGGCAATACATTGATCAATCCAACTGCACCATTTCTGATTCGCCCCTAGCCATTTTAAGATAACCCTGAGGAAATTCCAGTTCACTCTGTCAAAAGCCTTTTCAAAGTCCGCTTTAATAACAACACATTCTGTTTGAGCTTTCGAGTACCAGCTGATGATCTCATTTGTAGTGACAAAGGAGTCCAGGATTAGCCTACCTTTTAGGAAGGCCGTCTGCGAGGGTGAGATGATCTTGTGCATCACCTTTTCTAATCTATTCGCCAGTATCTTGGAGATGATCTTTTGGACACTACTGATGAGACAGATTGGCCTGAAGTCATTGGCAGTTTACCGATTAAGGGAAAGTGTCCCAGATTGGCCCTCCCGATCACATCAGCTAGCACAACACTTCGTCGTTGCGTTTGCCGATTAAGGAAATCGTCGGAAAGGGGAATAAAGACCTTCATCAACTATGGTCTAAATCCCCTATCCCACTGCATCTTCGACGTCCACCGAGGTTTGCGAGAAAGACAATGCTGCGCTCGATGTCCAGTTCGGAAACACACTGCACACCGCAGTGGGTCTCTGTAATCACGGATTTGATGATCGCTACCCAGATATTTGAAGCACCTATTTTTAAAGGCAAAATTAAAAGGTAGCCTACGAGCACGAGAGTCGAACAAACTCTTAGAGGATGTGTGACACCCCCGGAATTTGGATTAGTCATATATATAAATGATATAATGTGACTAAATCTCAAAACCCGGCTATAGCATTTTGGATGGTAGCAAGATCCAAGAGGTTATGACAGTTAAGCGTGCTAGAGCTAGAGTAGTTCCAGGATGGGTGATCCCCTGGGAAGTGGGGCGTCACAGTTGGTATCAGAGACATTCACCAGCCGGAAATGTGAGATAAGTCTCGGCGGAGCCAGGGTTATATAGCGGGTAGAGCGAGGCTCCCCGGCTAATGACCATTGTGGATAGAGTGCAGCTCCCCACAAGGTCGGCTAAGGCTAGCGAGACGAGTCTCACATCGCCTGGTGCTTGTGAGTGTGCTTGAGTCTGACGTGGACGTCAGGGCTTAAAAGGGGAAAGAATGTGACACCCCCAGAATTTGGATTAGTCCTATATATAAATGATATAATATGACTAAATCTCAAAACCCGGCTATAGTATTTTGGATGGTAGCAAGATCCAAGAGGTTATGAGAGTTAAGCGTGCTAGAGCTAGAGTAGTTCTAGGATGGGTGACCCCCTAGGAAGTGGGGCGTCACAGGAGGTCTCCATGCTATGCTGTGGAGGAGGGTAGGGTGCTTGAGAAGGGCATCTTTATAAGACAACATCTCCGTCTTCAACGAGTTATGGTGTTCCCTTGGGGCCCCATTCGGACAACTCTGGGTAAAGCGGTTCGCCACCTGAGATTTGTCAATCTGGGAGGAGTCGACCACTAGACTGCTGGTCCTCAACACAGAATCTACAGCAAAATTAGCCGCCGCACTCGGAGACCACATGCATAAGGGGGCTCCATGGAAATCCGCCTAGGTAACCTTGCGCTTTGTCGTCAAGCATTTGTTTACAGTGGCCGAGTAGTCACAAGAGGGTAGCAGAGTTGACTGGACATACAAGGAATCATCTCCATGCGAAGAAGACCTCCAGTTGGCTCCTCGAGGAGTGAGTAGACTACCCCCCTGGGAAAGCAACTGGGAAGTAGAGTAGTCATCTGCGTCACGTCTACTCCGATGATCTCTCGGCAGTCTTGGCAGCTCCCCTCTCCCATCACTGAAGGGACACCTCTTGACGGTCTTGTCAACTGAGGGGAACCTCTCCTTGTCTGTCTTAACATCCCAACAGCTCACCTTGCAACCACGAGACGACCCCACTACCTCCTCCCACCGCCTCTCCGCACCACGACTCTCGCCCTTACTCTTCTCAAGCCAAACTCTTTGTAGACCCCAGCTCCTGAAGCTTACACCCTCTTGTGATCATTCTTTTTTTCCCAATTTTGAAGCTGGATAGTGAGTAAATTTCTGAACTAATTTTGAAGCTGGATAAGATATAAAATTGGCTGGTCCAGGAATAATCTGTTTGGAGCGAGTTATTGAACTTTTTATCTGGATCGGACGGCAACTCAAGTCTCAAACTCGAGCGTGTAAACGGACGCTAAAAAAAGAAAGAAAAAGAAACGCTTCTTCCCCCATCGTAAGTTCGTAACGCACCAACGTGTCGGAGAATATCCAAGGAATGGCACAATCGTAAATACACCGGAAAAGTCGGGGCTCTTTCCTAATGAGGATGCGTTCACAACTTGCTATTCTCGCCGGGGGATCGGCGTCGCCCCCACCATTTTCGCCTCGGGCCTATAAATACCCGTCGGAGCTCGTCCCCTCTCTTTTCGAGAATTCTCCTCTCCGCTATTCTCCGCCCTCGCGGGCCATTATCGTCGACGAGCGAAGCCGCGCAAAAACCCTAATTCGATGGCGCAGGAGATCCCGGATCAAACCCTAGAAATCCCCGACGACCCGATCGCCTCCCCCGACCCCGATCCCGCCGAGCCCGCGCTCGCGCGGAGCGGATCCGCAAGCCGCCTCAACGCCCGGGCGCCGGAGTTCGTCCCCCGCGCCGCAGGGGGCGCGGATCGGGGGGAGGTGCACCCTCCGGCGCCCTCGCCGCGGCTGGTGCCGATCCACCCCGCGGCGCCCCCGTCGGTGATCCACGTGTTCCAACCGGCCCCGCCGAGCCCGTCCTTCTTCTCCTCCGGGGCGGTCCCGGGAGGTTTTGAGTATTATGGGGTCGGAGGCGCGGGGTTTGGGGAGCACGAGGTGGTTCAGGGGCCGGTTGATCCAGATCCGTCGCCGCCGCCCCCGCCGCCGCCGGCTAAGGAGGGTCTTTCGGATGAGGTTGTTCAGAAGATCACCAAGCAGGTCGGTGCCCCTTGTGTTTGTAAAGTGTTTTTTTCTTTTTCCAATTTTTTTGTGCTTCAGATCTCGTTTAGTGGATGTATTACGCGAAAAGAAGGATTTTGGTAGGCAATTCATCCGCCAAGAGTGTAATTTTTTTAATCTAGTACCTAATTCAGGAGCACAGCATGATATATCCTAACATAGTTGTTGTATTTTTTTTTTTTTTTTTTTGTCCTATGCGTATTGTTAGTTGGAGATCATAGTTAAAAAGGAAGATAATAAAACAGGGCAGGAGTTTTGTGTTATATGACGAACTTAAAATTGATTGTACTCCTGGCATCTTCCCATTCTTACTGATAGATGGAATATACAAGCGATAAGTTGAAATTGGGTGATGTCATTGTCGACCGAGGCGGACAAGTCTTGCTTTTGCAAGGCAAGTGCACTAAACTGGGAACCTTGATGTGGGGGTAGCCGTTATTGTGGCGGCCGGTGATCCTTATTAATTTTTTTCACTAGGAAACTTTCTCTCAAACAGATAATAGAAAAAGTGATTCTACTCCTGCATTTATCATTTGAGCAAGAAGATGAATGCCGTTTCACGCAAGGTGAAATTTTTGCTATCGTGCATCTATCTGATTCCTCTTCAGGCACGTACAGCATGTTTAGATTTTTATATTCTGCTGGGCTTAGTCAATTACCGATCTTAATCAATAGGGGGATTGTTAGAAATTGCTAAAGTACATGGTTAGAGCGTAGACGATACTGAAATTGCTGTTTGTTATAAAATATGATTATAGAAGCAATTTTATAGTTCTACAGATTTCCCTGTGCAGACTATCTGTAGTAATATGATTAGTATACGGTGGTTTCTTTTTAGCTAAGAATTTTCTGCAGCAGTCTTATTAGATGTTAATGAATTCAGAATGACCTCCTGTAACTTACCTTAGTGATGCAATTTTCTGCTTAGAAGATAGATTGATGGGTAAGGACCACTATACAATCTTTTCCTATGTGAAATTCTACTGGTTGTTTTGAACTGGCATTTCTACCATCTAGCTGCTTGATTTACTATTTGGTTGGCATGCCAAAAGTATGAGCCGACTAATTTTTGGAATTATTTAACACAATTCTCTATCTAACCCTAAGGCTTGACAAGTTTGTTGGTCGAATGTCTGCTTCTTTTTGATCTAATTTATTCTGGATTTCTCTTTATCTTTTTCAATTTTAAATTGTTCTAAATGCAGCGGTGAAGCTACTGATATAGATTTACTATTATGTGATGATCCCTTGAGGTTTATTTGGCCTATTACTTCTCTTAATATTTGTCTGTCCTTGTTCACTCGATGCTGATAATATCACTTTTTGTTCATGAAGATTAATGATTGAATATCCTTCCTATCTAACTTCTCGTGGTCCATTACACTTAATTTGACAGGTGGAGTATTATTTCAGTGATGCAAACCTGGCAACTACTGAACACTTGATGAGGTTTATTACTAAAGATTCAGAGGGATTCGGTAAATTGAAAGATTTCTATATTTAAGTATTGGCTGGCATGTAATTTCTGTTCCGTATTGGTATTTAACACGCTAACTAAAGATCTGGCATCTGCATGATTCCCTTTTGAAGTAAAAGTATGTCTATCTGTAATTTCTTCTAAAGAAATCTCAAATTTTAAATAGGAAGATTTTCGTGATGTACAGGGTAGTTTTTGAACTTATGAACTTTGATGGAATTAGGGTTCTGTTTTTTTTCTTAATGCTATTAGAGTGCGCATAAATTATCCTAGGACCTCAGGTTCTTAAACCTCCTTACATTTTTCTTCCTCTCTGTCCTCCCCTAGATTTAAAGATTTGTGGACTCGATTTTGAGATGAATTTAGACAACTCGTGCTCATTTTAAGGCATGGATCATGGAAACAGTATTTCTGCTCCTAAAAGTCAGCACTTTCATACTCTTACATTGAGTAGTTTGGCTGTTCATCTTCTGAAGTCATTAGAACATTGAAGTAATTACTAATTGGCATTATCATGCTCTTACATTCATCAAACAGTTGATAGTTGAAGTTGTATTATAGAAGGAAAAAAAAAAATCATTACTCGTTTTTTGTTGTTTAATAAACTAATATCACCTGCTCCTGTTCTATGCAGTGCCAATATCAGTTATCGCTGCTTTTAAGAAAATCAAAGCTTTAGTCCACAACAATTCTTTTCTTGCTAATGCTCTCCGGACTTCCTCGAAACTTGTAAGTTTTTTACATGATTTCATTGGCTTCAGTTCACTGCTCGCTTGTTTTATTCTGCCATCCCTTTTCCTCATTAATGAAAAAAGTTGACATTGTGCTGCTAATACAAGTACTTGTTGAATGCTACAGTATGTAAGTAGAAAGTTATTTAATGCATTTATTGCCTTCAATCTGAGCAGGTTGTTAGCGATGATGGGAAAAAAGTCCGGCGTCAGCAGCCCTTTACAGAAGCAGATGTCGAAGAACTCCAGGTAACTTTCAGTTATTTCCCTACTAGATTACCAAATTGGAATTATGAACCACCATTGTCTGATTTCCCCTCTTGTAGTCACGCATCATTGTTGCTGAGAATCTACCAGAGGATCATTGTTACCAGAACCTTCTGAAGGTTTTCTCTGTTGTTGGCAGGTAGGTTTCTTTGCAATATCATTCTTTTCTTTTTAGTAAAAAATGAAGGCAGAAAAATTAATTGCTTGAATTAATGATGTGATGCAGTGTCAAGACAATACGTACTTGCTATCCTCAGACTCCCAATGGTACTGCTCCTGTAACTAACAGGTCTGCAAAACTGGATATGCTTTTCGCCAACAAGGTAGGTATTTTATAATTCTACAACTCTCATGTTATCAAGGGGCCACAAGATTATGATCTGATATTTGTGTATTGTAATTCCAATTTGATATCATGCTAGTGATGTAAAACACTCGTGCTGGCTCATAAGAAGCTCTTGCCTGAAAAGTGTGTCTAAGTGCTATGCTGGTTGCTTATTAGAACAGCCATTGTGCCACTCTTTCTCAGGACTCCAGCCAACTTTCTGACTGATCCCTAATTGAAGTGAAGTTCTAGATTGATGTGGTTCTTTTACAGGTTTTTTTAGAGACTGTTTTTGAATAATCCTAATTTATAATACTGGACTTTGTAAAACTGTTCAGTTGAGTGTTGCTAATTTTAATTATTATTTTTGCTGAGCCTCTTGATGCATACGTTATCATGATAATACTACTCAATGTAGTACAGACCGCAGAAAGTTTGTGGAAGGAAGTAGTTGATTGTGCAATATCTTTAGTTGTTTCTATTCTTAGTGACTACCATTTATCAATGAATCATATAAAGGAGTTCATTTAAGATTGCAGAACTGGTTTAGTTGTGTCATTTATAGATGAAAAGAAGTGCAAACATTATAGTTGCCAAAAGCAGCCTTTAGATTATCTTCTATCTGCCTTAAATTAAATTGAGTTTGCAAAATAATATAGAAACAGACTCAACTCGCTCAGATTGACAGAGTTGGGTACAGCATTTCCGAGCACATATTTTATTGTTTGCTCTGGTTAGACTTCCGAACAGCTTGATCTTGAAGTGCCTTTGTAGTCTAAATCATATTTATGCATTTATTTATTTGTTCTGGAACTTAATGTTAGATATTTCTTCGAATTGATTTTTTTTCCCCTTCGATAATTTTGATGTGTAGCTGCATGCATTTGTGGAGTACGAGACTGTTGACGATGCCGAGAAAGCAGTAAGTGGCAAAATAGAGATTGAAGTTTTACTGTGTATGTTGCCGTGCACTTATTCTCTGAGCTTTTGTCTATTACTCTGGATACAGGTTGCTGAGTTAAATGATGAGAGGAACTGGAGAAGTGGGCTTAGAGTTCGTTTACTGAACAAATGCATGGTACCGAAGAATTTTGCACTTCAAATCAGTTTCTTTTTGCTAAACCATTCTCTGTCATTTCATTAAATATTTTACTGAGCTTTTAGGTATTGTTGTCTGGAGTATTATACTTGTCCAATCCATGCATTAGGAAGGTTAGATTTCTTTTGATCTGTAGTAATAGTTAAAAGGGATTCTAGTATGTTCATTCTTTACTTATTTATTTTTTAAATAATGCAAAACCCCCTTCTAAATATAGTGGTATATTATTTGTATGTTGACATTATTGACTTTATGGGCTTTCTTCTTTTTTTTTTGGAAATTTTGGGACCTATCATGGCTGTAGTATGTATATGCATTATTCTATGTTGCTCGATAACCGAAATTTTTGTTATAGTACAACACCTCATTGCTTCGTCTCTAAATCCAGACAAAGCAAGGGGTAGGTCGAGGGCGAAAGGGAGGGCATGAAGGTGACGGGAACGGAGAGGAGGAGGATGTCTCCACATCGGACCACCCACATGAGAAGCATCTAGAAGATAACTCTCAACCATCTGAACCAACAAATGAGCATGTGGTAAGCCACTGGGTTTTCTATTGCTCTCTTCCACTCAGCTGCTTTTTTTCCATTTCGGCCTGCTCTTCATGATTCTCCTGTTGCATTATTTATTTTATTGGGGTATTATCAAATAGCACTTAATAGCTGGATCTTTGTTAACAGAAACCGATGTTTAGTTCATTAGTTGTAAGGAATCAAAGTTTGGTGGCCTAAGTGAAATTTTACTAAAAGTTCGTGACTAGTGATGTCATTTACCTGTGAATTTGCTACACCTAAGTGCCCTTGTCAAATTTCTGAAGACCTTGTCTAAGTTGAAGATTTTCTAAAGAATTCAAATTATTCCGTGGACAGGCAGAGGAGAGTTTCAATGAGAAGGAAACTGGCATAAGGCGAGGGAAAGGCCGTGGCCGCGGGAGGGGACGAGGGCGTGGCCACCACAATAACCGCAATGGAGGGAACCACCATGTTGGCACTCCACCCTCTAGCCACCTGTTTCACACCGAGCCACCAGCTGGTGCAAACAAACAGCCTCCCGGACCTCGGATGCCAGATGGGACAAGAGGATTCACGATGGGTAGGGGAAAGCTGCTGACATCTACCAGCACCACTTGAAGAAGATTTCGCAGTATTTAATATTTGTATGTCGCTTATCATGTTTGGTGTGCTGTTGATAGAGTGATTTTAATATGCATTGCTTGTCACTGGTGTGCGACCGTCCAGAAATGTGTTGTCTTATATTTTGCGGATTAGAGACAGTGCGTGCTGTTCAATGTGTGCTATACTTTGGCCCTTTGAGGAGCATTTTGGTTTCTCTTTTTTTTAGACTATTTATATCCTCTTTTTTTTCTTTTTTGTCTTTTCTTATCTTCTTTTTTTTTTTTTAAAAAAAATATTCTACAAGTCTGGTGTAGACAAAGAAAAGAAAAGACAAAAAAAAAAGGTGCAGTAGAACTCCATGGTATTTAGTATGTTATATATTGCAGAACTACTTTCGTTTTTTTTTTATCCATGGGTGTTTGTTTTTTGTTTTTTGATTTTTTTAACATAAAGTATAAGATATTGGATTGCCTAAGTTTGATTGAAAAGTTTCGTTGATAGTGCTCAGTTCTCCTGTTTTTGTGATTTTCTGTGCAGATGTAAAAACTAGGTAAAAATGTCACTATGTTGAAATGGATGTCTAAACTTAAAAGAGGACAGTGCTGGCTTTAAGGGATCAGTATTTTGTTATATGCCGAGAGGTCAGGTTGGATCGAGTCACGTTCAAAATGGCATAAGGCTGATCTGAGCTGAGTTATGTTTGAAGTGGCGTGAGGCTGGTTAGATTAAGTCACAATTGAAATCTATGAATATTATGTCCATACGCTTTAAGTGAATTGGTTGTATATTTTTAACCGCTCAAATTTTTGAGATTAACAGGTAGCGGACAGCCCGGAGAAGTGATAACTTTGTGTGGCATTGGTATTCACTTCTGCTATTTAAGGTTTTGATTTCAGTAGCTAGCCATCCATTATTTTGATTTTTCTGAAAAAGTGTTCTATGCGATTGCTATTAAGTAATAAAATATTCTAGTAGATTAAAGAATGTTCTCTCAAGTAACGAGAGAATGGTTAAATCAAAAATGGCCAAAGCTCATAAACTATATGTAAAAATTTGAAGTTGAGGTATTCATTTCAATGTGCGCCCAAGCCAAGAATCATGAACACAGCATTGGACCAAGAAAATTTAGCAGTAACACTTCACTCTAATATTTTATTTGTTTATCTGTGACAATTCAGTGAATTCAAACACTTCTAACCCTCTCTATTGAAAATGCGAGCAGTCGTCGAAGCAGAAGATACATTTCGGCTGGGTGCGGTAGTAGATGCAGGCGCAGCACTTCTTGTCGCAGGGCGCCGGACAAGCTATCCAACAACAAAGAGATCATCAAACAAAGCAATGGAGAAGAACACTACGGTTACATTCGGAGTATCTTCTACTTAGCCCATAAACTTTTCTCTTTCAAAGTTCCTAAAATACTTTTCCCTCGCATCATCCACCTTTCCTCCATCTTTAATTTTGTAAAAAAGTAAGATAGTCATTTTACAAGATTGAAGTGAACAGAAATGTTGCAGTGCTGCAAAATTACAGAGACTTGCACATTTTCCCAAACCAAAATGAAACACATTCTACTGTTCAAAAATAAGATGGAACTGAAAGTAGCATCTCACCCACTGCCAAGCCATTCTTTGAGTACTCAATGTACGGCAGCAGCTTGCGCGCCGGCAGTGCGGCCGAGTGCGCGACCTCCGACGACAGCATTGCTACCACAACCAAGAAAATGACTACCAAATTGAGCCCCTTCATTTGTCCTGAGAATGCTTGTGCTTTTTGGAGAAATGCATGTGAAATGATGTGAAGGGCAAGTACTACTTATATAATGAAGTGTGAAATGTGTAGGGTAAGACATTTTCTGGATATGCTGTAAAGATATGCAGGTGCATGAAAAATTTATGTCAGTGCGTAAAATTAGTGTAATCCATAGATATGCTGAATTCCTTATGGATTGCAAATTTTGTTTTTTTAGGTGCTTTAGTGATTATTAGCCTTTTTGTCTCACATTGCACATCACACTATTTTGATGTTAAAATATCTGGTAATAACTCATGTCTATGAAAGCTTTTATTTACCATTTCAATGTAGGAATTTGTCCATTTACAGAATAATTTATCTTAATTCTAACCAAATGAGTAGAAAGCTATTTTAAATCAAATATTATAGCTTTTTAAATAAATGGAAGAGATGATATTTATATATTGGAGAACAAATTCATAAAGAGGCCTATTATTTGGGTCGTACAATGGGTCTTGTAGGCCCAATTTAGTTGTGGGCCTTCAATACCTCTTCCCTGTTGTCTGTTGTGTCTTGTACCCCTTTCGCATCAGTGAAAGCGAATACAAAGTCCAAACAACGTTGTCCTCCTCCTCCTCCTTCTCTCTCTCTCTCTCTCTCTCTCTCTCTCTCTCTCTCTCTCTGCCCGCGATCTCGCCATGGGAGACTCACTTCCTCCAAACCCTAACCCTAGCTCGCCCCCGTCGCTCCCTCCGCCGCCACCCTCTTCTCCCTCTCCCCAGAGCTCCGCCGCTTGCTGCGGCGGCGGCGGCGGCCTCCTCGGCGTGCGCCGCCCCCGGATCCGGGTGACCTCGGAGTTCGATAGCGAGAGCTCCCTCTTCCTCCACAAGCTCTCGTGCAAGCTCTTCGACGGGCTCGCGAAGCTGAAGCTCTCGTTCCAGAACGACCCCAAGGGCGGCGTCGTCTTCCCCGAGCTCGCCTTCATCACGAAGCACTTCTCCGTCCTCTACGACCCCGAATCGCGCAACGCGCTCCTCAAGGGCTCCTTCGACCTCGCCGATTCGTTGCAAGTTCGAGCCACCCACGACGTTAAGGTCCACTCCCCAGTGCTTCTCCATCTCTCGTGTCTAAAAACCTTTTCTTGGTGCGTCTAATCTAGCTGTTTGTTTCTAGTTCGGTTCGCCTTTGATGTGCTCTTTGAGCTGTCCAAGATTTGATGGTGTGCAATTGGATGTATGAGTTAGATGAATTTGTTATGATAGGTGGAAAAAAAGAATATTGGCATAGGTGTTCTTAATTGAGTGTGGAAGAAATTTGGAAAAGGTTAAATTCTCACTTTTAGTATGAAATTCGAATTTTCTGTCTGTGTATGGAAGAAATTTGTGTATTTGAAATCCTTGACAGCTGCTGCTTATTAGTCCCTGAACCTCTTGTTTGATGTGATTGAGTTTTATAAGTGAAGATTTCGAGGTGAACTTAATGCCAATATAGGGTTCGTATAAGATTAAGAAGTGAGAAAGTTGGAATTTTCAAATTCTCTTCTCACACGATGAGGTTTTTTTCATCATTTAGCCACAGGTGATTCAATTTCACAGTTCTGATGTATTCGTAAGTCCATTATCAGATTTGTATATAAATGGATTTGAGTTTGAGTTGCTTGTTTTGCGCTCAATAGTATAGTGTGGTTGGGGTTTGTGTAACGATGTTGCCACATGGTTTGGCTAAGCAGAGCCAGGTAATTGGAAACAAAACACGTAGCGTTTGTGGCTGTAGCGGGAAGCTGACATGAGATTCTAGGCCCCAAAAGAAAAGGTAGTTGTACCGAAACAAAATAATTTTCTTGGTAGGTGTGATCCGTTGAACATAGATCCAATTTTTCCATTTTTTTGATTCTTTAGAATTTTTTTTTTTCCGCTTCTGGTGGTATAAAAATGCCTCTGTGCCTGGATATCTTATGTGCCTGGATATCTTATTCGTCTCTCCAGAAAAATGAATATCTCCCGAAAAGATTTTAAGTTCAATATATATATATTTTTTCTCCGCTCGGACTAATCCGCCTACTTGGCTTCTTGTATTTACCATAACATATGAACAGTAAGAACTAGAATTCTTATCGATACTGGAACTCATAGGGAAGAAAATAGATTTATGGATGGAATCAAATATGCAGTATTTATAGAAAAAAGTATTCGGTTATTGGGGAACAATCAATATACTTCTAATGTCGAATCTGGATCAACTAGGATAGAAATAAAGCATTGGGTCGAACTCTTCTTTGGTGTCAAGGTAACATGAGATTCTAGGCCCCAAAAGAAAAGGCTCCAATTTGAAGTTTTTTACCTCTACCTGCTCTATGCAAACTCTCTGAGGATTTGAATAACAGAGCTATTACACCCTTTGATCGTCAATTCAAACAACCCTATTGTAGATACTCCGACTAACCTAAACAGACCTGAAGCTTTATGAACATATTTACATTCTTACTATCTTCCTCAATATTATTCGTGTTAAAATTGTTGTATTAAACTGAACCTTCTAATATGGTGAACATTTTGTATTATTTACCCCTTTCTAAAGCTGTAGTATCATATCAAAATTTCCTCCTACTCCCACATAATGTTGTTTGACTATACTGAAGCTCAATTGTTTTGTTGTCCTAAACTTTACTCTTTGTTGTGACTGCCAATTTGTATGAGTAACTAATTAGGTTTTGTGATGAGTATTTCTATTTTAGCCTTATTAATATTTTCTTCACAAGTGTATGGGTCATTTCGGGGTTATCGACATTGTTCGTAGTAAAACTATGCAGTCATTTTTTTAGACTGCTCGTGTTTCAGACCGACCGGATTGGAGATCGAGATTATATTCATGTAGGCTATTCGGCGCGCTGCCTATCTCTTTCTTGCACTTCTGAAAATAAAAAGTCTATTATTTCTTGCCTTCACTTGGGTACTTTCTTTGGTTTCAAGTTTCACTATAGAAAGGTGCGTGTTCTCGATCTTATATCGCCTTTTCTCTATTTTATGTAACATACTTATGGAGAATTTCTCTCCTTGAAAATCATTCATTTTCAGCTGATATCTTCAAGCTACCTTAATTCCTAATTTGATCATGCCTGAGCCATGTACTTGTGGAAAAGTTTGAGCTTATGAAGTTTTAATGTTACCTAGACATTCCATATTGTTCTGCACTATTTATCTTGCTAAAATTTTGTCAGCGTATGTATACTAATTTGATCAACATCTGTCAAATTTTGATAATGCGTTCTATGATTTCTGTCTAAATTACATCTGAATATGCAATACCACTAAAACATGATCTCAATTCTGTTATTTTGCAGAAAATTCATAATGTTAAAATTATGTCTTTTGTTTGAAAATGTGACACAAAAACCATGCTATTTGAACAATTGGCTAGGACTGATATGAATACATGGTTGTCATTTTTGCAGTCTAAACTTTGATGGTATGTGTTCATTCTCATTGTTAATTTTTGATAATTCTCTCTCTCATGCTGAATTTTTTTTTTCTGTGTCCCTGTATTTCTCAGTATTTAAGGGTTTAGACTTTGGACAAGTGTGCACTGGGTATCTTACCTATTTGATACATATCCTTGTTAGTTTTCAGGATTTTTACATATATTGAATTTTTGTTCACAGGAGCAACAAGGAGAAGTGGCAATGATAGCAAAATTGGGCGATCCGTCATACAAGCTGGAATTATCATCTTTCGTTCCATCTGTTGGATTGGTAACTCTAGCCATTGTCCTTATAAGAGGATAGTAAAAGATTTGGAGTTTTCCGCCAAGTGTGCTTGAATGACCCAAATGAAATGGTTATAACTTTTGCAGCCAAAAACAACTTTCCATTTTCCCCTCGGTGAAGTTTCAGTCGCGGAGAAGAAAACCGATGAAGGCGAGAAAATATTGTCGGTAAACGGAATTGTACAATCTCGTCTTTTGAATGGATTTTGTGCTGCACACTACAGGGATAATGACTTGAATTTGAGATATTGCTATAAGGTAATTGATCATTCAATTTTTCTTCAGTATTATATTATTATTATAGCTATTATTGGTTTTTTCTAATGTGATCTTTATAAAAGATTGCTATGGTTTTTTGGTAGGATGATGAATTATCATTTATTCCTAGCATCACCTTACCTTCAAATGCACTATCATTTGCACTCAAACGGCGTTTCAGTCCTTCAGATAAGTTGAGGTTAGAATTCATTATTGCTTGTTTTACTGTAAGTCGAATATTTAAAACACTTCCACCAATTTAGTAATGCCTTTCGCTATCAAATAGGGCTATACTACGTTAAACAACTTTACTTCCAATATAGTAGTAGTGAATTCTGCAGTGGATATAAACTGTCGAATGTGGAAAATAAATTAGTACAAAATTAGTTTTTTGGTTGGTTCAGTACTAATATTTTAAGTTGAGCATCTATTTTTAATTTGATGAAAAACTATATGATACATTAGTAGCAAATAATTGTTAGCTCTGCCCTTCCTTATATGAATGGAGTAAATAGTTAAACTATTAGTTTAGAAATACTTCATGTTCAGCTTAAATGTAATAATCAATATATCTTCTCTATGTTTTATTATTTTAGACAATTATCCATGATGACAAAGATAAAACAATGAATAATAGGGGAAAATAACTCGCATACGTCATTGTAAACTTATTTATCTTTGTGAAGCTCTAGTACAAGGAATTCTAGAGCAAATTTGTAGCCAACATGATTATCTTGACAGTAAATTTGCTTTCATACCATTGAAATTATTTTAGATAATAAAATAATTTGTTCTTATATTTTATAACAATTTTATAACTTGATATATATATATATATATATATATATATATATATATATATATATATATATATATATATATATATTTTCAAGTTACTAATGTATTCATGAATTTCTTTCTTTCAGCTACTGGTACCATTTTGACTCAAACGATTGGAGTGCGGTTTATAAGCACTATATGGATAAGGATGTCAAATTTAAGACTGGTTATGATTCTGAACTACGACTTGTATGGGCATCTCTTTGGGTAAGATTGCTATTTTTGTTTGTCGAAGTCCACAATTTCTATGTTTCCAATTGGCATTTTTTTGCTTTGAGAATTAAAATTGGAGCTTCTGCTTCTAGAATCGAGAAACTCACTTGGGCTTTGTTAAAAGCTCTAGGCATTTTATTTGAGTAACACCAGGTTAATGCTTTTCTTAATAGAGAAGTTGTTCTAAACAAACGTTGTTTCAATTTTGGAATTCGAGAGATTTAACTCAACTAAATTCTGGCTCTTAGGTTGGTGACGAGAACGGCAAAGCAAAGACGACACCTATGAAGATGAAAGCTCAGCTCATGCTCCAAACCCCTCTAGATGATATTCATAGTTCGGTTTTCATGTTTCGTGTGAAGAAGAGATGGGACTTCTGAGTCCTCTCGTCAAAACTTTCTTTCGAGCTTGATGATTTATATCTGGAGATGGATCATGCATACCACATGTGTTGTGCCATATGCTTTGGCCGAAATTCGCCGTGTGAATGAAACTGTTGCATTGATTTTCCTTTGATTCATCGCTGCTTCACACCGCATGTTTCGATAAAGCAATGTAGCCTAGCCCAAAATGGTTTGCTAGATACTGGTGAAATTAATTGCGTATTATATGCTCCTTTGGAATGGCCTTGCTTTTTTGTTCAAAAATCCTTGAATAGTTAAGTTTCAATGATACAATTAATAACAGCATAGTACAGGGTATATAAAAGAATGATCTCCCACCAGGAGTAACTCAATTAAGCAGAAGATTCAAGGAATGGGTAATCTGTGTACCCAACAACAGGATTAGAAGTGTAGCAGGTGAGCCTATCATACTTATTCAGCAGCGCGTTAAGCTCGAATCGCTTCGGCAAATCGGGATTAGCCAAGAACTGTCTCCCATAAGCCACTAGATCAGTGTAACCTTCATCCACAACTTTATTTCCTTCCTCTCTATCATACCCTCCAGCTGCAATAAAAGTTCCGCGAAAGGCCTTCCTCAGAGGAAGCAATCTATGCGGGATCTGGCGCTTTCCTTCTACAATTGCCATTCTGGGCTCGATCATGTGGCAGTAGAGAATGTTGTGCTTGTTCAGCAATTGCACCATGTAGAGCCCCAGGGCTTCCGGATTCGAGTCCCAGCAATCCATGTAGTCGGTAAAAGGTGAGAGCCGCATGCCGACTCTATCAGCTCCGATCTCATCGACCACGGCTTCGACAACCTCCAAAGCAAAGCGGCACCAGCTCCGATCTCATCGACCACGGCTTCGACAACCTCCAAAGCAAAGCGGCACCGGTTCTCGATGCTCCCCCCGTACTCGTCGGTCCGGTCATTCGCGCTGTCCTTCATGAACTGCTCGATTATGTAGCCGTGCGCGCCGTGGATCTCGACACCGTCGAAGCCTGCAAATTGTTGCAGTGTTAAGTCTAATTTGTGTCTGAACCTAATCTCTAAATTTAACCACCATCTAAAATATTACAGTCAAATTAAAATATTTAATCCTACTATACATAACTATTTTAAAATTTATGAGGGTTACGGAAAGAAATTGAATTACCAGCTTCGATGGCATTTCTCGCAGCAAGTCTAAAGTCGTCGACGATTTTAGGTATCTCGTCGGTTGTCAACCGCCGAGGAGGAGAGAATTCCTCAACACTGCCATCATGGTGAGGTTGCGGCGGGACTTGCTTGTCCGTGCTTGAGATTGGTGCTTGCCCGTTCGGCTGGAAGTCTATATACATTGTACCGAAACTAATGTTATAACAAAATTCATAAAATAAAAATAAAATTGTGAAACACCTCAACTATGTTTTCTTTAATTGTTTAAGTTATCTGATTCCCATGTTTCAATATTTTATATTTAACACTAATTTTTATGTTTGATCTTGTAAACTTTTGGTGGGCCCAAAGACATAATCTTAAATTAAATGAAACACTAAAATGAGGATATTGAAATTAGGATATTGAGAAATGTTAAGTCTGCCACTCAAAAAATAAAAAAATAGTGCTTCTAAGTTTTTTTATTGTTAAATCTATTTTTTTAATCAATTTCATCTATTAGATCATATTATTTTATGAACCACCAACTAAATTCTAATATCCTATTTGGTTCGTGAATAACGAATATTATGATAAATTTTTTTCCTTCTAAATATTTATGGATAACAGTAAATTTATATTTGATTTGTAATACTGCTATTCTCCGGAAAAAGTGAAATTATGTTTTGTTAATTTTATAATTTAGTGGATTGTTGGTGAAAAAGTATAAACCCTACGGGACCACTATAATTATAACCGTACATCCTTTCGTCTAAGGCCCAAAAAGTTAATAATACTAAGTGCTTGTACTATTGATAGTATAGTAACCAAACTTATAAAGTTTTCAATTTTTAGATTAAAAAATATACGGTTAATATGATAGTAGTCCCTTAGTGTTTAGTGGGTCGTTGGTTGAATAGTATAATTTAGGAGTTGAAAATGATCAAAGGAGTTGATCTAACGATGGAAAACTTGGTAGCATTAAGTGTTTGGTGCTATCGATAGCATAGTAGTCGAAATATATATATATATATATATATATATATATATATATATATATATATATATATATATATATATATATATATATATATAGAAAGAGAGAGAGTCGAGCTGGAATGCTATCAGTAGTAAACCGACTTAGTTGCCGCCAATTGGTTTTCGTTGATGGAACTTCTAAATCAACGATCGACACCGTTGAACATAATCTAGACACTAGAATTATATAGAAATTAAATTTCAAGTCTTTTCGATGTCATTGACCTAATAATCAAAAAATTTTAAAATTTATAATTTTAATAGTAGATATGAATCTTTTGCTCGTTTAACAATATAAAAAGATCTAAAATCAATTGAATTTTTATTAGAAAACTCTCTAAACTATTTAAAATAAGATCTATACTCTTGATCTTGATTACAAGACTCTTATCATCGCTTTTTGAAAGATTTTTATTTTCAGCCGTTCATTTTTGTGTCCACTTGATGAATAAAAAAAAAATATCAAAAAAATATAAAATTTAATTTCTAGATAGTTTGAATGGTCTAGATCGTATTTAACGGCACCGATCGTCATTTTAGAAGCTCCATCATTAAAAATAAATAAGTGACAACAGAGCTCATTTGCTAATAATAATATTCCAACGTAGCTCTCTCTCTCTCTCTCTCTCTCTCTCTCTCTCTCTCTATATATATATATATATATATATATATATATATGAGTCTAGCTATTATGCTATCGATAGCATCAAGTATTTGGTGCTATTAAATTTTTTACTGTTAGATCAATCTCTTTGATTATTTTCATCCGTTAGATCATATTATTTTTTTCAACCACCCATTAAATTCTAGAGACCATTATCAATTCAACCATATATCTTTTAATCTAATGGTTGAAAATTTAATAGTATTAATAGTATAGTATATATATATATATATATACACACACACACTAATAAAAAGAAATGAGTGATGAGATTTGCCTAAAAAAAAGTGGGCTTTGGATGGTGCATGAAAAATTACAAGTCATTTTGGTTTCTAAGCCTAGGCCCTGGTGTCAACAACAAACAACAAAATAAAAAAAAACTAAAAAAAAAAAAAAAAAAATCACATAATAGTAAATTTGCAAAAGGCCAAAAAGGAAGTAAGAGAAGGGTGAATATACCATAAGAAGAGACCCTCCCAACATGCCAAATTTGGCAAAAGAAGACACCACCCTTCTGATGCACAGCATCCACAATGGGTTTCCAAGCCTCCACCTGCTCCTTGGTCCATACCCCAGGAGTGTCAGTATACCCTTGAGCAGTGTCAGACACCCCTGTGGCTTCAGTAATCAAGAACCCACCCTGTGTTGCTCTTTGCGAGTAATACAAGATTGCATGAGGCTGGGGCACGTTTCCGTAGGATCGCTGCCGCGTCACCGGTGCCAAAACGATTCTGAAAGAATAAGAAGAAGAAATAAAATGAGAAAAAAGATGATGATAAAGAATAATTAAAGAGAAGCACCAGATCAATAAACTGCATCTAATGATATCTTTTTAACTCTGCTAACAATTAATTACCTGTGGGACAGATCGAATTTGCCCATCTTGTGTGGAGTTAGGAGAGGAACTGCTTCCATGTTAAAGATGATGAGTGTGTTGAGTAGCAGGATCTTATTCTCTTTTTTTCTTCCTCTTTAGTTAGCTCTGTGAGTGCAAATGATATAGTATAGATCGTGTTTATAGAGAAGGGAGAGTCAAAAATATAAAATTTTTTATTTTTTTTTTAAAAAAGGGAGTGGTAGTGGTGGTCGTAGTCAAAGAAAGGGCTGTTTTTTTTTTTTTTTTAATTGCTGGTGATATATATTTGTGCTCATGTCACGAATGATTTTAATTTGTCTCTACTATGCATGATTTTAATTAATTTGACTATTTAATTTTTAAAAATTTTAATTTTATTATTAATTTCTTTAATTTATTTGATTTGAAACAGTTAATAATATTTTAATAAATTTTAAAAATTAAATTATAAAATTTAATAATCGGAACAAAATAATTTATACATGAGATAAATTTTATATGTATTTACCACACGAGAGCATCATCCGTGACACTACAGTACTATACTCCAGAGCCCCACCATAGTACTACACTATTTTAATGCTCCAGGATTTTTGGTGTGTCTCAAATTAATTTGTACACAAAAATATAGTCCTTATTTGGTGTTTTTGTTAATTTCTATTTTTAAATATAAGTTTTATGCAGTAAGAAGATGCCCTTTGTTCGTTCCTGTACAGACAACTAAATATTAAAATATTAAAATATTAATTGTAATAATAGTGACTTTCATTTTTTTCTTCTTCTTCTTTGTCCCTTTTCTGAGATGCTTTTGTGTCTTCTAGCCTTCATTAATCAAATGCCATGTAATTAAAATGGCACGCAATAGAAGTTAATGTCAATTTTTTTGGAGTGCTTTCAAAATATTTTGCAACAAATAGTTTTTTACATACAATCAAATGTTGAGAACAAATAAATGCTGCAGAAGAGTCAGAACAGAGAGAAGAAATTATTTTTTTTAAAAAAGAAGGAGATTATTATAATGTTATCTGTACACCTCTTTTGAGTCATGAACTGAAACTCCAATAAACTTGAAAACCAAGGTCATCACTAAATAAAACTCTGCAAAGCTCCTATAATTCTCAATCCCTTAAATACATTCCTCAGAATACTTCCAAACACTATTACAGAAGTAAAAAGGAACTACGATACAACCGCCTGAAATCCTCACTACGTATCGACTGTTCCCGTATGTGTAAATTTGGTGTCAGCTTCTGCCATTGCCTCCATCTTGAAAATTTGCACAATTGCGGCTTACACGTTCTCCGGAGTGGAAAAGGAAAATATCCCTTCATAGCACCTAATGATCCCACGAGAAGTCGCATTTGCAGAACCTTTCGTTTGGAGAGATGTATTCACTATCATCTGCTAACAAGCCACCCTGGTTTGAAAATAATGTCTCTCTTCAAGCTACGACGACCGGTAGCTGATGATGAAGATGAATCACCTTGGTTACGATAACACTGCTCCAAAAGGAGAACAAATTAGTATAAACCTGACAATAAGGTCTTTCATGTCTACGTGCATAAACATTGAACAAAACATAGAGATCTCCTTAATTTTCGCCCTGAACTGAAATCTTATTCCCCATGTTTAGATCAAGTGTTGAGCCGTTACCCAAACATCACGGTGCACCAACTAAAACCTAGCAGAGTTTTCCAGAGTGTTCACGTACCCTGTAGCAGACAACCGAGTCATCTGGATACATAACGAAAAGCTTGGTGCCAAGGCGGGCACGACAAGAATCGCAGATGCTCTCATCATTCAACTGGACATGCCTTGATCTCTCCTCCAATCTCGTCAACCGCGCATCTAGGTTTATCGCACGTGAGAGATTATGGACAATCTAGTAAGACAAAAACAAACATGTCAAGAGTTTGCATAATCAGCTATTTATGAAATTGTAGTTTTAATTACAAGCTGTATGAAAGGTCAATGTTCTCCAGACAACCTGAAGATAATTCAGGACCCAATTCTAGAGACAAGAAAGGCAGTTCAGTCAAAACTTTTAAAAGTAACTTCATAGTTGAACACTTGGTAACCAAAAATATATATATTTACCTGTCCTTCGCGATGATGATGAACTCGAGCTCTCAACATTCTCAATATGGTATCTGATGCAAGCTGAAGAGGCATATCAGGTGACAATTTCTGCAACACGAAAGTGCAGCTTGTAAAAATCAGTGTAGAAGAAATGTATTGTGCAGTATGGCTTCGCATGGATAAATTTAGGAAAAGTAATACGCAGGTAAGAGGTGTTCTGGATATTTTCTTAAAAGATTAAGGTGTTTACTTGTTTTAATCATATTCAAGGATAGCTCAAAGACTGTGGAAGAAGATTTTAAGTAATCACATCATGGAGGATGAAGAGACACCTTATACAACTATAACACAATAAATAGATATAGAGTGGTGCAAAATCACTTCAAAAATTGTGCTTAAGAATCTTAATTCAACTCCTCTCTGAACAGTACTGGTACATGTATAACTTCACAGCAAGTATAGCTTCCATAAAAGAAGGTATTGTTGTCAGAATCTGCTCATACACAATCAAGTTTGCAAGATCTAGATTAACATGACCCTAAAAGATCAGGATACCAACCTAACATCAGGAATAAAGAACATAAAGCTACATGTTCATATTGCAATTGTTAAAAACCTTTAACCACATGATGCAGCGAATCATGTTGTCTTCAGACTGAACAAAGCATGTTCATCTGACTAAGACGTAACAAATCTTAACCCCCTTGTTTATGATCAGATTTTGACCTTGACAACATCGTGGCGACTACTAATAATTTTTTGCTCAATAAACAGGTTTCTACTTGCTAGGCACAAAATGCTACCTCTAACACTTGGAGGGGATCGAGAGACTCCCCATGATTATGAAGAAGGCGGACAGCAGCTGTAAACATTGGTTCTTTTCCATTTCGTGGATCCAAGTAGAGATCCAACAACCTGAGGCATGTGAAAGATATAGTTTAAACCTAGAATGAAGACATTATGATATATTACAACTAGAAAGAACAGCACTACGAAGATGAGCAAAACCTACTGAATATAGGCGTCATCTCGACCTATCTCGGCACAATATTGTTCAGCTGCTTCACTGTCCTCCAGCTTCCTTCAGCACAGAATAGCATAAACACAGATATAAAGTCAGGTGAAAGCAGGAGTAAACAATTTTCAACTGAGATTCTGAAGTATTCTCAATGCCAAAAGTAAATAAATAAATGTCCCAACGTATCTTACAAGGCCAAAATCTGAAGTACAATATTCTCTTGCCCCATTTTCCTGTACAAGATTGCCTGCAATAGAATTTCAAGATCCAACGCTATTAACAGCTAAACTAAAACAAAGAAGTCCAGATTAGACAATTAACATCATTTCATAGATCAAAGCCATAGAAATGCAATTATCTGAATCTGAATGACAGAACAAAGCTGATCATAAATTTAACTGGCTAACTTAGACTATACCGATGTAAAACTTCATTGCAACACATGACAACAAACTGTTAAAGATAACCGGAACAGGCTAATATGCGGCCCAAGTGACTACAAGATAACTGACCTCAATTCCTATTTTGTAGCACATAGAAGTGAGGTTGGTCACATTATTTAAGGAAGAGGCAAGAGTGCTACAGTGTAATGCAAGCAGAGAAAGAAGGAAAAGATCAAGTTCAAGCTTTATAAGATTTCAGATTAAAATCTTGACAAATATTTCTGCATATTATGGTTTTGCCCATCAAGCTATCAAGCTATCAACCTACAAGAAAAAAAAAAAAAAAAAAAAAAAAAAGAATAAACAAAAGGTTATCATATAGGGTAGCACAACCTTTTCAAGCCATAACTCTGATTCTTCAATCACATCAAGCACTTCTTCTGGATCATACAAGTCTGAAGCCTGCAGAAATAGCTGTAATCTTTCCCGCACTAAATGATTGTGACTATTTCGGGCTTCAACACTGGAATTGTCTATCACATCAATGTCTCCGTAGTTTTTGTCTTCATTTCTGGATTCCGTAGAGACTGCCTCCATCACTGATTTGGCAAGAGAAACGACATAGAGAGTATGATATTGAGGATCCTCACAGTCTTGATCCTCAATCAACCACTGCAAATATCTACAGCAGCATAAGAAATTTTGGTCATAATTATAGTCCATGTAATTTCAACAATTTAATCTTTTCTAAGAGATTTAACATCTATATAAACCGATATCTACGTGGACACATAGTATACGAGACAAACATATAAACAGACATATTCAATATATCGGCCTCCCTATTTATGAAAAAGACTCTGCATTTATCAAACAATACCTTTGACGTATCTCAGCCTTTCCAGAATCAATGGCAGCAAGCACTTTTTCTGCGAAAGCCATAAAACTTATTGTCAACAAATTCAGGAGCATATGAAATATTAGAGTCTGCAAATTTGGTATTTTATCTCTTGTGCATATTAAGTGCTACATATTTTTGAAAATACCAGGTAAAAGCTGATTGATCCTTTTCTCAGAGGTTAAAACTGCAATAGCAAGTTCCTGGTCAATATCTGCAATCTGGAGGAAAAAAGCAAAGGGCAGCATGTCATTAAAGAAGCAGGACGAATCCAGACATAAATAATAAGTCACAAGATTGTTCAAATTTGATCAAGAGAAACAGACCCATCCAAGATGTTCAAGAATTAGATCTTGATCAGACGACTCTTGAAGTATCTTTGAAGCTTCGGCAGCAGCAATTTTCTGGCCAGAGGTTGAACCTAAAGAAATATCCAGAGAGTCACCTTCGGATGAAGGTGTGGAATTTTTCCATAATCCCTTGCCATAATTTCTTGCCAATACATGCCAGATAGCAAGAGCCTTGGAGGACATCCCTTTACTGGCATATAAGAAGGCAAGGGTCCGTAAATGGCCAGAGTCATCTAGCAATGCTTCTAACTCCTCCTGCACCGCCCATGCAATACGCACGGTCATCCTTCAAGCAGCTTTCTCATGACAGCCTTGCCTGCCTTGAAATGCATAGGAACACTAGGCTCCGCTGCTTAAAACATAAAGAGGTTTTAACATATGTATCCCTGCAAAATTACGTATTTATAAATTCGACCCCGTAAAAAATCTGAATTTTTATACATAAACTTTGAAAGTGTTGTTTCTTACAAAAATGCCATTATCTTAAATTGTCAAGCCACTAAATAATGGCAGAAAGCTGGTTTTCTTTTACACAACCTTTTTTTTTTTAGGCCATGACTGCAAGGGTACATATGTAAGTGTTTGATTCATATTTTGCAGAGATATATATGTAACAAACAATATAGCAGGGATATATATGTAAATATCTTTACGCAAAAAAGGATGGTCTTGAGGCCTAGTCAGATATGATTGTGCAACTAATGCAATCTATCTACCTCAAGATTCAATAAGCATTAACTAGAAAATACATTATGATATGAAAGATACCACAATACAGCTGTTCTGGGATGAGGCAAGCTTCTCCATATCATCAACAAGATCAAGTGACCTATAGAGGTACATCAGAAGGGTATCAACTCCTTCCTTTATTGGAGGCAGCAAAACCTTATTCCGGCAAACATGTAGGTACCTACATTGTTGAAGTCATTAGTGGTGAACTTCAGTATTGTGTGAACAAAGAATATCAGATTCACATGATCTGTTAATTCAGAATTAGTTGAAACGGAAATAAAAATGGCGGTCACAAAAAAGTACCTGATAATATTTCTGATTGCTGACTCCAAAAGATCAGCTCTACTGGGTGGGTTTAAAAGGAAATCCTCATCCACTGTTGTGTCTACACCAGCCTTTTTAAGAAACATAGCACGCTGGATGGCCATTAATCCATTATCAATAACTTCCTCAAGAGGTGCTGGTGGAGGGTGCAAACCCCAGTAACGATTCCTTGGAACCTAGAACACAAGATTCCTTATTCTTAAATGGCAACTGAATATGAAAATGCACAAAAGAACAAGGAGGGGCAGTGGCTTCATTTATGCTTCCTGCCATATGGATCCAGAACTTTGAAATTTTCGTCTATTATTTTAGTTTATTCTTTGCCATTGACAACTAGCCTCCATATATACCCAAATGTGGTGTCAACATAGGTATTTATATGTCATGTCCAACTCTATCACCAGGGAATACTCATACTCATATAACCTATACTGAAGTAGCGGACAAATAAAACTTCTGATTCCAACCCTTCTCACCAATCTAAGTATTTACAAAGAAATCTCATTTAATTAATTAACCAGCTTAACTGCAATGTCTACAAAAGCCGTACAGATAATATATGTTTCTAATGAACTTCCTCACAGCTTGTGAAGCTAAACAGATGTAATAGGAGGGGAAAAAAAAAACCTAAACCTTTACATACCAGTTGAGACCACCGGTTTGGATCCCGCATAATGAATGGAAAGATTTCAGATGGTTGCATAGTTTCTGAGAGCATAAAATGATTTACTGCATCCTCAAAACGCAAATCAAATAATAAAAGGAAGCCAACTTGTGCACGCACAAAAGAGAGCATATCCTTGGTCATTTCACCATCAGATTCAAGCTCTTCTACCAAACATATGGCTTCAGTAAATTTCTTTTTCCGCAATAAAGATTTAATCTGTTCTTCAGCAGACACTTTACGGAAACATATAACCTGCAAGAGTCAATGACTTAGCCGATAACAGTAAAATTCAAAATACAATCTTGCATTCAAATTTGAATATAAAGCCAAGCTTAAGTCAGAAATTTCAAACAAACTTTGAAGATGTATGACCTACCTACCTTGTAAGGTGTCGCTATCGCCAACACCTCGCCACTACCTTGATCATCATTAGCCACAATGAGCGAGCCAGGGCCACGCTTTGCCAGTGAAACTAACTGAACACAAGCACCAGTTTTCCTTCTATGAATTTCGATCCCAGCATTCCCAGCAACAACCACATAAGAAGACATATCTGCAACAGAGTCGGGTGGCTGTCGAAATACAAAGCTCCCACCGACAGGCTGACCGTAACTGTTAACAACGATACCAACATTATCGACCAGCAAAAGCACATCCTTGCTTCGCCATAAAGGTTTCAATCGAGGCGGCCCCGAAGACTCCGGAAGTGTAAAGATCGGAGTACATTTCCCGGTAACAACAGAGAATAAGGTATAACCTTCTGAAGTTCCAACAATGATCGAATCCCCAAGCCAAGCCATGGCCTTGGCACCATCAATTCCCTGAATCTCTTTGGAAAGCACTGACACACCATTATTTTCCGAATCATTGTCGACGCTTCCAGATAACACCAGCTCTATTAGCACCAGCTTCTTAGCTACTGCGGCCGCCACAAAGCACAAGGCGCGCCCTTCTCTAAGAGGCTCCGGCGATGGAGGCCCTGACCCATTTGCCTTGATGCCTACACCTAACTTCATTAGAAGCTTCTTTCCGGGGCTCCAAATCTCACCTTTGGATGCCCCATCTCCCATGAAATCCAAGCCCGACCCCTCCGAGCACGGAATTCTCTTGGCGACCGCCGCCACATCCTTCACAAGGCCGATCTTTCGCACCGGTTGCGACAAAACCGAATCCCCTACAAAGAGAGACCCACCGGAGAGCACGAGTATCCTCCTCCCAATCTCCGAGAGAACCAGAATCGATTCGACCGCGCGGTTCCCAACCGAAGCCAACCGCAGAAACTCTACACCTTCCACCGAAGACGCAATCGAAGCGGGGGAGTCGCGGCCATTCTCGGTAGCCAACGTCGGGGAGGGAGACGAAGAGGGAGGCGACGATGGATCGATGGAGAGCAAAATGATCTTCCCGCCTCCGGTGCCAACGTAAACTAGGGTTTTGGAATCGTACGCGGAGGAGACGGCGAGGGATCGGATCGTGAGGGGCGTGGAAGCGGGGAGGCCCGCGGATTTGGCGGGGTCGACCTCGGCGAAGGGCTCGAGGACGGCGCGATCCTTGGATCGGATCGTCGCCATGGAAAGGACGGAGCTTTAGGGTTCACAGATGGAAGAGGAAGTGGGAATCGCCATGGATGCGGCGAAGGTCTAGGGTTAAGTAAAAAGCGTCGGGGAAGCTCCGGAGGGAGAAGACGACCGATAGGTAGAAAAGAGTGGAACGCAGTGCTTCGTAAAATATATGCAGTCCCTGTGCTATCCCAGTTTTCCAAGTTAGTCCCTATTAAATATTAATTTAACACAAAAACATTTTAGTCCCTAAACCATCTTGTATTTGGAACTTTAATCTCTGGCCTTTAATAAAGAAAGTTCATTTTCTTTAATAAAAATCATCTTTTTTACCCTTTCATGTATAAAAAATTTATTGAGATTTTTTTTGCAACGTATGTAGAAGATTAGGAGTTATGTTTCAGTGAAATATCTTGTAAAATTTATAATCCTAATCATATCCCAACTTTTTTAAAAGGCAAAAATAAACCACATAAATGTTTATAGTTATTTTAGCCAATCATCAACCCCTCTATTTTGAAAATTTTTCTTAACAATCTTATTATTTTGAAGATAATAATATAACTGCAAAGGTGTCCGCGCCGCAGCAACCAATTCTCTTGATTGTTCTCTTCATATATTATTAATGACTCCCAAATTCAGCTCAGCTTTGTTTACTACTTGATGAACAAAGAAATGCCAACTTTTTCACTTGGTAAACTGATGCTGCAGATTATACTAGAATTCTAAACACAAATCCTCCATTCAATCGTTTAGCATAAAAAATTATATATACAAGACCATCTACAATGTCACGCTAAAGTGCGTACATTGTGTATTCACCGTTTAGCAGCTCCGACTCGGAGACCATCGACAAAGACCACGACAGTGACCTACTCCCTGATCCCCTCCTCGATCCCCTCCTTATATTCCTCGCGCTATTCTTTTCTACTCGACGTACAAGAATGCAGTAGCACATTGCGCCAATACTTGTCAGCACGAAAAATGCGCCAATCGCTGCAGTCATGTATGCCAACCAACATTCGTGGCGGCCGACCACAATGTAGGACAAAGACATGAAGGATGCCGATAGAAACAAGCACGCGAGCCACATTAACTTGTTGATCACAAACGCGATGAGCCTCTTCGCCCTCTCCTCGATGATGATCAGAGAGGTTTGGACCACGACTACAGCTAAGGCGATGAAGAGAGCCGACGAATCGAACACTAGGAAGAAAATAAATGCCGTCGTGTTCGCTACATATTGACCTGGGACAGTGAATATGGCTGCGAAGGCGACAGAGGCAATGAGAACTGCGACTATGGTGTTGGAATTGATGCCATTGTTGAGGCCCTCCAAGTGCACCTTCTGCAATCTCCTATTTATGGTTTTAACTCTCAGTTTGGTCTGATTGGTCTGACAGAGTTGGAACTGGACTTCGTGTTTGATATCGCTCACCGTTTGTTTGTTTGATTCAGCAGAAGGGTTTGGTTGCACCTTTATGGCGATGGCACCGGCTTCTCTTAGGAGGGAAGTTATATTTTCGGCGATGCTAAGAGCAGTCTCTCCCGATCTGTTTACTACATTGATGTTTATTCTGTCTGTAGATAGTAAAGCCTGCAGTATCTGCCAGGAAAAATATGAAAATTTGGCCACTTATAAGTGACAAAATGATTGAAAAGGAAACAGATTGGGCAGACTAAGTATAATTAAAACAAAAACATAAAAGCCAATTTTATTTATGTTTGCTTGTTTTCTCTTTTTCTTTTCATTTCTCTTTTCGCGCTTCGAGGTCCGGTGACTCAACGTTGTAGCTCATTTTATTTTTCTTAACAAATGAAGGGGCAGCAAGCTACTTTTTTTCTCAAAAAACAAAAGTAGATATTTAGTTGTTGGCATATCAAAATATGTTTGCATATCAAAATCAAACTTCAATTTTCCGTCAGAACTATCGCCTACCTCGCAGCGCCGCTTCCTGGCAGCCACATGCAACGGCGTGTTCTCCATTTTGTCCCGCGAATTGATCGCGGAAGGATTTAATTCAAGAAGCGCCATCACCACCTCAACATTTTGCCCTTTCACCGCCATGTGAAACGCAGTCTGCCCCTTTTTATCAATCCTGAAAATGATGCTTGGATCCTTATTTAGAATTGTTTTCACCACTTGTAGATGTCCCAATCTCGTGGCAGAATGCAGTGCAGTTTTACCGTTGTTGCGAGCAATCTTCGCGAGGCTCACATCTTTCTCCAGAAGAAGAGTAACTACATCAATATGTCCCAGTGTTGCAGCAGTATCCAGTGCGGTAGAATTCGCGGAGTTTGTGGTCATAGCAAGATCAGGGAAAGTCTGCAGCAGCTCTTTCAGCACATCTGTGAAGTACATTTTATGGATCATTCGTCAAATGCGCAAGATACATTGTTCAATACTCATAGACCTAAAAAAGGAACAATATGATATATCGAAACATAATGACTACTGTAGGTGCAAAAAATTAGTGCGTCATACGATAGTTCGGTTTCTGTCCAGACAATTACCCAGATGTCCCTGCTTTGCAGCAATATGCTGTGCGTCGAAGCTGTTACGGGCCTTGATAGAAGCCTCATGTAAATCCGAAACACTCAAAATGTCTCTTACAACTCCGACGTGCCCTCTCTCTGCGGCGACATATAGCGGGGTCTCGCCGTCCTGGTTCTGCTTCACGATCACGGCTTTTAAATCTGCTTCGTCGCACTCCGAGAGGATCTTCCTGGCATCCATTATGCTGCCCTCCCTAGCAGCAACATGGAGCTGAGTGTCATGACTGTCTTTCCTCTTCTTCTCATCAAAGCAATTCTGCTCCAACATTGTTCTAAACCTCGAGTTTTCTTGCCTCTTCTTATTGGCTAAAAGCCATTACTAATCAGATTTGTATATGCAGAAATATAACCAAAAATCATGAAAAATCTCGAAAGTCTTAAATTTCTCAGTCAATCTCTGCAGACCACAAAATCATTTTATATCGACAACAGCACAACAAAAAATGACCAGACTCACAGTAGTAGTACATTATTGGGTCAAAGAGGAGACACTTCTAAGGATTCTCACCATGTAAACGAGGATTAAACCGTTACCTTGTAAACTCAGTATTGATATTCGCATTAAAAAAAAGAAAGAGAGAGACAGAATCCCAAAAAGCTTATACCATTTCCTTATTATCCACCCAAAAATTCTCCTATTTTTGCGTTCATTTGGATTCATGCGTTGTTTTTTAGTGAGAGAGGGAACAGTAGAGGCCATTAACATCAGCATCAGGAGATAATACACGAATGCCGAGTTTGTTAAAATTCGGAAAGAACAAAGAAATTGTTCGGAAACCGGCTTTATTAGAAGTCGGTGGTGGAATGGCCCAAAGAGAAGAGTCGGCGCAGAATTTTGATCTCTTGCCGAATTTATTACTGAGACTTGGTAGGAAGCGGTAGTTAGTTCGTATGTTCTGCCGAGTTCTCGCGTAGTAAGCGGGTATACAGCGCGCTACTACAAAGTCGGCACCGAGAGTATAAGAAACGCCGAAGTCATTGCAAAGTTGGCAAATTCATAGAAAGGGCAAGCCTTTTATTTTTTTTTGGTATATGTATTTTAGACCTATTTTGAGTATTAACTGAACTCAAGATTTGTACTTCTTTTCCCAGATCAAGTTATACCCAAGCTTCCGAATAGGGGCATTCGGGTCATTTACATCATAAACTGCTAACCATTAGTAATATATTAGCATACTAAAACCTCCATTTAGGTACTGAAAACTGAGAAGTAAAAGGGCATTTTGGTTTTTTAACTACTATTAATTTGTTATTAAATTTTGTTTGCTAGTCTTTTCACACTTTTTTTCTCAGAGTTCTATGGAGCCTAACTGCAGTGAACAATGCTTAGCGAAAAAACGACCTACGTACCAAGTAGGACTGGGTGGACTTTGTGCCTATTAAAATTAGGCTAAAATTACATATTCTGAGCCTTACATATACTTTAGGGCAGTTTGAATCACACCGCAGTTCTAGCTACATCAATTGAAGAGCATAAACTTATGCAAGAGATAATTTTATCATCCCATATGTAAAATTAATAAAAATTTAGTTTACAACGATATTCACCTAAATAAAGAATTTACGATTGCAGCAATACTCTTAACTGCAGATCACAAAATAAGATAAAACACATATATTTGTTGCAATTGCATACAAGTTACTAATTATCAAATTGAGGTTGTGTTTTTCATTCCCTCTTCCAACAGAAACAGTTACTTAACTGTATTTTTTTTTTTTTTTTTTTTTTTTTTTTAAGGCAAAGTTCAGAAACAAAGGTCCATAAATATGCAAATACAATGTATGTGGACTTTACCCTCAAAACAAGTTAGAAAATATTGGTTTCCATCAAGATAAAACTAGTTTTACTCTGTACTCCTACATTGGACTTAAGATTAGATAAATCTCCTTGCAGCTATTAAAGCTTCCAAAGAAGATAGTTAACATGACCTATTGATTTCTCTTCCTATCACCACTATAAATTGCTTGAATTTGCAGATAAAGCCAAAGTTTCCTTCCATGTACAAGTTACTTCTCAGACAAATGGATTTGGTCACATGTAGATAACCAATCAATATATAACATCATGTACTGATCACTATGACATGCCATCATCAATTCCCATGCACATGCATGGGGTTCAGTGATGGGGGCTGCTCCTTGAAATGTTGGGAGCCACATGATCAGCTCCTCAATCTTAGGCTAAATTTTGAGGGAAAGGTCAAAATTTGTTTGCATGGTATTATTATAATAATAATAAAAAAAAAATGTCAAGACAAAGTTAGAACCACCATTGGGCTGCTTCCAATAATATTTCTGTTTTTAATAGCAGAAGCTTTTATTAAAACATTTATAAGTTAAAAAAAAAAAAAACAAACAAATTTTGTTGCAATATAAATTAAGTTGTTTAAAATATTTCAATTTAGTACCTTTTTATTTAGTTATACTCGGGAACAAAGTCAGAATTTTAGCTTTAGGGGGACCAAAAATATATTATACAAAATATATTAATTTTTAAAAAGTATTAATAAAAAATTATATATAAATAATTTTTTTGTTCATTAGCTTTCGAATTTTAATATATATTTTTTTAGAAAAAAATAGAGTATAGTTATCTATACTATATATTAAAATAATAATATTTTAGATATCTATAAAAAAAATTATTTTAAAAAATTAAGTATTAAAATTTAGTATAATTTGCAAATCAAGTATTACGATATATCAAAAAATTAAGTATTAAGATTTTTTATAATTTTCAAATCAAGTATTACGATACATTTGAGTCAATTAAATTTATATTTTATCGCCTACAAGATAACATTATTTTAAAAAAAAAAAAAATTATCTTGACCCCTAAAATTTACACTATTTTTATTTTTTTTAATAATTTAATAATAAACTGATATGTAATTTTAAAAATATTGAAATGACCATGACCATTGCGTATATCCACACACAACTTCGTTCCTAGTTATACTCCGATATTATTGTGTCAAATAACATAAATAACATTATTCCTTTCGTTATGTTGAGTGTGTTTGACTAAATTCAATACTTCATTAATAAAACCACTAATTATATATTATCATACATAAATGGCAAGAGAACATGGGGTTTAATGCGATCTTAATAACTTTGTGATTAAGAAGAAGATAACCATGTCACATGGCCACATGTTTAATTTACTATCCAAGCAACTTATTTCAACAACAAAAAAATAAAATAAAATAAAGTACTACCAAACCCAATGATCTCCCTATAATTGTGCTGATTCTATTTTTCATTTTCTTTAATTTTTCTTTAAATGCCCCTCCACAAGTCTATAAATACCCACCAAATTGAACTGCACATGCATCATAACCACCAAGTTAACTTCCAATACTTGTTCCTACCTGCCTATCTACCTGCCAACCAAAATTAACTAACTGCAACCTTTGCCTCATGGCACAACCCCTAACACTCCTTTCATTTCTTATTCTTTTTTCTTATTCCACTCTAACAATGGGGGCCTACAATGTGCTAAACTATGGCGCGAAGCCCGACGGACGAACCGACTCGGCCAAGGCATTCCTAGGTGCGTGGGCTGATGCATGTCGATCCGGCAGCCCCGCGACGATATACGTCCCTGCGGGCAATTTCTTCGTCAGCCAAGCCGTCTTTCAAGGGCCTTGCAAAAATTCCAAGATCAAGATGTACATTGACGGGACCGTCGTCGCCTCGTCGAGCTACAACGGGGCGGCGGTCTGGTTGATGTTCAAGTATGTCAATGGTTTGTCCATCTTCGGCGGGTCTATCGACGGCCGGGGGCAGGCTTTCTGGGCTTGCAAAACCGCCGGTCGGAGTTGCCCGTCAAGCACCACCGTATGTCCTTTTAAACAATAGCTTCGTTGAGTAAAGCTATCTGAAAAAGCATAATTTTTTTTTTGAAACTTGTAATTTACTAGCTATCCAAAAAGTAATCTGAAGAAGATCAAAGTCATCTGACATGAACTACAGTTAAACAACTTGCACCTAAAACAGTGAAATAATGGTCAAATTGTTGTATCCTAACATGTTGCAGTCACTGACCGTTGCTGAATCAAAGAACATCCTCATAAGCGGCCTGTCGACGGTGAACAGCGAGGGCTTCCACATCTCCATTTTCGGCAGTAGCGGCGTAACGGTGCAAGGCGCGAAGATCACCGCGCCCGGGAACAGCCCCAACACCGACGGCATCCACATCCAGATGTCGAGCGGCGTCACTGTCGCGAGCAGTACCATTAAGACAGGCGACGACTGCATCTCGATCGGTGAGGGGACGAGCAATGTGTGGATTGAGAAGATCAATTGCGGGCCCGGTCACGGCATAAGGTCAGTGTGAATTATATCTTCTTCTTGTTTCTAATTAAATTATGTCGTGAAATTCAGCAAAATAAATTGAATTGCCGAATGTAGCATTGGAAGCTTAGGAGGGACGCCGTCGGAGCCCGGGGTGCAGAACATCACGGTGGCGTCGGCCGTCTTCACCGGAACGCAGAACGGGCTCAGGATCAAGACATGGGGAAAACCGTACAGCGGATTCGTGAAGGACGTGACGTTCGAGCACGCCGTCATGCAGAACGTCCAGAACCCCATCATTATTGATCAAAACTACTGCCCCGGCGACGTCAATTGTCCAGGCCAGGTCTCGTGCTGTTCAATTCTGACACTTATTTTGAAAAACTTTACATATTTGAGCGCACTATGAAAACGTCAAATTTTTCATGGTGTGTAACGTACAAGCAATGAAAGCTGAATTTCTCTGACAATCAACGGTATTGCAGAGCTCCGGGATCAAGATCAGCGGGTTGACGTACACAGACATCCAGGGATCGTCGGCCACGCAGCTGGCGGTGAAGTTCGACTGCAGCGCGAGCAACCCGTGCAGCGGGATCAGGATGCAGGACATCAAGCTCACGTATCAGAACCAGAACGCGCAGTCCTACTGCAAGAACGCCGGCGGGAGCACCTCGGGATTTATTACTCCTCCGAGTTGTCTCTGACAATTTTTTTTTTTTTTTTTTTTGAGAGCAAGATAGCATGCTACCGCTTCATTCATTTGAGTAATGAATTTGGCTACAAACTGAGACAGTAGGGTCTCAAATGAGATACTCCGGCTAACCGGCCCACTGGGCACAGGGAGATGTTGTGTCAAGTAGGAGTTGTGCATACGCAGCTGAGAGATTTAGCAGGACTGTCTATTTGTTGTGTCAGAAGAATGGCTCTCAATTGGATGTTTGGATATTGTTGAAAATGGCTATTGATATACGATATAAATTACTCAATAGATGCTGTGTTGAGTTTTCTTTTTCTTTTTCTTTTTCTTTTTTTTTTATAGAAAAAATTATTATACTACTCGTTTTTTTTTATGAGAAAAAAAAAGTGTTACAATAATAAGACAACCAGATCTCGAAGAAATGTGCGGAAATAAATAAATAAATAAATAAAAAAAAAAAAAAAAAGTCAAGACAGAGGGTTAGCTTTTCATAAACTTTTTAAGATCGTCTTGAGTCAACTCTCTGAATCTGGAATATACTTTGTTTCGTTCCGAAAGCGGTGTCTATCGTGTGGCCGCAATAGTTGTTAAGTGTTTATTTGTTGTTATCTTCTTTAAATGCTAAATATTTTTTATAAACTAGCGATTGATAAGCACTTGTGAAGCTTGTGTTTATTTGGCACTAGACATTTCGTCAGAGGTTTAAAACACATAATTACCTACAAACAGATTATCCATCATCTCGAATTCATTGCAGCACATCACAAATTCTTGTTTTTTGCGATCCCTTTTTTGTAAGTTGTATATTATAAGGATCTTCCTTTTCAAAATTATCCAAATGAAAATCTTAACTTTCAAGTGAGATCAAATTCTTAATGCCACCACCATGAAGAAAGCTGTACATCAATTTTGCCGTGAATGTTTGAGAATGAGGGTATGTTTGACGATCATTAAAAAAATAAAATAGAATTTATTTTACACTATATAATATTTTGAAAAATTTTATACTTTATTTTTTACTGTTTAAATTGTGCCTCTTAAAAAAAAAAAAACTCTATTTTAATTCTTGTATGAAATAAATTAAGAAAAATTATGCTAATCAAAATAAATTTTTTCCATTTTTGGATCAAAATATAAAAAAATATAATTCATTAGTAGCTTCTATCAAATTGATTTTTTTTTTAAAACATAACTAAAAATAAAATAATTAAACATATATCATCATAACCGTAACCTCTTTTTCCATCACAATTTTCAAAACATAATAAATTTTTTTATAATTTTTGTCTTCTTTGTTATTATCGGATAGGCACTCTCTGTTTATTTGAATTTTTTATCGGCTGAAATCATGACGAATTCTTGCCACAATGAAAAAACAATTAGAATCCGAATAGCACACCATGTTTGCTTAAAGAGGGGCATCATCTTGCCCTATAGTGAGAGATCAGGTTGGGCCAAGTTAGGTCCGAAATGGTGGAAGGCCGAGTTGGGCTGAGTCATGTTCGAAATTACGTGAGGTTAGTGGACTGAGTCACAATCAAAATTCATGGACACTATATTTGTATAGTTTAATAAATAAATTGGTTGCATATTTCTAATAATTGAAGCTTTTGGGAATAATGATTAGCGCCAACGATCCGACATACCATCCCTTTCCCATATAGTGACTCCTCCTTTTCACCCTTTTCTTCGCAACTCTTGAGGTAGCACCAGCAATCATCCCCTTTTTCTCCTCCTCCTCCGTCCCTATTTCTACCGCCGCCACCATTGTTGCTTGCATTTCTTTCCTCTTATTACTATTTCTCCTGCCGCCATAGCGGTTAGCAGGGGTGGTGTTGTCATTGTCGTTGGAAGCGGCGGCATCATTGTCATCGACAGGATCGGCGGCGCCGCCGCCGATATATAGTCATCATCATCATAGAAAAGAGTAGAGGAAGAGAGAGGACGGGAGGACGGAGTAGAGGGAGAGGGGAAAGGATGGGAAGGGAGAACGAAAAAGAACATAAGAAATAGGAGTGGAAAAGTGATGCGACGAATAAAATAAATTTTTAAAAATATCTAATCAGTTTATTTTTTAAAAATTATTCTGTAAAATCTGTATTATAAAATAAATTTTTTATTTTACTGGACCTTCCAAACAACCTAATAAATAAAATTAAATAATAAAATATTATTACTCTGTATTAAGAATTTACCAAACAGACCCTAAGTCCATCTTCCGTCTGACCTCATCACGCCTATTGTGTCTTCCACGGGCAAGAGCACCACACACAATCAAAATTTTGAGTTAACTAATTTAGTATGGGTGTGCCATAGATGGTGTTTTGAGTCTTTGACTAATTAGTATGCATGGGTGCATGGCTGTGGAAGCATGAATGCATGGTGATGGAAATTTTCTGGGCATAAATGGGTATATTTCGCTATCACGCCGTATATGGTCCTCTCCTCTTTCAATTCTACTAAATTTGTAAGTAATGTAACACTTATATATTAACGACTCCTGCGAATCAACTTAATTAAGCCAAAAAAAAAAAAAAAAAAACTCTCTTCCATTTATTAAACGAGTTGCATGCTCCTTTAACAAGAAGCATGTTGATTTTATCTACACATAGATGTACGTACATCTTCAAAATTTTATAAAAATGCATTTGAGTTTTCAATTAAAAAAATTAATTGTTTTGATTAGTGGGGACAAATTTAATTTACATCTACGTTAATCTTGATGTGGCCCATCTACGTACGACCTGAGAACCGTAATTACCGCCCCTAATTTTCTACGGCACACCATAATCGTGCCACTGGAAAAACTGGGAAATGTAGGGTGAGGCGCTCTTACTTTTCTTTCTCAGTGACCAGCAAAGTCATATCGACCAACTAAATTGCCCTACCCAGATGATCATTTTTTTCACACATGATACATGGTACTAAAATTTAAAAAATAAAAATAAAAAATAAAAAATAAAAATAAAATGGTAAAAAAAGGTACCAGAGCAAATAATTATGAATATTAGTTTTTATAATTAGTATCTGTGCAAATAATCAGTATATATTTTATTTATTTTTATTATATTACATCTATATGCCCGAAAAAATTAAGCTCCTATGCTATCTCAGAATTGAATGAAACGAGAAGATGATAATTTTCAAAATTACATCCCCAGCTTTCCTTATTCTTCAAGAGAAATCATCACAAAAACAATTAAATCACGAAAAACATTAGATATATGGAAACGACATGTAGTTTAAAATTAACTAAAATTAACTACTAACTACCTTTTCAAGAATAAAAAGAACATGATTATTGTACACTACTGATTCATGTCTTTTCATGTCTTTTCTGTGTACGGAACACAAACTAGATTCTTAAGGCATATTTATTTGCGGAGTAAATGATTATACAAAAAAATTAATATATGACATAAATCGATCGGATTGACATCAAGTAATTGAGAACATTTAATATACGACATAAATCAATCGAATAAAACCTCTGCAGCACTTCTTGATCGCCGGCGAAGTCTAAGACTACAACTGGAAGCTACCGCGGCTGAGGAGGAGGTCCTCTGGAAGTCTAGGGCCAAACAGCACTGGCTCAAAAGCGGGGACGGCAACACCAAATTCTTCCATGCCGTGGCCAATGGGCGTAGACGAAGAAACTTTATCGAAGTCGTCGAGGATGACGGCCTCAGGATTTGCAAGGAAAGCGCGAAGAGAGACTATTTCTACAGCAAGTTTAAGGAGGCGTTCGCTCCTTCTGGACTTAACTCAGAGCTTACGGGAGACTGAAGTGGCCTTTTTGAGAGCACCCAACTCCTAGCTTCGGGTGCTCTAACGGCACCCTTTAGCAGAGAAGAAATCAGGATCGCGATTTTTCAACTCGGAGGTGATAAGGCTCCCGGCCCAGACGGGTTCAACCTCAGGTTCTACCAGAAGTTCTGGGGGATTATTCAGGATGATATTTTTCGGATCTTCGAGGATATTTATGAGGGGAAACTCAACACTGGGCCGATTGATTACTCCTGCATTTCCCTTCTCCCTAAAAAAGAGGGGGCGAAAACCGCCGGAGATTTCAGGCCAATCAGCTTGATCAACGGCATCCAAAAGATTATCTCTAAGGTCCTAGCGAACAGACTCGTTGGGGTGTTGGACGGCCTAATCTCTCCCTGCCAGGCGGCCTTTCTGAAGGGCAGGTCGATCCTCGACTCCTTTGCAACGGCAAGCGAGCTCGTAAGCTGGGGGTCCAAAGTCAAAGCCGAATGCGTAGCTGTCAAAGTTGACTTCGAGAAGGCATTTGATAGGGCAAACTGGGGGTTCCTTTTCAAAGTTTTGCGCTGGATGGGCTCTAATTCCAGGTGGTGTGGGTGGATCGAGCAGTGCATCGCCAATGCAAAGGTCGCGGTGTTAGTCAACGGGACACCAACGAAATGGATTAAATCTAGACGGGGCTTAAGGCAGGGGGACCCGCTCTATGACGCCCCACTTCCCAGGGGGTCACCCATCCTAGAACTACTCTAGCTCTAGCACGCTTAACTCTCATGTTCCTCTTGGATCTTGCTACCATCCAAAATGCTATAGCCGGGTTAGAGATTTAGTCCTATTATATCATTTATATAGAGGACTAATCCAAATTCCGGGGGTGTCACATTCTTCCCCCCTTTAAGCCCTGACGTCCACGTCAGGCTCAAGCACACTCACAAGCACCAGGCGATGTGAGACTCGTCTCGCTAGCCTTAGCCGACCTTGTGGGGAGCTGCACTCCACCCACAACGGTCATTAGCCGGGGAGCCTCGCTCTACCCGCTATATAACCCTGGCTCAGCCGAGACTCATCTCACATTTCCGGCTGGTGAATGGCTCTGGCACCAACTATGACGCCCCACTTCCCAGGGGGTCACCCATCCTAGAACTACTCTAGCTCTAGCACGCTTAACTCTCATGTTCCTCTTGGATCTTGCTACCATCCAAAATACTATAGCCGGGTTAGAGATTTAGTCCTATTATATCATTTATATAGAGGACTAATCCAAATTCCGGGGGTGTCACACGCTCTCTCCCCTCCTTTTCCTTCTCGTGGCCGAAGGGCTGGCGCGTATGTCGGATCGGGCAGTAGCTAACAATCTGTTCTCAGGAATGGGGCCGGGGGCGGGGTGCCAGGTGGCTCTCATTCAGTACGCAGATGATTCCATTTTCTTTACCAAGGCCAGGCGGTCCGATGTCCGTCACCTAAAATTTATGTGGCACCTGTTTGAATGGGCTTCAGGCCTCAAGATAAACTGGAACAAATCTGAACTCCTATACTTTGGCAGGCGACCCAGTAGGGGGAGGAGGTTGGCAGACCTAATCGGTTGCAAGCTGGGGAACCTCCCCATTAAATACTTAGGCCTGCCTCTCTCCAACAAACGTCTATCGAAGGACGACTGGTGGGCGGTCATCAACAAGTTCCGAATAAGGATAGAAGGGTGGCAGGCGAGGCTGCTCTCGCAAGGAGGCAGGTTAACCCTGGTGAATTCCACACTCTCTAGCCTGCCTCTTTACGCTCTTTCGATCTTCCGCGCTCCAAAATGGGCTATCAGCCGCATGGAAGCTCTTCGTCGAGCCTTCTTCTGGAAAGGGGAGAGTTCGGTGCTGGGAGGTAACTGCCTGGTTAGCTGGCGGGTAGCCTGCCGTAGCCGGAAGAACGGGGGGCTAGGAGTTCTCGATCTGTGCAACATGAACTCTGCCCTACTTTCGAAGTGGTGGTGGAAACTGTTGAACGGCGATACCTACCCTTGGGGGCGGCTAATTTCTTACCTCTACTATTCCAGAAGGAGGCCCCTCCGGGAAGGGGCTTCTTTTTCCCCTTTTTCCTACTGGTGGAAGAGCATTCTGAGTGTCAAAGAGACTTTCAATTGCGGAGCCCATTATTCATTAGGGGACGGGAAATGCATTGATCTGTGGAGGGATAAGTGGGGCGGTATGACCCCCCTCTGCCACCAGTTCCCGGGTATTTTCAGGGACATTTCGGTTAAGAGCAGTACGATCTCAGAGTGCCGCGGCAGGGGAGGGTGGAAATGGAGCCGTATACTTTCGGGGATTCCCCGCAGGCGACAACATTCCTGTGCCACCATCAAGGCATTGAAGGAGATTTTATCTTCCAGAGCTCCAGCCCGGGGGAAGGATGTGCTACGGTGGTGGTGGGAATCTTCGGAAGCCTTCTCAGTTAAGTCGACCTACGATTTTCTGCAGGACGGCGGGGTTAAGGTCATCACTTTTGATAAGCTTTGGGTCACCAAAGCACCGCTGAAAGTTAAGATTTTCATGTGGCTGGCTTTGAAAGGTAGGATCCGGACAAAAGACAACCTCGCTTTTACAGCCAGGGCTGGGGATGACCAGTGCGTTTACTGTGGGGCATCCATCGAGACTGTCGACCATCTGCTGGTCGATTGCGAAGCAAGCAGGCAGCTGTTGGGTGCCCAGCTAACCCACAAACGGCAACTCTACTCCTGCAGCACGGCGGGGGTTTTGTGGGAGCAATGCGGTAGGATTGGGGGAAACCTCGGGAGGAAAGAAAGATCAATCATTGTCGCAACTTGGTGGTCGATTTGGCTGAAGCGTAACAATAGGTTCTTCGCTAACAAGAGGGTCAATGGGAAGCAACTTCTTGGTGCTGTCCGTGCCCTGCGCGCGTCGTGGGAATCCTTTTGCTAACCCCGCATTTTTTTTTTTTTTTTTCCCCGAGGCCTGGCTGTCTCATTATGTTGCTTAGTTCAATTTATCTTGAATGAAGCGGTAGCATGCTACCTTCTCTCAAAAAAAAAAAAAAAAAACATAGCAGAGTTGTTAAAATTAATAAAATTTAATAAAAAATAGTTCAAAATTAAGTGGATTTGTAGATACAAATTAGGTCAAATTGTATAACCACCATGTACCCACCATGTACTTCTCAACGTACGGCTTCAATCACCGTTGCGTGTAGCCAAAATCGATTCATGTATCTAATCACATATTATTGGTGCAATGATTACCAAAACATGTTACCCCATTAAATGCTTTACTCTAACATGCATTCCAATCTCGAATTTCCATGCACATGGAGTTTAGTGATGAGCTTACTTATAATTGAGATGATAGAGCCACATGATATACCCCCTTAATTAATTTAACTAAGCCCAAAGAAAATTATTTTACATTTTTTAATATTGTGTCAAAGAGCAAAGTTTTGAAGTGGAATGCTATAAAACTTTTGGAGTGTTGAATATAAATTGTTATAAATTATAAATGGATAGAATAAGTAACATGGCTGCGTGATTAGTTTACTCTCCAAAGTCAAATCAATGTTTAAAAATAAGTAATTAATGTTTCAGAGATTGTGAAAAAAGAAATGTGCAACACGTAATGGCCAAAACAATATTTGATCTACATGATCTATAATTTTTTTTTTCGTACGTACGTACGTGGCAACTCTATAAATGTCCCCTACAAGTATTATACCAAAACCACCAAAATTAATTTTCCTCTATCGACTAAGTTAACTAGACTCTATCCTCATGGCACAATTCCTAACCATAACACTAACTCTCAGTGCTTTTCTTTTCCTTACATTTTTTGCAAGTCTAACTATGGGGGCCTATAATGTAGTGGACTACGGGGCTCGGCCCGACGGTCGGACCGATTCGGTGAAAGCTTTCCTTGGTGCATGGGCTGATGCTTGCGGGTCCAGCAAGCCCGCGACGATTTACGTCCCCTCGGGGAGCTTCTTGGTCAGCCAAGCACTCTTTCAAGGGCCTTGCAAAAATTTGGATACCAGAATCTACATTGACGGTACCATTGTTGCCTCCGCGGACTATCGTAGAGGGATGTTGTTGGTCTGGTTGATGTTTAAGTATGTCGATGGCTTGTCCATCTTCGGTGGGACTCTCGACGGGCAGGGTCAGGCTTTCTGGGCCTGCAAGATGGCTGGGGGGAACTGTCCATCGGGAACCACAGTAAGTTACTTCATATAAGATTACGATCTGTTTTTGTTTAGAGCTTCTACAGAAGTGTTGTTTAAGAAAAGCTACTTATAATTAGAAGAACTCTAAATAGAAAATATATCCTATGCAGTCGCTCACCATAGGTATATCAAAGAATGTTCTTATTAGCGGCCTGACGATCACGAACAGCAAGGGCTTCCACATCTCCATTTTCCGCAGCAACGGCGTGACGGTGCAGGGCGCGAAGATCATCGCGCCTGGTAACAGCCCCAACACAGACGGCATCCATATCCAAATGTCGAGCGGGGTCACCGTCACGAGCAGCAGCATAAAGACAGGCGACGACTGCATCTCGATCGGTGAGGGGACGAGCAATGTGTGGATTGAGAAGATCGGCTGCGGTCCCGGTCACGGCATTAGGTGAGCATTAACTATTCTACATCAAAATACATGTAATGACACTCCGTTTTAGAGATTTGGCTAAAATTGTCCGTTTAAAGCTTAAGCTACTAGAGAACGGCAGTGTAACAATTTATGTTTCCTCAACTATATGTTTGTGAATAAATATACAACTAATGTTGCAGCATTGGAAGCTTGGGGGGTACGCCGTCGGGAGCCGGAGTGCAGAACATCACGGTGAAGTCGGTTGTGTTCACGGGGACGCAGAACGGGTTCAGGATCAAGACATGGGGGAAACCGTACAGCGGATTCGTGAAGGACGTGACGTTCGAGCACGCCGTCATGCAGAATGTCCAGAACCCGATTGTTGTTGATCAAAACTATTGTCCTGGCGCCGTGAATTGTCCAGGCCAGGTATAGTTTCTGCGCGCATTTGTCATTAGTATTGCACTCGACCGAATTCTTAATCTTGGTTGATCATCACATTTCAGAGCTCAGGGATTAAGATCAGCGGGCTGTCGTACACCGACATCCAGGGATCGTCAGCGACAAAATTGGCGGTAAAGTTCGACTGCAGCCCGAGCAACCCGTGCAGCGGGATCAAGTTGCAGGACATAAAGCTCACGTATCGGAACCTGAAGGCGCAGTCCTACTGCAAGAATGCGCACGGGAGCGCATCCGGATTCGTTATTCCTCCTAGTTGTCTCTGAGTGAGTTAATTGTATGAACATTTCTGCGTAGTATTCGCGTTGTAAGTGTTAGATTGATCGGCGTTGTTTCCGTTTAGTCGGTCGGCCCGCTGAACACAAGGAGATGTGTGAGCAGGTGCTGTGCAGATGCTGAGAGAAAGAAGAGTTACTTGTTTTGAATCTTCATGTGCTGTCATTCTGTTCGCTTCTTGATCAGCTCAGTCTCGTTGTTCTGCCGACGTTTTATTCCGATTTGCATCGCCATTCTCCTGGCCCCTAAAGTTCAATCTACTCTGCCGTTCTCTCAACTCTTCAATCCTATCATCTATGGCTCTTTCTCAACTGAGAGATTCTGATATTTCTCTTCAAACTTGTGTTTTTAAAAAGGCTTTGCACAAATCTGCTCTAAAGGCGCACACTCTAGATAGTAGTATAATGATCTTAGTTTAATTATTAGGTTAATTTTATACATTTTTTTATAAATAAATCTATCCAGAATAATCGATATATTTCTACAAAATCTAACTTTTCATATTTATTATTTTAAAAATTTTAAGTTATTCATATATATTCTTCTGATTTATTACGATTAGTTTACAATTTATTTTTTAAGAAAATATAAATAAAATATTAATTTTTGCAATACAAATATGTTCCTCCAAAAATCTAAATTATTAAAAAATATAACTTTGATTAAATATAATATCTGAAAGAATAAAAAAATAAATTTATTTCACTTATTAGCCAAGATTATATTTTTCTACCGTACGTTGACGATAAGATCATATATAAATAATGTAAGATTTTTGAAGGAATAAATATAAAAAAAATAAATTTTGTATAGATTTATTTATTATTGAATATATTTATAGAGAACGGTATAAAATTAATATTTTTTACTATTTTCGAAATATATATATATATATATATATATATATATATATATATATATATATATATATATATATATATATATATATATGTCGAATCTGTTTTAAATTGCTAAAAATATAATGAATGACAAAAAAAAATAAAAAATAAAAATTGGGAGGAGAGGCAGGGGACTCATCCAGCACCAGAATCCACCCCATTAGGATCCCTATAAACAATCAAATGACAACACTCAAAATCATACCGAATCCCCAAAAACTATCTAAAAATCCAAAGTCATCCATCACACGCCATTATTGATGGATATCACGAATGATTCCCTTTGTAATTACTTTCATTAGTTAACAATATACCAAAAACAATTGAATAACCAATCACACGGAACACGTCATTTTAGCTCTTTACATACTCCTCGTGAGCTCGCTTGTGAGTCAGAGACGGAGAGGACGGAGTTCGGAGATCGTAACAATTAATGGCGACTGAGGGGGGAGGAATTGAGCAAAACGAGAATACGTCGGATCATTAGCGTTAATTATTAATATATTATACTATTCGTTTCATTCAAATTTTGAGAGAAATATATTATACTATTCGTTTCATTCAAATTTTTTAATATATATTAATTATTAATATATTAATATATTAACAATTAATGGCAACTGATGCGTCTCATATTGAGATAAATATATTATACTATTCGTTTCACTCAAATTTTTTAAAAATAAATTTAGTTAGAAATTATGAAGTAACTAAGTTTCGAACTTAAGATCTCTAAGTACCAACTTATTGATTTTTGCAATTATTGTTGTGAGTTTGTGTATAACATGCAATACTTTATCTTATTTGTTTTTGTGTGTATCAACTTTGGCGTAGTTGAAATCAGAAATAAAGATGGCATTTCTGATCAGAATGATGATCTTTCCCAAATCAGAGTTTTTAGGTGTCTTGTGTGATTATTAATCCAAATTACAAGTTACTAAAAAGTTTTGAATAATTTAAAACAGTGAACCGTTTATCTCTTTTAAAAGTAACATGCATTATAATTTAGAATTGATAATTGTTGGCGCTGAATCGGATGCTGACCGTGACTTGGTTCGGTCTTTAATCTGTTTTGGAGTTGACCCTCTGGAGTACATCTCGGATCAAGCGATTGAATTGAGAAAGGATATCCTTAATCAAGTTCTTCTCCATCAAGGAGCGAAACTATTTCTCAATTAAGAACTCGAGAAGTTTCAGAAAATAGACTCAGCCGAACGAGCCAAATCGTTTTGTATTACTTAAGGTGGACTGGGTTATAGAGATCAATTATATGATTACAATTACTCCTAGAAAAGCTATAGGAAAAGCAGGGAAAACTACTCCAGAAAAGTAGGAAATCTTGTCTAGAAAATAGTAGATGCGGAAATTGAAAGGAATTGAAAAAGCAAAGGTTTCTGACTTACACAATTGTAGGACCTCTATTTCAAAGAAGAATTCACTTATTTATATTGGTGCAAACCCCTCTTAAGATTAACCGTCATTATAGGTAATGGCGTGTTATTCGGTCACGTTCCTTTCAAAAACTTCCCATCCAACAAGATAATGGCGTCTTTTTCGGTCACGTTACTGCCGAATATTGCACGCCATTATGGATCGTGACGCGATCCTCGATCGTGACTGATAACTGATAAATTATGTTCCGGCCGAAATCACGTCAGCTGCGAGTTTCGCGCCTTATGATTTTGCATTTATAACCTTAGGCATTAAATATCCTAGGTTCCGATCTTTGCCCTCACTCGGAAGTCGATAACTGATTGTTTATCTCGATTTTAATCTTCAATCGGCTTATAGCGCTGATGACCAATATTTTACTGAGACGATTTCTGCCTATCCTTCGTTAAAGGTCAGATATCTTTTATCATCTCATATCCCTTTTCGATTCGTTCACATCGGTTGACTTCTTGACCGACTTTCAGGCCACGTTAGGGATGTCAATGAATACGAATACCTGAAATTTTATCCGAACCCGAATCCGAATAGAATAGATTTACCCGATGTTAAACGGATATGGATATAAGAAATAATAATCCGACGGATTTGAATTTGGATATGGATTTTGATTATACACGATCCGAATTTGACCCCAACCCAAACTCGAATTAATTTTACGTTATATAATATATGTGTATATAAATATTTAATATTATATTTAAATTTATATTTAAAAATTTTAATTTAATATAATATATTTTGAAATATTGTAAAGAAAAAAAATATAATTATTTCGGATTTAGATTTTCGGATTCGGGTTCGGGTTTTGAATTTTTCGTCGGATTCGAATTTGGATATAAATTTTTAAAATTCATCGTATTCGAATTCGGATTTGATAATCGGGTTGAAATTTGGATTCGAATTTTTAAAAGTCCGTCCCGAATCCAACCCACATGTAACAGTATCTCAGCCGTATCTCTTACCACTTGACGATTTTTCAATTTTAACAATAATTTATACGAAAGTAGTGAATAGTTTAATGGTAAACAGTTAAATTTTTTTTGTTTAAACTTTGCACAAATAAATTTTACTTTAAAATTAAAAATTTTAAATATCTACATATACAAACAGAAATTTCATATTCCCCGTTTATATCGTACGATAAATTAATTTCGTCGTTTATGAGTAGCAGGATATCACCATGTGCAAAAAAAAAATATTTTGAGCACGTGGATTTGGGCGGATATCACGAACAAGTTCCTATTCACTACTTTAATAATAGAGACAATTATTTATAATTATCTTTACAAATTTTTTGACATTTTCATTTATTTCTGTAAAAATATTTTTTAAAATGTTTCCAATATTTTCAAATATACCATTAGCTCGATTCTATTAGAAACCACTGTAATTTCTATAAAAATATTATTTTAATTTTTTAAATATATATTTTTATTTTCATCAAATTTTTTTATTTGTCTTCAAGTTAAAAAAAAATAAAATAAATATTTTAATTTTTTTAACTCTGATAATTTTTTTTGAATAACGAAAAAAATATATAAAGAATATATAAAAAATAAAATAAATGAATAAAATATTTATGAAACATCTAGGAATATATAGATTATTATCGAGCTATAATGTCTCATCTAGTCTATTTAAAAAAAAAAATCCATTCTTTTTAGATTTTTTTTAATCTAATTTTATTTGGATTAGAAAAAAAATAATTTAATAATATTTATATAAATTTATGTGTTAATTAGAGGTGATAAATTTTTTTTCTCTTAATAATAACTATATAATTAATATTATTAAATATCTGAGAAAACTATGCGTTCAAAATTTTTTTTAATATTATTAAAAATAAATATAATATAAAATAGTATAATTATACACTAGATATAAATAAATGGAAAATGCTATGTGTACACCCCTTTCGGGGTGTACATCATACACCCCACCCATCTAAGGGTGGGGGTGTGATGATGGGTCACTTGATGTGACCCGTAAAAAATATCGCCACCATTAAAATGGTGGAGGTGTATGATGTACACCCCTTCGGGGTGTACAGGTAGCATTGCTCTATATATAATAATAATATTATTATTATTATATAATATAATTATGGTTAAAAATAATATGACAATACATACTCAACGTAATTTATTATTCGATAAAATTAAATACAGTCGATATGAATAAAAAAATTAATATAATATAAAAAATAATATAATTAAATATTATATAAAAATAAAAGTGATATAACATGTACACATAAAAGTGATATAACACATAAAAGTGATATAAAAAGTATCGCCACCATTAAAATGATGGAGGTGTATGATGTACACCCCTTCGGGGCGTACAGGTAGCATTGCTCTTTGAAAAAGGAAAATGCTATGTGTACACCCCTTTCGGGGTGTACATCATACACCCCACCCATCTAAGGGTGGGGGTGTGATGATGGGTCACTTGATGTGACCCGTAAAAAGTATCGCCACCATTAAAATGATGGAGGTGTATGATGTACACCCCTTCGGGGTGTACAGGTAGCATTGCTCTTTGAAAAAGGAAAATGCTATGTGTACACCCCTTTCGGGGTGTACATCATACACCCCACCCATCTAAGGGTGGGGGTGTGATGATGGGTCACTTGATGTGACCCGTAAAAAGTATCGCCACCATTAAAATGATGGAGGTGTATGATGTACACCCCTTCGGGGTGTACAGGTAGCATTGCTCTTTGAAAAAGGAAAATGCTATGTGTACACCCCTTTCGGGGTGTACATCATACACCCCACCCATCTAAGGGTGGGGGTGTGATGATGGGTCACTTGATGTGACCCGTAAAAAGTATTGCCACCATTAAAATGATGGAGGTGTATGATGTACACCCCTTCGGGGTGTACATGTAGCATTGCTCTTTGAAAAAGGAAAATGCTATGTGTACACCCCTTTCGGGGTGTACATCATACACCCCACCCATCTAAGGGTGGGGGTGTGATGATGGGTCACTTGATGTGACCCGTAAAAAGTATCGCCACCATTAAAATGATGGAGGTGTATGATGTACACCCCTTCGGGGTGTACAGGTAGCATTGCTCTTTGAAAAAGGAAAATGCTATGTGTACACCCCTTTCGGGGTGTACATCATACACCCCACCCATCTAAGGGTGGGGGTGTGATGATGGGTCACTTGATGTGACCCGTAAAAAGTATCGCCACAATTAAAATGATGGAGGTGTATGATGTACACCCCTTCGGGGTGTACAGGTAGCATTGCTCTTTGAAAAAGGAAAATGTTATGTGTACACCCCTTTCGGGGTGTACATCATACACCCCACCCATCTAAGGATGGGGGTGTGATGATGGGTCACTTGATGTGACCCGTAAAAAGTATCGCCACCATTAAAATGATGGAGGTGTATGATGTACACCCCTTCGGGGTGTACAGGTAGCATTGCTCTTATTAAATTATTAATTTTTTAATTTATTCAAAAAATGTTAGATTAGAAAAATTTTTTTATTTATAAAATGGCTTGAGTGAGAATTTTTTTTTCAATAATGGGAGATGAGGCATTAGTTTGTTATTATCCTTTAATAATAATAATATATATATAAAAAAACAATTATATATCACAGGGTCACATGGAACACGCCATTAAATCTGAGCTCGAGGTAGAAGACGAAGACAGAGAAGAAGTAGCTTGGAGATCGCAACAATGGCGACGGAGGGGGAGGAGCTTAGCAACAAGAGAATCGTCCTCAAGGACTACGTCGTAGGGTTTCCCACCGAGGAGCACATGGCCCTCACCTCCTCCACCGTCCGATCGAAGGTCCCCGAGGGATCGACGGCTGTGATCCTCAAGAACCTCTACCTCTCCTGCGACCCCTACATGAGGGGCCGCATGTCGAGGCCCCTCCACAAGAGCTACACCGACGCCTTTGTTCCCGGATCCGTGAGCTCGAACTCTTCTCCAAACCCTTGCTTCTCTGATTTGTTACGTACGATTTCTGTAATTTCTAGGGTTTTTTTTGCCTGCGAACTGAAATTTCCTGCTTGTGTTGGTGGATTCAGTGATAAAAACGGCAATGCTCATCTGAAAGTTGCAATTTTGCCGAGTTTTTCTTTGTGATTATGGGGAATTTTATATCTCGTAGGATTATGCTTCATGTAGAGTCGGGTATATTTTGGGTGAATTTTTGTTGATTTTTTGGCTAGGTCTATAAAATCTTAAAACGGGGTGTTTAATTTTGATATGTATTCTGTTCTTCTAATGTTCCTATTCCCAGGATTGTAAGTAATATCGATCAATTTGAGCATAATTATATCAAAAAATTTAAAAACTTTGGGGATATTTGATTATGCATTTAATTTGGAACTTTGGATGAGTGTTGCAAGTAAGTTATGGCTTAGCACTGCAATTTTTGAATGAATATGGCACCCCTTACTATTATACCAATGAAAATGGTTACTTGTGCAATTTTTACTCATTCCAATTGCTTCAAATTATCTGAGTTTTTGAAAGATTTGCTAATATTTGGGTGGATTATGCTTGTCGAGTTAACCGACGATTACCCATATCACTTTTCTGCAGGATTTAGCTTCTTTGTTTTATCCATGTAGGCTGAATGAGCATTTTTCTGCAGGTCATTACTGGTTACGGCGTCGCGAAAGTTGTCGATTCTGGACACCCAGATTTCAAAGCTGGAGACTTGGTTTGGGGATTAACTGGGTGGGAAGAGTATAGTCTGATAACTGCACCTGAAGGCTTGACTAAAATCAAATACGCCGATGTTCCGCTTTCTTATTATACTGGCATTTTAGGTATCCTTTTATTGGCCGGCCGACTTTAACACTGTTTTTGCGCTGAGAATACTTTAAATAAACAACTTAAATTTATAATTCTGCGGGGTAAAACATTTGTCAACTCCTCATTTCCCCGATATTCGTCGTACTTTTTGCATGATTAGTCAGGATTACCTTCTAATGTATGAGCCTTTTGTGCAATTGTTGCAGGTATGCCGGGGTGTACTGCTTATGTTGGATTTCATGAAATATCTTCTCCAAAGAAAGGCGAAACGGTCTATGTATCAGCTGCGTCCGGAGCAGTTGGTCAGCTTGTTGGCCAATTTGCTAAGCTGATGGGGTGCTATGTTGTTGGGAGTGCGGGCTCCAAAGAGAAGGTATTTTCTTAAGCTTTACCCCGGGATTATAGTACTCAAGTTCATTTCGCTATTATAATATTTCATATAAAGACGAAATAGAAAAAAAAGGAGATTTGTATATTTGTTTTTTGTTGATGTTCTTGTTCAGGTTGATCTATTAAAGAATAAGTTTGGGTTTGATGATGCTTTTAACTATAAGGAGGAGCAAGATCTCAATGCTGCCCTGAAAAGGTCGGTCAATGAGTTCGTATAATTTTTTTCCCCCTCTTCTTCTTGATGTACACTGCTTAAGGAGTTTTCTTGCACATCACAAGTGTTTTCAACACTCGGTGAACAACTGAAAAGCATGCAAAATTGAAAAGAGCAAACATCTAAGCCGAGTTCTGATGAATTTTATGATAGTTGTCTGATTAGAAATGTTTGATCAAGATCGAGAGACCAAATTCGAAATAGTTGTTACATGTTTTAAAGTTTAACAACACCTCGTAGCTACTTGACATAGTATAGACTAGTCTTTTGGAGCTTGCATTCTTTTCTATAATTTGAGAGAACTAATTCTTCAAAAAAAGAAAGGAAAAAAAGAAAAGAACAACACCTGGTAACTTGGTCTTGCAAATCTTCCCAGGTGTTTCCCAGATGGAATTGACATCTACTTTGAGAACGTGGGCGGCCGAATGCTCGATGCAGTTCTATTAAACATGAGAGTTCATGGTCGAATCGCGGTCTGTGGATTAATTTCGCAGTACAATCTCACCCAGCAAGAAGGCATCCACAACTTGACCTGCATTGTGACAAAACGGATTCGGATGCAAGGCTTCATTTTCCCTGATCACAAGCACCTTTATCCTGAGTTCTTGGAATTTGCTATTCAGTACATAAGAGAAGGGAAAATCGTTTACGTCGAAGACGTTGTCGAAGGCATAGAGAAGGCTCCTTCTGCACTCGTTGGCCTTTTCGCTGGGCGTAATGTTGGCAAACAAGTTGTCGTCGTCGCACGCGAGTGATGAGTCAAATGTTGTTATTGATGATGTGATCAATATGTATCCCTGTATCCTAGTGGTTTCTCTGTATCAATCTTGCTACTAATAATATCAGCAATAAAGATGGCATTTGCAGGATGGTGATTTTCTTAAATTGGAGCTTTTAGGTGTCTTATCTGATAATGAATCCAAATCCCAAATTAATTATGATAAAGCAAATTAAGTAGAAGTTAATATTTCAAGTCCCAAATTGTACATGCACTGACCCTCAGCATTTTAAAAAAAGAGCAGGTGTTGAATACAGGTTGAATAATTTGCTTTATCATAAATTTTTAGAAAGGGATTCACAGTTAATCCATAGTTAAAACTCTAGTTAATTCATACATGCGAAATTCGCGACTATCGATCGATCTGGTTCTCTCAGATTGTGGACTTGGCCTCACCAACTCATTAACAGGAAACTTCACACACAGATTTTAACATCAAATTTAATCTAAAAAACCAAAATCTCATATGGTTTTAAGATAAAACACGAATCTGATACGCTTCTAATAAAGTTTTAGTATTTATCAAATGCAGATACTGTTAACTTGTAAATTCTTGCATAATATGGGAATTTAAAGCAACAGTGAAATAAAAGCTATGCTTCCTTAGAAAACAAATCTCTTAATGAGGCAATTAAGCCTCTATCCAAGGACAACTTATCCAACATTATGATTTTCTACTCTAATTGTCAGTAAGGATCTTAATTTTTTGCTTATTTACAGATCTTAATACCTGTTATTTGAATGACTTATCTTATTTCTAAACATTTGATCACATTCATTTTTAACCAAACAAGCTTAAGGCCCTATTTAGACGTGGAAATTTTCTAATGTTACCGTAAAAATTAAGTGAAACATTTATTTTTATTAAATAAGATTACATATTTCACTTGAAGACTAAATACAATATTTAATTTTAAATATTCAAATTTTTTTAAAAAAAATACAGCAAATAAGATATTCAAGCCTCCAAGCAGGTACAACAATCTGGCAAGTATGATGGATATGTTAAGTGACATAATTGTACTCGTTTGACTCCCAGGTTTTCAGTTCTGAATTTATTTTTATTTTTTTTCGTAAAAAATGATAATATGCTATTCGTTTTGTTTATTTTGAAATAAATTTAATTAAAAATGTGAAGCAACTAAATTTCAAACTCGCGATCTCAAATATTAATCATCAAATTTTTTACCACTTACGTCAAGAATGGTACAGTTCTAAATTGTGATTGGTACAGTTCTGAATTATAATGTATGGTTTGGAAGGGGTCGGAGTAATCCATACGCTGGTGACCGAAGACCATCAAAATCACAAGTCTACTTATTTTTTAAATAATTTATCCAAACATTAATTCGATAATTTATTATAGTTTGCATTCTCATTTGTTGACTCATTTTAGTTCAACGTTCTAGTTTAGACCGGGCCCCACAAAATTTATCTGTTTATTTATTTTATTTTATTTTATTTTATTCAAACTACTAACATAGAAAAATGGACGGTGAAGTTGTGGTGCGTGATGGAGGGTGTAGATTCGCTGCGAACACGGTTTCACCATATCGCTACATCGCGTGTATTAATTATTCTTTTTGAAAGTCCCCCTCAACTTTAATGTCTTTTAAAATATGACTTTTAGAAAATAATTGATGATTGATGAGTAGCAAAGTTATATAAGCTAATAAATTTAGTAATATTTTTTTAAAAGTTATAAAATAAATAATATTAAAAAATAATAAAATTTAACTTTTATAATATTTAAATACTTTAAATTATACTTACCGATTCGAAATTTTTATTATCGAATCGGTTGTACTCACAACAATAAATTAGTTTGAATCTAAATAAAAAATAGTTAAAAGGAGCTTTTTTATAATATTTAAATACTTTAAATTATACTTACCGATTCGAAATTTTTATTATCGAATCGGTTGTACTCACAACAATAAATTAGTTTGAATCTAAATAAAAAATAGTTAAAAGGAACTTATTTCAAATAGTTTATAACGAAGGTGCGGTTATACATTTTTACCTCGGTACACGTGTCGCGTAACTATTTGATAATCACGCTGTTTTCTGTTCCATGTTGATTTGCGTTCCCTCGTATGTTTCCGGAGACGCGAGAATCGCGAGAATCGCAGCGGGAGACGATGGGGGGCATCTTTGACTTTGACCGCACCCCAACGAACGCAACATTTCCTTTTCTCTTCTGTCCGAACCCCGCATAAAATTATTCATACGAACTCGGCAACATCCACCGTTGAGTGCTCCGTCTCGTCGACCGGAAGATGGAAACGGACGGCCATTTTAGTCGTCCGCATAAATGTTCTTATAAAATAAGTGGCGGTTTTAGCCGTTCATCTAATTCCAATGTGTACATTAATTATAAGAGTACTTTGTATTAGTATTATAATAATGCTGTTATATATATATATATATATATATATATATATATATATATATATATATATATATATATATATATATATATATATATATATCAGTGAATATATCAGTGAAGGGAATAGATAATATTCCAATATTTGGTGGAATAGTATACTCGGAGGAGTGAAATTAGTCTTAATACTAATTAATTTAACGGCAAAATATTTATAAATATTAATTATTTAATATTTTTAAAAATATAGTAACTAAACACACACACACTCTCTCTCTCTATATATATATGAGAAGTGCTAGGTGTACACCCCCAAATGGGGTGTACATCCTACACCCACCCATCCTAGGGTGGGTGTTCATCCACTCGTCACTCGATGTGACGAGTGAAATTCACCCACCCCTAGGATGGGGTGGGTGTAAGATGTACACCCCATTTGGGGTGTACATCTAGCATTTTCCTATATATATATATATATATATATATATATATATATATATATATATATATATATATATATATATATATATATATATGAGCAATGCTACATGTACACCCCGAAGGGGTGTACATCATACACCTCCACCATTTTAATGGTGGCGATATTTTTTACGGGTCACATCAAGTGACCCATCATCACACCCCCACCCTTAGATGGATGGGGTGTATGATGTACACCCCGAAAGGGGTGTACACATAGCATTTTCCTATATATATATATATATATATATATATATATATATATATATATATATATATATATATATATATATATAATTTGAAAAGTACAAGTCTAATTATGTTTGTAAAATTTGATTATTGAATTTATATTGAGATTTGTATTATTGTAAAATCAACTAAAAAGAGAGAGAAAGAAAATATAATAATACGCATCTCAATACAAATCTAATGATAAAGAATTCACAAGTATAATTAGACTTATACTTTTGAAAGCATATGTTAGAGTATGAGTAGCACGAAGCCTGCGTGCTCCTAAGTCATTTTCAATAATTAAAATTTCGAATCGACGTTCAGTTCCGTTAATCTAGATATAATTTATTTGAAGTGTTTACAAAATAAATTTCACAATTTTTTTTATATTATTTATCTCATATCGAAAAGATTCAAAATTAATAATTTTTAATAGTTGAAATGTGTCGTTTGCGAGTTTAATGGTGTAGAATTAATCAATCGGATGAATTTTGATAGAATTTTTTTTATACTAGTTGATTTTGAGTCATTTTCGATCATTAGGTAAATAATATCAAAATATCATAAATTTTATTTTTTAAATACTTCAAATACACTAGATCATGTTTAATAGAATCGATCGTTGATTCGAAAGTTTCGTTATAAAAAACAACTTAAAAGTATAAAAATTTCTACACTACTAATAACACACAAGTCATTCTCTCTCTTTTTCGATGTATATGTATATATATGAAAAATACTAGATATACATTTCAAATGGAATGTATATTTTACATCTCACCCATCATAGGATAATGGATGGGGTGAATTATACTCGTCACTTCATAGTGACAAGTGGATTAATGCCAACCTTAGAATGAATTAAGTATAGAATGTACAAATAGTATATATATATGGAAAATACTACATGCACACCCCTTTGGGGGTGTACATCTCACACCCCCACCTATTTAAAGTGGTCACCCCCGTCCTTTAGATGGGTGGGGGTGTAGGATGTACACCCTTTTGGGGTGTACATGTAGCATTGCTCTCTCTATATATATATAATGAGCAATGCTACATGTACACCCCGAAGGGGTGTACATCTTACATCTCCACCTCTTTAATGGTGGTAATATTTTTTACGGGTCACATCAAGTGACCCCTCATCACACCCCCACCCTTAGATGGGTGGGGGTGTGAGATGTACACCTCTTACGGGTGTACAAGTAGCATTTTCCATATATAATACTAGATGTACATTCCAAATTTGGTGTATATGTTACACCCCATTTATTTTAGGATAGGATGAATTTCACACGTCATTTCGAAGTGATGAGTGGATGAATGTTCATCATAGAATGAATTAGGTGTAAAATGTACACCTTAAATATTATATATATATATATAAAACATCATGAGAGTTATAAAACACAGGGAAAATGCTATGTGTACACCCGTAAAGGATGTACATCTCACATCCCCACCCATCTAAGGGTGGGGGTGTGATGAGGGGTCACTTGATGTGACCCGTAAGCATTATCGTCACCATTAAAATGATGGAGATGTATGATATACACCCCTTCGGAGTGTACATGTAGCAATCCTCAAAACACAGTAGGATTATAATAAAGAGAAACCACAAAAGTAAGGACCCCTCCTTATATTTTAAATTAGAGATACAATAAATTAAAATTATTCTGTATATTAAATAGTGGTATTTTAAATATTTTTGCTCTCCATGCGTTATTGAATATGAAAGAGAAGAGACAAAGTATGTAGAATTTTTTTTTATATTTCTGCTTTTATGGGATTGCAGAAACCACGTCATATTGGAACTAGTGACAGTTACTTGACGCGTTTATTATTCAGAAAAAGTAAATGAAATATAACTTCTTTTTTTTTTTCACTTGACCCACACACGTATACGTTCTGTTTGAAACTAAAATCTTTTATTTATTTTTATATATAAAAGTAAAATTATGTAAAAAAAAATATTTATTTATTTTTTTCGTTGGAATTATTCTTTGATACTGTTTATATTTTTACTTTTACTTTTATCTATAACAAAAAAAAGAAAAATATCATATGACATAAAAAATTGTATTGACAATTTCGAAATGATACATATTCTATCGATAAAATAATTATACATGTTGATATTTAAAATTTTAAATTCAAAATCTAACTAAATTTGATTACTTTTCTCTTAAATTTTGTTTTTGTTTTGTTGAGGGAAAATCTGAAAAAGGAGAAACTTTTTTCCTCCCATGAGATTTAGATTTGTTTGTTTTTTAATGTGATCGAAAAGACTTGGTGTACTGGTGGTCATGGGGGGTGTGGTGGTCGCCTTTGGAAATTTCTCACTCCAACGACTGGTCTAGAGCCCCTCCCCTTCTCCATCCCTACCTGGGCTCCCTCTTGTTTTTTTCCTGGGTGGATGCGACGCAGAGCTCCATAAAAAGTCTTCTCCGCGTCCCCTCCCCATCTCACCTTATTTTCTTTGATTCCCCCTTTTCCCTTTGCTTGGAAATTTTTGTTTTTGATGTGTTATAAGAACCTGTGATTTGGGTTTTTGCCTTGGGATGCGCTGCTTAGCCATGGTTCTCCTGGTGAGTGATCAAAACTGTTTTTTTTTTTTTTTTTTTTTTTTTTTTTTTGTTAATGTTTGATTTGCTTGTTTTTAGTCGGGTTTTGGTGGGTTTTTGTTGATTTTGGAAGGTGGATCTGGGATCTGGGTTGCTCAGGATGTTAAAGTTTTAATTTTTCTTTTTTTTTGGGAGGAAAAAGTTGGCTTTTTTACGGGTGAGTTTGGATTATGCTGTATATATATATATATTTTTTTTCTGTTTTTGTGATTGTTTGATGCATATCCTTAAAAAATTTTGGCCAGTTTATTTTATCTCTCTCTGCAAGCCTCAGATTTTCATGGGAGTAAGCTCTTATCTGGATGTTTATGTTAAGTAGTCACCTGATCAATACTTTTGCTGGGTGCTTGTTGTTGTTGTTATTATTATTATTATTATTATTATTATTATTTCACTTTGTGACCTAAAAAGTTTTGGCTTGCACAGGCAAAGAATGAAAATTTGAAGGGTATTTATTTTTCCTTTAATTTCGAAGGGAAAAAAGCTCTTCTAGAAGAGATTATTTTCTGAATCTAGCATTGCAGATCATACTTTGTGTTGAAGTAAATACTGGGGATCATTTATTTGGTGTTGTCAGCTGATGTTAGTTAGTGTTCATGGTTTTCAGAAATTCTTCAGCTGCTGTTGTTAAAAATCATGGTGGCCTTTTGCTGGTACCAGTTCCTAGTGCTGCTTCTGTTTCTATATGCAGCTACATGTATTTCATATGTATATGCTAATGCTCTATTCTTTTCCTCGCAATCTGAAAGGCGGAAAACACGATTGTTGTCTAATCTGTGTCAGTTGCATTGAATTGTTTGCTTATTTTGTAACTAATGATTTTGCTGGATGCTATTTAGTTTGGTTCTTCAGAATCTGCTAATTGCCTGAACTTATGAATACCTTCCTTGCCCTTAACTACCTGTGCTTACTTTAAGCCTTTCTCCTGTAACCTGCCTCCTATTTTGTATAGGTACTATTCAATCTTCAATACTCGGTAGCAGTTTAGCTGATATCGAAGCGACTTCGCTCCTGATTCCCTTATATCAAGGGATATATTGTCAATTTGCATAGATATATTTATATGGCTACGAAAAGGGATTATTGTTCTACGCTTCTTCAAATACTCTCTTATTTCTTGCTAAGTAGCCTGAGTTACGGCACTGAGAGTGACATCTTTTGCCTACAAACTGTGAAGAATTCTATTTCCGACCCGAATAACTACCTCAACAGCTCGTGGAAATTCGATAACACCTCGGACGGGTTCATATGTAAATTCTATGGCGTCGACTGCTGGCACCCTAATGAGAACAAGGTCCTCAATCTTCGCCTGTCCAACATGGGCCTGACAGGCAACTTCCCTTTGGGCCTCGAGAACTGCACTAGCATGACAGGACTTGATCTGTCTTACAACAACTTCTCTGGACCCATCCCAGCCAACATTTCAACAAGAATACCCTATGCGACAACCCTTGATCTTTCGTTTAATAACTTTTCCGGCATAATTCCGGTGAGCCTGTCCAATTGTACTTATCTCAACGTGCTCAATCTGCAACATAACCGGCTGACCGGACAGATTCCTGGGGAGCTGGGCCAGTTAGACCGACTAACCCAATTCAATGTGGCTGATAATATGTTATCGGGGCCTATTCCGCAATTCCACACTAAATTCTCGGCGAACAACTATGCGAACAATCTGGGTCTTTGCGGGGGGACTTTGAGTCAGTGCACAGGAGCTTCGAAGAAGAGCCCGATTGGGGTTATTGTGGGTTCTGCTATTGGTGGCGTAGTTGTAACGGTGCTCATTGTTGGGGTTATTGTGTTCTTCTTCCTGAGGAGAGTGCCGATTAAGAAGAAGGAAAAGGATGTAGAAGAAAACAAATGGGCCAAGTCCATAAAGGGGGCCAAGGGAGTTAAGGTAAGCCGAACATATTTTTCTCTTTGACATGCCTTTTGGTTATTATACAATTTTCAATTACCAGAAAAAAGGGGTTAAAATGCTGGGAAAGGCCATGTAAATATTGAGAATTTCAAATTCTTCACCTGAAATATTGAAATCTATAGCTTACCCTATCAAACTATAAGCAAAGGTACGAGTTTTTAGTTTTTTTGGGAGGGTAACATTTATAGGATTCAACATGTCGAGGTGGCAAATGTGGGTTTTCCTGCAATTGGCGAAAGATCTGTGAACTTTCTAGCAAAATGATTTTAGTGATTGTAGAATTCGCACTCTCTCTGACTCCCATTGTCTTGTGATATCTAGGTTGCTATGTTCGAGACTTCAGTATCGAAAATGAAACTTAGTGATTTAATGAGAGCGACCAACGACTTCAGCAAGGAGAATATCATCGGAACCGGTCGAACAGGCACAATGTACAAGGCCACACTTCCCGATGGCTCTTTTCTTGCTATCAAGAGGTTGCAAGACTCGCAACGCTCTGAAAGCCAATTCACCTCTGAAATGGCAACTCTAGGAACTGTTAGGCATCAAAACTTGGCTCCCCTTTTAGGTTACTGCAGCGCAAAGAAAGAAAGGCTCTTGGTATACAAGTACATGCCCGGCGGCACTCTCTACGACCAACTACATCAACCTGACTCAGAAAGCAAGAACAAAATCATGGATTGGCCACTTAGACTTAAAATAAGTATCGGAGCTGCCAGAGGGCTAGCGTGGCTTCATCATAGTTGTAACCCGCGAATCCTCCATCGAAACATTAGTTCCAAATGCATATTATTGGATGAAGACTATGAGCCCAAGATATCTGATTTTGGCCTTGCGAGGCTCATGAACCCAGTCGACACCCATCTCAGTACATTCGTCAATGGTGAGTTTGGTGATTTGGGTTATGTTGCACCTGAATATACTCGCACTCTTGTGGCCACCCCGAAGGGCGATGTTTATAGCTTCGGAGTAGTTTTACTTGAGCTTGTTACTGGAGAAAGGCCTACTCATGTTTCCAATGCTCCGGAAAACTTTAAGGGAAGCTTGGTGGAGTGGATTACTTATCTTTCGAATAATTCCATTCTTCAGGATGGTGTGGATAAATCCTTAATCGGGAAGGACGATGATAAGGAGCTCCTCCAGTGTCTGAAGGTTGCTTGTTCTTGTGTTCTATCCACGCCTAAGGAAAGGCCGACATTGTTTGAAGTGTACCAGCTCTTGAGAGCCATTGGGGAGAAATACCATTTCAGTACTGCAGATGACGAGATAATGCTGCCGCTAGAAACCGACACGGATAACATGGACGAACTTATCGTGGCGAAGTAGGGATTAAGGTGTATTTTTTTTCTGAGATGGCGCATGTCCGATAATTGCTCTTCTGCTAGGAGGTGCGTGAATCAGATCAACTCTTTTTCAGCAACCCCTGGCTATGTTTTGGAAGTTGTGCTGTTGGTGAATCTTTAGGTGAGTAGTGATGCTTTTCGGTATTTAGTACGATAAATGTTATTGCCTAGTGGCCCTGTTTGTTGTATATGACCTTCCTTGTGATATACCTTTAGCATATGTATTGTTCAATATAATTAGTGCATATATTTGATCTTCAGCAATTTATCTCTGCCTACATAGGATTCGTCTTTAATTATGAATTTGATTACGCAAAGTGAATACAATATGATGTTATTGTGACAGCATTGGATTTAAATTATTTGCTGAGTACTTGAATCTTGCTTTCTATTATGATAAAAAGAGTACCTATATACCTGGGGAGCATCTTCAAAATAGCATTAGGAAAACTTAGATGTTGGGTAGCTGCTCATCTTTTCTTGGTCTGTATCTGTCTCTCGTCTGACGCATCTCTGTCAGCTGGTATTCCTGATGCGCCTGGGCAAGAAACTACAGGAAATCCGGACATTTTTTCCATGTTGACAAGCACTCTTCTCTCCTGCCTGACTGCCCGTGCAAGTGCGCAGATTTACTAGCCTGATTGGCCCTTGTTCTTTCTGCTGATTTTTTCTGAGTCGGCTGTACTGATACTGGCTGTGCTATACCACCGCCAACCCGTACTGTCGAGCTTGTCTGGCAGACCGTTAGGGAGGGAGTCGGGGCTCCCGACAACTCCCTGCTTTGGTTGCGACACTGCTTGCTGTCTTACTCTCGCTTTGGCATATATCCGGAGCCGATCAAGCTGTGGCTGCCATTTCCTGAAGTAGCAGTCCTTCATTATTGAACAGTGATTTGGCGCAGGTTCGACCCTTCCGAGACACTTGCAGAACTCAACCGAGAAGTGGAATTGTTCGCTCGCTTCAACTGATCATTCGCATTCTTTGACATCGACTCTTTGCCAGGAAAAATGCAGGCTTAGAGAGCCAACAGAACTAGTGGAACTTGTGAAAAGCATGATCTAAGTAAGATATGCGGATAAAAAAGGAAATTGAATCCACAGATATATTGAGATTGAATCGTCTGCGGTTAGTGTCGTTCGCCGTTCTGGAATTGGCGCTATTTACCTCCCATTCTATGCATCTGATCTTATTTTGTGTGTTTGAATGAAACGCAGTTCACATGTAACTTCAATAAGAGAGTACTTGTGCATTCAAAATGGAGTGAATAAGCAATCACTGCAACAATTCAACTCTTTTCTTTTTCGAGTCAAAAAAGTACACGACGTAAAAGGAAAATAATCTCCATTTTGCTTAGAACATTTATTATTGCACCTTGGATTTGACTAAATCAAACTGCATGTGATTCTTATAATTTTAAATGCCTAATCACATTTAGCAAATAAAATCAAATTTATTAATGCCCAATATCAAACAAACTTATCATCATATTTAACACAATTTCAAGTTGAACTAATTGAATAACTCAAATAAGACAAGTTTAGAATTTGAGAGAGTGTTAATCAAAAAACAATGAGAAATTAAGGACCATATTTTAAAATTGCCTACATTAGTGTGGGCCTTAGTCCATGAGGTGTTTCATTAGGGCAAGTACTAGAAAAATATAACAATCCAATCTGTTAGCAATAATAATTTGTCGAATTTTCATATGATCAGCGCCCCTGCACTGTAGACTTTCTCGCTATAGTAAATTCGCAGGACTTTTTATTTGTTTTATTTTATATATTGAACTTTATTTTTTTGATCAAGAACCCATCATCAACTGCTGTTTTTTTTTTTTTTTTTCTTTTTTAATCAAGTAATTTTAGTCGAAAAAAAAAAGGGGAATTTACTCAAATTCATTGCTGAATGGACCAAATTTAAAAAGTATAATCCAGTTAATGGTTAATAACTAACAAAGTTTTAAAATTCGACAGTTTCTAACCTAACTAAGTATAAAAAAAAAAAAAAAAAAAAAAAAAATTAGAAGTTGAGCAGGTCTCAATAATAAAAATAAAAAATAAAAGCTAACACGTGCCTATTTAAAGGAGTCTCCATAAAAAGGTCAGAGTAAAATTTTTCAAACCACGCAACAGCAAAGTCAAATTTTATGACTAAAAAGAATGAGTAATGCTACATGTACACCCCGAAGGGGTGTACATCCTACACCTCCACCCTTTTAATGATGCCGATGTTTTTTACGGGTCACATCAAGTGACCACTCATCACACCCCCACCCTTAGATGGGTGGGGGTGTGAGATGTACACCCCTTACGGGTGTACAAGTAGCATTTTCCAAAAAGAATAGAAAGTCGTTGCTCATCATCGCTTATGTTTGTGTAATGGGAATATATAAGTGTACACCCCAAGGGGGTGTATGACTTAAAAGATAAAATTAATAAAAAATAAATAAATTTAACGATAAAAAATTTACGATTACTAGCTATTTGATACTTTTAAAAATATAATAGTCAGATTCTATATATAATTGAACTTTTATATTTTTAAAAGTATTAAGTTATTAGTGTTTATGAGTTTTTAGTTCTTACGTAAAATGATGTGCGGTTAGAATGATAGTGAGCCCCTTAGCTTTAGTGGGTGTTTGGTAGAATAGTATGATCTAAGATATGAAATTAATCAAAAAAAAAAAAAAAAAAATTAACGGTAAAAAATTTACAAACACCAATTACTTGATACTTTTAAAAATATAATAGTCACTATAAAAAATTGATAATTAATGACATATATAAATAGGAAAATGCTAGATGTACACCCCGAATGAAGTGTACATCTTACACCCATCCCATTCTAGGGGTGGGTGAATTCCACTCATCACATCGAGTGACAGGTGGATGAATACCCACCCTAGGATGAATGGGTGTAGAATGTACATCCTATTTGGGGGTGTACACCTAGCACTTCTCATATAAATATTGCCAAATGTAACATATAAAGTTATGTGTTGATTATGCCCATGTTGCTGAATCATTTAGCAACATATAGAGAAATTATTGTTAATATTGAGTAATTATCAACACTCAACAAATGTTGCTATAGATAAATTTGATAAGATATTTTAGAATGATTATATATGTACTGTAATTAATTCTTGCATTATTAAATGCTACTAATTCATTTTAATTTTTTTATCATAATTGACCATTATAGAAATTAAAATTAATTTTGTTGGGAAATCTGGTATTCGTTTCGGTACCCGATTCTGTAAATCCGGAACCCGCTTTGGTACCGCAATCCACGCTGGTGCCCCATAATATGCAAATTCTGCAACGAAACGTCAAATCAAATTTTTATCAAATAGATTTTTACTAATATTTAAATTTTATTTTCAACAGGTTTAAATATTAATCTTAATCTAACTAAAATTTCATTACAAATCTAATTAAATCCTAACAAATTTAATTAAATTATTATTAATTTTTTAATCAATTATTATAATCGCAATCTATAAAACTCATTCACACCAAATACGAAACAACAATACAAATAATATAATCCAATCAAATTTTAGGCTGCGTACCCGGTCCAGAAAGAACCAAGGTCATGGAAATAGAAGAATCGAGATGCTTCGAGGCGGAAGAACCAATGCTTGCAGGCGGAAGACCGAATGGGCGCCGCGGAAGTTTTTATTTTATTTTTGCTTTATTTTTTTTATTTTTTTATTTTTTTTATTTTTTTTCTGAAAATGATAATTTGGTAAAAATTTGAAACCAACTTATTAATTTCAAACCCTCCCGTAAAGCCAAAGAAAAAAAATAAAATAAAAGAGAAATTAAAAAAATCTAGCGGAAATATTAAATAGGATCCATCATCATATTTATAATATTATAATAAAAGTTTTAACCTAAATTTTAAAAAAAAATCTAAAATTTATATTTGAAATAAAAAAATTAAAAATATATTTTAGGGATGTTCTTTTGTATAATAATCCAGAATCAATTAGATTTTTATTTTCTATAACCCATAACCAAAATAATACCTCTTTATTATCCATTAAACCTAGCCAATTCGGTTCGGATTTGGATTAATCTCCAATATTTTTTTCCATTTATATGGCTAAAAATAGCAAATTTAGTATTGTGGCTTTAATTTATTGATCTAACCAACAATTTAGATTTATAATTAAAATTTAAAAATTTAAATTTGAATCAAAATTTAAAATTTAAATTAATAATACCAATTCAAATATGCAATTAACTGTAGCATTTATGTTCAAGTTAAAATTCATTACTAAAATTAGTTCAAAAATCAAATTTATATTTGAATTGAATTGCAAATTAAAATTCGAAATCAAATCTTAAACAACTATTTAAATTTATAATTTTAATTCATACATAAATTTACAATTTGATATTAAAATTTTAAATTAAAAATTTAAGTTTAAAAATTGAACTTTTAATTTCTATCTTAGATTAAATTTAATTTTAAAACTATAAATCAATGAAAAAAATATATAAGTCTGCATATCTTGGTAAAATATATAATTCAACAACTAAAAATTTTTCATACACTTATTTGTGCATCAAAGATATTTCTTAACTACCAATATTTTTTATTATTTATATGCAAGTTTTAAATAGTAATTTATATTGTGACATATAATAATATATGTTAGTAATTATACTCTTTAGTAACATTTATTATATAATATTGGTGAATTCATAGCTGAGTTGGACTATAAATAAATAAATAAATAAATATATATATATATATATATATATATATATATATATATATATATATATATATATATATATATATATATATATATATATATATATATATATATATATATATATTCCAAACTTTTTTATTTATCTTCGCGATCTTATTTAAAAAAAAAACAATACAAAATTTAGGCTTAATTATATTTCATTATATACTATACTTTAGCATTATTTTCATTTGCTATATTATATTATTTTTTCTGAAGATATCACTATATTATTAATATATTATATTTTATTGAATCATAACTATATTTTAAATTTATTTTTATTTTTTTATCTTGTACTAATTTTTTTTTTCTCGCATCATTAAATTATTAGTTTTTCGTCAATTTTTATATTATTGTTAACAAATTTATTATTTTGGACAAAATCTAATATTATTAAAAAAACTAATTAAATAATAAAAAAATTATAAAATAAATCTCCATAAAAGATTGATTAAAAATTTCTTTCGAGTTATTTTTAATTATTATTTTATTAATTTTATATATTTTAATATTATTTTATCAAAATGAATTGGATATATACTCTGTAATTTTTAATCAGTATGTTTTCTAATAACTTTGAAATGAAATAAAAAAATCAACAGTGCATTTGATGAAGTGGTGCGAAGAGTTTTTACACAAAAATTATATATTTTTAAATAGTAATATTAAATTATATAAAATAATTATTATTTTTTAAAAATTTAAGCTGTGTATATATATATTTTATATTTAAATTTTTTTTATATCTGACTTTAAATTTTTTAATTATAAAACCTCTAAGGCTAAATAAAGAAAGAATTAAATAATATTAAAAGTGTTGAATTCAAAAACTCTTATTTTAATATTATAATAAATTATATAAAATTTATTAAATATCAAAAATTATATTTTTTATAAAAAAAGGCTAAGCCTACCCCTCATATTTTATAGAAAAATATTATGTGTACACCCCTTTCGGGGTGTACATCATACATTCCATTCATCTAAGGGTGGGGGTGTGATGATGGGTCACTTGATGTGACCCGTAAAAAATATCGCCACCATTAAAATGATAGAGGTGTATGATGTACACCCCTTTGGGGTGTACATGTAGCATTGCTCTATTTTATATTCCATAAATAAGCTATGGCTCATCACTGCTTACGTTATCATCGCCAAATCCCAATCCCAATTCCCCCTCTCTGTATATATATTACACTGCACATCAACACTTGCAAAGAGCAAAGCTAAGAGAGAGATCGATTTAGAGAGAGAGAGGTGCGACAATGGCGGAGGAGGGACAGGTGGTGAGGGGGAACAAGAAGGTGGTGTTGAAGGGGTACGTTACGGGGACCCCGAAGGAGAGCGACATGGAGGTGGTGAACTCCTCCACCGTCCGATTGAAGGTTCCCGAGGGATCGACGGCCGTGATCCTCAAGAACCTATACCTCTCCTGCGACCCCACCATGCGCAGCCGCATGACCAAGCACGACGAGAAGAACCCTAGCTATGTTCCCGACTTCGTCCCCGGCGAGGTTCTCTCTCCATCTCTCTACATAATGATTTAGATCGATATTAGGTTTTTTTTTTTTGTCTGAATGGTACTCAATTTCGTTTAAATTACACTGCTATATACGAACTATTGATTTGTTGATAATTATCATAATTTGCGATTTTTTTTAGCTGAAGAGTAATTGGAGTGTGAAATTTGATGGAATTGTTTTAATTTTTTGATATAATTTTTCATTTAATTAACTAAACTTATTAAATTAAAATAACTTAAAAAAATCAAGGAGGCGGCTATTAAAAATAGTTCAGGATCAATTCAAAATGTTCTACAGTTGATGATGCAAATTTATTAATTTCTTGTATTGATATCTACAAAAAGAGTACTACTGTGCATATATTAATAAACGTTAAGTTAGTTGCTTTTTATACAGTGACATGCTCTGTACTTTATTACAGAAATTAGTTAAATAAAGTAGAAATCAGTTAAATAGGCGATCGTCGCAAAGATGTCGATGAAGAAAATGAAAAGCTGTTGTTGGAAACAGGCTCATGGGAATTTTATGGGTGAACAAGTTTGAATCAGTTTAAGTAACTGGTGAAGTTCTTCATGAACTGTTGAATCACTGGGAACTCTGTGTTCTCAGTTGTATCTTGCTGCTTGGTATATATGATTTGTCGGCTTCGTTGCGAAACAGGTTATAACTGGTTATGGTGTGAGCAAAGTTGTCGATTCCGGTCATCCGGACTACAAGCCGGGCGATCTCGTGTGGGGGTTCGGAATTGGATGGGAAGAGTACAGTGTCATAACAAATCCGCGGGGCCTTTTGAAGATCAACCACCCTGAAGTACCACTTTCCCATTATACAGGCCTTTTAGGTGCGTTTTTTATGCTCAAATCAAAAAGTTATTTTTCAGTTCTGTAGTGCGATAATAACGGAATCTGTACTAACAGAATACTAACAACACTAATAAATAAATATATTGTATCTTAATCACTCGTAATCAAGAAGTGTAAAATTTAGAGTAAATAAAGTAGAAAGAGAAAATTCAAGCACAATCACAATAATACAAGAAAATTTACGTGGTTCATCTAAATCGAGCTACATTCACGAACACTGAAAGATCAAATTCATTATCAAATTGAGGAGATTACAATATTTGATTAGACATTACCAATTGAACATGCAACCTTCTAATTGGGAAAGCCCTTCTTACTATACTTTGTTTGAAGCATCTTTCGATTCCGCGAATCTTGCTTCGGAATTTCTCTTAGAATACCTCTAATCAATTTTGGAAGCTTTGAATCCAGCAAAAAGAACAGAAATGCTTCTTCACCAACTCTCTCTACACCTCTCTTCTCTATTAACAAAAAAAAAAAAAAAAAAACTCTATAGAGTAAAAGAGAACTCTTTCTAAACTATATTTAATGAAAATCCCTCTCATAACTCCACTTAACTCAATATGCTAATAGGTCAACTAAAATCCAAAATCCACTACAAACTAGCCCACTATATGAGTTATTAAACCAAATAAGTTAATAGATAAATTTGATATCACTAAGCCCAACAAGTTCAATAAAATTCGTAAAGAGCAATATCAAATGTTAAAAATAGTATTGTTCATCTTTTATTTGTGTCCTGTGAAGATCTAAAGCCAATTCGCTAGTTCACAGATAATACTAGCCTGCAAGACTTAGTTCGATCTTTAACTATTTGGCCATAGCTTATAACACTAATGTGTTTATATTCCAGGCATGCCAGGTCTTACAGCGTACGCTGGATTTTATGAGGTGTCCTCGCCCAAGAAAGGAGAATACGTTTTTATATCAGCTGCATCGGGTGCTGTCGGCCAGCTTGTTGGGCAATTCGCCAAACTTATGGGCTGTTATGTGGTTGGAAGCGTGGGTTCTGATGAGAAGGTTTGTTCGTCAGAAACTTATAATAAGTGTGATCAACAAGACGAAACAATTTCGTCCTAAAATTCTCTGTATATTTTGTGTTAGTCCCGACGGTGATGCATCTTTGTATTGCATTCCGATTAAGTGAACGGGGACAGGCATATTGCCACATTACTTTTCTCTTATATTTGGTACTTATAATCAGGTTAATCTTTTGAAGAGCAAGTTTGGTTTCGATGATGCTTTTAACTACAAGAAGGAGCAGGACTTGAACGCAGCATTGAAGAGGTTGGTTAATTGATCCTCTCATATGCTTTCTAGTACCGATGCATGTCATATGCAACAACTTGCATAATTGACCCCTAAATCTGCTCACTGTGCGATAAAACACAATTTATTCAACAGGTGCTTTCCTGAAGGCATCGACATCTACTTTGAGAACGTAGGGGGGGCGATGCTGGACGCGGTTCTTCTTAACATGAGGGCACACGGCCGAATTGCCGCTTGCGGGATGATCTCCCAATACAATCTCCAGAAACACGAGGGTGTGCACAACCTAATACTAACCATCCCAAAGCGCATCAGAATCGAAGGATTTGTGGTGTTGGATTATGTCTCCAGCTATGGAAAGTTTGAGGAGATGGTTGTTCAGTATCTGAAGGAGGGAAAGATCACTTATGTGGAGGATGTTGCTGAAGGACTCGAGAACGGCCCCGCGGCGCTGGTCGGGCTCTTCGCGGGGCGCAATGTGGGCAAACAGTTGGTTGTGGTCGCTCAGGAGTAAACTGCATGAGAGTAAATGTACACTAAATTTGGTATGCTGTGATTTCGCAGCTCAGCAACCTGTATGATGTTATAATGAGGAATATATACAGAAAAATTTTCTTATACATACAACATGTTGTATCCGATTTCCCTAGTGTTTAAGGATCAAGATGTGTAATTTTTGTTTTTAAAAATAAAATAAATGGTGTGAATAAGCTTTTCTTTTTCGAGTCAAAAAGGATATGAGGTAAAGGAAAATAATCTCCATTTTGCTTAGAAGTTAGAACACGTATTATTGTACCTTCGATTTGGTTGTCCTTTTTATTCTTTATTCACTTTTTTTTGTTTTTCTTTTGGAATTTGTCCGACCAAGAAATAAAGAGGTAAAAATGCATACAGTAGTGAGTCTGAAATTGGCCCTCAATCCGTTTCTTTGTTTATTGGCACCTAAATTTGTAAATTTTTCAATTTAATTAATTTTAGTTAATTAAAGTGGATATTTAACTAAATCAAACTAGGGTTCTTATAATTTTAAATGCCTAATCACATTTAGCAAATAAAACCAAATTTATTAATGACTAATATCAAACAAAGGTATCATCATATGTAACATAAATTCAAGTTAAACTAATTGGCATCCCTCAAATAAAACAAGATTAGAACTTGAGAGGACTTTTGACAGAGTGAGATGGGGATTCTTGAAGAAGGTATTGATTTGGCTCGGGGCGAATCATGAGTGGTGCAGCCGGATAGATTAATGCATTTCTAACATCAATGTAGCCGTGTTGGTTTACGGGGTACCAACTAAATGGATTAAAACCAAAAAAGGAATTTGACAAGAGAACCCACTTTCACCTTACATTTTTCTGGTGGTGGCGGAAGACTTAGCAAGAATATCGAAAAAAACAATTTGCAGTTAATTTTTGCGAGGGATTGGGCCAATCGACAGGGCTAAAGTAGCCCTAATCCATTCGGATGACACATTTTTCTTTTGCAAAGCGAAAAAAAAGTAAGTTAAAAACCTTCTTTTTGTATGACAAGTTTGTAAGTCAGTGTCTGGGTTAAACATTAATAGAAACAATATAGAATATTTTTATATGGGTGGCTATGAACAACAAGGGGGAGACTTGCAACGATTCTGGGATGCAGACTGGGTTCTTTTTCGTTTCGATACCACAAACTACCTCTCACGGTAGGTCAACTGCGTAAGAAGGATTGGTGGCCAGTTATTGGCAAGATTGAGAAAAGGGTTGAAGAGTGGTAGGCTAAACTCCTTTCAAAAGAAGGTAGGTTAGTCCTTGTGAATTTGGTACTTTCGAACCTGTCAATATACTTTTTCTTGACTATAAAAGCGCCTAAATGGGTAATTAGACAAATCGAAGTCTTAAGAAAGGCTTTCTTTTGAAAAAGAGGTGCCATATTCGCAATGGGATACTGTCTAATCTAGTGAATGACCGTTTGTAGGTGCAAAAATAATAGACGATTATGGGTCAAAGACTTGGAGGATACGAATATTACACTTTTCGAAAAATGGTGGTGGAGGTTTCTCTTAGACAAGGATACCCAGTGGGGTCCTTTTATTGACGGTTTATATTACTCCCGGAGAAAACCTTTTAAAAAAGGAGAGTCCTTCAAACCCTTCTCTCAATGGTGGTAGAGTGTTCTGGCGGCAAAGGACATTTTTTAATATGGATTGACCTACTCAATTGACAGTGGACAGAGTTAGTTAGTGGACCGATATTTGGGTCAGTCATGCATCATCGTGTACCATTTATCCACTTATCTTCGACCACGTACGAAATAAAAACTTTAGAGCCAAATGCTATTGGGGTATTGTTGAGACCAAAATTTTCGCCACTTGAGAAAACAACACGTGACGTTCACCATCGGCCGAAGACATCAGCCGATGAAGAGAAGGGCCAACCAAATAAGGATTTGCGACCAATCTCAGGCGCGTGAAGACGCGACGCGCGATGCACGCCATCGGCTGAAGGCATCAGCCGATAGAAAAAGCAGCCGACGATAAGATTCGCGCCTCATCCAAAATCGACTTTGGCCAAAGAAGGACATCTGTAGTAACCGAGAATTTTTAAATCTCAAATCTAAATTTTAATTCTTTTTTTGGAATTTCTGTAATTTGAAAATTTAATTTTTTTCGGGGTCTTAATGAAACTGCTTCCCAATGAACCTATCCAGACCCGAACTCAGCAATATAAAATCACCACTTGGTCTGTCTCGCCGAACTGAACGTGATGGCGCGATCCGATTTTCAGTTTGACGAGCCTATCACCTCGAAAAAGGTGCAGAATAGTGTTTAAGTTATAACTTAAGCTGTGAATAGTAATCTTTTAAAGTTCTAGATTTTTTAGTGAAGTTGGATAACTTGACCGATCGGAATCCGAATTCGATGATTCAAATAGTCAATTTGAACAGTCTCATCGATCTGAGCGCAATAGCGCTGTCCGAATTTATGTTTGACGAGCCTAGGTCATCGAAAAGCATGCCAAACAGTGGAATGCACTGTATAAGATGGATTTAGAATTTACCGGGTCCTAAACTCAACGAACAAAGATCACTAATCGATAGGTTTCGTCGAGCCGGATGTTGTGGTATCGTCCGTTTTTCTGTTCAACAATGCTAGTGCCTCGAAAAGCGTGTAATACGATACAATTTAGTGTTTTGTGAGGAAAGCTTAATATTTTATGTACTAAATGGCTTGAAATTGATTGGGGAGGGGCCTTTTAGCATGTTTTAGCTGCAGTATTGGACTCAAGTCTAAATGTTAAGAGTTGGAGGATTTGCATTTTGTTGCAACCTGGTATAAGAATATTGGAGGAACCCAATCCCAACCCTAGCCGCCTTTTTTCTTCCTGTAACCTCAACCCCCACGACCCCTCACCTCCTTTGCCATCTTCCCCAAGCTCCAGCACCACTGACCGCCGCCTTCCATCGCCGGAATAACAAGAAGGGGCAATACACCTTTGTTCTCGGGTTGACTGAGAGAAGAGGCAACCAAACCTCATGGGGTTCCACCTAGACACCTCTGTGACATTCTCCTTCATCTAGAGACCAAACCCGAGGACCCTGGTAGCCTGCAGCCGCCGCGCGCCGCCCGGGGTGGCTTCCTCTCCTCTTCGTCTCCTTCCTCGGACTCGAGTTGAGGTAGGTTCTGTTCTGGATAAGTTCCTTGCACCGAGACACCCATCAGTCTTCTTCTGACATCAAGGGCATCTTCCTGATGCAGTCACGAAGCCTGAGGCTTCCTGGTTGGCTGGCGGGATAGAGATGGCCGTCGGAACCCTAATACGATCGAATTTGCGCGCGAGCTTCATCCAACCATTGGGACCAAGATCGGGCTCACTGGTTTGCCTCTGCTGATCTCCGGGAAGGTCTCCATAAAGTTTCAAGGCCATTCGTTGAGTATCGAGGCCGTACGGGGAAGCCCTAGCTTAGGTCATCTTATTCTTCGCCGACCGTTCTCCGCCGCCGCCGCTCCCCGGCGCCGGCCAACCCTCATGTAAGCACCATCTCGTCGAGAGCTGTCCCTTAGTACCCTTGTATGGACCTGAAACCCCCTGCATGGCCATCCACCATTGTTGGTGCTTGGTGTTGTCCGCAAGCTTGGTTTTCTGGCCAACCGCCGCACCCTGTCGCCGGCGCTGGTGCTGGTTGCACCCAAAGCACTTCCTTTGAGTTGCTCCTACTGCTGCTTTCCTCTGTAACCCTCAAATGTCCGAGTTGCTGACACTTGCTCCAGCTCGAGTCCTTAATGGCTTGTGGGTGGGCCGAGGTTGCTCCGGCAATTGTTCCGGTGACTCCCCAGCCTCAGCAAGGTGAGACCTCTACTCCACTTAATCTCCTAAGCTTGATGCTCACCTCAAAACGGAGTTTGGTTGGGTGGTTAATGAGTTCTAGCAACCTGGTCCTTTAGAGGCTTGACCTAGAGCTACCTTGCTCTATTTACTATTACAATGGCCTTGCAGCACCCCGAGGGTGAGCCCCTAAACCTCCTCAGCCCTGTGAGCATAATACTCACCTCATGCCTGCATTTGGTTGAGTAACTAAACCAAATTAGCAACCTTAGCCCTTATGGCTTTGAACTAGTTGAGCCATCTCTGTTATTGGGCTCTGTGCCATCTCCAAATAGTGAGCACGGGTTTTAGTGAGTCGAGACCCATATGTTGGAACCCTCAGAATTATCCGAAAGCCTTCGTAGAAGTGTATCAAGCCAAAACATTGTAATTTGAGTTTTTTATGTAATTTCTCGTAAACCTAGGGGCCCACTTGTAATTATAACCACATGGGCTGCTTCGGGCAGCGTGCATATGATCTCTAAACTTTTCGTTAGAGGTCCGATGGTCTTCGTTGAGCGAAATTTGGTTAATGAATCAAAAATCGACAAAATCGTCGGTTTATCGACGTTTCAGCTTTAATCACCCAATTCGAGGAATAAAGGTGGTTTGTAATGATTCCCGAATATCCTTGGTTGTTTCTGACGTTGTCCTAGCAGGTCCAGTGGCTTTGGTTTAGTGTTGGCATCTTCCGGAGTCGAAATTGATTTTTTCGTAAGTGGTTGTGGTTTTTATGGCACCGTTCAAGTATAGAGTCGCACCCAGTGGATTGTTAGTGCCCGAACGTCTTCAGTGAAGCGTTCTGGGGTAACACATTGAATTTCGTTAGATTCGGATAATTGTACGCACAATTCGAACCATAGTTGGTCGATCGGCGGATTACCAAAAATTTCGGCAAATCCCGAGACTTCAGTGAAGTTTCCCGCTTAGTTTATCTATATATTGTGAGTTAGTGGGTTGGGTGTGTGAGAGTCTTGTACTAACCCATGATTATGATTCAGGCCCCAGCATTCAGCAGCCAGCACACGAGCCTTCCAGCGAATTCCTCGACCATCTACATTGAGGTGGGTTTTGCTTCGGTCCGGGCTTCATCATATTGTCACCTATGGGGTCCCGTATTCGGTTGGACCCCTGTGATTGTTGTTAGCCCTGGTCCCATTCCTTGAGCTCTCTTGCCTTTTTTTCAGTATGTTAGCTTATACTTGGACGCATATCATACTTGCTTGGTCATTAGTTGGGTATCAGTATATTAGTTTATACTTGGACAAATATCATGCTTGCTTGGTCATTAGCTGGACATCAGTATACTTAGCTTATATTTGGACGTATGCTATGTATGATTGGTCATTACCTAGATTTAGTCATGCTCAGATATATCAGCATATCCTATTCTTGTAATGCATGTTAGAATAGAAGTTCAGCTTTTGTTGATATTATAGTTTTCAGCATCCCGTTTGGGACTCCTCGGCTTTATGTCGTTTATCCGATTTTTAGACCGTGAGATTGAGCATCAGCATTATGATTGCCATAGCATTGTTGTACTTCACGTACACCGTGGGATTGATCCCCCACCTTGCGTTCTTTAACGGTAGAGTGGTCGATAGCGACCCGTGAGCCCCAGATAGTACCAAGTGGTGCAGAGTTATGTCAGCCAGATAGATGCCCGACAGGGGCATTGGCCTGAGATCTCTATGACCCATGACGGTTGTGATTGAGTATTCTGTTTCTACTTTTGCTGCATAATTACTTTATGGTTGCCTTTAGTTGTTTCTATTCAGCATGCTTAGTACTTTTTATTTACAGCACTGTTATACCATGATTAGCCATACCCTGTTACTCAGTATTCACTCAGCATAACTTATACATGATTACCTGTTTCATATATTACTTCAGCTGTGAGGTCCCGGAATCCCCCGCGTAGGGTTGCTGGATGTTGGGCAGCTTTCGGTCGCCTTTGGGGGGTGTTGGTGCGCGTGTTGGGGGCCCAGAAATGGATTTGTGATGCAATTTGGGATTTGCTTGCATCACTGGAGGCCTGCGTGGGTTGCGCGCAATTTGGACACAAGTGGTGGACTTCGGGCTTATTTGAGACCCCGTGGGAAGTTGGGGGACCCGTCGGGTGTTTAGAGGTGATTTCGCGCGATTCAGATGTCAAAATTAGACTCCGGGTGAAGTCCGGATAAAAGTTTACCTCTCCGGTCGCCTTCGGGAATTTTTAGAGTTGGAATTGGGCAAGTCGGACTTTAAAAATGGACCCGGCGCGAAAATCGGATCGAGTGGGCAGTCGGCAAATTTTCGGGTGAGAATTTGGAGAATTGGACATCGTTTTTGGATTCAGCGTGCGAAATCGCTAAGAATGGACTATTTATTTGTTGGATTTGGAGCCCGGATGAAATGCGCGTTTTTCGAGGCAAAACGGCACGAATCTCGAGGCGTGGCGCGTGGCGCGGATCCCGAGGTGAGTGCGGCGCGCGGGTCAAGGCGTGCTACTCGAGGCGGCAGGCGGACAGGATGGGCGCAGGCGCGGGACGCGCGGGGGCCGCCACGTGGCGGGCCCCCGTTGGCGCCCGCGCGGGCGCGGGGGCACGCGCGCCCGTGTAACGGGCGCGTGTCCCGCGCCTGGGTTGCGCGGTGCGTGCAACGCGCCCGTGTGGCGGGCGCGTTGCTGCGCGCCGCGTGGCCCTGTGGGCGCGCGCGTGGACCGGGCGCGCGCGCCCGTGTGCTGTGGACCGCGGATGGGGCTTCCCCATTGGCCCGCGCGGTGGACCGGCGCGGTGGACCGGAACCGTGGACCGCCTTCTCTCTCCCTCTTTTCTTCTTCTTCTTCCTCCCCGCGCACGCCATTTCCCTCCTCTTCTCTTCCTTTCTTCTTCAACCGAGCGAGAGGGAGAGCGAGGGAGATGGTGGGTGGTGCGGCGTGGCGTCGTGGGCCTCGTGGAGCGCGCGAGTTTTTCCGTGGGGAGCGTTTCGGCGACGGCGGCGCAGTCGGGGTAGGTCCCGTGGGTTGGTTTTTCTGTATTTTTGTACAGTTCTTGGAGCGTTCTTTTGGACTGTAATTAACCCTCTTGCTCTTTTCTGTGTTGGGCACCGTGCACCGTTTTGCGTGCGGACTCCGGCACCGTGCACCGTTTTGCGTGCGGACTCCGTTTTGCGTGCGGACTCCGGCACCGTGCACCGTTTTGCGCGCGGACTCCGGCACCGTGCACCGTTTTGCGTGCGGACTCCGTTTTGCGTGCGGACTCCGGCACCGTGCACCGTTTTGCGTGCGGACTCCGGCACCGTGCACCGTTTTGCGTGCGGACTCCGTTTTGCGTGCGGATTCCGGCACCGTGCACCGTTTTGCGTGCGGACTCCGGCACCGTGCACCGTTTTGCGTGCGGACTCCGTTTTGCGTGCGGACCCTGGCACCGTGCACCGTTTTGCGTGCGGACTCCGTTTTGCGTGCGGATTCTGGCACCGTGCACCGTTTTGCGTGCGGACTCAGGCACCGTGCACCGATTCACGTGCAGACTCCGTTTTTGGTGCGGACCCCGGCAGCGTGCTCCGTTTTGCGTGCGGGCTCCGGCGGCGTGCTCCGTTTTGCGTGCGGACTCCGACGGCGTGCCCCGTTTTGCGTGCGGATCGCGTGGAGGCCAATTGCAAGTGACTACGAGCAATTGGTGGCAAATCGAGGTGGGTGGCCTTATCTCCAAGTTTTATGGGCTGTACAGTATCTCTACTGATGTAGGACTATGCATGATAGCTTATTTCATTGTGTAGCATGCTAGATTGTAGGAATTGTTATTCCTTTTATTATCTGTTAATATAATACCTTGGAACTTGACCTAGCACCCCCGTCATACGTTGCATGTGTAACCAGACCAGTAGAAAACCCTCACTTGGGCTAGGGTTATTTATGCTTAGACATCCACACTGTTCTTGCATCCCTGGACATAGTGTTTTCTCGCCCGGGTAGTGGGCCGAGAGGTCGGGACTTGCTTTTAGTGTGGGATGCTTTTGCACTCTTGCTTGGGAGCAGAGTGGAGTCTGGTAGTTGTAGCGGGTTGCTTATTTGTGCGGGGAGCCGTTTGAGTAAACGGTAGTCCCGAGAGGTCTTGTTTCCCTTTTACGCTGTCGTAGGAGGGAGCCGTTGAGTAGACGGTAGTCCCGGGCCGTCGTGTATCTTCTGGCCCGTCTTGTTGGGAACCGTTGGGGTTGACGGTGGTCCCAGGTCGTTGAGTGTTGTCCGACCTGTTTTGTTACCCTGAGTTGTGGGTCGTTCCTGGCTGTGGAGTATCTCCAGCCAGTGAGCCTTGTGCTGCGAGCCGTTGGCGAGGCTAGTGTCTCGTGTTTCGAGTTAGCCGAGCAGCTGAGTCGTCGAGAGTTCTCCGACTGTTGTGCGAGGTATTTGGGGATCCTGAGTCCTACCGTTCTGAGAGTGAGCGTGGATTTTGACTAGCCTGCTTATGCCAATTTGTGATACTCTATGCCGCGCCGTTTTCCTCAGTTGGAGTCGCGTCCCTGAGATGCCGCTGTGGATACGATGGGCCTGTTGAGGCAGTTTTGCGCGAGGGGTGAGTTAGTCGGGCAGGACGCCCCACGTAAATCCCGTCCTCATGGGGATGCGTGGTAGTGGGCAGGCGCGTTCCTGGTCGACAGGCGCAGGCTTGACTGGACCCTATGAGGCAGTCAGTTCGATTGGGTCTTTTGAGCACCTTGGGTGCGAGTGGTCTCTTTTACTTTCATCTGTTCCACTCTTTGAGTATCTAGATAGAGGTATGGCAGCTGTAGAGTAGCTCCAGCTTTTCTTGTTCAGATTTCATTGCTCTGTTATCTTTTACCTCTAGTAGACTTGGTGGGCAGACCGTTGGGCTTGTTGACGGCACCCACTGAGAACTACTGTGGGAAGTAGTTCTCACACCCGTCGTGGTGTCTTTTTCCCAGGAACTTCTTCTCCTGTTCCTGTTGCTCCAGTTGCTGATCCTTCTGACCGAGGCGAGGGAGTCGCGAGCTGGTTCCCTACCCGTCGTTGGAGTGTAGCGGTACCCCTTCAGAGGAGAGCTTCAGTAGATTAGTTACTTCTTTTCCTCTGTTGAGAGACCTTTGTTGTGAGGTATAGAGTTGTACTTTATTTTACAGTTCGAGAGACTGATGTAGTGAGGATATTTTTGTAGTGAGAGCCTGTACACTGATGTACTTTATTGGAGATATCTCCCTTTTGAGTTTTGTATCAGAGGACTTGGTATACGATCGTATTTGGGAGATGGATATTGTATTATCTTCAGTTGTACAGTGTTTGGTTTCCAGTTCTTACTAGTTTACTTTCAGCTCTGATATCTGTATCTCTGTAGTTGATTCTTTCTGCAGGTTAGACGCTTCGTCTGTACGGCAGTTTCCGTACAGATGGCGGATCTGTTAGTGAGCCCGGGTCGCAGTTTCGACCCCGGGGCGTGACATCAGCACTGTGATTACGTATCAGCAATTATCTGCTCTACCGTTATTTCAGCATTGAGATTATACATCTACCTACTGCTTTCTACTATCCGTTGTTTATAGTATACCAGTAGATACGACTTGCTGTCACCCGGCCAGTCGTACCTATCGAAATATATTTATATTGTATCTCACACCCTTTGGGTGACCACCATTTTAGGTCATTCGGGAGGTGGGGTGTCGGGACGACGACGTGAGCTACTCGTTAGAGCTGTCCCCTATTGCCAGCTTCGATTGGCCAAGGCTTTCATATTTACAATTTTAGGTTCATCTTGATCTATCAATTGTGATGTGGATTATGTGTTGTCATGTGGATGTATTTGGATGTAGTGGTTGTGAGTTTGTATAGTTTGTTTAGTTATGTTTAGTTGTATTAGTTTAATGTGTTATCTGTACTTTGATTGCGCAATTATTCTTGCCTAACCGTGCTTGTGTAGGGGAGACTCTGTCCATGTGGATAGAAATTTTTTTGTACATGTGGTGGTCTGTTCATACTCTGATTTTCAAGTTTAAACTCTGATTGGAAAAAAAAAAAATTAGACCGTTTTTTCAAAACTCGGGGTGTAACAATATCAAACCGTCCCACTCAAATGATGTAGAAGGCAGAGTCATAGTCAGCTTTCGGTTAATTAAGCTGAAGAAGGAAAGGCTCTGAAGAAAAAGAGTGTGAGATTCGAGGCGCGAATCTCGTAACGAACTCCGAAAAGGGAAGTGGTGTCCAGCATTGGAAATCACCGAGGATTACGCCCCCGCGCGATAACAAGGGGATGAACCTGGACGGGAGAACGACTATTAACCTTTTGAGGGAGTTTCGACTCAGAAGAAAGTAGTTGAGGATTTTGCGATTACTTTCCCCAAATCACGCCGATAATTTGAATCGGCACCTGTAAGCACGGTTCGAGGATTGTATAAATACCCGAACCATCGAAGGAATAGGGGTCCTGCAACCTCGTAAGCCAGGACCACCCCCTGCTTTTCATATATTTACTGTTTTTCTTAGGAGTAGATTAACTGTAAAATTTATCACTTTTCTTAGGAGTAGATTATCTGTAATTGGCTACCAGTTCCTTTTGTAATCCCTTTCCACTCAATACAAATTATACAATCGGCGCCTTAGCCGTTTGTTTTTTCCACATCTCCGCCTCCATTTTTCGGTTCGGCCAGTCTAGGCTGAACCCTCTGCACCTCGTCACCCTATTTCGGCTAATGTAAGCCGAGCGGCCGCAAGAGTTGACTGAGAAAATTCAGCCGAGCAGATCCCATCTCGGTCCGATCGCTTGATCCTTTGACACACGACACATTCACATCAAGAAAAAATTACCCTATATATATATATATATATATATATATATATATATATATATATATATATATATATATATATATATATATATATAGACTTTGTACACTTTTAATCACATGGTTTAATATAAGCATGACTATAGGTTAGTTAGAAGCTACTCTTTAAATATCATTTTAATTTATATAAAATTTATTAAAAATAAAAAATTATATATTTTATATTTTTTTTTTTTGATTAAACAGGAATATACCCTATTTGAAATACAGGAAGAGTACATATAGAAAGGAAGAAGAAGGACCGAGTACAGGTAGAAGTATTAGAAGTAGGCCCATCTCCCAATCCACAAACAGCTAGTAGTGCGGTAGAAAGGAAGAGGAAGGACCCACACTTATTATATTTTATATTTAATAATAAGTAAATAAGCTATGGTTCATCATTGCTTACGTTATCATCCCCAATTCACCTCTCACTCTGTATATATACTACACTACACATTAACACTTGCAAAGAGGAAAGCTAAGAGAGAGAGAGAGAGGGAGAGAGAGGTGCGACAATGGCGGAGGAGGGAGAGGTGGTGAGGGCGAACAAGAAGGTGGTGTTGAAGGGGTACGTTACGGGGACCCCGAAGGAGAGCGACATGGAGGTGGTGATCTCCTCCACCGTCCGATTGAAGGTTCCCGAGGGATCGACGGCCGTGATCCTCAAGAACCTATACCTCTCCTGCGACCCCTACATGCGCAACCGCATGACCAAGCACGACGAGAAGAACCCTAGCTATGTTCCCGACTTCGTCCCCGGCGAGGTTCTCTCTCCATCTCTCTACATAATGATTTAGATCGATATTAGGTTTTTTTTTTTGTCTGAATGGTACTCAATTTCGTTTAAATTACACTGCTATATACGAACTATTGATTTGTTGATAATTATCATAATTTGCGATTTTTTTTAGCTGAAGAGTAATTGGAGTGTGAAATTTGATGGAATTGTTTTAATTTTTTGATATAATTTTTCATTTAATTAACTAAACTTATTAAATTAAAATAACTTAAAAAAATCAAGGAGGCGGCTATTAAAAATAGTTCAGGATCAATTCAAAATGTTCTACAGTTGATGATGCAAATTTATTAATTTCTTGTATTGATATCTACAAAAAGAGTGCTACTGTGCATATATTAATAAACGTTAAGTTAGTTGCTTTTTATACAGTGACATGCTCTGTACTTTATTACAGAAATTAGTTAAATAAAGTAGAAATCAGTTAAATAGGCGATCGTCGCAAAGATGTCGATGAAGAAAATGAAAAGCTGTTGTTGGAAACAGGCTCATGGGAATTTTATGGGTGAACAAGTTTGAATCAGTTTAAGTAACTGGTGAAGTTCTTCATGAACTGTTGAATCACTGGGAACTCTGTGTTCTCAGTTGTATCTTGCTGCTTGGTATATATGATTTGTCGGCTTCGTTGCGAAACAGGTTATAACTGGTTATGGTGTGAGCAAAGTTGTCGATTCCGGTCATCCGGACTACAAGCCGGGCGATCTCGTGTGGGGGTTCGGAATTGGATGGGAAGAGTACAGTGTCATAACAAATCCGCGGGGCCTTTTGAAGATCAACCACCCTGAAGTACCACTTTCCCATTATACAGGCCTTTTAGGTGCGTTTTTTATGCTCAAATCAAAAAGTTATTTTTCAGTTCTGTAGTGCGATAATAACGGAATCTGTACTAACAGAATACTAACAACACTAATAAATAAATATATTGTATCTTAATCACTCGTAATCAAGAAGTGTAAAATTTAGAGTAAATAAAGTAGAAAGAGAAAATTCAAGCACAATCACAATAATACAAGAAAATTTACGTGGTTCATCTAAATCGAGCTACATTCACGAACACTGAAAGATCAAATTCATTATCAAATTGAGGAGATTACAATATTTGATTAGACATTACCAATTGAACATGCAACCTTCTAATTGGGAAAGCCCTTCTTACTATACTTTGTTTGAAGCATCTTTCGATTCCGCGAATCTTGCTTCGGAATTTCTCTTAGAATACCTCTAATCAATTTTGGAAGCTTTGAATCCAGCAAAAAGAACAGAAATGCTTCTTCACCAACTCTCTCTACACCTCTCTTCTCTATTAACAAAAAAAAAAAAAAAAAAACTCTATAGAGTAAAAGAGAACTCTTTCTAAACTATATTTAATGAAAATCCCTCTCATAACTCCACTTAACTCAATATGCTAATAGGTCAACTAAAATCCAAAATCCACTACAAACTAGCCCACTATATGAGTTATTAAACCAAATAAGTTAATAGATAAATTTGATATCACTAAGCCCAACAAGTTCAATAAAATTCGTAAAGAGCAATATCAAATGTTAAAAATAGTATTGTTCATCTTTTATTTGTGTCCTGTGAAGATCTAAAGCCAATTCGCTAGTTCACAGATAATACTAGCCTGCAAGACTTAGTTCGATCTTTAACTATTTGGCCATAGCTTATAACACTAATGTGTTTATATTCCAGGCATGCCAGGTCTTACAGCGTACGCTGGATTTTATGAGGTGTCCTCGCCCAAGAAAGGAGAATACGTTTTTATATCAGCTGCATCGGGTGCTGTCGGCCAGCTTGTTGGGCAATTCGCCAAACTTATGGGCTGTTATGTGGTTGGAAGCGTGGGTTCTGATGAGAAGGTTTGTTCGTCAGAAACTTATAATAAGTGTGATCAACAAGACGAAACAATTTCGTCCTAAAATTCTCTGTATATTTTGTGTTAGTCCCGACGGTGATGATTCTTTGTATTGCATTCCGATTAAGTGAACGGGGACAGGCATATTGCCACATTACTTTTCTCTTATATTTGGTACTTATAATCAGGTTAATCTTTTGAAGAGCAAGTTTGGTTTCGATGATGCTTTTAACTACAAGAAGGAGCAGGACTTGAACGCAGCATTGAAGAGGTTGGTTAATTGATCCTCTCATATGTTTTCTACTACCGATGCATGTCATATGCAACAACTTGCATAATTGACCCCTAAATCTGCTCACTGTGCAATAAAACACAATTTATTCAACAGGTGCTTTCCTGAAGGCATCGACATCTACTTTGAGAACGTAGGGGGGGCGATGCTGGACGCAGTTCTTCTTAACATGAGGGCGCACGGCCGAATTGCCGCTTGCGGGATGGTCTCCCAATACAATCTCCAGAAACACGAGGGTGTGCACAACCTAATGCTAACCGTCATAAAGCGCATCAGATTCGAAGGATTTGTGGTGTTGGATTATGTCTCCAGCTATGGAAAGTTTGAGGAGATGGTTGTTCAGTATCTGAAGGAGGGAAAGATCACTTATGTGGAGGATGTTGCTGAAGGACTCGAGAACAGCCCCGCGGCGCTGGTCGGGCTCTTCACGGGGCGCAATGTGGGCAAACAGTTGGTTGTGGTCGCTCAGGAGTAAACTGCATGAGAGTAAATGTACATTGAATTTGGTATGCTATGATTTCGCAGCTCAGCAAGTTGTATGATGTTATAATGAGGAACTAGTTTAATACCCGCGCTTCGCTGCGGGAATTACAATTTAATTAAATATTAAATATTAAATTAATTAAATATTGGATATTCAATATTATATATTTATAGTAATTTTGAAGAAAAGACATAACGTCAAAAGGGTTAATATATACTGTAAAATAAAGGGAACAATTAAAGAAAAGGGTTAATATATAGAAGGAAAAGGATATGAGATATGTAATTAGAAAATAAAATAATGACGTTAATATTAAGTATTGTATCAAATATTCACAACAAAAAACATATTTTTTTAACCATTTTTTAGAAAACATCTTGTATAAAAAAATAAGAAAAAACAAAGAGCATTCAAAAAGGAAAGGAAGAAAAAAAAAGGGAAAAAAAGAGACCTTCGGGCCAGAAATATAATTTAATAGATAATATTAGATTATATAATCTAATATAATTTTTATATTATATTATATAATTTAATAGATTATAATTTTTAATTTTTTTTCTTTCGTTTTTGCTCACGAAGCAGAGGAAGGGAACGATCGGCTTCGGCTGCAACTCCAGGATTTTTTCTTTTTTTTTAAAACAGTAATACTATTGATCATATATTGTAAAATAAATGGGACAATTAAAGAAAATGGTCAATATATAGAAGGAGAAGAATATGAGAGAGAGAGGAGGGTGGGGGATTGGAAATGGTAGGCAGCATTGTCATTTAGAAAAAAAAACAAAAAGATACAAAGACCAAAATATAAGATGGAATGACAACAAAATAAATAATTTAAAATAAATAATATAATTAGAAAATAAAATAATAACAGAATATTTATTTAGGAATGAAATTTTATGTATTGATAATAGAAAAACGGATATATATAAGGAGAAATGGAAGAATATCAAATGAAATGATAACAAAGTAGATAATTTAAAATAAATTGAAGAAAATAGAAAATAGAAAATTTGGAGTTGGTGGTGGTAACATTTGTTGGGTATCTATACCAAGGAGTAGGGAGGGGAAGAGGAGGGTGGCGGACAAACAAAATATTTATTTATAAAGTAAATTTTATGTATCTTTGTATACTTTGATCGTCACTCTAATTATAAATTTAATTTACGTTGTTTGTAGACAATAAAAGTATTAACAAAATATTTATTTATACGAAAAATAAATAGTAAATTTTAAAATATCAAATGTTTGAAGTTTTTTTTTTTAAAGAAAGTGAAATAAAAAAAAATATAAGATGGAATGACAACAAAATAGATAATTTAAAATAAATAATATAATTAGAAAATAAAATAATAACGCAGTATTTATTTAGGAAGTCAATTTTATGTATTAATAATAAAAAAATGGATATATATAAAGAAGAATGAAAGGAATGGAAGTAATTTTAGATGTACCGAAAAAAGATACACCCCTGCTTAGGCCTGGCCCTTTGAATTACCCAAATTGTTTAAATATGCACATTTCAGAGTATTGATCATTGAATTACTACAAAGCAACTCCAAATCTTCCGCTAAAAGAGTACTAACTCCTTTACGTTTTAATCCGGGTTAGCAAATAATACGGAATGTGCACAACAATACTTAATTACGCTGCACAACAATACATTCATATATAAACACATTCCCCTTCACTATCTTTTTAGTTGAATGCATGCATGGATACTTGTGTTAGTAACAAAGTATTTAAATAAAGTAATTAAAAAAATAAGATAATAACAGAGTATTTATTTAGGAAGGCAAATTTATGTATTAATAGTATAATATCCGCGTTTCGCTGCGGAAACAACATTCTAATTAAATATTAGACATTAAATATTTACAAATAAATTATTAGACATTAAACATTATATACTATTTTTAGACATGAAACAACATTCTAATTTTTGTTTCTTGTTTTTAATAGATACGTATACATCGATATATACAATAATAGTGTATTATGCACGAAAGTAATTAGAAAATTTGTTTGTATAGAATAAAAGTATTAACAAAATATTTATTTATGTAGGAAGAAAATAATAAAATTTAAAATATCACCTAATCTATTAAAAAATAGTTGAATTTATTATATTATTTATAATTTTTATATATAGCGAGAAAAGAGAAACCTAAAAAGGTATAAAACAAATATTCAAAAAAAGTTATCAATCAAAATGTATATATAGAGAAAATATTTGAAGTTTAAAAAATAAGAATACGAAAAGGAAAAAAATATAAGATCGAATTTACGAAAGAAATTTTATGTATTTATAATAAGAAAGTAGATATATAAAAAGAGAAATGAAAGAATATATAAGATGGAATGACAACAAAATAGATAAATAATAAATTCTAAAGGAAATTTTATACATCGTTGTATAATTTGATTGTTACTTTCATAATAATAATAAATTTTATTTAGATTTAACTCAATCATAAGTGTGAATATTTTGCAACGGTAGTATTATCTGTATATATATCTTATGTGTGGTATAGTACTAATCTACTCTCGTGATATTGAATATATTAGACACTGAGTTAACTTTTGTTTTATTAAAAAAATGATTAAAGTCATTATTTTCCAACATTTTAATTTTCCATGAAAATATAAAACAGATTTATATTTTTAAGGTTTAAATATCAAAGTAGGTATAATTTATAATACAATATCTTCTTAAGTATAGTATGTATTGTAAGTAAATAACAAAAGTTCCTAATTTTCTATAAGCAGTTCAACAAATAGATGCACAATAGATACAAATAGATCGACAGATATAATGGTAGTCTTTTGCAGGAAAGTAATAAAGGGAATTTAGTTGTAAACAGTAAAAGTTTGAACAAAGTATTTATTTATACGGGAAACAAATAATAAATTTGTAAATATCACCTAATTTATAAAAAAAAGTTAGATTCATTATATTATTTAATAAATTTATATATAGAGAGTAAAAATAAAGGTCAAAAAGTATGAAACAAATATTCCGAAAATCTTTATTGTAAAAAATGTATATATATAGAGAAGATGTTTAAAAGTAAAAGAACATAATAAGAGAAAGAAAAGAATATCAAATCGAGAAGTAAATATATAATTTAAAACAAATAATATAATTAGGAAATAAATATTATGCATTGGTAATAAAAAAATAGATATATATATATAAAGAGGAAACAAAGAATATAAGATGAAATGACAATGGTGATATTCAATACTTAATCTGGAACAATTGATTGCATAAATGAAAAGTATTTTGTTGATATTTGATTTATAGTTGTACTTTTTTGTTTCTAATTTTTTTTCTCTTTCGTCGTAGTCTTATCTTATAAAAAATTTTAGTAAAAATATATAAAAAGAATTATTTATGATATCATGCCTGTAAATATTTTATAAAAATTTGTACAAAAGATAAATACTTGTTTTTAAATTTCTAAATATTTTACATAAAACATAATGTAGGCTCCGCTTCAGGGCAGCAGGTAACAAATAATTACATATTGTTTAGAAATAATATATTACATTTTGAACTTATGAAACATGTCATATTTATGGAAATAAACTGCATGTAGGAAAACCAATAATTTTTCATTTGTTCTGTCTATTGGTAATTCCTGATTTCTTCTCTTTATCAGAGGTATCTGCTTCATCAAACCTACAATTTAATAATAAATTAATATCAAAAATCAGAAATTAATTATTAATATATATATATATATATATATATATATATATATATATATATATATATATATATATATATAATAATAATAATAATAATAAATTTTCGATTAGATATCTTACGTAAGTCGAAGCTTCTTTCGATGTTGTGTTTCAGATATATTATAAATAAATTGTCCTGAACTGGTAAGAAAAATATTTATCAAAGTTAGAAAAGAACACAGAAGATAAACATATATTTTTGTATACTAATGTTTGGGAAATATTTTTTAATATAAAATGAGAGTGATACTACCTGGAAGGAATTTCTGTATCCGGTGATACGTCCATAAATAGTTCTTTGTTGATTTGTTTGTTGGTGATCGGTGAGTGCTCTTCTTCTTCACATTTCGTTAACAAATTTTGGACCATAGAAGACTTCTCTTTCGTAGTATAATTTAGAGGGAAAATTTTGACTACTTTAAAAGTCTGCGCACTCGATCTGAATCTCTGTGCGTCCGGTATAATTTGGAAAATATGCTCCTGTCCAATAATAGATCTGATCACAGGAGGAAGCGTATATTGATCGGAACCAGGTGACGCAGCTAAGATTTTAGCTGGAATACAAATAAGATCTTGTGCGGACTTTCCAAATATTGTGAAATTAGTAGAACCACTTGAATCCTCAACGATAGTATTTAGTTTGTACCTTTTCAAAATAAATATAGGAGGAATAGCAATTAATAATATATATAAAATAAGTAAGATAATAATGTAATTTTGATTGAATTATAATTACCATAATATTAAAAGTAATTATTACCATGGTATAGGACTTTGTTCATTTTCAGAACAATTGGAGCATAAGAAAATGTCGTCATATATTTTCACCGATGCTTTGCATTTCGCGCATGCTTTATACCACCATCCAAATAATGTGTCGAATTCAATAATTTTTCCTTGACAGGTGAACTTCGTATTCTATCAGTTATAAAAAAAACACAAAATATTATATAAGTAAAAGAAGACAAAAGGAAATAAAACCAATAAATGTTTGATATTTTATAAATAATTTTACCTGGAAGGAAGAAAGATCCAATTGTAAGAGTTCTGCAATAGTTTTTCGATTTGAATACATTTCTTCTTGAGGACTAATAAGTTGCTCATCACTTTTGTCGATTCGTTCAATCGATTTATTTATAAGTTGTAAACTGGATGTGGTATTTCAGAAATAAGCAAATAATACTAATCATACATATTAATTTTTATGTAATATTAATTAAAGGATAGATCACCAAACCTCTGTAACATTTGAATAACTTCCGGAATTTCCAAATCAAGATAAATCTTTGAAGCTGAGCAGGATGATAGATAAATATTTCCTATATATATAAAATAATATATAGGTTAGTTTTACTTATAAATATAAGTACATATCTTATTAAGTATATATGGTTATTAATTTAGAAATATAGGTACAAACCTTTAAATGAACGAACAGTCATTCCAGCAAGAACTAATACAACAGCCTTATTCCCATCTTTTTCTTTCGCTGAAATGTAAGTATCATCAAAATCTAAAGCAAACTTATCCCATAATGTAACAGATAAATCGTCTCTCCTGTAAGAAAAGTAAAGGAATATTTAGAAAATATAAATGAATGAATATATTTAAATATGCGTAATAAAATAACTTGTATAAAAATTCTATAAATGTAATACTCAAAAGAACTCACTCTGAATCTTGAATTTGCAAATTTCTCATAGGCGTAAGAATTTGGCCTACATATTTATGTGTGATATCGCTGATAGATGTAACCTGGCCGTAAACATCTTCAAAACATATAGAATATTAGCATGATCATATTAAATATTTAATAGCATAATTATTCTTTTTTTATGAAAGAAATATGTAATTATGCAAATATATAATACCTGTGAGAATAGCATCGTTATAATTTTGTTTTTCAACATCAGGAAACTTTATAAAATTAAAGCTATATAATGGTAGTTGTTCGTTATCTTCTTCGAGTGGGATTAGAGAGGTCCATTTATTAATTTGAATCATGTAATCACGATCAACAGCTGCATATCTTTTCTTGTTTGGAACAACATTGAATTTTTCTATTAGGTACACACGTCCTTCAGTTATTCGACATCTAAGTTCTTCTGCATCTTGTTTCCGAATTGTTCCTTGTAAAGAATATGCCTAATAAGAATAAGAATAAGACAACAATACTATTATTTTGGGAAAAAAGGAGGACAAATATAATATAAGTAAGGAAAATAGAAACGTGAGATCTAATAAAAATCTAATGATTATTACCTTTTCGTCTACCAAAAGACAATCAAGACTAAATATCTCTCCCTTCAACAATGGTGAAGTCGATTCCCATATTCGGCATATTCTTGCTTTCACCTTCCAGTTTTGCCGTTGTAATGATAATTCCGATAATAATGTATATTCCATCACTATATTAAAGATGTAAGTTAAGGAATTGAATATTATATCCAATACGTAGTAAGATAATATTACAAATCTTCAAATATTTCATGGTAAACAATATTTCTCGTATATCCTTCAGGTACTTTATCTTTATTTTTTATAAAGATTCGCAATCCTTCTCTGGAAGTGACTCGTGAAATTGCTACGTAAAGTTGACCATGAGAAAAAACTGGTTGTGATAAGTAGATGCCGACTTTCTGCAATGTTTGACCCTGACTTTTATTAATTGTCATTGCATAACTCAGCCGGACCGGAAACTGTCGCCTTTTCAAAATAAATGGCCACTTTGAATCAGTTACGTTAATGATAATGCGAGGGATGTAAACTTTTTCTCCAATATGATTACCGGTGAAGATTTGCGCTTCAATAATTCTAGAAGAAAGTTGAGTTACCAGTAATCGCGTACCATTGCAAAGACCAGAACTTTGATTAATATTTCGGAGCAACATTATAGGAACTCCAACTTTTAATTTTAATTCGTGATGTGGTACTCCATTAAATTTTAAAGAATTCAAGAAATCAACTGGATAGAGTATATCGTTGTCCTCAACATTTCCTGATAAATTAGATACTGAATCTGAACTTAAATATGATCGTTCTTCACCTGGTACTGAAGAAAGTACATATGTATTAATCTCGTCAACTATTTCATTTATCGGGGTAACAATTGCTCTATCTCTTAAATAGATTGGATTACTATAATTTGCTTGAATATTATCGTATATCTCCTGAACAATACTTTCAATTCCATTATCATTATCTGCTATAAGTAGATCATCCGGAATTTGTATCCAAGTAGCTTCTTCCTCTCCATCTAATTTAATAGTATCTATCTTTCCATCACCAACATCCAATACCCATTTGCTAAATTCGGCTAAAGATAAAGTAGCGCTTTCATTTGCAAGAGAACCTTGTAACAACCGCATATTTGTTTGCAATCGAAAAAGTCGACACGCACTCCATATAGCAGATTTTGTAAGAGATGCATTAATAATATCATGTCGAGTGCCTCCACGATAACCGAAAGTATTTGTCTGAAATCTCCTCCTAAAAGAATAGTCTTCCCTCCAAATTTTTTTTCACTGGTAGATGTATTATTTGAATCCATAATATCTTTTAGTGATCTATCTAAAGCTTCAAAACAATTCCTGTGATTCATAGGTGCTTCATCCCAAATAATTAAGCTAGCATAGTTTAGTAACTTTGCAAGGTGAGTCCCTTTTTTAATTCCACAAATTGAAGACTCATCAATTTTAATAGGTATCTTAAATCTTGAGTGTGCTGTACGCCCACCAGGTAATAAAAGTGATGCTATTCCTGAAGAGGCTACAGCTAACACAACTTTCCCTTCTGATCGTAATTTTGATATAATAGTATTCCAAAGATAAGTTTTTCCTGTTCCACCATGCCCGTAAACAAATATTAAGTCCCCAATATTTTCGTATACAGAAACCAAAACAGCATTATATATTTTCTTCTGCTCATCATTTAATCCACCAAACAATCGTGTATGCTCATCTTTTAAGTCATCTATATTGTAATCCGTCTCTTCTCTGAGTAGTCTATTATTAAACTGTTCAACCAATCAACCTATTAGGCACTGGAAGATTAAAATGATCAAGCGAGCTTCCATTCTTCTTGAATAAAACGTCGAGTTCAAATAAAACATGATTTTGAAGTTCTATCTGAGGCAGTCTAAGATTTTGAATGCCTAGAAATTCCTCAATCTGTATAAAATATCATCAGCTAATAATTCCCAATGTTCATCCCATAATTTACTTGGATTTGAAACTTCACAAAACATGACCAAAATTACAAATAGTTCCCTCAGTTGGCCTGAAGAGGACGAAAGAGATGCTTCTCTCAGTGCTTCTCCCCATTCTCTATCATTACCAAGTAGCCCGAGAGCATCACATGCAGATCGAAATGTCTCATGAACAATACCATTGATAGTTCTAATTTCCTTATAATTTGTAGGACCTTTGACAATATTTAGAAGCATTCGTAGAAAATAAAGTTCTCCCGCGCTCGGATGAACATAAACTATTCTACCTATACGATTGCCTTGTTTTCGACTTGACCAAACTTATCTTGTGAATGCCATACCCATTTAGTCGGAAATTCTACATATGTGAGTTCACGAGCATTCTCATTGGCTAGATTTGTTTCCATCCATGTTGTGAGCATTGTTTTCTCAATAGCAGGACGATTCAGCAAATTTTCTAAATTTTCATCATCACGGTATGTAACATTATTCATCAGTGGAAGGTGCACAGTAATCTCTCAACAGATGGTTGCCTAAAGTGAATATCGAAATCAAACAACCTCCAAATAGCCTCGTATGCTGATAAATACCGGCAATCAAGATACTGCTTGATTTCATCAACCTCTTTATAATGATGAGTGGAAGAAACAGCATTAGGATTGATATTATTTTCTATAATAACTGCTGATCGGTGCCGGTCCTTTGTTAATATACTTGAATAAATATTTTATGAGTCCTTGATTTGTTACACCACTCAACATTAATATGAGCTTGCTATTTAAGAAGAATGGTAAGTTTATGGGGGACAACAATCTATTGTCAAGTTCAATTCCATTTTAAG
>CM055073.1:2978574-3081339 GCA_029204045.2 Tillandsia leiboldiana
AATAAGTTGCTCATCACTTTTGTCGATTCGTTCAATCGATTTATTTATAAGTTGTAAACTGGATGTGGTATTTCAGAAATAAGCACATAATACTAATCATACATATTAATTTTTATGTAATATTAATTAAAGGATAGATCACCAAACCTCTGTAACATTTGAATAACTTCCGGAATTTCCAATCAAGATAAATCTTTGAAGCTGAGCAGGATGATAGATAAATATTTCCTATATATATAAAATAATATATAGGTTAGTTTTACTTATAAATATAAGTACATATCTTATTAAGTATATATGGTTATTAATTTAGAAATATAGGTACAAACCTTTAAATGAACGAACAGTCATTCCAGCAAGAACTAATACAACAGCCTTATTCCCATCTTTTTCTTTCGCTGAAATGTAAGTATCATCAAATCTAAAGCAAACTTATCCCATAATGTAACAGATAAATCGTCTCTCCTGTAAGAAAAGTAAAGGAATATTTAGAAAATATAAATGAATGAATATATTTAAATATGCGTAATAAAATAACTTGTATAAAAATTCTATAAATGTAATACTCAAAAAGAACTCACTCTGAATCTTGAATTTGCAAATTTCTCATAGGCGTAAGAATTTGGCCTACATATTTATGTTGTGATATCGCTGATAGATGTAACCTGGCCGTAAACATCTTCAAAACATATAGAATATTAGCATGATCATATTAAATATTTAATAGCATAATTATTCTTTTTTTTATGAAAGAAATATGTAATTATGCAAATATATAATACCTGTGAGAATAGCATCGTTATAATTTTGTTTTTCAACATCAGGAAACTTTATAAAATTAAAGCTAATAATGGTAGTTGTTCGTTATCTTCTTCGAGGGGATTAGAGAGGTCCATTTATTAATTTGAATCATGTAATCACGATCAACAGCTGCATATCTTTTCTTGTTTGGAACAACATTGAATTTTTCTATTAGGTACACACGTCCTTCAGTTATTCGACATCTAAGTTCTTCTGCATCTTGTTTCCGAATTGTTCCTTGTAAAGAATATGCCTAATAAGAATAAGAATAAGACAACAATACTATTATTTTTGGGAAAAAAGGAGGACAATATAATATAAGTAAGGAAAATAGAAACGTGAGATCTAATAAAAATCTAATGATTATTACCTTTTCGTCTACCAAAAGACAATCAAGACTAAATATCTCTCCCTTCAACAATGGTGAAGTCGATTCCCATATTCGGCATATTCTTGCTTTCACCTTCCAGTTTTGCCGTTGTAATGATAATTCCGATAATAATGTATATTCCATCACTATATTAAAGATGTAAGTTAAGGAATTGAATATTATATCCAATACGTAGTAAGATAATATTACAAATCTTCAAATATTTCATGGTAAACAATATTTCTCGTATATCCTTCAGGTACTTTATCTTTATTTTTATAAAGATTCGCAATCCTTCTCTGGAAGTGACTCGTGAAATTGCTACGTAAAGTTGACCATGAGAAAAAACTGGTTGTGATAAGTAGATGCCGACTTTCTGCAATGTTTGACCCTGACTTTTATTAATTGTCATTGCATAACTCAGCCGGACCGGAAACTGTCGCCTTTTCAAAATAAATGGCCACTTTGAATCAGTTACGTTAATGATAATGCGAGGGATGTAAACTTTTTCTCCAATATGATTACCGGTGAAGATTTGCGCTTCAATAATTCTAGAAGAAAGTTGAGTTACCAGTAATCGCGTACCATTGCAAAGACCAGAACTTTGATTAATATTTCGGAGCAACATTATAGGAACTCCAACTTTTAATTTTAATTCGTGATGTGGTACTCCATTAAATTTTAAAGAATTCAAGAAATCAACTGGATAGAGTATATCGTTGTCCTCAACATTTCCTGATAAATTAGATACTGAATCTGAACTTAAATATGATCGTTCTTCACCTGGTACTGAAGAAAGTACATATGTATTAATCTCGTCAACTATTTCATTTATCGGGGTAACAATTGCTCTATCTCTTAAATAGATTGGATTACTATAATTTGCTTGAATATTATCGTATATCTCCTGAACAATACTTTCAATTCCATTATCATTATCTGCTATAAGTAGATCATCCGGAATTTGTATCCAAGTAGCTTCTTCCTCTCCATCTAATTTAATAGTATCTATCTTTCCATCACCAACATCCAATACCCATTTGCTAAATTCGGCTAAAGATAAAGTAGCGCTTTCATTTGCAAGAGAACCTTGTAACAACCGCATATTTGTTTGCAATCGAAAAAGTCGACACGCACTCCATATAGCAGATTTTGTAAGAGATGCATTAATAATATCATGTCGAGTGCCTCCCACGATAACCGAAAGTATTTGTCTGAAATCTCCTCCTAAAAGAATAGTCTTCCCTCCAAATTTTTTTTCACTGGTAGATGTATTATTTGAATCCATAATATCTTTTAGTGATCTATCTAAAGCTTCAAAACAATTCCTGTGATTCATAGGTGCTTCATCCCAAATAATTAAGCTAGCATAGTTTAGTAACTTTGCAAGGTGAGTCCCTTTTTTAATTCCACAAATTGAAGACTCATCAATTTTAATAGGTATCTTAAATCTTGAGTGTGCTGTACGCCCACCAGGTAATAAAAGTGATGCTATTCCTGAAGAGGCTACAGCTAACACAACTTTCCCTTCTGATCGTAATTTTGATATAATAGTATTCCAAAGATAAGTTTTTCCTGTTCCACCATGCCCGTAAACAAATATTAAGTCCCCAATATTTTCGTATACAGAAACCAAAACAGCATTATATATTTTCTTCTGCTCATCATTTAATCCACCAAACAATCGTGTATGCTCATCTTTTAAGTCATCTATATTGTAATCCGTCTCTTCTCTGAGTAGTCTATTATTAAACTGTTCAACAATCAACCTATTAGGCACTGGAAGATTAAAATGATCAAGCGAGCTTCCATTCTTCTTGAATAAAACGTCGAGTTCAAATAAAACATGATTTTGAAGTTCTATCTGAGGCAGTCTAAGATTTTGAATGCCTAGAAATTCCTCAATCTGTATAAAATATCATCAGCTAATAATTCCCAATGTTCATCCCATAATTTACTTGGATTTGAAACTTCACAAAACATGACCAAAATTACAAATAGTTCCCTCAGTTGGCCTGAAGAGGACGAAAGAGATGCTTCTCTCAGTGCTTCTCCCCATTCTCTATCATTACCAAGTAGCCCGAGAGCATCACATGCAGATCGAAATGTCTCATGAACAATACCATTGATAGTTCTAATTTCCTTATAATTTGTAGGACCTTTGACAATATTTAGAAGCATTCGTAGAAAATAAAGTTCTCCCGCGCTCGGATGAACATAAACTATTCTACCTATACGATTGCCTTGTTTTCGACTTGACCAAAACTTATCTTGTGAATGCCATACCCATTTAGTCGGAAATTCTACATATGTGAGTTCACGAGCATTCTCATTGGCTAGATTTGTTTCCATCCATGTTGTGAGCATTGTTTTCTCAATAGCAGGACGATTCAGCAAATTTTCTAAATTTTCATCATCACGGTATGTAACATTATTCATCAGTGGAAGGTGCACAGTTAATCTCTCAACAGATGGTTGCCTAAAGTGAATATCGAAATCAAACAACCTCCAAATAGCCTCGTATGCTGATAAATACCGGCAATCAAGATACTGCTTGATTTCATCAACCTCTTTATAATGATGAGTGGAAGAAACAGCATTAGGATTGATATTATTTTCTATAATAACTGCTGATCGGTCCGGTCCTTTGTTAATATACTTGAATAAATATTTTATGAGTCTTGATTTGTTACACCACTCAACATTAATATGAGCTTGATATTTAAGAAGTAATGGTAAGTTATGGGGGACAACAAATCTATTGTCAAGTTCAATTCCATTTTTAAGAACACTTCTTTGATTATTTCTTCTCCTATATATCGGATAACCATCATCATTCACTATTGTCTCATTATTGTATTCCTTTGGAAAATGTTTTGAACAATAACCTTTTACCATACATGGCGCTCCTAATCTTGCGAGTCCACAGGGACCATGGATCATAAATTTTTCGACAACTGCATAACCATCTGGGTTACTAACTTGATCAGGTATCTCAGCTGAAATAATCGAATCAATTTCAACATTCGTTAAGTATTTGTGGTTAGCATGCAACCATACTAAAATGTGTACGTGCGGAAGCCCTCTTTTTTGGAATTCAACTGTATATAACTCTGTATCAACATAGAAGAAAAAGCAACGTAAAACTTAGAGTGAGGAACATTTGGAATAAAGGAAACTTTTTTTTTTGAGACTATAAATATGGTGTAAATGTTTTGTAGTTCCCTACCAGCTATGGATGGACCGAAGAAATGATTTTTTTTTATATCAGCCATAAAGGATTCCAATTTCATCTTGAAGACTCGACTAACAATATCTGGTCTATCCTCAGATCGTTGGCAGGAATAAAATGTAGTGCATCTCGTATTTCTCGCCACTGTGCATTACATGTGAATGTAATAAATAAATCGGGAGGCCCACAGTGTCTACATATAGCAATAGCATCTTGATAATTTTGCATCATATAACGCGGACCAGCAGTAAAACTTGAGGGCAATATAATTCTTTTTCCAATAGCATTACCATCAACATCACCTTGGACAACAGCATCTTTTATACCTTTATATATTTCAGACCGTAAATTTGATTGGTTTCTTCTGATATAACCAAGTCTTTCTTCTTCAACACAAGAGAAGGCATCTACTATATATTGTTGAAGAAGTCTCCCTCCACGTATGAGTGTCTTTCCTTCATGTGGTCTATTTTGAATTCTATATGTATAAAATTCACGCATTGTAATGTATTGCCTGGAGTTCGTTTTTCTACGTGACTCTTTTCTACTTTCAATGCCAAGTCTAAAACCATCCTCACCATAGGGAAATAGTAAAGGATATTGCATAGCCATAAAAGAGGGATGTAAATCACTGATACGTTTAAGCCCATTCATCTTATGTTCAACAATAATATCTCGGTGTTGATCTGCACAACCTAAGTCACCAATAATCAAACCAGCAATCTCAGCAGATGACGGAGGATTATACTGTGTGCTGGCTACATTCCGTGTACCAACCAGTCGTAATCTAATTGGTAAGTAATCGCTTTCTCTAAAACGATCTCTAGCCATTCGAAATGCCTTAACAATTTCATTTTCACTATCAAACATTTTCATCAAATCTGTAACAATATCCTTATCAATACTGTTGGCATCATCACTTGCACCAAAAATTCTCATTCTATTATCAACCTCATTTTCAGTATCATAGATATATAATTGAGCAAATTTAGGCTGTTGGCCATCAGCAGGGAGAAGAGAACCTATTATGTGATGATTTTGTCCACTGATCCTAAATATATACGGGCCTGGTTTTTTATTAATATTAATATCCACTTTTGCACCTATAGAGGTAAAAGCAAACATCGAGTTGTATACTCTAATATTTTCCCGAAATTTTGCAGATTTTCTAGAACCCTGGCAATCCAACAGAACATCTAGTATAGTTGGGGTATCTCTTAGCAATGGTAAACAAATCCTCCCTTCTTGGCAACATAAAGAAAATTTAGGAGTACTTTGATGTCTATGCTTGTGAATTCTTTCGTTGTACCATAAGAAAGCCCCACATGATTGACATTGATATTCTGGCAATCCTAAATAAGATACCTCAGGATAGTGGGATTGTGACGAAGAAGATACAATCCCTCTCATTTGAGGTAAATGACTATTTTCTAAAGTATGAGACCTATTCTCATCAATAACGTCATTATTTGTACCATGTGGATGATATCTTTTAGACTTATCCCTGCGCTGGCTTAGTATTCTTTTCCTTTTTTTACGATTCTGTTTGCATATTGAAGATCCGCGAGCATCTCCTAGAGTATAATGAGAGGACTCCTGAGGAATTATTTGATTATTCATGTTTTCTGTATTACTACTTGTAGATTTGTTCCTGCGTTCACTTAATATTCTTTTTCTTTTTTCCCGATTTTCTCTATATATTGATGATATATCCATTTAATCCTGAAATATAAAGGAAAAATTTTAAAATGTATGAAGTAAAATAGTACTATTGTTATTAGTAAGATATATACAATACATTCTGTGAGTATTGGATAAGTAAATATGCATATAGGAAATAACAACAACGGGAAATTGAGTTTGTTCGAAAAACAACACATGTAAAAAAATATTCAAACATTATTTATTTCCCAAAGTACTAAGTAATACCTTAGTAGCCAGAGAAGCTTTTCACGTTGGATGTGCTAGTAGGGACGCGGAATAATTTGTAGGAAAGTAGATAGCACTAATTCCCAGAGAACAACACGGCGGGAACACTGCAACAATCATAATCATTTTATTAGTCATCAATAACATATGAATATTTATTCATATCTTGAAGTACCCAAAACGAAAATAAGTAAAACATTCTAGAAGGAAAGAATAGTACAAAATTAACTTAAATAATAAGTCATGTCTTTGTCCGTCAAAATTGGAAAAAATCTTCGAAATAAGTCAGTAGAATACGAAGAATTATTCAAAATATATATGGAAGGTAAAAAAACGAAACATAGCGAATTTCTGATAGATGATCGAAAACTTTTGATGAATTCGTTCCATAATTGTTAGACAATTTAAATAAAGTTCACAAAGAATAAATAAAAATTCCAAATATTGTTATTTTGATATGTTGTTATTATAAAAAATAGACATTAGATAATAAAGAAATAGAAATATCCAATCAAAAAGTACATTTTTGCTAATTTATTTATTTTATTTTACATTATTCCAAAGCTTGTACTCTATTATCAGAAGTATATGGGAATAATTTATTTACTTTACATATATATGATTTATTGAGTAATAACAGAAGGAGTTGATGCAGTTTAGAAAGAATACCTCAATAATTACGAAATGTGAAGTATACAGAAATAAGTTATCTACTTTACATATATATGATTTATTGAGTAATAACAGAAGGAGTTGATGCAGGTGAGAAAGAATACCTCAATAATTACCAAATATTTTTACGTAGCATGGCCTACCAATGTACCATAATAATATGTCAGAAGATATGTTAATAAGTATAAGAACACAATATCAAAGGGGAGAGTCATCATAGCAAGCAAATATCGCAAGAAAATATGTAAAAAAATATAAGTAGAAATATAGGAAGCAAACTTTAAATCATAAACACAAAACCGAAAGTAAATGATATGTATGGTATGGCCATAAATCAAAGGTTTTTTTCTCTCCTTTTCTATCTAAGAACATATATTTTGACGTTTTCTGTTAGAATATTGATATATCGAGAAGAGAACCTTGAGAAATACGTAGAGAACGCAGAATATCATAATTTTTTACAGGACGGAAGAACTAAAATATAGTGAGAGAACTAAAGCAGTCATATTACAAACTTTCGTAAAAAAGATAGGCCAAAATAACGGTACACAACTGTAGCAGATATATTACAAATCTCCATAAAACCTAACTCGAGCTCACGAAAGTAAACAACAGAAAGAAAACTCAAAACGAAATCGACTCTAGATCTAAGAATCGGAGCTTTCATCAGATGGGTCCGCTGAAGAAACAGAACAACCACGACGAAGATAATTGATGGTGGCACGGCACTCATCAATTATAGACCGCATTCTTACTTGTTCGGCCGAATTCTGAGCAACAGTAGAATTATAAGAATCTTTTAGCATGTTGTATTCATGCTCTAGATTATTGTAGTTGCTCAAGAGAGTAGTATACTGGATAATGAGTTGACCGTACATATCCTTATACAACATATAATCCTCATAGTTGACATCTTTAATTTTTAGTGCAAATTCACACTTCATTCTTTGTATAGTAGAACAAGCGGCCTCTTCCGTTGCTTCTTGCATATCAGGAGATGGCCCGCCCCAGCAGCGTAGGGTTTCAACAACTGAACCAACACGGACAACATTGAATTCTATGTAGGCAACGAACCACCCATGGCCAACCGAAGTCATGTTACATTGAGGACTTTCGATCCCTAGCTTCGCACTCATTTCCTCAAGTAATTTAAGATAAGATAGCTGAATAATGGCCATTGGAAGGATAATAGATAGGGCAAAAAACACTGGGAAAAGAAAGAAGAAGAAATAGAGGATTACATTTATATAAGCGGGCAAGATAAGTATTTGTACACATAATCTATATGGATTATAATCGGTTGAATATTTGATTTCTACACAAAATGCATATTAGTATGCTTCACCTGCATACGTTAAACAAATCGCATATCTATTGACAGTGCATATGGATGCACTTCATTTGTATACATTAAAAGTCCAAATAGAACCACTGACAATTAAATACAATTCTGGAAAAATTATTCTGTGGAGAATATTAGCCCTTATTTGTTTAATAAAGTACTAACTGGTACCTTAGTAATCACAAAAGAGTTTCATGCATCACATGCTAGCAATCGAGCGGCAATCCATTAGGAAGTAGATAATAATAACTCCGAAAGAAGATGAGGGTAAAAGGACGCTGCAGGGAAAAAAATTGTCTTGTTAGGCATCAAGAGCATGTAAATACTTATTTACATGTTTAATCAAAAGAAAGAAGAATAAGTAAACTATAAAATAAAATAATAATCAAAAGGGAAGTACATAAAAGATGATGTACAATATTTAAACGGGGAACACAATAAAGAATAAATTAGAAAACAAAATATTAATCGAAAGATGATTCATCAAAATACGGAGAACTCTTCGAAATATTAAAAAGAAGGACGACAAAATGTCAATGAGTTTGTGCTAGCCATCCAAAACTCTTTATGAGTTGGTTGCTTAACACTCAAAGAATTTCAATAAAATGCACTAAGGATACAATTCAAAAAGAGATACATGCAAGAAGTCTCCATGAGCTTGCCTTTACGAATAAGGTGTGGTGACTAAAGTAATAATTTCGAGAAGAGGAAGTATAGATAAGTAATTTGTTTTGGAGTGTAAAAAAGTAAATAGTAAGCAAGAAATTAACATTTGGATATTCAAGTAAGAAAAACAAATGTAGTAAGTAGGAAAATTCTGAGGTGAATATATATATATAATATTCCAATATATTGATTTGTAAATTTTAATTACTAAAAAAGTAATAAAATATATATGTATATATTTTATAAAAAAATTGAGGTGAATAAGTAGAACCGAAGAGGACACAGTAGACACCAATACTTTGTTGCCGGTCAATAAGCCATCCAAACCACCAACAAACTTGAAGTGCTTGGTTGCTCATCAACACGGTGCAACCTATATTATTAGAAATTTAAAGAGCAATGTTCCCATCCATCTTGAAGGTAATCATGCAGGGCCATTATTGTGCAGTATCATAGAAAATGTCGGGCTTGGAAAAACGAAAGCAAATGAAAGGATCAATAATAACAACAAAGGAAATTAGTTAATTTCTAATATAAGCTAATTTCACTGCCTTGAAATGATACATTTTTTTAATATAAGTAGTAAATAGAAAACTCAGCAAGGAAAAACTTAACCAAATTAGGAACAATATATTTAAGAAACAGGAACAAAATACCTGAACATATAATTTGATTTAGAAATGTGTATGTAAGTTGCGTTATTTAGTATCACTCAATCTTTAGAGAGTGATATTACCGTGCAAACCGGAGGAGAAGAGAGAGAGAGAGACAGAGGGAGAGAGAGCAAGGAAGATCTAACAGTCATGTGCGGCCACGATTGCCAAGCCCGAAGAAGACAGACGGTGATCGGGCATACCAATACATGCACCGGCCGGTCTGTCCCAACCAACGGCTGCAAAGGACACACACATGGGTCCAACCCGGAGGAGAAATAGGGAGAGAGAGACTGTGTGAACAAAATTATAGTGAAATCACTCTTTAAAAAACTATTTGTTAGTTAAGTAACTGTAATCTATATTTATTTAAATTTAATCTTGTAGATTATTTCTAAGATTTTTATATATGGAAGTACAAATTATTTTTCAGAGTTGACTCAAATATATAAATCTAAAATGGAACAAAATTATAGTCAAAGCACTCCTTAAAAAACTCTTTGTTAGTTAAGTAACTTTAATCTATATTTATTTAAATTTAGTCTTGTAGATTATTTCTAAGATTTTTATATATAGAAGTACAAATTATTTTTCAGAGTTGACTCAAATATATAAACCTAAAATGAAACTTCTCAAATATTATTATGCTAGAGTTATAATAAATGTGGAAATTTCGCAGGAAGTAATTATAATTTCCAACTAAATTTTGAACGTAAAATTAAACTCCCAACTATTAGTAAGTTAAATTGTAAATTAAGTTAGTAAACAAATAACCACAAACATCTGGCAGCAAAGGGGGAGGTGCGGGGGAAGACAACGACGGGTAAATATTAATATCTTGAGTATTACGATATGATTCGAGTAGACCCATTGCAGTAGGTTTATTTCATTAATTTGAGTAAAAAAACTTCCGGCAGATCAACAGAAAAGCATAGCAGGACACGCCACACGCAACCGGTATGTGGACGACAACGCAATGAGCACCCGACAACCACGTTATCCCACAAATACGTTGGTAAGAGGTGCACGGTCAAATAGCGAAGCGGCATCCATCTGTAAACCAAATAAAAAAAAAGTCAGAACTTAAAGCAAATATAAAAAAAGTTAGAACCAAATCTGAAAAAAGTCAGAGGCAAATCAGAATGGGGGGGGGGGGGGGGGGGATAATTTAATGTCAATATTAGGTAGAATATTGGCGAACTTATAAGAGGGAGGCAAAGAGGATACCAACAGCAGCCGGGAGGTTCCTTGAATCACCACGCAACCGAATCAACGTCAGGATGAGGCTACCAGGGCCCAATTGAACAACAAACTAAACACAAAAGCAGGGAACACATATTTAGAATTAATGCAATGTTCAAAGTAGGACGCAAAATTGTTCAAGAAAGGAAAGAACAAACAGTAAGTTAAATTAGAGTGATCAAAAAAGAGGAAAGTAAAAGACCGTAATATATATATATATATATATATATACACAAGCATGCACACACATATATATATATATACACACACACACACACACATACAGCGACACACACACACACCCGCACACAGGCCCGGACAGACACATATATATATATATATATATAATATACACGCAGGGACGCATGCACACGCGTATACATCACGCGCTTATACATATACGTACGTACGTATATACATATGCAGGCACATGTACATATAGGTATACAGGTGCGTACGTATGTATGTACATATGCAGCCACATGTACATATAGGTATACAGGTACATGTATATATACATATCCAAGTACATATGCGTATATATATTAATGGAACATGGAACATTCAAAGTAGAAGATAAAAGTGTTTGGGGGGGGGGGGGGGGGGGGGGGGAACCAAATTCGAAGTTGAAATTTAACCTCTTTGAAATTTAACCTCTCTGACGCAAGGGTGGGCAGGAAAAACAGGGGGGGGACCAGTTTTCGATAATCTGGGAATAAAAGTTGAACAGGCGACCATAACTGGAGTCCAGCATGATATTTATTATCACCTTCCAGTCGCTCCACTTGAACATCTTTATCAAATGAAGCATAAACATCTTTACATCCTTTGACATCAAGCTGGAGGCCTGCATAAACCAGTCATGTTATTTATCATAGGACAGAAGGAAATGATGTATTGCTAATTTTCAACAGGGTACACCTGCTTAATATTTACCGTAGAATCACTCACTGAATATAATTCATAATATGCCCTTCAAATAACCGCTGGATCGTGCCGGCCACAACAGTCCGCTATGCCATATTGGAAATGAATGATTTAATGGTCACAGTAGACGAATACAAATTGGAAAACCTTATAGATGACAAACCTTCACTTTATCTTCAATTTCTCTGAGAGAACCCTATTCAACTATTGCACATCATGCTGCATGAAAGAATCGTGTGTGCCCCATCCAAAAGATTTAGTAAGGTCTTTCGTGGAAACACAATTTTCACTGTACCGAAGCTTGTAGAACAGGCCCCGAAGAGCCAAATGGATGCTCCCAGAACGCATGTCATTCTCTGTTGTGGGCATATGGTAAACAACCTGCAATTTAAAGCCCCGCATTAGCATTATACTAACATTCTGATCAAAGTTTTTTTGAAAAGTACTGTGGAGTATGTACCGTTCAAAAGTCTGAAATAAAGGATCAGGATGACCATTGAATTGATGTTGCGGGTCTGTCGAATAAAGGATCAGGATGACCAACTGTAATTGATCTGCCAACAGAGAAATGAACATCCAACACACAAATATTAATTTCAAATTTTACTTAAACAAATTAAAAGATCTAACAGGGGAAGAAAGAAGCAAGATGTAAACAAACCTGGCGGTTGCAAGCGGACAGACCACGAAACCAAACCCAACCCCGTGACGAACGCAAGCGGATGTACCATCAAACTGTACCGTACCCTCAGACCATGGAACTGTAAGCCAAGCGAGCTGTAACATGTATATATATATATATATATATATATATATATACGTATGTACAGTTGTATACGTATACGTATACATATTTAAAGACTTATCAGAAAAGACCAACTGTAATTAATCTGCCAACAGAGAAATGGACATCCAACACACATATATTAAGTTCAAATTTGACTTAAACAAATTAAAAGATGTAACAGGGGAAGAAAGAAGAACAATGTAAATTAACCTGGCGACTGAGCGGACATCGAGTTGTCAGCCAATCGAATTGTAACATATACATACATATATATATATATATATATATATATATATATATATATATATATATATATATATATATATATATATATATATACAGACATATATATATACATATGTACATACATACGTACATATATACATAAAGATTTGTCAGGAAAAGTGAGTAGGATGTTTAAAATTTTAAAAGTGATTCAATTTTTTATATTCATTTTTGACCTGACAGAGAAAGGAAGAAGGGTATTTTGAAATCGTAAAATTTATGGAGTTAGGAAATTTAGTATTCGTAAACTGGCAAAATTTGCTAGTAAATCAATATCATTATTATATACGAAAAACTAATGTTAAGTAATATAAATTATGATTAATCATTTAATAGAGAGTTTTTTAAAGAGTAATTTTGTAAGTTAATTAATACAATTTTGGCTTGTCTATTCTTTCACGGAACCAAACATATTTTTTGTACATCTAAACATCTAACAAAGAAGAAATAATCAAACAAAGAAATAAAGAACTAATATACCATATATATATATATATATATATATATATATATATATATATATATATATATATATATATATATATATATATATATATATGTATAATTTATCTTAAATAAGTTGGAAGATGTAGAGGGTGGAAAGTAACCTCGCACGGGCAATCAGACAGGTCATCAAACGGGATCCGATTCTCAGACCACTCATTGTAAGCCAATCGGGAACGGAAGGCAATGTCAGACCACTCATTGTAAGCCAATCGGGAACGGAAGGCAATGGAACTGCAAACTCTATTCAGAGAAATATTACCATCCGAACTTGGAAGGAATCAGCAGAGGGTCCCAGATGAAGCCCTGGCCGTGGCGGGTCGGGCGCAGGCAAGCCGGCTCAGAGAAATAGTACCATCCCAACTTGGAAGGAATCGGCAGAGGGTCCCAGATGAAGCCCTGTCCGTGTCGGGTCGGGCGCAGCCCACCGGCATTTACAAAAAATAGGTATCCCCAAGCATGCACACACATATATATACACAAGCATGCACACACACACACACATACAGCGACACACACACACTCCCGGACAGACACACATATATATGTATAATACACACGCACGGAAGAAGTGAAACTCCAGTAACTTCCTCTCCCATTGAATTGATGTTGCGTGTCTGTCGAATAAAGGATCAGGATGACCAACTGTAATTGATCTGCCAACAGAGAAATGAACAGCCAACACACAAATATTAATTCCAAATTTTACTTAAACAAATTAAAAGATCTAACAGGGATAGAAAGAAGCAAGATGTAAACTAACCTGGCGGATGGAAGCGGACAGACCATGAAACCATTCTCAACCCCGTGACGAACGCAAGCGGATGTACCATCAAACTGCACCGCACCCTCAGACCATGGAAAGGTTCGGGCGCAGCCTCGGGAACAGAGAGAGAGAGAGGCTCGGGGACAGAGAGAGAGGAGACCGAGGAGGCAAGGAGTCAGGTTAGGTTCCGAAGCAACAAAAATACACCACCTCAGTCAAATTAATGAGAAAGTGACACGGCGGCTCGAAGGGCCGGCAAATTACTATTTGTAATGATGATGTAAAGACTTCTCAGAAAAGTCCATCTGCAATTAATCTCCCAACAGAGAAATGGACATCCAACACACATATATTAATCTCAAATTTGACTTAAACAAATTAAAAGATCTAACAGGGGAAGAAAGAAGAAACATGTAAATTAACCTGGCGAGTGCGGGCGGACGGAGCATCAAACCAAACCCAACCTCGTGACGAACACAAGCGGATGAACCATCAAACCGAACCGTACCCTCAGACCATCGAATTGTCAGCCAATCGAATTGTAACATATATACATATACGTACATATACACATACATATATATATAAATATACATATACATATACATATACATATACATATACATATACATGTACATATACATATATATATATATATATATATACAGATATATATATATATATATATAGATATATATATATATATATATATGTATATACAGTACGTACATATATACATATACGTTTATATATTTAAAGATTTGTTAGGAAAAGTGAGCAGGATGTTTAAAATTTTAAAATTGATTCAATTTTTTATATTCATTTTTGACCTGACAGAGAAAGGGAAAAGGGTATTTTGAAATCGTCAAATTTATGGAGGTAGAAATTTTAGTATTCGTAAACTGTCAAAATTTGCTAGTAAATCAATATCATTATTATATACGTAAAACTAATCTTAAGTAATATAAAGTATGATTAATCATTTAACAGAGTTTTTAAAGAGTAATTTTGTAAGTTAATTAATATAATTTTGGCTTGTCTATTCTTTCACGAAACCAAACATATTTTTTGTACATCTAAACATCTGACGAAGGATAAATAATCAAACAAAGAAATAAAGAACTAATCTACCATATATATATATATATATATATATATATATATATATATATATATATATATATATATATATATATATATATATATATATATATATATATATATAAATTGATCGTAAATAAGTTGGAAGATGTAGAGGATGGTAAGTAACCTCGCAGGGGCAATCGGACGGGTCATCAAACGGAATCCGATTCTCAGACCACTCATTGTAAGCCAATCGGGGACGGAAGGCAATGGAACTGCAAAGCCTATTCAGAGAAATATTACCATCCCAACTTGGAAGGAATCAGCGGAGGTTCCCAGATGAAGCCCTGACCGCGGCGGGTCGGGCGCAGGCAAGCCCGCTCAGAGAAATAGTACCATCCCAACTTGGAAGGAATCGCCGAGGGTCCCAGATGAAGCCCTGTCCGTGTCGGGTTGGGCGCAGGCCACCGGCATTTACAAAAAATAGAGGCGGGGGGGGGGGGGGGGGGGGGGGAATCCAATGTTTAAAAATCCCCTATTTTTTTTTGTTGAAAAACAGAAATTCCAAAGTTAGAAGACACAAAAGCCATGGGGAAGCTATCCCTCGAGCACTGTGGGTAATTTTTTGTAGCCTTCTTTTTCTTTATCATCACTGCCCAAAGAGAAAGGGTAAAAAAAGAAGGGAAAAAAGTAGAAGCAGAATAAGGGAAACAAATCCAAGTAGTCAAGTACAGGAAAACAAATCCAGAATAAGGAAAAGGGAAAGCATCAATAGCATTTTTTTTCAAAATCTCTCATGGTAATTTTCGAAAAATCTCTCATGGCAAAATCGGCAACCACCATTTAGAAAGTTCAACCAGGGAAGGTGGAAATTCCCAAATGTAGGAAAAAAGAGGTCAAGAAGAAAAAATAAGGGTGGGGGTATATATATATATATATATATATATATATATATATATATATATATATATATATATATATATATATATATATATATATATATATATATATATATATATATATATATATACATATATATAAGTGCAGCAAACTCGAAAAGTCAAAAGAACTCTCTGAAACCAAATGTAAACAGCAGGTGTTTCAAAATCAACATCATTTAGTCTTGGAAGAAACAATAAAATGCAAAACGAAAAGGAAATAGGGTGTTTAAAATTTTAAAATCGATACAAATTTTTATATACATGTTTGATCTGTCAGAGAAAGCAAGAAGGATATAAACATGCACGGAAGCGAAAAAAAGTCGAAAAGTCAGAAGTATTCTCTCAAAGCAAATGTAAATAGCAGGACCTCGAAAAATCAACATCATTTAGTCACGAAAGAAACAATGAAATGCAAGGGGGGGGGGAAGGGGGGCTCAGATAAGAGGCAGTCATCATCTGTAACGACAGCTATCAACCCACAGAAAGAGAGCGGCACCGACATTTAAACCCAACAGGCCAGTATACCTTGTATGATTCCCACAGTTGCAACACGAAGGAGGCAAAAAGTTAGAAGGCAGCAAAATATAACTTAATAAATACCGGAGGTAAGTTGCAGAGATGGGAGAGAGGGCATGGGAACCACAGGGGGACAACAAAGGAGCAGCGTCGGGGAACCTCAATAGGTGGAGACATCCGCCAGCGTACCAAACCCACAGTAGAACAGAGGAGGAGGCAGCCGCACACACACGAAGACGCAGGGCGCAGCAAACCAACAGCAGGGGATGGAAGCAGGTAGCCACATAGTTAGAAGTAAGCAACAGCACGGGAAATTTGTTAATACCGAGTCCAAACCTAGAAACGGCAACTGCAGGTCCTCCATAACATAAACCGAAGTTTTAATATAAAACTCATAGACTGAATCTGAACCAGTGAACATAGTAGGAAGTACTATATACAGAAGCTATGTTTTTCATGCAGGAATCACAGGAAAAGTAGAGGGGCAACTCATAATATATGGCACAATTAAATATCAGAAATAGAACTGTGCGGTAAATATTTATAAGCAAGAGAAAGCGCGAACAAGCAATGGCAAAACCAAAGTTGTACCCAAGAAAGAAGCCGAACTGTAGCACGGAACCAAACTTGTAAACCGGGCGGACAGTGAAGGAAATAAGTTGGTTGTCTAAATTCTAGGCCAGCGAGAACCAATAATTAGTTGGTTGCCCAATAATTAGACCATCCAGAACCCATTTCCTGTCACATTAGTAAACCGGGGAAGGCGGTACGGAATGCACAAAATATGGTCATTACCATTGGAAAAGAGTTCGGAGGAAAAAAAGAAAAAACTACCCGATAGCCGTGTTCGACAGTACAGGTCCATCAAATGGAGCCGTCTGGAACCAAAAGGCGCGAATGTATATTGATTACAATAAGCATTAGAAGTATCTAGAGTAAGCAGGTAAAGGACTACACAGGATGGGAGGAGCCGGTAGTGGGCTGTGAGGGCTGGGTCAGAGGCTCGGCAGTGGGCTGAGGGGGCTGGGCCAGGGGCTCGACAGCGGGCTGAGGAGCTTGGGTCAGGGGCGAGAGATGAGTGTTAAGAACAGCACTGCATTCATCAATAGCTTGCTGTATCTTCAGACGATCAGCAAGAAGTTCATTCTTTTGGCTAGTGGCGAGGACGTAGCAGTCCTTCAGGAAATTGTAGTCCCACGCCAGTTTGTTGTACTGGCTTGAGAGGTTTGATAGATTAAGAGAAAGCTGGTCGTTCATAGTCTTGTGAAATAAAGCGTCGTCATAATTAGCATCCCGGATGTGCAGGTCCATCTCCTGCATCAGGCGCTTCACAGCGCTTCGGGATGCCTCTTCTTCAGCAGCGGCGGAGGTTGAAGCCGGGCTACTCCAACAGCGGAGGACCTCAACTATAGACTCACCCCGCGAAATGTGGACATCTATGTATGCTAGGAATTGACCATCCGTATTTGTTGTAACAACACACGGGGGGACGTCCAAATGGGCTTGGTCGCAAACGTCGCGAAGGAGACGTGCGAACGAAATCACTACGGTTGTCATAACAGCAGCTGCAAGAGACGCAGCAGTGTGGGGGGGGGGGGAGGGGGGGGGAGAAAGAAAAGGTGAGATAAATCATTGAAGTTGACGTAGGTGGCGTAAGAGGCAGTGCGATCAAAACGCATTAGAGCAAGAACAATAAAATCCGAAACGCATGGCGGAAGCTGCGGGGGGAAAAACAGTAGCAAGGGAAAAAAATCCAATAAGAGTGGTAAAAACTGTAGGCAATGCGATTGCGGGAAACCTCAAACATATGAAAGAAGTTGCGCTGTAAAAAATGAAGTGGGAAAGAAAACCCAATAAGGCGGGAAAAACTGTATGCAACGCAGTGTAAAAACCAGTTCAAGAAAATAAGATGGTTGGCAGTAGGTACCTTCCAATTAACGGGCCGGCCGAATAAGCAACAAATAAGCCAGGCCGGTTGCCCATCAAAGAACAGCCAAATTCAAGACCGCCCCTTGTTACCAACACAGCCAATCTAATGTAAAAACTGTATGCAAACAAAAAACTGTACAGGGAAGAACAAACTTTTTAAAAATGACATGAAGAAACGGAACGAAAATCTTGTTACCAACACAGCTAATTTAAGGTAAGAACTGTATGCAAAAAAGAAAACTGTACAGGAAAGAACAAACTTTTTAAAAATTACATTAAGAAACCAAGCAAAAATCACAAGTGGAGAGGAACGCAACAGTAGAAGATCAGGAAACCCCATATGGAAGGGGGGGGGGGGGGGGGGGGGGGAAGGTGGAGGAAGCATGCAAGGACATCGAAGTCGTAGGGAGCAAGTAGTTGCCATTTAACAGGCCATACCAAACCACCACCAATTAAGTAGTGGTCGGTTGCCGGTCAAAGAACTGCGCGACCCGACGACCATTCCTTCTTAGCATCGTAGGGGAAATCAGAAGGTAAAACTACATGCAAATGCAACAAATCCAGCAAACAACAACGCATGAAAAAAAGGTACACAGAGAAGCAACGCCGGAACCACAGGTTTAAAACCAACAGTACACGGAAAGGGGAAAACTCATAGAGAGAAAAGTAAGAAGTGAAAGAAATAAAACAGTGAAAATTTAAAAGGTAAAAAAAGAAAGAAAGAACCCAAGATACTAAACGAAAGAAACTGAGCAAGGAGAACACATTAAGAGAATTGAAAACTCGGGATTATAAATCATAGATGGACAAGTAGTGTACCTTGTAGGAAATCAGTAAAAGATGAGCAAAGTACAGAAAGCTGAGCACACCACACGTGGAAAACAGTACAGAAAAAATGAGAGAACCTAGGGAACAGTCAAGTAGTTAGTAAAGTATTAATGACGGACATCCTAGCCATGGAATAGAATAAGAGAATACATATTACCTTTTGGGTTTAAGTTCGTAAGAGTTAATGCAATAGTACACATACACAATCATAAATATTTATAGGAATCAATATCAGCAATGGAGTAGGTATGGTAGAGAGAAGAACAGTGCACATTCTTAGAGATGGAGAATGGGAAATATACAAACATCACATCACTATAAAGATGAGGGGAATTTATATAATATTATATGGAAAGATCACATCCAAATCTCATACAATGATACCAAATCCCATAAGATATCAGCAATAGAGTAGGTATGGTAGGGAGGAAAACAGTGCACATAGTGCACATTCTTCGAGAGGGTATAAAAAATCTCAGAAAACATGTAGATTTGAAATCTACAAATGTCACATCAAAATCATGTTTTTTTCTTTTTTGTTTTGGGGCGAAAAATCAGTAAATAAGTTGAATATTAAAAAAGAGAAGATATGATATCATTTATGGATGAGACAACACGTAAAAGACCAAATCTGGAAGTATGATAGCAAGAAAAGATTTGAAATCATAGAAATAGGAAAAGTATAATACCATTTAATAGCAAATCTCAGAGTTATGATTGCAAATCTTTGAGGAAGGTAATCTTTGAATGGCTAATGAATTAAGCATAAAAGAGAAGGCTTTGAATTCGACTAACTGAATCTGGATATTGACTAATCAACCTCAAAGTTCGATTAAATTTTGACTTGCTTATTAAGCTTAAAAGAGTAATTAATTAAAAAGTACATATATATATATATGAATGCCCATGTTCTTCACATTATAATTAAAAGAGAAGGCCTTGAATTTGGCATGTAACACAAACAGAAATTATTAAAAATGCAATTTAATCACTTAATACTCTCGTTTTGTAAAGGACCATGTACCAAAAAAATGTGATAATCACGACAAAACACGAAGATGTGTAAATATTTTTTGTTTTCTTCGGTGAGGGGAAATAAATAAATGTTGCATATGACATTTGTAGAAATCTATTAAATCAAACTAAATATTAAAATATTACTATATTAGTAGATATCTTGGAAATAGAAAAGGTATAACAGCATTTATGACTATCTTGGAAAGGGAAATATTTTATGGATTACAAAAAATAGTTTTAATAATATATTCAGTAATAATATTTAAATAATATTTGTACATATCTTGGGAAGAGCACATTTATGGTTATCTTAATATTTATAGTTATCTTAAATGTGAATGAAAAGAGGAAATGTATGAAAAAGAGGAAATGTATGATAGTAAATCAAATTAAATATTAAAATATTACTATATTTGTAGATATCTTGGAAATAGAAAAAGTACAATAACATTTATAGTTATCTTAAATGTGAATGAAAAAAGCACATTTATGGAACAAAATCTAGATATAAGTAGTAGTTATGATAACAAATTAAATGTTGGATATGACATTTGTAGCAAATTTCAGAGTTATGATTACAGAACTGTGAGGATATCTTGGAAATCCATCAAAATCGAATTAAAAATTAAAAGGTTAAATTTGTAGATATCTTGGAAATAGAAAAGGTATAACAGCATTTATAACTATCTTGGAAAGGGAATATTTTATGGATTAAAAAAAGGTAGTTTTAATAATATATTCACTAATAATATTTAAATAATATTTGTATATATCTTGGGAAGAGAACATTTATGGTTATCTTAATATTTATAGTTATCTTAAATGTGAATGAAAAGAGGAAATGTATGAAAAAGAGGAAATGTATGATAGTACATTTATGAAAACCACATTTCTAAATCTACATTTATGAAAATGTTGGAAATAAGAAAACATATGGAAAAGTTGGAAATATGATAAGATAGTAGGTATCATAGCAAATTTTGAAAAAATCTTAGAAATCTTGGAAATATGAAAAGATTGGAAGGAAACTTCATAAAACTTTTATTACCTAATATTTTGATTTGTAAATTACATTTATAGAAATCTTGAAAATAACAGAAGATAATATTTATGATAATCAAATTCTAAATGTACATTTATGAAAACCTTAGAAATAGAAAAAGATAGTGCATATCATAACAATTTCTGAGAAAATCAAAAAAAACTTAAAAATTCTCTTGGAAATTTCAAAATATAGGAAATGAAGTTGATATAATTTGTACTATCTAATTTTTTTTTTTCTAATTATAGGCAATCCTCCTTATTCAGCCGCAATTTCACCCAAAATTATTAAAATTAAATTAACCTGTCGAAGGCAATTGGAGGGACCATCAAACAGAAGGCAATCGAAAAGAACCAGGAATCGAACTGGGAAGGATACAGAGAAACGGTACAATCCCAACTTACCAACTTTAATTGACCTGGTTAACACAGAAATGAACATCCAACACACATATATTAATTTAAAATTGAACTTAAATAAATAAAAAAATCTAATATAGAAAGAAAGAAGCAATATGAAAATTAACCTGGCGAATGCAAGCGGAGGGAGCATGAAACCAAACCCAACCCCCGCACGAACGCAAGCGGATGTACCATCAAACCGAACCGTACCCTCGGACCATCGAATTGTAAGCCAATCGGGAAAAGGAACAACCCCGGCAAGAACGCAAGCGGATGTACCATCAAACCGAACCGTACCCTCGGACCATCGAATTGTAAGGCAATCGGGAAAAGGAAAAATCTATAAACATCTAATAGAGAAAGAAAGATCTAACAGACAAATAAACATGTAACATATATATATATATATATATATATATATATATATATATATATATATATATATATATATATATATATATATACATATATATATATATATATATATATATATATATATATATATATATATATATATATATATATATATATATATATATATATATATATATATATATATATATATATATATATATATATATTTAAAAATCTAACAGGAAAAGAAAATAGGATGTTTAAAATTTGGAAATTGATACAATTTTTATATACATTTTTGATCTGAAAGAGAAAGGAGGAAGCATATTTTGAAATCCTACTTTTTAGAGAGATACAAAATTTAGTAATCGTAAACTTTTAAAATTTCTGAATAAATTAATATCACTATTATATACGAAAAGTAATTGTAAATAATATAAATTATGATTAATTATTTAACAAACAGTTTTTTAAAGAGTATTTTCTTAAGTTAATTAATATAATTTTGTTTCCTTTATTCTTTTATCAAACCAAACATAATTTTTGACATCTAAACATGTAACAAAGGAAAAATAACCAAACAAAGAAATAAAGAACTAATCTATCATATATATATATATATATATATATATATATATATATATATATATATAAAAATTTAACTTAAATAAATTGAAAGATGTAGAGGATGGAAAATAACCTCGCACAGGCAATCGGACAGAATATCAAACTGCAAAGCACATGTAACATATATATATATATATACATATATATATATATATATATATATATATATATATATACATATATATATATATATATATATATATATATATATATATAATAACCTCGCACAGGCAATCGGACAGAATATCAAACTGCAAAGCACATGTAACATATATATATATATATATATACATATATATATATATATATATATATATATATATATATATATATATATATATATATATATATATATATATATATATATATATATATATATATATATATATATATATATATATTTAAAAATCTAACAGGAAAAGAAAATAGGATGTTTAAAATTTGGAAATTGATACAAATTTTTATATACATTTTTGATCTGACAGACAAAGGAAAAAGGATATTTTGAATATATATATATATATATATATATATATATATATATATATATATATATATATATATATATATATATATATATATATATATATATATATATATATATTTAAAAATCTAACAGGAAAAGAAAATAGGATGTTTAAAATTTGGAAATTGATACAAATTTTTATATACATTTTTGATCTGACAGACAAAGGAAGAAGGATATTTTGAAATCCTAAAATTTAGAGAGTTAAAAAATTTAGTATTCGTAAACTTTTAAAATTTCTGAATAAATTCATATCGCTATTATATACGAAAACTAATTGTAAATAATATAAATTATGATTAATTATTTAACAAACAGTTTTTTAAAGAGTACTTTTTTAAGTTAATTAATATAATTTTTTACATCGAAACATCTAACAAAGGAAAAAGAACGAAACAAAGAAATAAAGAACTAATCTATCATATATATATATATAAATTTAACTTAAATAAATTGAAAGATGTAGAGGATGGAAAATAACCTCGCACAGGCAATCGGACAGAGTATCAAACGGAATCCGATTCTCAGACCACCCATTGTAAGGCAATCGAACTGCAAAGGACACTCATCAGAGAAAGAATACCATCCCAACTTGGCAGGAATCGCACAAACCATCCCAACTCCAATCGATCCGCAAAGGATGAGGAAATCAAACGACAAAGAGCCAGTGGAAAAAAAAAAAAAGGGAAATTGTAAATATCTAACAGAGATAGAGAGATCTAATAGAGAAATAAACATGTAATAGACAAAGAAAGAAGTCAAATGGAAATTAACCTGACTTGCAAGAGAATCGGAAAAGGACGGGCAATCGAACTGCGAAGGACACACACATCCGCCCAAGGCAGACATGCACCGGCCGATCCGTCCGAACCATCCCAATCCACGGCCGCGAAGGACACACACATCCACCCAAGCCGGAGGAGAAGAGAGAGGGAGGGAGAGAGAGACAGAGAGAGAGAGAAAGATCTAACAATCATGTGCTGCCACATCCGCCCAGCCCGAAGAAGACAACAGCGATCGCGCATACCAACACATGCACAGCCCGATCCGTGCCGACCGACGGCTGCGAAGGACACACACATCCGCCCAACCCGGGGGAGAAATAGAGAGAGAGACACTGTGCGCGTGTGCGCGCCAATGGAGCAACGACGGCCCCGAAATCGTACCGCGACGGCTGGGAAAGAAACACAGAGGAAGCATCACAACCCAGGCGCGAGAGAGAGAGAGAGAGAGAGAGAGAGAGAGAGAGAGAGAGAGAGAGAGAGGTCCGTTCCGAGGTAAAAGAGGAGAAACCGAAGCGGCGGGGGGGAGGGGGGAGGGGAGAAACCGAAGGAGCGGGGTTCATCCCCAGCGTCCCCTCCTCCTCCTCCTTCGCCGCCGGCGCCGCGCTCCGCCGCCGCAGCTCGCTCCCCTCCGCCGCCGCCGCCGGCGCCATCTCCTCCTCCCCCTCTCCTTCATGTCGATCGATCCGCGCCGTAGCTCTCCATCGTTGCGTCGAGAGAAGGAGAAATGGAGGGGTTGAGCTCTCTCTCTCTCTTAGGAATGGGGGAAAAGATGAAGCTTCGGGAAGAGAAACAGGGAGGAGAGAGAAAACGCAAAAAAAACAGGCGATTGGACGTGGGTGAGTGGGTAGGGTTCCAAAGAGCCGCGGAGCAGGGTCGGGAAGAGGTTCGGAGGAAACCGAAGCGGCGGGGGGAGGGGGGAGGGTTCCGAAGCAACAAAAATACACCACCTCAGTCAAATTAATGAGAAAGTGACACGTCGGCTGGAAGTACCGGCAAATTACTATTTGTATTGATATATACAGAACAATTATCTTATACATGCAACATGTTGTATCCGCTTTCCCTAGCGTTTAAATATCAAGTTGTGTAATTCTTGTTAATAAAAATAAATAAATGATGTGAATAAGCTTTTCTTTTTCGGGCCAAAAAGGATATGAGGTAAAGGAAAATAATCTCCATTTTGCTTAGAAGTTAGAACATGTATTATTGTACTTTCCATTTGGTTGCTTAGAAGTTAGAACATGTATTATTGTACTTTCCATTTGGTTGTCCCTTTTGTTGGCAACGAGTGCACAAACCAAACAAATCTCAATGCGATAATCACACAAATATAAATTTTAAAAGCACGACAAAAATAAAATACACAAAATTACGTGAAAAATTTTTTGCAGAAAAAAAATTACGGACGAAAGAGTAAAATTTCACTATGTAGAAAAGAGAAAATATAAAAGTTCTTAATCGTACAATTAATTCGCTCGATTTCTCTTAGGGCAAACAAAAGGAAAATAGGGAATACAAAATTTTTGAATCCTATTCTATATGATCTCTCTTTCTCTCTCTCTCAAAGGGCATTTTAATTTTTACATTTTATTTTATACTTTTCATTCAATAATGACTATGTTTGGTTGGGGGATAAAAAAATCTTCCTTTTATCCCCCATTTATCCCCCAAACATAAAAAAAAAAAAAAAAAAAAAAAAGGAAAAATTTGTTATCTCTCTCTTAACGGGCTATTTTGAAATAGCCCGTTAAAGAGGGGGATAACAATTCCCCCCATTGGTGGAAATAAGGTTGTTCCCATTCGGAAACAACTTTATTTCTATTTTTTTTTTTAATTTAAATTAAAATTTATAAAATTTTAAATTTAAATTTTTTTATTTTATAAATTTTAAAATTTGTAACTTTAATTTTTTATAAATTTAAAAATTTAAAAATTTTAAAAGTTAAAATTTTAAAATTTATATAAATTTTGTATATATAAATTTTTAATTTTTTTTATAAAATTTTTTTAATTTATAAAAATTTAAAAATTAAAATTTTTACATCATATTTTACACATTTTTCGAAATAATTAAAATTTAAATTTTTAAATTTAGAGAAATTTTAAATTTTATAACTTTTTAAATTTGTAAGTTTAATTTTTAATAAATTTATAAATTTAATAAATTTTAAAATATATACAAATTTTAAATTTTTTAACTTTAATTTTTAAAAAATTAAACGGTATTATTTACTAAAATATTAGCTTTAATTTATACAAATATTAATTATTATTTAATTAATATTTTATATTAATTAATTAGATAAAATATTATTATTTTAAAATTATAATTATTTTTATTTTTTTACTATTCTCGCTTATTCTAAGAAATGAACCAAACACAATATCTACTATTCCTAAGAATAACAGCTTTACAAACCAAACACTATTTTTTTTTTATTCCTGACAATTCCGGAATAGCAAGCTATTTCAGGGATAAAAAAATTTATTTCCAAACTCATAATTTCCGAACCAAACATTACCTATGTTATTAATTAGTAAGGTAATGGTTATTTTTTTCTTTTGAATTTTCTTCTTTACTAATTTTATCTTAAGAGTTTAATTATAAAGTATTTATTTGAACTTTTAAATAATTTTTTTCTAATTTATTATTGTTTTTTTTTTCAGGTTAATTTCTACAAAAGCAGTTATATGCAAGTACATAAAAAAAAACCCTCTGTTTTTATACTATATTTTTAAGTGTATGCTATATTATATTTTTTCAAAACAATTTTACAAAGTAAAAATAAGAATTACGTAAAAGAATTTTAAGATCAAATAAAAAAGTGAGATGCACCGCAAAAATAAAGTTAAATAACCCCAAATTATTAGAGTTCTAAAAAAAAAAAAAAAAAAAGTCGAGAATGATCCCTCTATTTTAGAACTAACTTTTTGTAAATATATTCATTTATAAATTTTCTTCCATATAAATTATTGATTTTTACAAATAAAATGTATAAGATAAAAAAATACTAACTTTGGATAGGTTTTTGAGAATCAAAATTTAAATTATATTTTTTTGTATTTTATAAAGATAATTTAAGTAGAAAGTTATTACAATATTTTAAAATATTTTTTAGATAATTTAATTTAGAAGATATACCTGCATTTCTCATTTAGTTATTTTATTTGACTCTCTAAACTCTTGGAATTTATAAATTTATCATTCTTAATTAGTAACATATTAATATTATTTTTTCTTACTATATATGAAAGCTTAATTTTTAATACTAATGTGAGGGTTTTTTTTTCTTTTTCTTTTTAAGCTAACTAGGTTCTACTTTCAATTCAAAATTATTTTTTTATATATATAATTTTGACATCTTTTGTGGCATTTCATTTCTACGTCTTATTTTCTTTCTCTCTCTCTCTCATTTTTATTTTTTTATTGATTGGCCAATAATAATATTTTTATTCATAATTTGTATTTTAAATTTTTAGTTTTTAAATTTTACCTGTTGTATGCAGGATTCTACACTATTAATTCATTAAATATAAATCATCGGTTAATAATATTTAATTCCACTTATTATTATTATTATTATTATTATTATGCTTTAAAACTCTTATATTTTAAATAAAAAAATAAAAAATAAAAGGCCTATTTAAAGATGTCTCCGTAGAAGGCGAAAGTAAAAAAAATTTAAACCACAATACAGCAAAGTAAAACTATAGAAAACCACTGGGCTAAATTTTTTTAATCAGTATTTCTTTTTTTAATAACTTAAAAAAAAAAAAAAAATCAGCAGTGCATTTGATGGAGTGGTGCGAAGAGTTTTTACACAATTTTTATTTTTTAAATTTTTAGATAATAATATTAAATTATATAAAATAATTATTATTTTTAAAAAATTTAAATTATTAAAAAACGATGTATATATATTTTATACTCAACATTACGGGTCAAATTTTTTTTAAAAGATATAAGACTAAATAAAATTTATTAAATATCAAAAATTATATATTTTATATTAAATAAATTAGCTATTAGTTCATCACTGCTTACGTTATCATCCCCAATTCCCCTCCTCTATGTGTGTGCGTGTGTGTATATATATATATATATACTACAATGCACATCAACACTTGCAAAGAGCAAAAGCTAAGACACAGATCGATTTAGAGAGAGAGAGAGAGAGAGAGAGAGAGAGAGAGAGAGGTGCGACAATGGCGGAGGAGGGAGAGGTGGTGAGGGGGAACAAGAAGGTGGTGTTGAAGGGATACGTGACGGGGACCCCGAAGGAGAGCGACATGGAGGTGGTGACCTCCTCCACCGTCCGATTGAAGGTTCCCGAGGGATCGACGGCCGTGATCCTCAAGAACCTCTACCTCTCCTGCGACCCCTACATGCGCGGCCGCATGACCAAGCACGACGAGAAGAACCCTAACTTCATCCCCGACTTCGTCCCCGGCGAGGTTCTCTCTCCATCTCTCTACATGATGATTTGGATCGATATTAGGGTTTTTTTTTTTTTTTTTTTCTTTCTTTCTCTTTTCCTCCGCCTCTGAAGTTTTATTTATTTTAAGTGATATTCGATTTCGTTAAAATTAAACTGCTGTATACGGACTATTATTGATCGCTGATAATTATCAAAAAAAAATTGTGGATTGATGAAAATTTTAATTTAATTAACTAAACTTATTAAATTTAAATTAATTTCTTATATTAAAAATGTCTACAAGAATTATTGGATTGGGTCATATTACTGATCATATATTAAATGAGAAATACTCGTATATTTTTTATTTTTTTTATTACTGTCTATTTATTTCTGTTCAATAGCTCAGACTTAATTATTTGACTGCATATTATTTTGAAAGAGGTATCGATTACTATGTATTCAAAAAAATTAAATAATTTTATCTCTACTTTGAGAATTTTTTTTTTTGTAAATATTATAAATTTTAAAAATTTTAATTTAGTAAAAAATTTTATTTTTGGAATTCATATATTATAATCTATATTTTAAATTAAATTTAGAATTCAAAAATCAAATCAAGATTTGAATTCAAAATTTCATTACTTTAATTTAAATTTAAATTCAAATTTCAAATTTAAATTTAAAATATGATTTGATTTTTAAATTTAAATTCAAATTTTAAATATAAATTTGAAATTTGATTTCGAACCTAAATTAATATTTAAAATTTAGATTCAATTTCAATATTTTGAATTTAAAGTTTAAAACTAAAGTTGAAATTCAAATTAAATTCAAGATCTCAATTTGAATTTAAAACTAGTGCAAAATATGAATTTGAATTCAAAATTAAATTTGAACTTGAAATTTGAATTCAAAATCAAATTTTAAATTCAAATTTGGAATCCAAAATTAGTTTAAATTTTAAATTTAAATTTTAAAAATTTAAAATCAGAATTTAAATTTAAAATTCAATACGAGATAAAAATATAAATTTAAAATTTGAAATTCAAATTGAAGATATAAATTAAATTTGAAATTTGAATTTAAATTTAAATTATAGTAATGAATTTTTGAATTTAAATCTTGATTTGATTTTTGAATTCAAATTTTAATTTAAAATATAGATTTTGATTTCAATTACACGAAAAATTTTATTATACGGGAATCACGGACAACCATTTCCCGGGAACTCATTCCCCGTGTTTAAACACGGGAAATGGTTTCCGTGTTTAAACACGGAAAATAGTTTTCTGTGTTCAACTCATTCCACATCCGCCTCCCTGCTCACGTGACAGACACGCGTGGCGCACAGGTGGCACCTATAGTGCCAATTTTGCAAATACAAAATTTGTAGGAACATTTTCAAAAATAAAAATGTTCACCATTTTCAAAGAAAGTCCTTTTTTTTAAAAATATAAATATAAATTAATGACTAAATTTTAATTCTAATACTCCTTAAATTAATAGTTAAAATGTAATTCTAAAACTCTTTAAATTAATGTCTAAATTGTAATTCTAAAATATTTTAAATTAACCTCATTAAATTAATATCTAAATTCTAATTCAAATTTTTTTTAAATTAATGTCTAAATTATAATTTAAATTTTTTTTTAAAATAATGTTTAAATTAGTACAAAATTAATAGCTAAATTAGAGGAATTCTAAAATTCTTTAAACATATTAAATATGTTTAATTTGAATATTAACCTATGTTTAAATTTTTTTTAAATATTGATATAAATTAATGACTAAATTGTAATTCTAAAACTCCTTAAATTAATGTTTAAATTGTAATTCTAAACTTTTTAAATTAATGTCTAAATTGTAATTCTAAATTTTTTTAAATTAATATTTAAATTGTAATTCTAAAACTCTTTAAATTAATGTCTAAATTCTAATTCTAAATTTTTTTAAATTAATACGTAAATTATAATTCAAAAACTTTTAAAATTAAACTCCTTAAATTAGTGTAAAATTAATGGCTAAATTTAAAGAAGGTATTTTAATTAAATTTTTTTTAAAATTTTTTGATGTTAATTACGAAAATGTTCTCTTTATGAAATTATCTTTTTACCTGTTAATATATAAAATTACACTTTTATTTTTTATCAATTAACGTTTAAGAATTATTTTTATTATTTATAAAAATAAGTACCGGAAAGGCGGGAAGGCGTAAATTAGTTGCTCTTTTTTTTATTGTGACATGTATCGAATAATTTTTTATTTTCCAAATATCTTACTATTACGTTTTTGAATAAAAAAAAAGTTATTATAGAAATCAGTTAAATAGGTAATCGTCGCAAAAATGTCGATGGCAAAAATGAAAAAACAAGTTTGAATCAGTTGATAATTAAGTAACTGGTGAAGTTCTTCGTCAACTATGGAATCACTGGGAACTCTGTGTTCTCAGCTGTATCTTGCTGCTTGGTATATATGATTTGTTGTCTTCGATGTGAAACAGGTTATAACTGGTTATGGTGTGAGCAAAGTTGTGGATTCCGGTCATCCGGACTACAAGCCGGGCGATCACGTGTGGGGGCTCGGAATTGGATGGGAAGAGTACAGTGTCATAACAAATCCGCAGGGCCTTTTGAAGATCAACCATCCTGAAGTTCCGCTTTCCCATTATACAGGCCTTTTAGGTGCTCTTTTTATTGCTCGAATCGCCGATCATGTTCATCTTTTATGTGTGTCCTGTGAAGATCTAAAACCAATTTGCTAGTTCAGAGAAAACACTATCTTGCAACACTTAGTTCGATCTTCATTATTTGGCCATAGCAGCTTATAACACTACTGTGTTTATATTCCAGGCATGACAGGTCTTACAGCGTACGCCGGATTCTATGAGGTGTCCTCGCCGAAGAAAGGAGAATACGTTTTCATATCAGCTGCATCAGGCGCTGTCGGTCAGCTTGTCGGGCAATTCGCCAAACTGATGGGCTGTTATGTTGTTGGAAGCACAGGTTCTGATGAGAAGGTTCGTTTGTCAGAAACTTAAGTGATCAACAAGAAACAATTTCGTCCTAAAATTCTCTGTATATATATATATATCGCATCTGTCTCGACGGTGATGCATCTTAATTTGTATTGCATTCCGATTAAGCAAACGGGCACGGGCGTATTCCCACATTACTTTTCTCTCATATTTTGATTTTTTAATCAGGTTAATCTTTTGAAGAGCAAGCTTGGTTTCGACGATGCTTTTAACTACAAAAAGGAGGACTTCAACGCAGCATTGAAAAGGTTGGTTAATTGATCTTCTCATATGTTTTTGTTAGATGTGATTTCGAAATTAAAAATCGCTTCGATTTTGTGTTTCTGGTTTGCCGACGGTTTCACGGTGCAACGACAAAATTTATTAAAATTTTGAGAAAAAAAAATAGATGTCTGCGGTGAAAGCGGAGGGCTCGGGCCGCTAAGAAAAATCCGTTAAGATTATTAATCTCTACGAGTGATGTAATTTGAATTTTGTATTTCATTTTTTTGAACTCCTCTTTTTCGTCCGTAATTTTTTTTTCCTGCAAAAAAATTTTCACGTAAAATTTGTTTTGTCGTACATTTTGAGATTTACTTTTGTATCGTGATCGTCTATTAATTTCGTTTTAGTTTGTGCGTTAGTTACTAACAGTTTCTACTACCGATGCATGGCCTATGCAACAACTCGCATATATAATTGGCCCCGGACCCTGCTCGCCGCGCAATAAAACTGACAATTTCTTCGACAGGTGCTTTCCTGAAGGCATCGACATCTACTTTGAGAACGTAGGGGGAGCGATGCTGGACGCGGTTCTTCTTAACATGAGGGAGCACGGCCGAATTGCCGTTTGCGGGATGATCTCCCAATACAATCTCCAGAAACACGAGGGTGTGCACAACCTAATGCTAACCATCCCAAAGCGCATCAGAATCCAAGGATTCACAGTGTCGGATTACCGCCCCAGCTATGGAAAGTTTGAGGAGATGGTTGTTCAGTATCTGAAGGAAGGAAAGATCACTTATGTGGAGGATGTTGCCCAAGGACTCGACAACGGCCCCGCTGCGCTGGTGGGTCTCTTCGCGGGGCGTAATGTGGGCAAACAGTTAGTCGTCCTCACTCGCGAGTAAATTGCGTATGATGTTATAGTGAGGAATATATATAGAAAAAATATCTTATACATACAACATGTACTATTTTTTTTTTTTTTCTTTTAAGAAAAGATAGTTTACTACCGCTTCATTCAAAATATTTTGAACTTAGCAATACACCACTCAGAAGCTACACAGCCACTACAAGCAACATGTAGTATTGGAAATGAACTCAAGGCTGTTTGATTTTTCTTTACATAATTGAGGTCGGCATCATCAACAGAATAATACATGAACTGTGAACTCCCCAGAAGGCCACTCTGAATTTTTTGTTTGTATATGTTTTATCGTTTTTTTCCTTCTTTTTTATATCTTGACGTTCTGTTTCTGGTCGTAGTTCGTTTTTTTCTTCCTTTTTCTGCACTCTCAGCGATGCGTCACTAACCTGCGATCTTCCTTTTTCTGCACTCTCAGCGATGCGTCACTAACCTGCGAACCGGCGAGGCTGTTTGTCCGGTGGCAGTCTATTTCAACCGCGTGCACCGACGGGCTGTACGGATGTTCGATTTAACATTTTGTTTTGTTTAATATAAAATAATTAGGACGCGTTATTTATTTATTTATTTATATATTTTATAAAGGAGCCCCATCAACTTGTCCTCTTTTTATAAAAGAAAATGCTATGTGTACACCCGTAAAGGGTGTACATCTCACACCTCCACCCATCTAAGAGTGGGGGTTTGATGATGGATGTGACTCGTAAGAAATATCGCCACCATTAAAATGGTGGAGATGTATGATGTACACACCCATCTAAGGGTGGAGGTTTGATGATGTGTCACTTGATGTGACTCGTAAGAAATATCGCCACCATTAAAATGGTGGAGATGTATGATGCACACTCATTCGGGGTGTACATGTAGCATTGCTCTTTTATAAAACCCGTTTGGTGTTATTGTAGATCTTCTTCTATATCATAAATTCGTGTTATTTAATGGGAGAATAAAAAATACATTTATATCAATTAAAACAAGGAAAATGCTATTTGTACACCCCATTTGGGGTGTACATCGCACACCCCACCCATCCAATGGGTGGGGTGTGGTGAGAGGTCACTTCACAATTTGTGAAGTGACCCTCCCACCCTTAGATGGGTGGGTGTAAGATGTACACCCCCTTTGGGGGTGTACATGTAGCGTTGCTCTTAAAACAATGTCCCCATATCTTAAAGGAAAATGCTATGTGTACATCCGTAAGGGGTGTACATCTCACACCCCCACCCATCTAAGGGTGGGGGTGTGATGATGGATCACTTGATGTGACCCATAAAAAATATCGTCATTATTAAAATGGTGGAAATGTATGATGTACACCCCTTCGGGGTGTACATATAGCATTGCTCTATCTTAAAAGGGGCCAATGATGGCTACTACTAATAGTTTAGTTAACTAATTGATGGAGACGAGTTTGGTGCAGAGTGATCCAACGTCCGAGTCATGGTTGACACCCCCCTCCTCTTAACTCAGGATTGTGTGGCTACGCGACCAAGTCGTGTGATATTTTTTTTGGGTGCAGTGTTACTAATCAACTTAATTTGATTACAGATATAAAGATATGTGAACTGCAGGACCAAAGATGTGAACACTTGATGGTGAAAATGATCTCTATCAATGTTAATTTTATATGTTTTTAGTTGTTGTCTTTAATTACTTGTGCTTGAGTGCAGGACACACTCCCTGCAGGAAGTAGTAGGTCGCATGTCCTATCCCACTTGTGTCGGCTCGCAGATATTTCTTAATATATATAAATTTATGAAACAACTAAAATAAAATTTCAATTTAGGATATCCGATTTTATTAATTTAGTTTTAACTATTGGTTGCAGCTGTGATCTATGACTTTCCAGTCATTTGCACAGGATCTCCACTCACTTCACGTTTTTTTTGCTCCAGAGAATTTTTTTTCTTTTTTTTTTTGTATCTTAATCCTTGAGGTAAAAACTTTTGCTCGTTTTCTAAATTAAATCTAAAATTAACTCTTTTAGATCTCAGTTATTAATGATTTATTAGTGAAAAAGTTATTTAAAATAATTGAATGTCGAAGGAACTAATCAAAAGAAAGAAAGAAAAAAAAAAAAAGGTTGAGGTTCTCTTTCAAAATGAGTTATGGTTGAGGGGTTCCTATACATTTTTTATCTATGCTCATTTAAAAACATGTATGGCTTCTTTACCGCGCATCTCTGATCCTTTATAAATTGAATTAAATATAAATTGAAGTGTAGGAAAAATAAAAATTCCCACCTCCAGAGGAAAAGGAGGGAATAATAGGCGTTCTCCGTCCCACCTCTCCGAATCCCTCTCAGATCCCCAGTTCCTCGATCAGATCCGCCAAACCCTGCACTCCTCAACGAATTCGCGATCTCAGGAGCTCCAAATCGAGCTCCGATTCACCTGTCGTAGCCCTAATTTGGCGATCTAGCGTTTGGATCTGGTGGAGATGGAGGTGGCTGTGAAGCTGCGGCGGGGGATCTCGCGCCAGTTCTCCATGGCAGCGTCGGCGAGCCGCCGCGACGGCGGCGGCCTTTTAGAGTTCCGGCGGCAGGCGTCGGCGCGGTTCGCCTTCGGGCGGCAGTCGTCGCTCGACCCGAACCGGCGGAGCCCCGTGAGGGAGGCGGCGGCGGATCTGGCGGTGCCGGAGAACCTCGACGCCACCATGCAGATGCTCTTCATGGCCTGCCGCGGCGACGCCAAGGGGGTCGAGGACTTCCTGAAGGACGGAGTGGATGTGAACAGCATCGATTTGGATGGTCGCACCGCGCTGCACATCGCGGCGTGCGAGGGGCACGCGGACGTCGTTAGGCTTTTGCTCAGCAACAGGGCCAACATCGATGCCAGGGATCGGTGGGGGAGCACGGTATCCATTTGCTTACTTTCCTCATCATGTGCTTGTACTGATTTTCAGAAAAAATCCTGTCAAATGAAGGAACATCCCGTTAGATTATGGAATATCATACCTAAAAAGTTATAAATACCGTCAAATTTTGAGGGGGGATAGTTAGATCAAACATATTGAAAGCTCAGATAGTAAAATTTAACCCTTTTAATTTGCATATCCATTTCAAAATGCACTATACTTCAGGGAAGATATTAAACTTTTTTACGTTTCTCCAACTGTGAAACTTTGCGATGTCTCAAATTGGAAATTAATACTGTTCTGCTTTGTTTGAATGCAGGCCGCTGCAGATGCCAAGTATTATGGCCATTTTGAAGTATACAATCTCTTAAGATCTAGAGGAGCCAAAGCTCCGGTAGTTTATGACACTTGTCTTTGGTATTGTAGATTACCTGAAACCTGCTTGTGTTGCCGTCCTTAATATTTCTCGCTTTCCAGAAAACCAGAAAGACTCCAATGACTGTCTCAAATCCTCGAGATGTTCCAGAATACGAGCTGAACCCACTAGAGCTTGAGTTCCGGAGAGGCGAAGAACTCTCAAAGGTATGTTTACATGAACTGTCTGGTTTTTATTTGGGTAACAGTATTCACTATTCCTGTTCTTTATAAGGGTATGTAAAGTTAATGATTGGAAGAAATGGATATGATCTTAACAGGTAATAACTGATGATCACTAGTTAAAATCCACTTCGTTGCCTGTTATATACCTGTCCAATGTTGTGCTGAGATCACGCACTTGTATCTGTGACGGCCAAAAAGTCTCATTTTGATAAAATTACTAATAAACAGTCTTTATTGGAATTTCTATCTTCTATCTTCCTGGTATTCACAATATGAATCTCTTCATCTACTATCTGTCCTCTATTTAGCATATCAGTCTTTTTCTAAGATATCTTTGCTGGAGTGACTGAATTAGTTGTTGATTTATATCCATGACCTTTAACATTTATAGGGCATGTATCAAGTGGCTAAATGGAATGGAACAAAGGTTTCTGTGAAGATTTTTGAAAAGGAAGCCTATACGGATCCAGATAGCATGTAAGAGCTTATCGTCGATAATTTTGTGCTAAGAATTCTACTGGATCAAACTTGGTTAACATATATTTTTCTGTTAGTAATGTTATTTCCTACATACTATGATGCCTTTTCTTGGACAACGCAATGATATAATATGGAGATTATTTTTCGGTGTAAAACTAATGACTGATCTACTCTCGTTCTATAAGCTACGACACAGTTATAGTACGCATGATTTGTTAAAATCTATTATGATATCCTATAGTTTTGTAAGATTATTCATTGATTTCATTTGTTTATTATGAAATAAATTTAAGGGCCTTTTCCACTTTACACTTTGCATATAGCAACTGAAAACAGCAAATTATCTACCAAAATTTACTGCCATTTCCAAATGAATGAAGCGGTAGCATGCTACCTTCATCTCAAAAAAAAAAAATTTACTGCCATTTTATCTGCAACAACAAGCCTTTTAGCTTTTGTGATCAACTATTGCACTGAACATTGCATTCCATCTTTTTGTTCTCTCAGTCTGTAACCTTATTGGTTCTTGTTAAATGATCAAATTTTTTTTTCTTCATATAATGTTTGTTGCCATTTCATCTGCTACAGAAATGCCTTCAAACATGAGCTCACTCTATTGGAGAAGGTTCGACACCCTAATGTGATCCAGTTTGTGGGAGCTGTTACACAAAATATACCTATGATGATTGTCTCGGAGTACCTTCCAAATGTATGTATATGTTAATTTGTAGTGTATAATCTAGGGCCAAGGTTTTACTCCTCTTTGTCCCTAATAATAAGGGTACACACTATGTTTACTGTGTTGTGTGTTTTTCCATGGTTCTTTTATAACTTTCTTCTAATTAGGCTTTATTATGATTTTTTTTGGTCTCACCAATTTCTACAAATTAAAACTAATGTTTTTTATTCTCCAATCTACTCATTTTTTTCATCCCTTTGTTTGATTTTATTATTTCATACTGAGTAGATGTATATTTATTGCAAGACAATTGAAATTCTTACTAAATACTTGAAAGTCATACTATTTTAAGTAGATCCTTCTGTAGCAGAGTATGACTAAACAATGTTACTTTCCTGCTTCGATTGAAACTCAGGGTGATTTAGGAAGTTATCTTCAAAAGAAAGGGCGCATACAGACCTATAAAGCTCTGAAATTCGCCCTTGATATTGCCAGGTATGTGCTGATTGCTTCTGGAAATTTGAAATTGGCTTTTTGCTCTTACCAAATATTCTATTTGGTTTCTTCTGAGGCTAAGTCGTAACATTTATCAGTTTATTCCAAATATATACAATTAGATGGTGATGAACATGCCTAAAATTGTTGTATCGGATGCTCTATCTTCCTTCATATTTTATATATCATGTGTGCTTTAATCATCTCGTGCTCCCGGTTTCTTCTTATTATCATGGATGGAGAACAAGAACAAATTAAAACAAAGCAGTATGTTGCATATTTGTTTTGTGGCTCTGAATGGATGTGTGTCAGTGACAAACACATGCTTCCTTTATGACAATATTAAAGCATATTAGTTATGCTTTACTTGAAAAGTTAAGTATGTTACCTGAATGTCGATATCTTTTGTATCCAGGGGCATGAATTATCTTCATGAATGCAAACCAGATCCAATCATCCACTGTTATTTAAAGCCAAAGTAAGATGGTAGAGTAAGAAAGTTGCCTTTTACATAGTATAAACTAGTATCATCTCTGAATTTATTTGTACCTATGTGGCTATGTACCACACTTTATGATGTTTTATTAAGGTGCCAGAAATATTTTTCGGGATGATGGTGGTGGCCATTTGAAGGTAGCTGGCTTTGGGTTGATTAGTATACAGAAAGTGTCCACAGACAAATTTAAATTAGCACATCTGGTTGCTCCTTCTGACAGTAAGTTACCTTTTCTGTACCCTAAATTTGGAATAAGCTTTACTTGAAATTAATACTTCTCTTTGCAATAAACTCTTGGATGATGGTGATAATGTTGATTGCAATGAGAAATTTTTATCAATAATTGCTGCACTTTACCTAGTTATATGAGTGTTCGCATTTCATTTGACATCTTTTTGTATACCTATAAATAATTAATCTCTGACGTCTCAGTCTTTTTTGAACTAGGAATGCTATTCCTTTTAAATCGAACAGTTTTTTTAATGGCATTCTGTTGGTTCTATCAATCGTACCTAATGTGGATCATTTGTTGATAATTATAGGTGTATATGTGGCACCTGAGATTTACAAGAATGAAATATTTGACAGAAGTGTCGATTCATTCTCATTCGGTCTCATTCTCTATGAGGTTTGTCAAAATCACAACTTTTTTATTTTCTTTTTCCCTTGAAATGAAAGATTGTAGGGTGATTCCATATGGATTGTCAAAATCGTTCTTACTTTTCACTCATTGAGTTTCAGGCATAGCATGAACTGTTGTGTGCATGTGCAGGTTATTGTACTTAAATATTATTTGTAAATATTATGTATTCCGCAACATCACATCAAGAATTTGAGTGAGACATGAATTATATATCATGACGGTTGAAATGCTACAAGATGTTTATCAAATATATTGTCTTGAGGTTCAGCGCCTACCGATTGAATCTAATTGTTATTTATTTTGCCTCTTCAAATTGTCGAAATTGTTGGATCAGATGATCGAAGGCACACCTGCTTTCCACCCCAAGGCTCCGGAAGATGCTGCCAAGATGATCTGCTTGGAAGGATTGAGACCACAGTTGAAGAACAAATCTAAAACCTATTTCCCTGCATTAAACGAGTAAGTATTTTCTTCCTAACTTACCAATTCTCAGGGTGCGAAGCCACATTTACATTTTCGCATTATATTGATCTTTCCATGCAGGTTGATAGAGGAGTGTTGGAATCCACAGCCTGAAGCGAGGCCAACATTTGCAGAGATAATTATCCGTCTGAAAAAATTACATGCCAACTCTCCTAAACAGAGTCGGTGGAAGGACAATTTTAAACTCCCATGGTATGTGGTTCTTAAATGAACTAAAACTCTTCTAACTTTAGTTACTCTAGATACTTATGCTGTACTACGTCGTCTATCTCTCAACTTCTATTTTGATATTACATCGTTTATTATAGATATAGATGTAGGCTCTATAAAGGCTATACTTAGTTACATTTCTATTCCTTTATTAATCAATACTAGCTTTTCTTTATTTGTATTCTTCTTAGATTTGCGATTCATTTTATAATGGCCTATACATTTCATCCACTGCAGGAAATAGAACAGAGGAAGATCTGCGTTGGTTCGATTCTCTCCAGATTGTTGTGCCATTAGTAGAAAAGTATTTTTTTTCTGCAATTAATGAACAGATTTTCTTGTGAAGGAGCTCAAAAAGGTTCTATCGTTGTGTATGAATTGTAATTAATTTATATTATCTCTCTTGCGTACTCTTCTTTTCATGAGTAATATCAAACATTTGCTATCTCAGGATAAATAACTTGTCTTTTACTTTTTCAAGTTTTTTCTGTCTAGTTAATCTCCTATGAATTTTACAATTAGAATATTTGTAAATAATTTTTTGCTAATTCTCAGCATTTACGGAAACAAGTAAGGAAAATGAACTTGGGTTCGGTAGAGATCTCTAGACATGCATTCGTAGGAAATACGTTCCCAATAAAAGAGTTATCTCGTCTTTTCCAATACGTTTTTTTTTTTTTTTTTTTTTTTTTTTTTTTTTTCTCTCTCTCGAGACCCAGCTGTCTTGAACCCTGTAGCCCAATTCATCTTTGCAATGAATAAAGCGGCAGCACACTGCCTTTATCTCAAAAAAAAAAAAACGTTTCGAATGCGTATTGTATGTTCCTTCCACCACCCAAAAAAAATCGACGTGTCGATTTAATTTTTTTTTTTTAAATAAAATTATAAATTCAATGTCCAAATCTAAATACCGTGACTACTACTTTCTCGAAATTACGAGTTGACTCTGACCACAAATAAATAAAAAAGGAAAATGCTATATGTACACCCCTTTCGGGGTGTACATCATACATCCCATCTATCTAAGGGTGGGGGTGTGATGATGGGTCACTTGATGTGACCCGTAAAAAATATCGCCACCATTAAAATGGTGGAGGTGTATGATGTACACCCCTTCGGGGTGTACATGTAGCATTGCTCAATAAAAAAACAGGCCTAATATTCCCGTGAGGAGGCCAAGCTATACCGTTGCACACGTGGAGGCCGCTCATTGGGCCACATGTCAGTCCCACGACGAGTATAAAATACTCGGTTTAGTGAGGCGATCGGGGAATCTTGGTTTCTATCGACCACTCCATCTCTCTCTCTCTCTCTCTCTAAACTCGTTGCTCTTCGCATGTGAAGTAACTAATCTCTAATCTCAGTACGATTCTACACCCAATCCATCTCCGCCTTTTGTTCTTTTTTTGTCTCCTTCGTTTTTTTTTTTTTTTTTTTTTTTTTGTTATAATCATCGTCGAATTCCGTAACAACAATAGAGCGGACGCCAATTTTTACCGAGAAAAAAAAAACACCTTTTTGACGCGAATTTTCGCATTAACAAATCGTTTTCCATACGCTTTGATGATCTAATCTCTTGTTGCGATTTTCTAAGAATCACTTTTCATTGCGGATTCCTTGTTTTTTTGTTTTTTGGGGTATTATTTGCATAAAGTTGTTTAGGATGAGGCTCGTAAAGGTTGCGACTTGTAATTTGAACCAATGGGCGATGGATTTCGATATCAATTTGAGGAACATCAAGGAATCGATCTCTAGGGCTAAAGAAGAAGGGGCCACAATCAGGATGGGCCCCGAGCTCGAGATTACGGGTTACGGTTGTGAGGATCATTTCCTGGAGCAGGACACTGTCACGCATTCGTGAGTTGTTATTTCATGGATTCCATCTTCTGATTTCTCTTTGCTCCTTGTTTTTTAGCACCAGGGAAACAAAAATTGCTAATTGGAGGGGAAAAAAATTGTTTGTTTTGATAGGAGGAGTGAAATTACTTGTCTTCTTATCAGATTTATATTTGCTTGTCACTGATTTTATAGTAATCTCGCTATAACATATTGTATCAATATGTTGATAAATCAGTTTTTTTTTTTGTTTTCTTGAAAAAAAACACTTAAAAATGATCTCTTGCTGTGCTATACTTATCTCGATAGAGGAAATTGTGAACTTTTTTCGTTTGAACAAGGGCATTGAGAGTAGATTTATTGCTAAATCCTAGTTTTTCTATCTCAAAAGGTTCACTTTGTCGCATCAGTTCTAATTATTCCTCTATGTTGCCTCTTTAAGCGCTTAATAAGTTTGTTTTTCATTTGTACCAATTTTGTTTTGAGTTTGTCTTAATGTAGCTGTAGACACTACTGCTTTTACTAAGACAGTTGAAGTGCCTTTGTGCAGATGGGAATGCTTGAAGGATATTTTATCAGGTGATTGGACTGACAATATACTATGCAGCATAGGAATGCCCATCATTTTTGAAAGTGTGCGGTACAATTGCCAGGTTTTCTGCTTAAACCGAAAGATAATCATGATTCGGCCAAAGATGGCCCTTGCAAATGACGGAAACTATAGGGAATTTCGGTGGTTCTCTGCTTGGACATTGAAAGACAAACTTATGGACTTCCGACTCCCAACTGATGTTTCTGAGGCTATATCGCAGGACTCGGTGCCCTTTGGCTATGGATACATCCAGTTTCTTGATGTGTAAGTGCTAAGCACTGGTTACTTAATTAAGAGTTCAATATCCTGTTTGTTTAAACTGCATAGTATACCTAACTGAAGCCTCTTCATTTGCTTCTCCATGTCATCATTAGTAGCTTCACTTTGTGTTGGCATCTTTTTCTCAATCTAAAGCTTGTTGTCGAGCAAGAGTAAACTTGAAATTTGCTTCTTTCTTTTCTTGTTTGTTCATTTTATATTGGTAGAAGAGGTTGTTAGAATCAGATTCTCTCTTTCTTTTTCTTTTTTTTTTGTGAGAATGTGTCATAAAGTCTTATTGTATGAAGAACATTATTAATTTATTTTTGAAAGCAAATTCTCAAACATATTGTTCTGAGATATTCTTGCCATACTGTTATATGTGAAATATTCAACCCAATGCTTTTTCGTGTACTCAAATTACCTATTAGGCATTTTAATGATCTAAATATGGAGGAACATGTTCTCGGTGCATTCATTAATATGCATTTTTATCTGCTACTTTTGTACCTGTCAGATCTGTGGCTGCTGAAACTTGTGAGGAGCTCTTCACTGCAGATGCTCCTCGGATCGAGTTGTCACTGAATGGTGTTGAGGTCTTTATGAATGCAAGCGGAAGTCACCACCAGCTAAGAAAACTGAACCTTCGAATTGATTCAATAAAAAATGCAACCCGTTTTTGTGGAGGTGTTTACATGTACAGTAATCACCAAGGATGTGATGGTGGCCGCCTTTACTATGGTATGCGGGTTTCTTATTAGACCATTGATCTATAAAATTAGTGCAACAGGTAAATCAGAAAGTACTCCAAATTGTAATTGATCAATCAGCTTGAGTGGCAACCAGCTAGTTCTTCAGGTTTTTAAACTTGATGTCCACTTCAGTTGCTATGATTGAAATATGAATCACCAATTACACGTGGTGTTCCTTAGCCAAACTGTAGCGATCACAGAGATAACTCATAACTGCATTGAAGAGTATCTATAATGATTACAAGGATAATTGGGGATGAAGTAAGGGATTACATTACTCTTGGTTTTGGCTGGCATAGTATTCCCAGATAATCCTTGAATAACCCAATTAGACCAGAACAGCTATCCCCTGCTTTCTTCTTGTCGTCATGGTTAAGTAACCTGAGCAATATTCTAAGGCATCCTTTGGTTGGGGATAAGAAGCGGATCACTGAACTCGTCTCTGTAACTTAATTGATCAACTTATAAGTGTTCTCTTTATTGTTGATTCTTGCTAGATGGATGTTGCTGTATTGCTGTAAATGGAGATGTGGTTGCACAAGGGTCTCAATTTTCCTTGAATGATGTTGAAGTATTGAGTGCTCGAGTAGATCTTGATACTGTAAGAGATATTCCCTTGTAGTTTTTATTGATATATAATAATAGGCTTTTTGGTTAACATTAAATGAAACTACTTTAAGCCCCTTGTGCTAGTTGCTTATGTACTGCACAGACAATCATGAAGGGGGAGACAGGTTATGATTCGGATTTATAATTTACAAATCTTGCTTTCCTTATTCGTAACCTTGTGAAATCAGTATTTCAGTGTATTCTGTTAGTAGCAATAGTCCGTATGGAAATATATCATATTACTTTTGCTCTTGTTTCTTAAATTCATGGTACTCACATTTCATGTTCCACAGGTTTCTAGCTATCGAGGATCTACGAGTAGTTTCAGGGAGCAGGCAAGTCGCAAATCGAAAGTTCCCTACGTGAAGGCACCGTACAAACTTTGTCAACCATTTAAACTTGGAATGTTTCCTACTAGCCCAGTTGAAGTAGGCTTCCTTTTTTACCCTAAAAGTTTTGAGAAAATAGTGCACAAAACCAGTTTGCCTATTTTCATTCCTATTATGTGATGATGTGTGGTGTGAAATTCGTTAGGTTGTTCATAACGGTCATTTGTGGCACGCAGATTAAGTATCACTGTCCTGAGGAAGAGATAGCATTTGGGCCTGGCTGTTGGCTGTGGGATTATCTGCGAAGAAGCGGGGCTTCTGGCTTTTTGCTTCCTCTTTCTGGAGGAGCAGATAGTTCTGCGGTTGCAGCTATTGTTGGCTGCATGTGCCAACTAGTTATAAAAGGTCAGATCTGCACCCTTATTTTTTAAATAGGCTATGATTTTTATTTATTTATTTATTTTACTGTCTGAAGCATGAACCTGCTTGCTATCATGATCTATGCCGGTGTGGCTTTTGTTTCAAATTCACTCAACAACTTCAATACTTGTCATGCTAGGTCTTAATATCTTAATGTTTCTACCAGTTTGCTAAGGGACGTGGTAGTGACCATTTAATCCCATTTGTCCTTTGCCTTTTCTTTATAAAGATAAAATCTTATTTCAGTTGTTGCCGAAAGCTCTCCTGTCTTAAGATGTTCTCTTTCAAGCATACAATCTCCTTTCTGCTTGAACCTTTTGTTTGGTCATTTTACTAATCATGTATAAACATGAAATATTTACTTAGATATACAGAAAGGAGATGAGCAAGTAAAGGCTGATGCCCTTCGGATTGGCCAGTATAAAAATGGAGAGTTTCCAACCGACAGCAGAGAATTTGCGAAGCGCATATTCTATACGGTTTACATGGGAAGTGAGAACAGGTATTAATGTATCTATATGTGAGTTGTATCAGCCCCCTACTTTCATGTTCAGTAAGCCAACAGCTTTTCATCTAAATTACTTATCATTACGAGCTATTTTCTTATTTCAGTAGCTTCAATCCACTGTTTGATAACTCAATCGACATTCGCTACCTTTGGTGATCGAAGTTTATTGTGCTTTTCAGTTCTGAAGCTACTAGATCACGTGCAAAGAAGCTATCTGATGAGATTGGTTCATGGCACCTAGATGTGCCTATAGATACTGTTGTTTCTGCATTGATCTCTTTATTCGAGAAGCTAACAGGGAAGCGTCCACAATACAAGGTGAGCATATATTACACAATCAATTGTAACGATTATATTTGCAGGGTTTGGGGCTTTCGGTGGCTAGTACTGTCTGATTGTTGTGAAGCCATACGTTCTAATCTTTTGTAGTTGCAACAAAATTAGTTTTATGTTTCTGATCAAAAGCGTAACTAGTAAAATTGTGTAACTATAAATATCTGAATCACAAAATGGTGTATTATCTTATCTTCTATTTTGAAACGTCACTAAAAACTTGTGCCATTCTTTTTAGCGTGACCAAGTATTACCGCATGACAGCAACGGCCTATCAAATGCTGCCACTCTGTAGGCGGATTACTTGTTAAATTGGAAATGTGAATTTATAAGGCAGAATTTTTGTTGCATTAGTAGCATGTTGTCCCAAATTGCTTGGCATGATAAGACAATCACTTTGCCAAATCTGTAGCTTGATGGAGGATCAAATACGGAGAACCTGGCTTTGCAGAACATTCAAGCTCGAGTGAGGATGGTATTAGCCTTTATGTTGGCATCTCTTATGCCCTGGGTTCATAATAAGTCTGGCTTTTATCTCGTACTTGGTAGCTCGAATGTGGATGAAGGCTTACGTGGTTATTTGACTAAGGTAAAAGCTGAGCTCCTACTTCTGTTTTCTTATTTTTCCCAAATTGCTTTGAACTAGCATGAATTGGTGGCCAATATTGAACATTATTTATTTAACGAGCCAGAGTTGTTGGCTTTTTATCATTCTAAATTGTGAATGCGTTAATGCGAAATTTCATGTAGTGAGAGATGCCTTGTGTATTAAAATCTGGAGATATCTATCAGAATACAAAATTTTCCCTGCACATTTGATGACTCTCCAACTCAAGGAAACAATATTTTTATAGGAAGCTGCACATGATGTCTGCATATGAAAATTAGATTTGATGGCAGTATATATGTAAACAGACGATTTTACTGAGAGTGAAATTATACTTGATATTGGCAGTATATATACAATTTATAAAATCGATTCTTTGTGCAAAATCCACAGTATGATTGCAGTTCGGCAGACATAAATCCCATAGGGAGTGTGAGCAAGCAGGATCTCAGGGCCTTTCTTCGTTGGGCCGCTATTCACCTCCAATATCCTTCTTTGGCAGATATCGAAGCGGCACCTCCAACTGCAGAACTGGAGCCCATTCGTTCCAACTATAACCAGGTATATGTTTGGTATTTGAAAGCTCAAACACGCAATTCCAAGTTTCATTTTTCTGAAAAGAAATCAGACCGAATTAACTGTGTGATTCTCCGCTAGTGTATTTCTTTTAGAATTTGGAACATGAAAAACAAAAGAGTAGTTAAGCGGTTCCTTTTGGTAACTGCTTTTGATACAAGATTGCTCTCTATATGAATCAGTTGGATGAAGTGGACATGGGGATGACCTATGAGGAATTATCGATATATGGAAGGCTGAGAAAAATTTTCCGCTGCGGCCCTGTGTCAATGTTTCAGGTTGGTGCTCAAATCTTGAATGCACTTTTTGTATACTCATAATCATAATACACTTTACTAGGAAATCAAAACTTCTTGGCGGATATTGTTTTTTTTTTTTCTCCTTTCTTTTAATTTGATTTGTTGACATACATATGAACATAAATTGCAGAATCTATGCCACAGATGGTGTGGGAGATTATCCCCATCAGAGGTTGCAGACAAAGTGAAGCACTTCTTCAAGTACTATTCCATCAACCGGCATAAAATGACCGTCTTAACACCATCATACCATGCTGAGGTATCTTTTCTCTTCTAAATTTACTAATTTTTGCGCTAAATGTTATCATCTATCAATTTTGTTTAATTATGCTCCTGCTTTGGTAGAGCTATTCACCGGAGGACAATAGATTTGACCTTCGCCAGTTCCTGTACAATTCGAGATGGCCCTATCAATTCCGCAAGATCGATGAACTTGTCCAAGAGATGGATAAGGATCCTAAAACTGCTGAAGTTCAACAAGTGCTACAAAGGAAGGATTTGGATATTACATCTGGGCACGGAAGCGGGATGGGAGTTGCCGCGGTGGGATCTGGCAATCCAAGAGCTGGTCTCTAAAAGAGACAATCAATAACCAAATTAATGAAACAACTACCAGGTTCTCCTTCATCCATTCCCTCATTGTTATAAAATCGGAATCGTTATTAACCACTAAAAACCAGTGATACTAACAATTTCAGGAGAAGCTGATCCTGTAACAACATAAATTGAGAGCAGGGATTAAATTTCAGAGCTAGTTTGTTTTCATCATAAGCATTCAACACTTACATACCTTACACAAGTTGAGGGAAACAAAAGAAAAAGAAGCCCTGTCCCTAACTTTGTCCTGGGAATTTAACTTTCTGTAATTAGTTAGTTCACCTGTGTCTGGACATTAAATTTTTTGTGCTCTCATATAGAAATCAAAAATTGACTAGTGAAGCTTTTCTATGTGCAACAACATGTGTATCTTATTTGCTTGGGTTTTTTTCTTTTTTTTCTTTTTTTTTTTTTTTTTTTTTTTTTTTTGCCAGTAATAAATGTGCTCTTGACTAAGTCATTATTCATTATAGACCTATTTTTCACTCTTCTAATTATGTCTGTATCACAAAAAGAAAAAGGGAAAAAACTTTGTACTCATCATTACTCTCTTCCACTTGTGACTGTATAGCTGCTGAGGAAGATCCAAACTAGGCTAGACTTGTAGTGCTGGTTGGTTCTCAGAAAAAAAAAAAAAAAAAAATGCTACTTGTACACCACAAAACAGATATAATTCTTACACTTTTTATTTTAAAACTGACAAAATTTTAAATAATTATAATAAAAATATAAAAAAATTAATATGATAAATAATAATTTTTTAATAAAGAAAGTAAGATGTATATTGTTCTCTCTAAAATGTATCAGTAGTAGTATTGTTCTCTCTAAAAAAAAAAAGAAAATCTCTTGTCAAAGGCATGTGGGAGTGGTCATAAATAAAGCGTTTTTTAATCATTTTTTCTATTGAAATTATCAAAATGATTTTAATTAAATCAAAGTAACCTGTAATGTGATTGTGTTCAGGTACGTTATATCATCGTAGTGTACAATTACTTACGTGATTAGTTTGGAATACACATCTTGAGGCCTTCATGGACTCCACAGGAGTACTAATTTTGACTGTTTTCATGATAACACTGTCCCATAAAACTAAACAATAGTAGAGCATTATTAACATGTTAACTGGATAATGCCATATTTAAGATGTTGTGGTGTTTATGTATAATATAATTGTAAACCAACTTGGAACTAAAAAAAATAAATGAAGATAAGAATCTAGTTTGAGGAAATAGCACAAAATCCAACTCTTCTCTTCCATGATGTGAGCTCCAAGCAGACATAATTTTAGTTAGTCAAACCAATATACATACACATACTTCTCTGCAGCTAAAATTCTCCATACTATATATACTTAAACATCTACATTACAATACAAAAAAGAGAAGCAACACCACATTTTCCAAACCCTGGAACCCTAGTTCATCATAATAAGCCAAAATTACACCTGGAAGCGGAAAACCACCGATCGCTACCAACCCAAGAAGCACTTGGCGTCGAAAAGCTTCGGATACCAGAAAGCACTAATTCATGACGACACTGAGCTTTCTCCGCCAAAAATCACTAACCGCCAACTAGGTCAAACTGAAGAAACACCTGCGATGGAATAGTTCATCTGCGCGACTTCTTTGCATACCTGATCAAGGATGGCGAGAAAGTCCCTCACCACCATGAAAAACCTAAATGGGTGAGCTTCCTCCTTGGCGCAATCTCCGTGGAAGTACTCCGTTAGTTCTCTCACCAGAGATAGTGTTATGCTCTCTTGGGACTGAACTTTCACAATTTCGCCTTCTGCCCTTCGCAAGAAGGCGCCCATCACATCGTGGAACCGCAGGTTCCGGTCTGTTGTACTTAACGCAGAGTTCAGTCTCAGTACATTGTGAATTTTTCCGATCCCTTCTGCGAGCTTCAATACGCTACCACTTAGTGCGTCCGAGTCCATAACAGCTGCCCTCTTCACATTGCTGAACTCCAATCCAAGCCTTGAAACAACATGAAGGCCAACTTTTTTGCACTCGAGATCATTGAAGAGAGGACTTTTGTCCGGTTCGATTGTTTGAAATTGGGTAGAGAAATGGCGGTAGCCTTCGCCTTTTGCGATTTCCTGGACAACAAAGTGAAGGAGGGTGGTCCTCCCATCGGACGCTTTTACATCGACGAGCTTCAGAAGAGTGTCGAGCTTAAAGGCGTGAGCGTCACCACGGTTTGTGCCAACATTCATTCGGTTCCCGGTCTTCAGGACAGCTTCTAGAAGCTTGTGGAACAATCTGCTTCCCTTCAGCTCTTCACAAGCCGCCTGAAAAATGAAAAAGAAACAACAGGGAAAAAGCTAATTATCACAAAAAATTGGAAAGCAATGTTGTCTTTTGTTTATTCAGAGTAAACTTAATTTCATATTAAGACCATCTGACTATATGCAGTGAATATGTAAAAGAAAAGGTTGCACAACAGGTAAGTTCCCATTGTGGCATTTATAATTCTCACTGTTTCCACTTTTTTTGTCTCCTCATCATTCACTGGATAATTGCTGCACCATTAGAACTACTTAAAACCATAAATGATTCCTTTCACGTGAATCAAACATGTTCAAATTGAAGTCGTAATGCTATTATTCTACATGTAGTATATGGACAGAGTAGAATACAACAACTCTAATATTAGATAATTAGATTTACCTCAAGAGTAGTAAATAAATTCTTCACATCATTGATCTCTGAGTCGAAATTGGCAACGTAAAGCATCGCATCAACTCTCTTAAAAGTGAATGGCACATCAAGCAGTGCCTTGAGGAATGATTCGGCTGGTCCAAGCTTAACTGGGGAATCATCATTGTGTTCTCTCAGTTTAACCTCCTCTTCTTTGGTTGGAGCCATTTTCATGAGCAGCTCTAGAAGATCATTTCCCAGCCTTTCCGTATCACCTGTTACGAACAAAGACAATACTATCTGAAATAGCAATCATGGTTAAGATGTAATTGTTGCGCAATAAAAGCCGAGAACAACCGATTAAACTTTTTTAAATTAGATAGGGTGTCCAAGATAATTCCTGTGTATAGAAGAAATATCAGAATTTGATAGCCAGAAGGTAATGACAAAAGTAAGGGGTCCAAGCATTCATGTGTGTCTGTGAGAGAGAGAAAGAGAGAGAGAGAGAGAGAAGCTTCCCTAATATTACAAAAAGAAACCTCCAAAACATGGACATGTGCAAAATTAATACTTGAGGTACTGAGACTTACTACTCTATCATTGATAAACACACAAACAGTTTAAGATAATTGTTAATGGTGAAGGCTCAAAGGAGTCGCATTCATTACTGTGTGAACTAAAGTATAACAAGCTAGACCCCGTTGAATAACAGTTCTTTTATTTGGAAAATAAACATTAGTTGCAATAACATAAGAAATTGCAAGGCCAATGACCATAGAAGATTTATAGATGATTTCCTTATTCAGCATCAAGTAAACGTTGAGTATGTTCTTCTATCTGGAGAAACACAACAACCATTTATATCCCCTTACGAAACTTAGCCTAGAACTTTTCTGGAAGGGCTTCCAACTGATCAACTAGCAAAGAGCTTTCTAAAAATAAGAATTAGGTCAAACGCTCCAATTAAATGAACTTGTTCTGGACTAGTACGGTTCGCACAATCTAGGTTAAAAGTAGTATCATTCCCCAAAGCTAACATCTCGGTCTACAATGGATACATAACAATTAATGCAAGTGAACAAACTGATCGGGCACAAGTAGTACTAGCAAAAGTTATGGAAGTGGAAACATAAGTAGAACCTTCCAAGATGGCCTCAGAAACTTCTTCTTTGGACACGTTTAGTGCTCTAAGCAAAATAGCAATGTTCTGAGATTTCTTGGGATCAAGCAAGCCATTCTCTTGATTTGTTGAAGAAGCAAGCTCCCTCTCCTTTGAGAGCGCAGTGTTTGTTTTGTTATACACAAACAGTGTCTCAATCATCTCCTCATTTAACCTACAAAAACCAATTGAAATATCTAAAACAGTTAATTGAGTTCATGATGCAGCATCCAAAATTTGACAGAGATATACAAAGTAGTCTGTGTTCTGGGGTTTAGGGTTTAAGGTGAATTTACTGAAACGAGCTTGACTTCAGCTGATCCCACACCATTTCGCGATCGGAGCACATTGGGACTTTATCCCAATGCAAAGGCTTCAACTTGGTCCGAGGAGGCACGAGAGCCTGCAGCTGTGGCGGCGGTGGCGGCACTGCCGGCGGAGGCGGAGGTGGAGGGGGCGCCGGCGCCTGCTGCTGCTCCGAGGGCGCGTGAGATGATGAGGAAGCAGACGGCGGTTTCCTCTTCGGAGGTGATGGCGTCAGCGACCGCAGCAGCGAGAGGCGCGGAGACGGCAACGGCGGAGGGCGGAGAACCTCATCTCTAACGGCGGCCGCGGCGGCGGAGGCGGGGGGAGGAGGAGGCGGCGGCGGCGGCGGCTCCGAGCTCCGTGACCTGGCGGCGGAGCGGCTAGGGCTCAAAACGGTCGGGGGAGAGGAGGTGGTGGGGGAAGAGGGCGAGGAGACCGCGTTCGAGGTGGGATCCGACCCCGTGCTCAGGGTGGAGCTCCGAGACCCGCATTTCGCCGAGACGGCGCCTCTCCCGCCGCCGTAGCTCCTCCGCGCGCTCGGCGGCGGAGCCTCGCCGGAGCTCCGCTTCTCCCCTGCGGAGAAGCCCGACGGGGAGTGGAACTCCCCGGAGGAGGACGAGGAAGAGGCCCCCTGCCTGAACTGGCGCGGGAGCGGTGGGAGCGGGCGGAGTTCCGGCGAGCCCAACTTCGAGGATGCGGCTGCGGCGGCGGAGGAGGGGTCGGGGTCGGGGTCGGGGTCGGGGTCGGGGGGGCGGGGGCGGGAGGAGACGAGGGTGCCGAGGTAGAGGAACTCGGAGCTAGGGTTTCGAGGGGCCTGCTTGGGGGCGTCGGAGGCGGCGGAGCCGTGGGGGAAGAGGCGGAGGGCGTCGGAGCAGGGGGGCTTTGCGGCGTCGTCGGCGTCGTCGACGTCGGCGGAGAGGCGTCGGCGTCGGAGGTGGAGGAGGAGGGAGAGGGAGAGGGCGAGGAGGGCGAGGGAGAGGATGGGGAGGACGAGGGCGGGGACGAGCTTGGAGGCGGCGGAGCCATGGCGGCGGCGGCGGAGGACGGGAGGGGAGAGCAGGGAGGAGATGTTGGCGGGGAAGGTGGGGAGGGAGGAGGAAGCAACGGAAGAAGAAGGAGGAGGAGGAGGAGGAGAGGGGTAGATCGGGAAGAAATGGCGAGCGTTGGTAGGGGTAGGGAGGGAAGAGGAAGGGTATTTCGGGAAGGTTGGGAGAGAAGGGCCCTGAGCCGGTGGGAGAGACGCAGGTGTGGTCGAAGGGAAAAAGGAGTGGTGTAGAACCCTACGGTTGTGAAATGAAGTGGTAATGGCATTAGTAGTAGTAGTAGTAGTGCACTCACCGTACTCAGTGTGGCTGCAGAGGTAGAAGCTGAAGCTGAAGATGAAGATGAAGAAGAACAAAAACAAGAGTTTGGTGAACATTGTTGTGCAGAGAGAGATAATAAGATGGAGAGGGAAATGGGGGGCTCAATGTAGTGCAGTGCAGTGCAGTGCAGTGTAGTGTGTTTTTTGGGGAGAGTTGAGCTGAGAAGAGCAGCAGCACAAGAGAGAGGAGGGAGAAGAACAGGAGAAGGTTACTTTTCGAAAAGACAACAAATATAAAAAAAAAAAAAAAACTATTTTTTTATACTTTTTTTCTTCTTGCTTTATTTTTTACCGCAGTTGAGAACTGAGAAGGGTAATATTATCGGCGTGACAGCGCAGTGTAGAGAGAGAGAGACAAAGAGAGACAAAGGAAGGATGCTAAATGCGCAAAATAATACAAAAAAAAACATAGGCCATTTATTTAGATTATTTTAGTATCCATCGGAATGTGGAGAAGATACTAGATACGAGTTTGCCTCTTTCACACCATCCCTTTTGACCAATCTTTATTTTCTTTTTTATTAATAACCCTGCGCACGAGCATATATCTCATTTTAAAATCTTGATTTAAATTAGGTGTATGAATACACCGGGCGCAGTCAACAATTTCTGCGCGCCAAGAGCTGTTGCGCACCGCCCCGTACTCTGTCTGGTTGGTTTCGCTCCGTAGACCCGGTCTAGGCAATAGCTTTTACTCTGCGTACATTGTATTAAAGTGTGAACGCGAGCAGGGAAGTGATTAAAATTTTGGTATCTCGTGCAGAGCTGCGGCAGTGGACTCGAATTAAGTTTACAAAGACCCATTCAATTATTTTATCCACTGTTCTTAGCGGCGCAAGTGATAAAAATTTAATGATTAATATTTAATATTTTAAATTTAATTATTTTAAATTGCCCCTTATAAATATAAGACGAGGTAGGTGCATAAAGTTGTACATGTACATTTGGTGCAGGACATAAGTGCCGGGATTCGGGCACCTAAACATGGCTTCTTGCTTCATTTTTTTGAAAATTATTATATGTAGAATTTTTAAATAAAAAAATTTATATCCTTTTCTCTTTCGTGTTTTGTTTAAATAAATTTATGTTTTTAGTTTTGTGCCGCATATACAAAAACTAATAAATTAATTCACGTAAAATCACGATAAATTATCGCTTAATTTCTGGTGCTAAATTTTCGCTAGCTGAAAGTTGCAGGAGGAATCTCCGAAGTTTTTATCTTTATAATTTATTACTGTACCATGTACGAGCTAATTCGTATCATTCAGACGAAGCACGAAGAATCACAAGCAGATAAGACTTAGATAACAATGTCTGAAACAAAAATTAAAGATCTAAAGAAAGTATAAGGGATATGGGGCCCTTGTTCCTGCACTCATAAATAGGAATTAAGTATACTGTGAGCCTGTGAGGTACTTGGAGAAAAAGAAAAAACAAAAATGGATTGGTATGATCTCTAACATAAGAGTCGATCGGCAAGAACAGTTCCTAACATGAGACGACGAACTCCGTTCAACATTCACACACATTTGATTTTCGTGTCTAGCGAGAAACGCAACACGCGCACAAAATTTAGTCTCGGATTGATGGAGTTGTTCATATCATCAACCGTTTAAATCATAGATTATGAAACACACAAACAAGATGACTGTTCTCGCCTGCAAAAGTAGCTCGCCAAACTTTAAAACAAAATCATTGCGGAGAAACCGAAGTGACTGAGAAAGTCCCTTCACTGATGTTGCTTTCTTAGTGTGCCCAGAAGCTGTGGCCCGGCCCACTAAGCACACAACTTTGTCTCTTTGCTGAGTGGGCTTATGCACCCCACCTTGCACGTGGCCTTTAAGATACGGTTCTATGGGGAAAAAGATGTTTCCAGATTCACTTGTTTTTAATATTTCAATACTTCCAAACATAAATTTACTGGAATGTTATGTTAAATAATATAAAATAACTATTATGTTTTAAAAGTTTAAATTTTTAGAGAACAATATTTTTAATATTTTGATATATTTACCCTCCAATTTAAGGTTTTACAACAAAATTAATAAAATTTTAGTATAAAAATAAAATAAAATATTGATTTTATCGAACGTGATTGGCTAAATTCTTGATGATTGATATATGAAATTCTTAATAAGCTTCAAACAGGTTCAAAAATATTGAACTTTATACATATTCTTTTTTATATTTTTTTCTCTAGCCTTCAAATATTTCTATATTGTTCCATTATAATATAAAGCTGTAGAGTTTCATCCTTGTTACTATTCTCCGACAATTCCATAATATATATATATATATATATATATATATATATATATATATATATATATATATATATATATATATATATATCCATTTTACTCAGGAATGTATACGGATTTTTTATTCTCCAAAAAAAAATTGATTTTATAAAATAAATCTCTTTTTATTTACTAGTTAATATTTTTTTTTCTTAGTTCTAAGAGTAAAATGGATATATATATATATATATATATAGAGTTGGGCTGGAATGTTATTGATAGCACCAGTCCAACTTTATCATCCATTTTGTAGTTCTTGGATCGCATTGAGGTTCGTGGAGGCTCTTTAATGAAAAAAAGAGAAAAGAAAAAGTAAAAATAAAAAGTAAAAAATAAAAAAAATTTCTTTTTAATTAAAGAGCTTCTACGAATCTCAATACGATTCAAGAGCTACAAAATTGATGATAAAGTTGGGCTGGTGGTATCAATAGCATTCCAGCACAACTATATATATATATATATTAATTGTTACCTAATTTTATCATGTAATATATGTAGGGACCAATAAATTATTGGACCTAGAGTATCTTGATAATTGACTTACGGGTTAAATGATGGGTGATACTTTATAAAACATATTTTGATATTCTAAATATTAGTCGAAAATATAAAAAATAAATACATATGAAATAAAGTAATACGCTATGAAATTGACGGAAGGCAGCTATTTTTGAATATGTGAGAATTATCTTTAAAATCTTACATAAATAATTTATGGCATTCTAAAACTTACAGAAAGCTCTCATGTGGGATGGCTATTGCTAAATATAAAAATATATTAGTCTGAATGAGTAAAGCTACATGTACATTCAAAAATAAATATATATTCTACATTTCATCTATTTAAAAATGCAGACTTTTTTATTAATTACTTTAAAATAATAAATAAAATTTATTTTATTTTTAAATAAATAAAATATAAAATATACATCTCAAATAAAATATACCTATAAGAAACAAGACTTAAGATGATGGCGAAATATAAGATTGGCGGATAAAGTATTATAATTTAAAATTTTTAGAAGGCAAAATAAAATTATTAAAAATATTTAAATGGCAAAAAAAGAAAAGATTATTTTTATATGTGCCATCTTATTAGCCGTCCGTTCATGTATCCCCACTCCCGAAAACGATCCCACCCGTCCATCAACCTACGCTCACGATGGCGACACGTGTCTTAAGAGATTCGAACTCCCTCTCTCCCCTATGCGGACTTATCCGTACGGCGGGAGCGACGGGGTCCGCACCGTGAGTCCTAATTTCGTCTCCTCCCTTTCCCTTCTTACCTAAACCCCCTTCCTTTTTAACTCCTCTATCCCCAATCTCTCTTTCTCTCTCTCTCTCTTTCTCTACATGAACCCTAACTACCCGATCGCTAAAAAACAACAAAATTCGGGAAAAAATGGAATGAAAATCCCACCTCTCCACCACCAATCGATCCCTCGACGTCTCTAAATCAACGCCGTAGCCCTCGATTATGGTGGGTTGGTAGAAATCGGGGCCAATTCGAAGCAATAATCGGATTCGGCGCAAGCGGTTTTAGGGCTTTTTTTTCGCTTTCGATTCTGTAGTGATTTTGAGGGTGGGAGGGGTTTTGGTGAATAATGGGGAAGAACCAAGCGTACAAGGCGATGCAGAGGGCTCGGGTGGGCTCGAGCTCGGCTGGGCCCGAGCAGATCGAAGACGGAATGGTTCGTACCCTTCCATACCATCGGAATCTTATGTTTCCGTTTACTGCTTTTCTATTTAGATTCTGATTGTGTTGTGTCTCTTTTAGAATTTACCTTTTTGTTGATTGGCAACGTGAATATTCTTTTGGGGCGCTTTTGCTTGCAGCAAAAGTAGTAATTTTTTAGCTAATTATTCATGACAGTGAATTACAGATTAACCAAGTTGCATGTTTGATGCTTGTTGAGTTAATTAAGTGTCACCTTTGTTGGGATTTCGTTGGTTTTAGTTGTAAAACGTGGATTGGATTAATCTCATCGTAAACAATTTAAAGAGGTCATGCTATTGTTTTTTCTTGTATAGATCAATATTGGGAACCTCATTGTATTATTTGTGATCGTGTTTTAGTCTTTATATTTATGAATTTGGTAGACCTTTTCGTAACTGAGAAGAAGATGCCAATTCGAGTCATATAGTTTTCTGTTTGATACCTCCATGGGAGGATTACAGTTTTTGTAGAATTCAGTTCAGATGTAGGATACCTATCCAGAAGTTTTTGCAACTCAATCATGTATGACGGAATCATCAAAGATTTGATCTTATAACTGGTTTTAGACAAGTACTGTCTCAATTTTTTGTGGAACAATTAGATGTTTCTTATTGGAAAAGTGAAATTTCCTTCTTATCTTTATTATTGGATCATTACAAGTTTCGTGTATCAATTACTTCTATCTAGTTGAATTTTTACTAACAAGGACCGTCGCAGGCGGATGGTTCATTTCATTCACCAGAGTGGCATGCTGCTCGTTTGGCCAGCCTGAAAACATCTCACACCATAACATGGGAGGAATTCAAGAAGAAACAGAAGGTAATGCATCTTGGCTGGAGAATGCAGGTTTTATGTATTATTTAGGATGTCATTTTCCCCCTCTACTGTTGTCTTTTTCTCTCACTTGTATTGCTTTTCTATTTCTATTTTTATCTTTCTTTCGATTCTAATTATGGCAAGACTGTCCTTTATATCATCTCACGACTTAGTTGTTGTGGACTCATATGTTGCAAAGAAATACATCATATAAGGATAGAAAGCAATATGGAATCATATTATGTTTTGACAATGGATTTAAACCAACGTGCCATATGGACTCATATCTTGCAAAGAAAAGTTCAGTTATTTTTCTTGTGATTGGTACACGAGATGGAAGAAAATATCCATGTTAGAGGGGTGATAGAGGTTAGTGGTTTTTATGCTGCAGGCTCCAATAAGTTGGATATATATTTAAACACACGAAACAGTTAATCCAAGGCTAATAAGATTTCAGTGTTGAAAGGCTAGAAGTGTAAGAGTATCTTTTTGTTATTAACATGCTTAAATTACTGCCGCAAGAAGTTAGCATCTTCTTTAGTAATGTGGCAGTTACCTTGTTAGATATACTTTTTATCCCTCCTTTCAAGCTGTTCTATACTAAGTTACTTGATACACTAGATTGTGAGATACGATATGTTCTTTATCAGAGTGAAACTTGGGAACATTCGGCTGTGATGGTATTATCGTTATCGTGATTTCTCTCATATCCTGTTTGTCTTTAGGAAGATGAACTAAAGAGAGGTGAGCTGGAGGCTGACAAGGACAGAATGATGAGAGAATATAGAGCTCAGCTGGATGCCGAAAGGGCTCAGAAGCTTTCTCATGGAAGAAACCACTCTGGAAGGAAGTCCCATCACAAAAAAGGTAGATGAGAACTTAGTGAATTTCTTTTGCTTGGAGTCTCAGATCTTTTAAGTGTATAATGAATTTTATTTTCATAGCGACAGCAGAATCCAATTATCCAGCCTTCATTTGTTTGCAAATTTATAGAGAAAACTTCTGCATCCGTATCTTCTGCTTCCTACTTGTGCTTTTCTGACCATGAAATGCCCCATGCAGATAGGAAAGATAAAGATTTGAAGAAACACAGCAGCAGAAAGAGGAAGGTTCGATCCTTTTGCTAGTTTTTTGTTCCTGTACTACATACACTGCTTCACGGAATAGCATCAATCGGTCACCTTTTTTTTTTTTTTACACCCCTTAAAGATCTAATATTTTGCCATTTTTTCGTTTTGGATTCCATCGACCAGTAATCTTTGAAAAATCTATTTTTTCCAGTATATGCTATTGAAGATTATTCAAATTAGTATACAGTTTGGAGGACATTTATTTTTATCATTCACTGCATTTCTAAGTCAAGATTTTAAAAGGGGATGAGTAAATTTACATTTAGATATGCAAAAGGAAAGAATGGAATTGAATATGAACTATTGGTATGGGGAGTAGTAAGGATGAGATGGTATAATGAAGTGGTTTTTTGAGAGTTGGAAACCATTACGAAGGGAAAGAAATATGAATAAAAATAAGATTAACAGATTAGAAGGGTAGGACTTGCTGGGCTGGCTAGCCAAATGCTAATGCGAGTGAAATTGGTGAGCCTAGATAATACATTTTTTTGTCTATTATATTCTATTCCAGATACTATTGACATCATACATGGCATTGTGTTTGGTGGAGCAAGTAGAGTCTTGAAAAAAGCACTCTATGATTATGGAGCTCCCGCAAGTAAAACTTGCCTAAAATAGATCTAGCACTACCATGATCCTTTTATGCTTGTTCTGGATAGTAAAACTTCCAACTTGTACCAATTATTTGAATTGCATATTCATTTAGCGAACATAAACCTAACACAAATATGTTCAATGTCTTTTATGCTGTGCTCTGATTCTTTACATTTGATGTGCATCTATTTGGCAGCAGAGGAAGTCATCCGAATCAAGTTCCTCTAGTTCGTCATCTGAATCTTCGAGCAGTGATGATGAGGAGAGGGAATCGAGGAGATCCCGGTCGAGCTCCAGATCGAAGAGACGAAAGAGGGAAAAGAAGCACGGGTCGAGGGCCAAGCATTCCTCTAGCAGGGACAGCGAGGAGGGCGGTGGCGGCGGCGGCGGCAGCAGCGGCGGCCCGGTGAGACTGTCCAAGTTCTTCGGAAACGTGAAGAACTAGACCTTTTATAATGTTTGCTTATATGGGTCTCCTTGTGTGCTCTTGGGAAGAGAAATTATTGGAGTTTATTTATTTCAATGTAGGTGGCTGTTTCTGTGTTCTAATTTTGGTATGGTGGATTCGATAGCAACATTGCCAAAATTTTCTGTATTGTTGATCAGCTAAATTGTTAGGCGTTTGATGGAGACAAATGCAGGACATATTGTCCCATTCGTGAAATTGATTTAGCACTTGAAAAGGTGTGCCAGTTATCCCTATTTATACATCTGCAATCTCTAATCAGTTTTTTTGTTTATTTCTTTGAGAGAAAGGTAGGAAGTTATGCCCTTCATTTATTTTTTTTTATTTGAAAAGAAATTCAATTATAACATGAAGCTGGTAATTCAGTGTGCTTTTTGATTGGTTGTTTGTTTTTCTCCTGCGGGTAGTTAAATGTTTTGGTTTTTTTCAATAAATTTTATTTATCATGTAGCCAAAATATTTTGCCAGGTAATTAATCACAACAAATAAAAAACTGTTGCTGAGATAATCAAATTATACAAAATTAATGTTTAAAAAATGTCAAAAGACAACATCGACGCTGAACGAGGCTTAAAGGCACACGTTATAATACGTTGAACGATACACTCCCGAAACAGTTCAGATGAAATTGCACTGTTATTAGAATTGTTGCAGTGGATTCTAACGATATGGCAAAGCTGCTACAAATTAGCAGCACATAAATTTATATGTTTTAGGCCTTAGTGACCTGGTTGCAACACCGTCCCAGGAGGCTTCCAGATTCCATGACATCTCTCTCACAAAGCATGTTCATCACTCACTCAGCTCCGATTCATTATAAGAAATCTAGAATTAATAAGCCAGAGGAGTGCCACAGAATTCTACAGGTCCCAAGACGATATACAGTCTTCGATCATACTAGTCTTTAAAAAGGAAAATTGCAAATTAAACTACAACAGCTGGAGACAAGACCGTCGACTCGGTTCAAACTTAAAACAAACAAAATTCTTCATGACCTAGAAACGAAACTCAAAAGCATCTTCAAACTGGATTGATCACTTCAAAATGTATATTCTTACTCGTCATCTTCATCCCCATCGGCTGCACCAGCATTGAGGGTGTTCAATCGTTCGATGAGGCTAGCCTTTCTCTCTTCATATGAAAGTTTCTTCAAATTGTACCTATTAAGCAAACCGGCATCAGTTAAAAGCAGAAAACAAAAAGATGCATTAGCTTTTTAAATGTTTGAAAAAGAAGGAATAATTCTAAATTTCCTTTCTGAAGATTTTTTCAGAATCACAAGGATGTGTTTTTACCTCTTATGCTCTGTTGGAGCCGGCTTGTTCGATTTCACCAGAGTGGGATCTGCACGAATGGCGGCGTGGACTTTCTTGTAAAGGCCTTCCATGTCATCAGGATCAATACCCCTCTTAATGTATTCGCTAAAATGAGATTGGTACTTCTCAGGCTCATCTTCCATAAGCATCTGGAGATTTCCAAGACAAATTAGATAGTTATCTAAACTAACCCAACGAAATTAACGGTAGTTCCTGATGAAATGATATATCCCCCCCAATGATAAAATTTTGAAGAGAAAATCTCCATAATAAACAAACACTCACCGCCCTAGTAATCATAGTAATGCATACACCATGCAAGATGACAAGATACTATTTTGTCTTTGCATACAGAACAAAATAGTAAAAACTAAATCATATAAGAGACTAGCCGACTTAAAAACCATCTTAAATTCTATCATGGGTAGATTATTCAGATATCCCCATATCAACCTTCAACTATAAGGGAAATAGGCAGTAAAATCTACCCATTTCAGAGTTGGATTGGAGCCTGACAGTTGTGTCAGAAGACCCAACAATTCTACAAAAGTCAAAGAACGACAACACAGGGCGAAAAAAGAGAGAGAACTCTTGCAGTCTTACTCTCATGTATGAAGCAACATGGCCGCCAAAGATGTAGTTCCTGTGAAGCTCCGTATCAAGCTGCTTATCATCCTTCTTAAAGCCAGCAAACCTCTTGTCGCTGTGAGGAATGTCAAGACCACCATCCAACGCTCCCTGAAGTTGTAAATAGTAACATGATAAGCCAAAAGAATTAAAAAGGTTTCTAAATTTCAGATGATTAACCAGCCATCAAATTATGATAAAGCAGGTTTTTGACTTAGATACAGTGATCTACATAAAGAAAATATATGCCGGTTATGTTTTATTTTTTTTATAGAGCCATTTTGTCTGATGAAACTCATTTTGTTCCCTTCTGCATAATCTAGATACCGAGACATCAATTTCCAAAGAGCTTCCACTTTCATTTCAGGGGAATCTAAACATAACATAGAATTCTCATGATTGCTCCTGATGATACACATAAATGTCAGACCTACCACTAAGAACTCAAGTAAACAACGAGAACAAGTCAGAATGACACGAACCTTAAGAGCGCCGAACACACGATTTCCAGTGGTGGTCCTGACAAGACCGACATCAAGAAGAGCACGGAAAGGCCTCCTAGTTTCCGCTGGTTCAACAGAGTAGTCTTCACCAGAAGCCTGCCAACAAGAAGAGAAAACATCAGTGGGCAGAGGAAAAATCTATTAAAGCTTCCCGTTATATAAAATTATCATGCAAAGTTTCATACCTCTACATTACCCTCGTATTCCTCGTCCATTTCAAGCTTTTTTAACACACGTCGAGCCAAGAGAAGCCCAGTACAATAAGCTGATATTACAGTAAAAGCAACAAAAAGACAATAGCATAAGCAGGCACATAGTAAAATAGAATAATAAAAAGGAGAAGATAAGAAATTTAAGGTAGCAAGTACCAGCAGCGTAATTACTAAGCCCAACTTCAAGCCCATAACGTGGCAGCTCGTGGGAATAAGCAGCTGCGAGGACCAAATCACCACAGATATTTGCAGAGATTATTTGTGCAATAATATCCTTGTTAGTCTAGTTGCAACTTATTAAGGATAATCAGTTGAGTTAGCAAACACAAGTGAAGCTATTCGGCGAAAAAAAACAATATGTGCAGGATACAAATCTGACAACAAATCGATATTTTGGCGTGGCATATTTGTTCTTGTCCTGATTAATAAGGCGAATCCTTGCTCGGTAATCCGTCTTTCCCGCTGGAAAAGGAAACATAAAAAGCGTAATTTATAACACTAACCTAAATAACAAATCTAATGCTAGAAACAAGTAAATTTAAATAACAACCTCTCCTTCTCTTGTACTTCACTTGAAAACGCTTGAAGTAAGCCCTACTCTTCTGGGATTTGACAAAAACCTAGAATGCAGATAAGTAATTGAGTAAACATTCTACAGCAAATCACAGATTTCAAACAAATCACACAAATTACTTAAAAACAAGGAACAAAACATCAAATTTAACAGTAGATGTCTCCTACAAACAACAGAATCACATAAAAAATTCTACTTTTAGAGGGAATAGAACATCGAAACAAGTAACTGCTTCAAAAAAAAAAAAAACAAACAAAAAAAAACCCTATGATATTCAATATGTACAAACTAAACCGCCTAGTCCAAACGTTAGTTAATAAGCGAGCTCGATTTGTAGTTCTATAACCCTCGAAATCCAACCTAAATAGTTCTAAAACCCTAATTACAGATGTACACAAATCATTCATGAACTACAAGCTCAGATCACTGAGGAATCAAAGAAAAACCCTAGAAATCGACTGGAAAAAGGTTCTCGTACCATTTCGCTCCTCCTAGGGCTTCGCCTCCAAGCTCCGCGACTGCGACGGCGAAATCGGAGAAAAGGAAAGAGTTTTGCGATATATAAGCTCGACTCAGTTTATAAACCCTAAGAGTGAAATCGACGGCTGTGATTGCTTAGCGTGAGTGGACGGTTCCGATTCAACGCGATTGGTTCGGCTTGATCCGAACCGGACCCGTTTCACATCCGATTCGCTCCAATCGCGCCCGCTATATACTCACAGTAGCTCTATTCTTCTATGGAAAATGCTACTTGTACACCCCATTTGGGGTGTACATCTTACACCCACCCCATCCTAGGGGTGGGTGAATTTCACTCGTCACATCGAGTGATGAGTGGATGAATACCCACCCTAGGATGGGTGGGTGTATGATATACACCCTATTTGGGAGTGTACACCTAGCACTTCTCTTCTTCTATGCGCATCTTTTTTATCTCTCCCTATTTATTTATATTTTATATTTTATTTATATTTTTCTGTTTATTCCTATTTTTCTCTTTTTCTAATTATGGCATTTTTTTTTTTGGCCATAGCAATGTAATTTATTACTTTTAGAAAATTCAATTAAAACACATATTTTCAATAATAAATTTTACTAAAAAAAAAAATAATAAAAAAGAATCTCTGCACCGTATACACAACATCGGTGAAATGGAAGGTACCAGAACTCGGAGAGCGATTTTCGATAATCTATTGTACCACGAAGCTCGTCCAAGTACATTGAACCTTTTTTTCCCAAAATTTATGCTATTATTACGTGAATTTACCAAATATTTTGCTCACCCTTCCTTTATCTCTTCCCCTGAAATGGAGAGGTTTTAGCCCTCGAAAAAGTTCACTCTCCTCTCTCGCTCTCTCTCTCCACGAGGATCGCCATGGCCTCGCTCTCCGCTCCCGTCGCCTCCTCCTACTCCACCCGATCGCGATCGATCCGTGAAGCCCTTTCCCGTCGATCTCCACCCTCGTCTCTCCTCGCGGCTCGATTCCTAGGGCATAAACCCTCGACGATCGGGGGTGGTAGGGTCGCCGCCTCCGCTCCCTCTCCTCGCTTGGAGGTCGCGTGCGAGGCCGTCTCCGTGAAGCCCCCCACGGAGATCGAGGGGCTCAACATCGCCGAGGATGTCACTCAGGTATCGGAGAGTAGGAATTTTGAATGGATCAGAGTAGTTCGAACTAATCCGTTTTGATTCGACTGTGTGGTTCATCGAAGTTGTTATTTTGGTAGTTTATTGGGCACCATATAATCCATAATGTGCTAATTTCTTCTTCTTCTTTTGACTTGCTTGTCTCCATTTTAGCTGGATAGTAGATAATTCAATTTGGAACCATGAAAAACATCATTTTATATATTAGTCCGTCAAAAATGCTGCAAAAACTGTACGGGTAGGTGTTATAATCAGAATTTTTTCAAGTTTAGGCACCTGTTTCAAATAATATAGAGCTAGTTAGTAGAATTAGAACTTTTGAAGTTCACATACCTGGTCCAAACTATGACATAGTACAGGTACGGTCTAAAGTCTCTACTTTTTTTTCTTTTTTTTTTGTACTAATAAATCCACGTAACATAGATAAAATTTTTCTACTTGTTCTGCTATCCTGCTTATGTTCCACCTTTGAGAGACTTCACAATCAATCAAGTAAAGAATTCAGGATCTGTGTTTAAAGTTCAAATGAACGGAACGTGTGGAACTCATCCCTTTTTGCTTCTTTATGCTTTGGTGCTGCATAATAAATTAACTATGTATTTAGTTGTTTCATTACAGCTTATCGGGAAGACACCGATGGTATACTTGAACAACATTGTAAAGGGCTGTTCAGCAAATATTGCAGCAAAACTTGAGATTATGGAGCCTTGTTGTAGTGTGAAAGATAGGTAAAGGTTCCGTGAACTTTCATTGCTTCATTCCAACTGACAGGAACTGATTCTTTATATATTTACTTGATTTCAGGATAGGTTACAGTATGATAGCTGATGCTGAAGAAAGGGGTGTTATAACTCCCGGAAAGGTAGCTGAAAAGATCTACAAATATTGTCATTAGTTTTGTTGATGTACTTTTAAGTACTCATGTGGGTGATTTATGAGTATGGTAATTTTATTTGGCTGATGTGCTCTCCCTTCACAAAATAATGGCTTGCATACCATTGACGCCATCGTATATTACTTTGTTCTGAATATCTAAAATGTTATAGATAAAGACAGTTTCTTCACCCCTCTGAGCTTGTTGGCTTAGCTTTAATTATCCTTCATCCATAACTTGATCAGTTGTGTGGGTTTCGTCAGCTTTACTCCGTTGGTTCAACTATAGCTCAAGAGATAGCCATTGTTATGCTTACTGATCCTTGCTTACTGTTCTTAAACAGAGTATATTGGTGGAGCCAACAAGTGGCAATACAGGCATTGGCCTTGCCTTTATTGCAGCTGCTAAAGGTTACAAATTGATCCTAACAATGCCTGCATCAATGAGTATGGAAAGAAGAGTTCTATTCAAAGCTTTTGGAGCAGAACTTGTGCTTACGGACTCCGCAAAAGGCATGAAAGGAGCAGTTGATAAGGCAGTGGAGATTTTGAACAAGACGCCCAATGCCTACATGCTTCAACAGTTCGAAAACTCTGCAAATCCAAAGGTAATAGAGGATCTCCATTGTCTTACCTTCACTGCATGTCCCCTCTGAATGTTTCTTCTTATGTTTTTCTATCTGGCGTCCTTTTTCTGATTCAGATACATTATCAAACTACTGGTCCAGAAATCTGGGAAGATACCAAAGGAAAGGTAGATATTTTTGTTGCTGGGATTGGAACTGGCGGAACAATAACTGGTGTTGGGCGTTTTCTGAAGAAACAAAATCCTAACATTAAGGTGCCTTTGCCTCTTCTTATGGCAAATTTTGTGTTATATGGTTTCTAATTTCATATCCTTCGTGCTTATATTGCATTTTAGTTACTCAGGTTATTGGCATTGAGCCTGCCGAAAGCAATATACTCTCTGGTGGGAAACCTGGTATGTACTAAAATCAAATTTTGCTTGCCTGTTTGTCCATCTTTGCTTTTGTCCTTATCCCTGCTTTTATAATCAGGTCCACACAAGATTCAAGGCATCGGGGCAGGCTTTGTGCCAAGGAACTTAGATCTCGAAATACTTGACGAAGTTATCGAGGTTCAATTATGTCTAAGTTTTCATTAATATTTTCTATTGCGTAATTTAGGTCATTGCTTGGATATCAGTCTATAGTGAGTCTATATTGGAATCATTATGACTTGATGCTTATCCATTTTGTTGTTAAAATATTTCATTAGCACTAGCAAGATCTCCTAACTGCAACTTGTAAATTGTGATCTTGAAGCACAAGTTTGCTTTGGTAGTTTCTCTGTTGTTCCATTTCATATTCTGCATCTAAGATGCACTTGCGATGCGTTACAAGTTGGCTGTCTGTTGCTGCTTTTGCCAATTTAACATGTCTTGATAACTATATAATCCTGAAACTTGGTTATAAATCTGGTTTGTGAGTGATTATGTTGTCCTCCGTTCTGCTTTTCTCCTTGTGAGGCTGTGTACAACACTATGAGGTTCGTTAGTGTTTGTGTCTCTTTTTGGTGATTGTTCGACTAAATGTGACCCTAACCAAGCTACCTTACATTCCTTCCACCCAGCCGTGGCTTCGGACTCACAATGCTATTGTCTTATTCTATCTTTCTTACTATATTTCAGATATCGAGTGATGAGGCTGTAGAGACAGCGAAGCAATTGGCTCTTCAGGAAGGCTTGCTGGTAACTGATAAACAAAAGCTGCTTCTGACTGATGTTCCATTTTATTGTTTAGTTATATTTTTTTTGTTATTCTGAAATCCTTTGTCAAATGAAGTTCCCCGTTTGCATGCTTAATTTGCTGGTTAACTGGAAACTTCAAACATATGTTACTGTGTACTGTAGAGATGGCATATCTTTGTTTGATAGCAGTTGTTCTTATGTCTACTGAAGTAGCTAAAGCAACCCATGAACATTCTGTGTGACTGCGTCCATATCTTTGAGACTGACAAGCATGCTGAAGCTCAAGCTCTATGAAGTTTATGTAGTGAAACATCAAATAACTTAACATAAAGCATATTTTGTAATTTTTATAGTCAACATTATATTCTTTTATATGAGGTTGGTAGTACTGTGGTCATTGTTCCCCATAACATATTGAGAAGATATATCCACGGAGACGAGTGTTGTCAAGCGCAAATATGTCCAGTGCAAATACATTTGTAACCTTTAATTATGCAGTATACTTATTAAAGTTGTTCTCCTGTTGATTTCACATCGGCTGCGTGCAGGTTGGAATTTCTTCGGGAGCAGCAGCAGCTGCTGCTATGAAGGTTGCAAAGAGACCAGAAAATGCTGGGAAACTAATTGCGGTATGTGAATAATTATGAACCTTCTTTTAGAATACAATGAGTTAGTGGAGTCTTGCTTCAACTATGTGGGCATGATAAAGCGCATATTAGGTTTAGCCTAAAAAGCTTAGGTTCGACATCCGATGAGTACTTTGCCGTACTCTTTTTAACCAATCAAGAGGTTAGTGAGTTGCATCATTTTGTTTCATTTCGACTTAACATCCAGATTGTCTGGAAAAGGCTGCAAGAGATCAAGGTTGCAAATTCCATATAGCTTCCACTTTTTTCCGATCATTTCGTTCGAATGTACAAGGATTTTTTAACCCTACCCTCCTGCATTTTATACGAACTTCCATGGGCGTGATTTGTTAAGTGAACTCATCCAGCATCTCTCTTTGGATACCCGTTTCTATAGCTATTTCATTCTTCTTAGTTCACAGACATGATTTTTGTCATGCGCACACCCATACACACAAAAGCAAGCGCTTACAATGCGTCGTCCTTTATAAAAGTTAGCTCGAGATTTTTAATAGAATGCTGTTGATCTCGAGATTAGGGAAATTTTGCAGCTTCTCAATAGAGCATGAACATTCTGCAGATTCATCTAGGATTAATGTTGATAACTCGAAAAAAAATGGTGCATATAAGCTCGCATGCTCTTCTTTTCTCTTTATTCCAACTTTACATATTTATGCCTTTTTTGGTTGGTCTCAGGTTGTGTTTCCGAGCTTTGGTGAGAGGTACCTTTCCTCCGTCCTCTTTCAGTCGATACGCGATGAATGCCAGAAGATGCAACCCGAGCCATGATACCTGCTTTCCCGCGCAATTCCACACGAAATCTGTCCCCTATATCTTCCATTTTTGCGCACGAAATCTGCCCTTTAGATTTTCCATTTTTGCGCAATTGTAATTCAATGCAACTGCTGCTTGTTCAATAAATAAAAAGTGGGCAGATCATCTCATCTCTTTGGGATCTTTAACCTACTTCTTGTGATAACTTTTAAAAGAAAAATCACGATGTAACGAATGTTGAACCGTCGTGTCCCTCTTTTCGATCAAAATCGTCATTTTTTTGCTCTCTTTTCTAACCTGCTCACTGAACGTGCATATATTCGTCGATTTTTTGTTTACAAATTCTGGGTATTTCATTTTATTCTTTTCCTTTTGACGTTGAAAGAGTGATCACGCAAGTTACTTTGAAGGACTTGCACGGAGACAAATTAATTGTTCGAACCCAAAAAAGAGAAAAAAAAAAATAAAAAAAGTTTTCGAGTCATCTAACAATTTCAAACGTGTTTCGCGTGTTGGGGAAAAAGCTGCAACATTCCTGGTACCCACATTGGCCATACTCCGTGAAAGAGATTCGAAAAGTTTGGTTATAGTAATGCTGTTACTTTTTTTTGGTACGCGGCAACAATGTTCTGTTTCTTTATTAATGCCTACATTCTTAAATCGTTGGTTTTTTTTTTTAAAAAAAAGGACGGTTTCAGCGTGTTTAGACGTGCCAATTCACTAGCTCACACTAATCTCTCGTATATATTATTATTATTATTATTATTAGAAAAAAGATAGTACGCTATCGGTTTCATCATCTCTGAAAATATATTTTATGGCTGGCTACCCGACTTTACTATTTTTTTATTATTTTTTGAAAAGATTGTAATCTTTAATAAATTATTTTATAAGAATTCTCAAAATAAAATACTTAATTTGTTGTTTCTGATTCTGATCATCAAAAAAAAAAAATGACTAATAATATATCAAGTGATCAATCATCTCTAGTGCAAGTGGCAAAGAATTTGATGGTTGATATCCGAGACCCGAGTTCAAAGCCTAGTTGCTTTACATTTCCAGCTAAATTTATTTCAAAAATAAACGAAGCGGATAGCATGCTACATTTCTCTCAAAATAATAATAATAATAATAATAATACACTAAGGTGCTAATGCTTGCTATCATAGACCTACTCTACTAGCCCAAGTAGCTAGGGTGGTCCTCAACAAATTAACCTCATCAACCATAAATAATACACCACAAATTAAGGCCAAAACCATGGTTTGGTTAGCCTATTGTACACATTTGCTATACAATTACTAAAATTAGGGTTAGGTTTTTGACCAGGTCAAACCAATTCAAAGTCAACCCGTGGATTTCCCACCAAGTTTTTTTTTTGGCGCAGTATACAAATTAATAGCCGTTTGATGATGGAATGCGCATGATCAGAATATATATGTTTAGTTTAATTAACCTAATGATGAGAATAAAATGCACAATTAATGTTGTGCTATATTAAAAACCCTATATATGGGTTAACTTATTAGGCTATTAGTCCATGTGAGTAAATTGCGCTATTATATTCATAAAAAAAAAAAAAAAAAGTTGAATTTTGTTTTTTTTTAAATTTTTTGATATTTATGATTTAATATAATAACATATTTTATCTACAAAATAATTTAATATTTAATTATATTTTTTATCCATGAGATATATATATATGAGCAATGCTACATGTACACCCCGAAGGGGTGTACATCATACACCTCCACCATTTTAATGGTGGCGATACTTTTTACGGGTCACATCAAGTGACCCATCATCACACCCCCACCCTTAGATGGGTGGGGTGTATGATGTACACCCCGAAAAGGGTGTACACATAGCATTTTCCTATATATATTTTATTTAAATTATAAAGATATGTTGAACATAATATTTATGTATCTAAATAAGACTTCAGCGGAGTTTCGTTGTGGTTAGCATGTAGTTAAGCTCGACACACTGAAACTGCGCACTATAACAAAATTATACTATAGCGATATTTTTAAATATTTTTAAAATCTGAAAAAAGCACCGCTAACAAAAATACCGATACTTATAATTAGCGTCGCTATATGTATCGTCGTTAGGTTGTATAGCGATACATTATTATAATGTGTCCCAAAAATATTTATCTATAATTTAATTTTGAATATAAATGAAATATAGATAGAACACTTGTACAAAAATATTACAAATATATATTTTTATAACATAATTTTATTATAGTAGGGAGACCTCAAACATTCAAAAATTATTCAATTGATCCCGCGTTCGTTTGCACATCCGAGTATAATGATTTTTCTAGCCCCCAAATCCATCTAATATTGCAATTAACCCTATTGTTAAAGGTCGTTTGATTTCAGGTTTATAATATTTAAAAAAAATTATATATTTTATATTAAGAATGCTAAGTATATTACCTACTTATCAAATCCCCTTGGATGAAAAATTATTATAAACTAGTATATTTTTATTAATAAATTACAAATAATTTTTACAATAAAAATATACTATTTCTGCAACCACTCATTTTGAATTGAAATATAATAATTTAAATATTTTTAATAAAAAATACAAAGAATTATTGAAATATTATGAATTGTCAACCAATGGACTATTAATCTAAAATATAGTACAATTTTTAATTATTGAAAATAGACAGTAAAATTATAAATGCATGTTACATAGATATACAGATACATCAGATGGAGGCGGGAAATAATTTTCTTTAAGATTATTATTATTATTTTTTTTTTCCTTGTGAGAAAGATACTTTAAAAATAAATTTGATTGTAAATATAAAATAATTAGGCTTCAAATTTGAGTTTTAGGTATTAATCATAAAATACTTTGTCATTTGCATTAGTAATAACAAGAACTAAACATTTTCAATAGTTTATGATCCATAAATATTAAACTTACGAGCAATGATACAAAAATTATGGATCAAAAGCATTGGCCAACTATTTTAAAAGCACTTGCTAATAAGAAAGGTGCACTTATCCATTGCATTTAAGAGCTCAATCATATAGCTCACGGGTTTTGACATGATTCAGCTCATCTGAATGTTAAATTTATTGTTTGGTCTTTTATCATTAGATATAGTATGAGCCATAGTCTCATTCAATTTATTGAGCTCAATCCAATTCAGCCTATTAATCCTCTATGACTATTGTCCCAGAGTAGAAAAGTTAGATCTATTTTCAGCTAATATTTTTTTTCCTTCCATCCAGACACTTGAGTCGTTAATGTAATATGTAGGAATCGGTCCGCACTATATAATATTTGAATCGTAAGAGTTGGCTAATTATTTCAAAAGCATGTGCTAATAAAAAAAACAGGTTCATCGCATTTAAAGGATCGATCAACCAGTGTGCTAACAAATTTTGATCTAACTCAATCTACTTAGACGTTGTATCTATTATTAAATCTCTTGTCATTACATTAATTATGTACTATAGCTCAACTTAATTTATTAGAATTATTTAAATCAACTTATTAATTACCTATGACGCACTAGTTGGTTATTTATCCGTATGCTATACCTATATTGCGTGCTGGTCAAACATGTGGGCGGTGTTGCCAGGTTGATTTCGAAATTTGTGGTCCCCGGTTCATTTAATTGAGTCCTCAAAAATTTGAGTTAGTGGACCACAAATTTCGAAATCATCCGGGCAACGTGGACCACAAATTTCGAAATCATCCGGGCAACATCGTCCACATGTTTGATCAGCACGCAATATAGATATAGTATACGGATAACTAACCCAACTAGTGTGTCATAGGTCATTAATAAGTTGAATTAGATAAGTCTAATAAATTAAGTTGAGCTATAGTTTATAATTAACCTAATGGCGAGAGATTCGATAATAGATTCAGCGTCTAAGTGGATTGAATCAGATCAAAATTTGTTAGCGCGATGATTGATCGATCCTTTAAATGTGATGAGTACATTCTTTTTATTAGTACATACTTTTAAAATAATTAGCCAACGCTTACGATTCAAAAATTGTATCAGAAACAGTAGTGCGGGATCGATTCCTACATATTACATTAACGATGCAGGTGTCTAGATGGAAGGAAAAAAATATTAGCTAAAAATAGGTCTAACTTTCCTACTTTGGGACAATAGTCATGGAAGACTAATAGGCTGAATTGGGTTGAGCTTAATAAGTTGAATGAGATTACGGTTCATACTAGATCTAATGACAAAAGACCAAATAATAAATTCAACATTCAGGTGGGTTGAATCATGTCAAAACTTGTGAGCTCTGTGGTTGAGCTCTTAAATACGATGGACACGTGCACCCTTCTTATTAGCAAGTGCTTTTGAAATAGTTGGCCAACGCTTACGATCCACAATTTCTGTATCTTTGCTCGTAAGTTTAATATTTAGAGATCATAAACTCTTGAAAATGTTTAGTTCTTGTTATCATCACTAGTGCAAATGGCAAAGTGCTTACTGATTGATACCTAAAACTCAAATTTAAAGTCTATTTGCTTTATATTAAGCAAAGTGCTTACTGTTTAGTACCCACTTTGACTAATTCCACCCTTTAGATCATACTATTCTATCAACCACTCACTAAATCCTAGGAGATCACTATCATCATATCCACACATTTCTACATCTAAAGGCTAAAAACTCGCAAGTATCAATGACTTGATACTTTTATAAATATAGAAGCTCAATTATATATATATATATATATATATATATATATATATATATATATATATATATATATATATAGTCTGGTTACTATGCTTGTACAAGCATCAAACAATTGGTACTTGTAAGTTTTCTACCATTAAATCTACCCCTTTGATTAATTTCATTTCTTAGATCATTCTATTTTACCAACCACTCACTTAACCTAAGGGGTCCACTATCATCCTAACAATACATATTTTCATCCAACGACTAAAAATCTATAAGCAGTAATGACTTGATATTTTTAAAAATATATGAGCTAAATTATATATATATATATATATATAGAGAGAGAGAGAGAGACCGGCTACTATACTCTTATGAGTATAAATCCTTTCGTACTCATAAGTTTTTCACTTTTGGATGAAAAGATATGCGGTTAGAATTATAGTGGTCCTCTTAATTTTTATACTATTTCACCAACAATCTATTAAATCCTAGGAGATCACTATCATCCTAACCGCACATTCCTTCATCAAATGACGAGAAACTTATGAGTACGAAAGGATCTATACTCATAAGAGTATAGTAACCCTACTTTATATATATATAAGTCTAACTATAATGCTACCAATTAGCATAAAATATTTAGGGCTTTGCTAGGTGTACACCCCAAAAGGGGTATACATCCTACACCCCACCCCGGGGTGGAGTGAATTCCACTCGTCACTCGATGTGACAAGTGGAGGTATACCCAGGATGGGGTGGGGTGTTAGATGTACACCCCTAAGTGGGTGTACACTTATACATTCCCAAATATTTAATGCTACTAAATTTTTCGTTGTTAAATCTGTCATTTGACCATTTTCACTGTTTAGATTATATTATTCTACCAATTATTTACTAAATCTCTTTATTCAAGAGTAGAAAATCTAATAATATAAATAACTTAGTGTTATTTATATTATGGAAAATGCTACTTGTACACCCGTAAGGGGTGTACATCTCACACCCCCACCCATCTAAGGGTGGGGGTGTGATGAGTGGTCACTTGATGTGACCCGTAAAAAACATCGACACTATTAAAAGGGTGGAGGTGTAGGATGTATACCCCTTCGGGGTGTACATATAGCATTACTCTTATATTATAGTAACTTAATTCTATATATAATATCCACCTGAGGCTAATCAATATTTTGGTAAGCGTTAATGAGAAGATAATTGATAATAAATTAACCAGACAACTCAAGGCTTTCCCACTGGAACATTAATTATGTGCTTCTCCAAATGGGAATATATATCTTGCATTGCTGTTCATAGTAAAAATAATCCAGGCGTTCAAATCGAACAGATTTTAGTTCGTGTTCGCATTTCCATAATAACCTGCAGAGCTTTATTAATGGACCATAAAATTTATATCGTAACCAAATTATTGTGGTTTATACGTTCTTTTTGTAATTCCAAATAAAATCTTACGCCTAAAAGAAAAGAGCAATGCTACCTGTACATCCCGAAGGGGTGTACATCATACATCTCCACCATTTTAATGATGGCGATATTTTTTACGGGTCACATCAAGTGACCCATCATCAAATCCCCACCCTTAGATGGGTGGGGGTGTTACGGATGTACACATAGCATTTTCCAAAAAAAAACATAGCAGTTTCTGTTAATTAACTTTGATCTTAAAACTCATCACAGTACCTTCTCGTACATCTCTCCGACATTATTGGCCGTTATCACCCCAAATACATACATTATTATTATTATTTTTTTTAGAGAATTCTCATCTCTCCCATATTATTGGTTGTTATCAACGCAAATACATACATTATTTTTTTTTAGAAAAAAATAATATGCTACTCACTTTATTTATTTTTAAAATAACTAAACTTCGAATTTGGGACCTCGGGTATCAATCATCTTGGATATCAACCACCAAACTATTTATCACTTGCACTAGAGATGGTAGATAAAAATACATACATTATTTACATATTGAATCAACCGTTTACACTTTGATTCAAGTCATATATATATATATATATAGCTCGGTCAATACGTATTAATTTGTTCAATTTGTTCGTGACCGACATCAAGAGAAATTAACTCACGCCCCATGCATACTTAGTGACTTTTAAACCATGTTTAATTAGTGTATAAAAAGGAGACCCCAATAATATTAATTTATTTTAGTAATTGGTGGAGTTCCAACTACTTTGATCGTACATAGATTATATATATGTGTTGCTTTTTTCACAAGTACTATATATCCAACTCTTCTCCTACATCTCTATCTCTAAAGTGACACTACTCTCTCTCTCTCTCTCTCTCTCTCTCTCTCTCTCTCTCTCTCTCTCTCTCTACAACAAATACTTGTTGCTTGGCATTGGATTGCATGGCCACTAAAAGGTTAATTTTTCTCACATACCAAGTAATGCGATTGCATGGCTATGTCCAATTTAAATGGAGATACTTGAAGTAGTAACCGATGATGTTCTTTTTATTCATGCATGTGTGTGTGTAGTATATCAACATGGTGGTCGAAGGACACGGTGGCGGTGGTGACCGGGGCGAACAAAGGGATCGGTTTTGCGATTGTCGAGAGGCTCGCGGAGCTCGGGCTCACGGTGGTCCTCACGGCTCGAGATGTCGAGAAAGGGAAGGCAGCTGTCGAGTCCCTAAAAGCCCGAGGTCTCGACGTTGCCTTCTGCCGCTTGGATGTTGCTGAACTCTCGTCGATCCAAGCCTTCGCGTCTTGGCTGTGGCAAACCTTTGGAGGACTGGACATTCTCGTGAGTTCTCTCTTTTTCTCTCTCTCTATGTAACATGGATGGTAAGTATTAATCAACTATTTTAAAAATATATGTGAATAAAAAAAAATATACTCATCGCACTTAAGCACTTAGCTACAACATCCACGAATTTTAATCTGACTCAATTCATTCGGACTTAGATCTCTTATTACATCTCTTGTTGTTAAATTTATTATAAACTATAGTCGTACTGAACTTAATGGACACATCCAATTTAACTTATTAATTCTCTAAATTTATTATTACAAACTAAAAAATTAAATATATTTTAGTCAATAATAAATAGCCTAGATAGCAATACTGTTGCTATTGTGCATAGGGCTAGTTTTTTTTGTGGAGATAGAACTGAAGCACTCCAAAAATACCAAACTATGCTTTTGGTTGTACAAAATATAAACTCTTTGTTTATCAAACTAATGCATGCATCTTGATTTTCGAAGTTTGGGCATAAAGTACAAGAGCACCTAAAATGTACTTCTTCTTTTTTTTTTTTTTTTAACCACGTCGGCGACTTCACTAGTATAGTTTGCATAGCTTGAGTCTTACTATATGTATATATAATTTGTCTGTTTTGACAAACAGACTCTAATTACGACTGAATTATGTAGTGCAAACTAAGAGAAAGTACAATCTTGTAGAATTATGATTTCTGACCGACTTTGATATCATGTTACAAAAATATTGATTAGATAGGCAGCGATTTTCTAGTAATCTTAAAACAAAATTGTGGAATTATGATTTCTGACTTTGATACTATATTACAAAAATATTGATGTGATAGGAAGTGTCTTGAAGTAATCTTAAATTGACTTTGTAAAATTATAATTTGAGACTGACTTTGTTATTATATTACAAAAAATTTAATGTGATAGGCAATGTCTTGTAGTGATCTTAAATCGCGCGGTAAAACGTGCTTATTTGGTGCTCAAAGCTGAACCGCATTAGGACGTAAAAAGGAAGGTGATCGAATCGAACATATATAACACATTTTTGACAGGTAAATAATGCAGGTGTCTCATTCAATGAGATCGGCGACAACTCGGTGGAGCACGCAGAAACCGTGATTCGTACAAACTTCTACGGACCGAAGCGATTGATCGAAGCGCTCCTCCCTTCGTTCCGTCGATCCAACGCCGGTAGCAGAATACTCAACATTAGCTCTCAGCTTGGCCTTCTGAATGTAAGTGATCTTCGATCCCTTTCCATAGAATGTGGTAATTGAGTGTTGCTCGCTGTAGTAGGAATACGTACCACACCCTCAATTGGAGATAAATTAATTAATTTCCACTTTTAGTTTTGGCCATTAATTGTTTCTGTAAACCGACGATTTCAGAAGTGCCGGAGCTAGCACGCAATTCTGGCACTTGTCGACATGTTGCTGGCATAAAATTATGACTTTTCATGGCTGCAGAAGCTCAGGAACAGCACATGGAAAGCGCTTCTTGAGGATGAGGAGAGATTATCCGAAGCCGATATTGGGCGTATGGTGTCGCAGTTTCTCGACCAAGTGAAAGACGGGAGCTGGGAGGAGGGAGGGTGGCCGACGGTGTGGACGGACTACGCTGTGTCGAAGCTCGCGCTCAATGCCTACTCGAGGCTGCTGGCAAAGCAGCACGAGGGGCGCACCCTCAGCGTGAATTGCTTCTGCCCGGGTTTCACTCGCACCGCCATGACCCACGGGCAGGGCAGTCGGACTGCCGAGGAGGCGGCAGACTTCGCCGTCATGCTCACGCTGCTTCCGCCTGATCGACTGCCCACAGGAAAATTCTTTAAGTTGTCTAAGCATTCACTGTGCTCGAAGTTGTAGGAATACTACATATTTGTGTCAAAAGCTGAAAAGCCAATTTAGATGTGCGAACAAGCGATAACCTTAGAAAAACTTAAACACTCTGAACATTCATAGATAGATAAATTATTACCAACGAGTGCCTATATATCTTAAGGCACACCGCATAGACAATCACATTTGTTTAGGTGAAGATATATAGAGTTTAAAGAAGAAATTAACAACGTTTCCGAGTCATTCGGAATTCGAAACCCACATTCTTAATGATCGTATTCACGATTTCCATATTTAACTACAGAACCTGATTTGTATTAGTAATATTAATGTTGCATCAGATCTTATCTTTAACAGAAAACATCAAAACCACACGACAAAAAAGTACTTCGACAGATTATAGAAAGAAAGCAACACTGCTTGCACTTGAAGAATTCTCATCAGCACTAAAATTAAGAACCTTGAAAATCCAATAAGGATACAAGAGTAAACATGTGGATGCATGGGCTAAACCCTCTGATGTTTGATATGGAAGATTATATAAATGCTGTCTCAAAAATGAGGAGAAGAACAAAATGCCACTTGGCGCAAAATGCTAATTGTCGAAACATGGAAAAAAAAACCCTCTTACATAAAGAACCTAGCTAAAAGAATTTGATCACATCTCTATCTTTGATTAATGGAAAGCACGTAGAATGCGTAAAATTTGCTCAATCGATGGAGAGCATGGATTTGATGTGACTAACAACATGAGGAAGGGCACTTATGTTGTCGTCAATAGCTTGATTTACGCAGGTCTCCAAGTCGTTCATGGCGTCAGTTTTAATCCTCTGGAGTTTAGCTTGTTCAAACTTGTCTTGGCATACCATCAAAGACCGATTCATCCGTTCCTGAAAGGGGGAAAAAGAGGAATATTGATTCGATCAGCATATATAGAAACTCAATTCTTCCATACAAGCCAGGGCGAAGCATGTCTAATGGTCGCAAAAGCATGAAGCTCAAGAGTCATCACCCAAAAGAATGAACTATAAAGATTCTTAAGACGAATAGTTGCATACACATGAAGAGACGGTCGACTTTTCCAAGACTCCACTAGAGAATGTAAATCAGACACAATATGCTATTTATATGATGCATTACATATTCGACACATTAAAATTGAGCTATCTATTGTTGAGGCAAAGAGCACTTTCACCCATTTTAAAATTAAGAAAGATAATATTGAATGTAAGTGCCATCGACGCATTTCAATGTACGCATCGAAGTAAATGCGAAACGGTATGTATAACAATTCGTCGAGAAATTTGAGTTCACAGTCGGGCAGCATATATCTCAACTTAATTAGTAATGATCAATTACATCAGTTGTCTTCTCTAGTTTTTCTGCTGCTATGCAAGAAAGTTGCAACGAGCGACAACCAACACTAAAGTATGCATATCCTTTAAAGTAAAGAAATAAAAGATGAATCCAAAGAAAAAACATCCACGCGAACACAAGGAAAGAAAAGAAATGACTACCTGAAATTTGGCCATCTCAGCTTCGACAAGATTGTTGGCATTGAGCACAGGAACACTGCAGTGCTCCACGCAATTATTTATATCGTCCTGTTTCCTCCTTCGGTCGAAACAATCATACGCACACTTGAAGTACGCTTGCTACAAATAACCACACATAGACCAATCAAACATGATTACGCAACAACATACCAACAAATTGTTCTACCAATTCCCATAATCACCTCTAGATTAATTTGATACTGCACTGCTAAAGCAGGAACAAGGTATAGGACATTTTGAAATAGAGCTCTCAAACTATTTTTTCTTCTGATTACGCCTCCTCAGCTTGTGGTTCTTTTCATTTTAGTTTTTCCAGCCCATAAACTGAAAATTTTTGTGAAATGTGATAGTGATTTTGTTAAATTTAACTGTTTTGAACAAAGATGAAACTGCAAACTTCCTTAATTGTTAACAGCTGATAGTTAACAAAGCCATTACCTTTATCCAACCTCTAAAACAACCATGCAAAATAACTAAAATCAAAATAATAAAAGGGGTGCTAAAAAAAAAAAAATTCAAATTTGAGGGTCCATTCAAAAATGGCCTATAGTATAGAAAACCTTCATAACATATTTACCCATTTTTCCCATCAATAAAATCACAAAAAAATGAGTAATTTTTACGAAAATTAGATACCTGGAGAGTGAAGTTGACGTGGTCTTGGACGGATGAGAGTTGGCTCTGCGCCGCTACGTTCACCTCCTCGAGCTTCTTCCTGATTCGCTCCGTTACAATTCGCTCCTCCACCGCCGCTACGTGATCCATCTCGAATCGCAAAACCCGCAAAACCCTTCTCAACGATCGATCCCGAGGAGAACAAAGGGGTGGTTTTTAATCCCTCGTTGCGTATCGATTGTTTTTTTTTTTTTTTTTTTAAATTTATTTATTTATTTATAGAGAAAGGGGGAATGAAAAAAAAAAAAAAAGGAGAGAGGGGGGATTTAGGGTTTTTTGGGGTTTTGCGGAGTAGATGCATGGGAGATAATTTCATAGACTAGGTGCAACAGGCCATCCCGTACACCGCGGCATCATGGCCGTCCAAATAGGCCAATCCGATCCGTCTGATTTTATAACGGATTTACGGATTTACTAATATGAGTTGTGTAAATAACAAGTATTGTAGGGTGTTATGCGAGAATTAACATGAGATGATACCATTTTATTATCATTTTATTTTTCGAGAGAGAGAGAGAATGGAGTCGCCCGACCCGATATGCCGAGAAGTTTCCCCATTGGTCGCCTCCTTCGTCGACGCCTTCGTTGACTACTCCGTGAGCGGCCTCTTCTTCCCTCCCAGCCCTAGCCCTAACCCTAACCCTAACCCTGACCCTGATCCTGATCCTCTACCGACCCGTCTCCCCCCGGCTGAGCGCCTCGTCGCCATCGGCGACCTCCATGGCGACCTCCCCAAGGCCCGCGAGGCCCTCTCCCTCGCCGGCCTGTCCGAGCCCTCCTCCGGCGCCTCCCGGTGGTGCGGCGGCGCCACCGTGGCCGTCCAGGTCGGCGACGTCCTCGACCGCGGGGGCGACGAGATCCGCCTCCTCTACCTCCTCCACCGCCTCAAGCTCGACGCCGAGCGCCACGGCGGCGCCTTCCTCACCGTGCTCGGCAACCACGAGGTCATGAACGTCGCCGGCGACTTCCGCTACGCCACCCCGGCGGGGCTCGACGAGTTCGCGTCGTGGGCGCGGTGGTTCCGCGCGGGGCTCGCCATGAAGCGCCTCGTACCCGACCTCCCCCGGCCCAAGGACCCCTTCAGGGGGGTCCCCAGATCCTTCCCCGGGATCAAGCCCGAGTTTTGGGAGGGTCTCACGGCCCGTATCGCCGCGCTCCGCCCCGAGGGCCCGATCTCGGCTCGGTTCCTCGCGGAGAACCACACGGTCCTCGTCGTCGGCGACTCGGTCTTCGTTCACGGGGGCCTCCTCGAGTCCCACGTCGAGCACGGGCTCGAGAGGATCAACGAGGAGGTGAGGGAATGGATCAGGGGATCGCAGCCGAGGGCGCCGGCGCACGTGAGGGGGAAGGACTCGGTGGTGTGGCTTAGGAAGTTCTCCCAGGACGGCGAGGGCGCCGAGTGCGACTGCACGCATCTTAAAGACGTGCTGGGGCGGATCCCGGGGACGAGGAGGATGGTGATGGGCCACACGATACAGAAGCAGGGGATCACCGCAGCGTGCGGAGAACGGGCGGTGAGGATCGACGTGGGGCTGTCGAGAGGGTGCGGCAACGGCGCTCCGCAAGTGCTCGAGATCAGCAACGGAGGCAATTTGGTGCGGGTATTGGTGACTGAGCCGCCGCCGGCGACGGTGGTTGGGAGGTGGGGAGTGAGGAGGAGGGAGGACGAGGTGACAAAGAAGCAGGGGCTTGCAATGCTGGTGAAGGAGAGTGGGAGTGGGCCGAAAGAAGTGGAGGCAAAAGCATAGATTATTCAAATTCATGGTACTGGTATTTAAATACTTCTCCCTTTGATTTATTATGAAACTTGTGATTGTTAATTATATATATATTTAAAGATATTATTAGTATTTTCTTTTTTCAAAAATAAACTTATCCAAAATATCAAATAATTTAACTTCAAACTTAAAGACGGCTGCTGCAAGTACCAAATCATCAAGCTTTTGTCACTTACAGAAGTCTCTTATCTTAAGCCATTACTGTGTACAAGACAAAGCAGATTGACAACAAACCTATTATGCAGAACCATGATGACCGCTTCCCACATCAGTCTACAGTATGTTACATACTAATGAGAATTACGACAACATCTGCGAAGCTTATTGTTCCATCAACACACAGCTGCTACTGGACGAGCTGCACGCAACATACGGAATATCTCCAACTAGAACTTTTACTCTTCGGGACCCAATATTTTCCAAAACCTCTAAACACTCCTGCAAATCTGAGTCGCTTGCTAAGATCACCAATTCTTCCTCATCATCTCTGTACTTGAGCTGGAAAGTTCCACTTAACAATTTGAATCTCTTCACTATTTCCCCAAGAAGGTGCTGGTAACCGCTGGACGGTAAGAACTTGAACCTCACCATGTCGTTCTTATATGCAGCCTTCACTGTGATTGTAGGGCTGTTTTCATTTAAAGATGCAGTTCTGGGGTTTCTCTTGAGAGACGGTTGGCTCGACGTGCTGCCGCTGGAAGAATCCGTCAGGCTGGAGGAAGAAGGATTGCTGTGTTCCGTAACCCCTTCGTCATCATGATCTATTTTGTGAGAAGCCTTGGGACAATCTGCTTCGTTAGTAAGATGTGAATCACTTGAGACACCTCTGGAAAATAGCGGCGGTCTTGATATGCCTTCAGAATTTGTGTACTGAAATATCCCTGAATCAGGAGGGGTAGTTCTGCAACTATCTTCGCGGTGGTTCTCCGCAGGAAGATCAAATTCACCCTTTTTGTGTTCATTGTTGTGAGAGCAACCACCTTTCAATTTCGGAACCAAAAGTTCAGCCTCATTGTTGTGAGAAGAAACTGCAATCACGGAATCACAGCGTGGAGATTCGATGATTTTCAAGGTCAGGTTTTGAATTGGGGAGACGGCGGCTACAAGGCATCCCGTGGTGGGGTCGTACTGCAAAGATCCTTCGACTCCTTGGACCGAGTTTATAACACTTTGAATTTTCTTAAGAGAGCGGTTTACTTTGTTTATTTTGCGGGAAGGCCATCTTGCGATACCATGTTGCCTGCATATCCGTTTCAGGGTAGTTGGACAAACTGTCAAAATAGTAATAAAGCTAATCAGAATTTAACTCAAAAGAGTCTTATACATATATATGCTGCAAAGTCATCTACATATAGTTCCTTTCACATTAAATAAGTTTTTTCTTTGCATCATGTGACAGAACTCAAACTTTACAGGGATATAATTCGTCAATAGATGATTATCTGCAAATAACTCTATTTGATGATCCAGATATATTTTGAACAGTGCTAATAATCAGATTAGTCTAAGGGCTTAGTTCCAGCTAAAAAGGATGATGATATACTTAAATCCAAACAGCACTCACCACCAATGCTCTTTGCAGCATCTTTCAGACTCCCAGAGAAGTACTGATGAAGCACACTCAGGCTAATATTTTTCTCAGCTAAATTGCATTTTTTCTCCGCATGTCTCATCGAGCTAGACTTGAACTACAACAAAGAATCAACATTAATCACATGAAATTTACGGAAATACTCATCAAACAAGAACTTCACTACAAATACACACCACCCTTTAAAGAGAGGGAGAACATAAGAGGGACCAATATAGTAAACAGAACTACTTATGAAGAAACTCGAGAAAAGAACAGGCTGTTACAACAAGAATGGTCCATTCGGGTTGTTCTATTCTACAGAGGCAGTTAATTGCAGCCACTTGTCAAAATCCTGCTAGTTGGAACTGGAAGAATCTAAGTCCCTGGTCTCCTTCCCGGAAACCCGTTTTAAGTATCTAAATAATCCCAAATTCCAAGCTGACACAGTTCTCTCTCTCCCTCCCTTCCTCTCTGTCTCTCCCTATCTACCTCTCAATTTTTCCTTCCCAGAAATCCTGGTTGAGTATCTGAACAATCTCAAATTCCAAGCAACATGGAAATTTATACCTTTTCACATAACTAAGGATGCAAAAGTTTAAAACGACTAAGGGTGAAATTAAAAGGATTTTAGATAAGCACCTTCTCAGGCTGTACATCTCCTCCTCGCTCATCAGTCCGAATATTCTGATCTTCAAAGAGAGTCTTTGCTACTAGGTCATTTTTACCCTTATGGACGTCGTCTTTATGGGCATTAATTCCAGCTAATTCAGCATCTGAGATAGTTCTCAAACTCCTACAATGTTTCTGCATTGTGCTAGACAGGTTATTTAGTAAAAGCTGTTGCTCTTCACTACTTTTGTGATTAACTGGGAGAAAAAACTCCAATATATAATCATCATCACCGGTGTATGTGCTCCTTAGCCTAATTGCCACAGCAGCACCGAGATTGAATTTTCGAGCATGATGTGCAAGTGGGTATTCGCGAATATTACATGCTTTCACATCAGAGCAGAAAAAGGGCTGATTTGATTGAAGTGCTTTTCCAGCAATGCCCTTTCCATTCTCGAGGCGGTGTTCAGCACAAGCATGAAGAAAACCCTGCATTCTCAGATCATTTACGTAACAGGCTGATTCTTGGATGCAGAGCATATTTTTGTTCCTCGAATCTGAATTAATTTGTCGACCGTTAGCTTTAATGAAAACTTCTGAATTTCCAGCATCAGAGGAAATAGGAATCCACGTTAGTGCCAAAGGAAGAATGTGTGCATGGCAAATGACTCTAAGAACATCCAGTATTTCGGTGACTGCAGATTTCTGATTCTTTGTCAGGTTCTGCAAATAAAAGTAATCAGATAAGAAGAGACCATTCTAAATTGTCGAGCACTCGATGTTAAGGGAAACCTTTCTAGCGCCACAGTCAAGGATATATGGTTATTGGAAGTACTATAAAAAATATTATAGATAATTACCTGGAGAAGAGGTCGGGCTTTCACGGTCCGCAAGTTTACCTCCTGCAAGCATTAGAATATCACTGATGTGTTAAAGAAAACAACACTTTTTTTGAGAGAGAGAAATAAAGAAAACAACACTTTTTTAAAGAAAACAACACTAAAGTGTGAAGTAAACACTTTCTCTCTTATGTTCTATAAATAACAATAAGCATGTGTATGCGTATTAAAATCCCGATACGGCACAATTTATCACCAGCAACTCGTTCCAACCTCCCAAAAGGCCCTTAGGGAAGGTATCCTCTACCAAATGATCTTATATTCAATACAAAGTAGAATAAAGGGGACGGCGGATGGTCTCTTGCAAGTATAAGTCCAGTTATTTTACTTTTCTAAACAAAAGCCTCCCTGCAGTTGTACTAATATCTTGAGGAATGATGAGATAGAATAGAGAGACTAGAGCTGACCTCCAAGGCATTACAAACACTGTCCATCTCCACATCGAAATCAGGTTTCTCCAACATCGTCACGAGCTCCAGCACGGCGCAACACGAGCCTTCATTAGAATAAAAAACCGGCATGGCTAGAGATCCACGGACACGATGTGTGAGCGCATATTCCATCCTCAAATACTCGAACCCATCATAATAGAGCACATTCGAGGTCCACTCCGGCATGCCGGACATAAATACCCTCCCGGGAAGCCCAGGAAACATGCCCGGTGCTTCCTTAGCTGCGAAAGTAAATTGTCTAGAAACTTCTCGATACCCAGCAAGAATCTGATCGAGCAGGAAGGGCTGGTCGCAGGTGCTCAACACTTGATTATCGCCTTGTTTCATCGGCATCCAAACTTGGGCGAGAATTCCGCCGCCCGATGATTTCTTAAGCACCGACAGTGCCGTAAGCATCTTCTCAGGAAGCGAAACACTAGCTATAGTTCTAGGAACAGTGCTAGTATCCGCAAATGGCGAATTCGCAGAAAGCCCGAATTGGGAATCACTCTTCTGGGGTCCCATATTATCCCCAAAGCCAGAATACGCAGTAGAAGAGCCGTCCGCATTTCCGGTAGCAGCATCTTTACCTTGTACTGCAGAATCGGGCGAAGCAAAACAGGGCCAAACTGCCGGTACATCCTGAGCCGCCGAGTAGGTCAGAGCTGAGAAGATCTGGTCGGCGTTAGCAGGACTACAGATCTCCGAATAGCCGTCGTAGTTCATGAGGGACGAGAGGGCGAATGGGTCCTCCGAAATCGGGCACTCCATAGCCCCGCAATCCAAAGGAGTGAATCCCTCCATACTTTCTCTACCACAAAGACCCAAAACGTGTGTCATTCATAGAAAACTATGCAAAAAACGTAACTTGATTTATTTCGACAAATCGACCGATTCAGGCATTCCATCGAACACGACATCTACACAAGACGAGATCTTTACAACCGAAACCCTAAACCTCCCGATTCAAAAGCCAATCCGCGAAGCAAAAATCCCGCCTTTCTTCGCCCCAACGCTCGACAACCCACCAAAATCCAACGCCTCCGCCCCTCAAAACCCAATCTCCACCTAAAAAAACCCCAAAAAGCCAAATCCGAACCCTAAAATCTCCATCCAAAAAGTCTCAGATTCAGGAAATAGTATCCCACCCCAATATATCAGTCGATAAGGGGGGAGCAGGGGCGCAGAGCGGTAACAGAAAACCCTAGCTGTAGAAAAAATCCCAGAAGAAGCGGCTTTTTTCGGCTTCGCCGGGCCGCAGCAGCAGATTTCTGCTTCTCGTCGCCGTTCACTCTTTCGGCTTCGGAAAATTCTTCTTCTTTTTTGGAATTTTTAATAAAAATAAGACACTGTGCGGGGGCACAGAGAGAGATAGAGAGAGATAGAGAGAATAAACAAAAGAAGTGGGGATTAGAGAAAGAGAGAAAAAGGGGGCGGTGCAGTAACTGCGGAGATGCCAAGCGTGATCTTTGTGCGATCTGAGCGACCGTGGAATTTGCGGCCGGCCGACGGTAAATGCCCTCGATTTTTTGGATAATTTTACGGCTCGCGCCACTCCCAGCTGAAATCCGTTCGTTTTCTGTTTCTCTCTCTCTCTCTCTCTCTCTCTCTCTCTCTCTCTCTATCTATCGATTTTACGATTTTCAGAAAATTAATTGTACTTTCTGACGAATTTACAGAAATTTACTCTACAGTGGGCCTAGAGAAAATTTGTGATCATAATTTTTTTTTTGAGAGAAAGGTAGCACGCTACCCGCTTCATTCAATCGGTAAATGAACTTAGCACAATAAGTGAGACAACTAGGTCTCTAGAAAAGAAAAAAAAAAAAAAAAAAAAAAAAAAAAAAAAAAAAAAAGAAGAAGGTTAGGTTGCGCCCCACTGGACCGCCCAGTCCGCGAGCTCACAGCTAACATTCGAGATCGTGCGGAGTGGATCAGGATTAGCCTGCTCGAAGATTGCTTTGTTTCTAATTTTTCAAAGCACCCACCAGTTAGCAGACAGGTAGGTAAGAGCCGAAACGGGGTCCGTAGGTCTAACCCCTCCCCGACCACCGTTCCCACGCCTCACAAACGCAGTCGCCAAGCTCGAGGAAACCAAAGGACTCGCCCCCCATCCCAATAACAAAGCGAGAGAAGACGCATCTTGTGAACAGATGGTCGGCCGTCTCCTCAGTGGAACCACAAAGCATACATAGGTTAATACCAGTCCATCCCCTTTTTGCCAGATTATTTGTCGTAAGAAGCCGATTCCTTAAGGCGAGCCAGATAAAAATCTTGACTTTAGACGGCATACGTAACCTCCACAGTTGTAGAGCAGTGCTATCCAGCAATCCCCCGCTATTAAGTAGCCTGTAAGTCGACTTGACAGAGAATACACCCTTATCATGCCACCTCCAGACAACTCCGTCGCTCCTGTTCCCCGGCGATGTGGCACCCACGAGTTCCTTCAACTTGCGCACAAGCAACCTACCCCTCTGATTCCTCATATCAGCCCTTCTCAGGATCTTCCGCCACCTCCAATTGTTGCGGACAAAACACTCGCTAACTCTGAGCGCCTTCCTTACGGCACTGCAATAGAGCTCGGGGAAAAGGTACTGCAAGGCCTTCTCCCCGCACCATCTATCAGACCAAAAATTAATGGACCGACCATCGCCTAAAAGATAGGAGACCCCTCCTTTATAAATCTCTCAGGACATCTCTCCACCATTGTAAGGCTGGCCTAAAAGAGCTTCCCTCCCATAACGGCTTCCTCCTTCCTAAACCCTAAACCAAAAATTAATGAACCGATCATAATTATTTGAGCATTTGAATTATTCTCTTCCTGCACTAGTTGAAGAAACTATTTATGAATTCTCTCTACAACTTTTTTTCCCTTTTTGTTTTTTTAACTACACAATTAAAAAAAAAAAAAAAAAAAAAAAAGCTAATTACAATCAATAAGTTTATTATATTTTTTTTTAACCGACCGTTCCAACACAACACAAGTAATAAAAAGTTTGGTTGTTGATATCCGAGATTTCGAATTCAAAATTTAGTTGCTTTATATTTTTAACAAAATTTAATTTTTAAAAAAACTCGGAAATCATATATGATCTGTATTTTAGTTCTGGTTCCAGATGCTTGAATCTGATAATGCATGAATATGCTCAAAGTAAAGTATTCGACGCTTTGAGTTAGATTGTGTTTAGATAGATTCCCGAAAAAAAAAAAAAAAGAAAGAATAAAAAACACAAACTTTTTTGACCCAACTTAGCAGCGCATGCATGGTGAGTCACTGTTAACTTTGTTTATGATGTAATTGGAATCAATATAAAGTGGTCCTACTACTTTTATTATTGGTTTGTGTTCCTCTATTGACATCTCTAATGGATTCAGAAGATGTGACAGGGTAAAAAAATATCTCCATCTCATGACATCTCTTCACAACATAAGTCACTTTCACTTATGATATGAAAACACATAATGCAGTGACCAGTTATAATTTCAAAATCAAGTTCTAAGTCATCATGGCATGGTTAGTAAGTTTTTTATATTATATTTGAGCTATTAACAATGGTTAAAATTTTTTGTTTTTTCTTATTCTTATTTTAGAGAGCTTAATTTGCAGTATCTTGCAACATAATTGTGCCAAAAAATTTATACATTAAGGCATGTTTGAGAGCTTTTTAAACAGGCTGTAATTAAAAAAATCTTTATATCTAGTTAGATTTGACAAATTATTTTATTTTAACAATCGGGTATTTGGATACCTTATTTGTAGTATCATCAATAACTACACCTAATCAATGCTCCAATTGTAGAGAGAGTAATTAATTGTTTCTATTAGCAAATAGAAATCAATCATTTTCTAAGTTCTTCAATTTTTTATGTATGGTTTAGTACTCCTAATTTGTATATGCTTTTGATGATATTGTAGGATCGTTGGTATTAATTATTAATTCTAAAAATATGAGCCGTTAGAAATACGCAATCAATTCGTTTAAAACGTATAAATATATCGCTCATGAATTACGTGTCTTGATTGTGACTCGGTTGGCTTCTTTAAGCCAACAATTCCCTCTCAATATTTACATAAAATTATAGCATGCGGGAATGTGGGAATCGAATTCGTAACCTTTGGCTTTGATATTAGTTGTCGGATCGTCGACTCTAATCATTAATCTAAAAAATTAAAGCAGTTAAAAATACGCAACCAATTTACTTAAAATCGTAGTGTCCAGGGTCTTAATTGTAATTAATTCAGCTTAATCCAGCCTCATATTATTTCGAACGTGACTGAATCCAATCTAACCTCCTATGGCCTTTTAAATTCACAGGCATTTGCTTAGTCACGTAAACATTCTAAACTTTGAGCGAAGCACATACATGTAAATTATAAATAACGATGGAATTTACATAGAAATGAATATCATACTAGTGTAGTTAACCGTGCGATGCGACGGGTAAATATTATTAAAAAAATATTTTTATATTTTTTATTATTATAATATAAATACAGAAGTAAAAGATTATATAAAATAATTTAAAACACTGTTTTAAAACATCTTTTTCAATATATATAAAAAAATTATTTTCAATCCTAACATAAGAACCTATAGCACCAATCAGAGTAAAAGATTAATCTATTCGGGATTAAAATTTAAGGCATATGTGGGAATGTAATAAAATTTAGAAAGAGAGGGAGAGAGAGAGAGCTCACGTTCTATGAGTTACGGCAGTGTAGAGTTTCGATGAGATTGAGAGTAAAAAATTTTAACCTTGGAGGAGAAGAAGGAGGATGAGGGCAAGAAGGCTTGGAGGTTCTTCACGGCGGGAAGGAAGAAGTAAGAATCGAGGGTGGAGGGGTCGAGGAAGAGAGCTTTGTTGCCGACGGAGATGGCGAAGAGGGAGGTGGTGGCGTAGAGAGAGAGAGAGAGAGAAAGAGAGGAGAAGAACTCAAAAATAGGGAGAGTGAGAGAGGAGAGAATGATGTTGGTCATAGTATAAGAGTTTTTGTGGTTGGGTGTGAATCGTGTAGAATTTGATTTTAGGTGTATAAGTGATTCATTAGGTTTGGAGTTCACAATTAATTCATTGGGGGGGTGGGAATGAAAAGAGTCCACAATTAATTCATTGGGAGTTTGGGAATAAAAAGAGTCTACAATTAATTTATTATGAGTTTGGAATAAGAAAAGTTAGAAAATTCTCAATTGTATAGATGAAGGAAATGGTTACACGTGGCAAAAAAATAAGAAAAATCATATATAGGTATAGATATGTGATGGTGACCTTAAGAAGAGCTAGTCAATGCTTAATAAATTCTATTTATGTTAGTGATAGTGCTACTACAAAGTGTTATATTATTATTGGATCAATAAAGCACTAATAATTAACCCCATGCCTTTGATAAAGGTATCACATCTGTTATTATTAAATTCAAAAGGATTGTTCATAGAATCATACACTCTTAGGGTGTCAACGAGCCGAACACGAGGTTGCTGGAGTCGGCTCGTTTAAATATCAAGCTGAAAAAATTGACTCGTGTTCGGCTCGTTTATTAACGAGCCAAACACGAGCTGCCCCGCGAACAACAAGTTTAATTCCATTCATACTATTAGGTGTAAAATTGAAAGAAAATTTAAAAATTAAAATTTTAATCTAATAAATAAAATTCAAAAAAAATTGATAGTCTAAAATTTAAATAGTAAAATTTTTATATATATAGAGCTAGGTTGGAATACTATTAATAGTACCAAGTTATTGATACTATTAAATTTTTAACCCTTAGATTAAAAAATATGTGGTTGAGATGATAGTGGGCCCCTTGGGTTTAATAGATGGTTAGAAAACAGTAAAATCTAACGGATGAAAATGATCAAAATGGTTGATCTAAGGGTAGAAAATTTGATAGCACTAATAATTTGGTACTATTAATAGTATAGTAGCCGGACTATATATATATATATATATATATATATATATATATATATATATATATATATATATATATATATATATATATATATATATATATATATATATATATATATATATATGGGATAATTGCCTGTGTACCCCTGAAATATGAAGAAATATCTGATTTACCCCTCTTATTTTTTTCTTTCCAATATACCCTTCATACGTTCCACCGTTATTAAAAATACCCCTACCGTTTCCCTTTGTTAAGTTAACTAGGGTTAAACTAGAGTTAAATAATAATCGGAGTTGAAAACTATCAGATATACCTATTTTGTCCAGGTTTAGGGTTTAGGGTTTAGGGTTTAGAATTTTTTAGGATTTAGGGTTTAGGGTTTTAGAGTTTAGGGTTTAGGGTTTTTTAGGGTTCTAGGTTTTAGGGTTTAGGGTTTAGAATTTTTTAGGGTTTTAGGGTTTAGGGTTTAGGGTTTAAGGTTTTAGGGTTTAGGGGTTTAGAGTTTTAGGATTTAGGGTATATTTGAAAGGGTAAAATAGTAATTACACACAGATAACGGCAGTTCCAAACGGTACACTAACAGAGTTTAACTTCAGGGGTATTTTGGAAAGAAGTTGTAACGTAAGAAGGGTAGTTTTAATATTAGCCTTCTAAGAGGGATAAATCTGAAAACAGGAAAATTTTTAAGGGTATGTAGGAAATTGCCCATATATATATATATATATATATATATATATATATATATATATATATATATATATATATATATATATATATATATATATATATATATATATATATATATATTCGAGCTGTTATCGAGCCGAACACGAGCGAGCTGACCCCAGCTCGTGTTCGGCTCGTTTATTAAACGAGCTGAAAAAATTCGGCTTATGTTCGGCTCGTTTACTAAACGGGCGATTCGATCTCGAGCTCATTTCGAGCCGAACACGAACTGACTCGCGAACAGCGAGCTGGATTACCACCCTTATACACTCTCTCTATGAATAGTAACAAATTTATAAACTAAAAACTGTTGACATAAAGCAATTAATTAGATTCTTGAAGATTTCCCATTTTCACCCTTTTATAGTGCAGTTGCTTTTCGCTACTATTGCTTTATTTTGAATATTCGATAATAAAGTTTTGATGCAAAATATTCTTTTTTGATATCATGAATCGATTATTCTAAAAGCTTACAAGGACCATAAAGTTGTATGAATAAAAACTGACTCTTTTTCATTAAAATACAAGCATGTTGATAAGTAGAAGAAGTTTAATTTATTAGACCGTCTTGTTTTATCTTTTCACTGTAATGCTTTTTTGTGTAAGAAGTTGATTCAAAAGTGTGAGCGGTTAATTAAATAAGTCTTAATATTTGAACTGACTTATGCTTAACAATTATACATAACTATAGAGTGAAGGACTGTCGGGGACTCAGAAAATGACAGTAGAGTAAGATACTGACAGGTTTTGCTTTAAGCTTTCAGTTTGAGAGAGAACATATTCCACAATTAAAAACGTTGGTTCTTGCGGTCCCCAATGTAAATGCTAGGAACGAGGTCAGATGGAAGGGGATCGAATAGATCAGAAAGGTTCAGCATCAAATCACTGTATAATTTTTTGCAAGATGGAGGAGTCGCGGAAATATACTTTGTGCAACTCTGAAAGATAAAGATGTTAAGATATTCGTCTGGCTAGTTCTGAAAAAAATGATGCTCACAATCGATAATATATCTGTAGTGGCCCAAATTCCCATGCAGCGTTCTTCCGATGAATCCACTGTTAGAACACCTAGCGTTGGTGTATCTGGCCCATGGTGCGTCAATGGGATGCCACAGATGGACCCTGTGTGTTATTAATAGCTGTGTAGGCCTTCGGCTGAGTTTGCCGAAATTTCGGAAAAGAATTAGGCCCAACAGAGGTCGGAAATGGATTCAGCACGAAAAAACGCTTGAAAACGGCTATTTGCTTGTTTATTTCTGAGTCCGGATGCCCAAAAACGGACTCCCGGAAGTTTTCAGTGGAAATTGGTGCATGGGAGGGGCCGTAGACCGCCGGGATGCCACGTGGCGGCCTGTCATTGGCCGGTTCAGGATGCGCGGTCCACAGAGCTGCGCGGCGGGGTGCACAGACCCGGCGCATGGACACGTGGCACCGCCTGATTGGCGGGCGCAAGGCGCGCGGTCTACCGGGTGAGCGCGGCGGTGCATGGACCAATGCGGGGCCACGTGGCAGCCTCCGGTTGGTCGGTGCATGCGGCGCGGTCCACAGAATTCCAGTTGAATGCGTGGACCGGGTGTAGGGGACACGTGTCGCCCTCTGGTTCGCGGGCGCACCGTGCGCGGTGCACGGAGTCGGGGTCGGTGCCTCGGGGCGCGTGCCCACGTCGGGGCCATGCCGCGCGCCCGGCGCGGCCGCCGACCGGTCAGCGGGTCAACCGGGGAGGACACGTGTCGCCCGCTGATTGGCGGGCGCCAACCGCCTCACTGTGCGGGGGCGGGCCACGTGGCAGCCAGTGGGTGGGCCGAACAGCTGTTTGCTGTTCGGCGGGCCACGTGGCGGCTCCTGGTGGATTCGGGCGTGAACAGTGTTGGGCCGGCCCAACACTGTAGCCGCCCGAATGTTCCGGGCGCCCGAAAGTTGGGCCCAAAAGCCCAATGACTTGTTTTTTGGCTTTTTCCGGGTGAGGCCTATAAATAGGCCTCTTGGGACTCGCCTTGGAGCCTTTTCCCGAGGGTTTCTCCACTTGTGTTCTTCACCAAAGTTGTTTCTCTCCCTCTTGTGCATCTTTTGGCAGAAGCTCAGGATTTTTGGAGGCCGCGACGACGGCGACTTCTGCATCGGGGTGCGGAGCGACGATCTACTGTTGGAGGCCCATTTCCGTCGCAGTTTAGTCCGGGAGGTCTACCGGGCTACCCCGACATTATTTTTGGACGATTTCTGCGGTGACGGTTTCGTAAGAGGTAAATCTACATTTTTCGTGTTGGACACTTTTTCTGGATCCGAGCTTTTCTTGGGGTTCTGGGTACATTTTTAACCCCCTTTGCGACTGTTGGTTGATTTGGACAGCACCTACTTGTCGGATTTTTATCTCCTCATCCGGACATCGGAATTCGACGTTTCAGGACTCTATCGACATCTACTCTTCGCGAGGATCGCCGTCATATTTTTATTGGAATTTTTGGAGGAAGTTTTTCAGGTGAAAATTTCGTGTTAATGGGACTGTTCACCACAGATTTTGGGAATGTGGAATTTGTGTGAATTAAAGTGTAATTTTGGTGTATGTTTGTACCCAGGAGTTTGTGAGCACTTCTACCGTGTTGTTGGCTTGGTGGGATTTGTGATTTGACAGTTGTGGGCTTTCTCAGCTGTGCGATTTTGGACAGTTAGCACTTCCAGGTGGGTGACCTTGCTTCCAAGAACTCTGGACTGTGTACTAATTCTATGTGTGTTGGATCATGCATGTTAGAAATTGGAGTATTAGCATGTGTAAAACTGTATGTTGTATCTTGTATATCAGTTGTTGAATCTTTTGATTCCTGCACTATGTTAAGTAATGAAATCTTGGAATTTGACCTAGCACCCCTGTCATATGTATCATGTTCAGCCAGTCTGTAGAAAAACTCCAACTTGGGCTAGGTTTTTATTGCTCTAGACATTCCACATCACGATACTTCATTTCACTGTGGACTTAGCTTTTCCTCGCCCGAGTTGTGGGCCGAGAGGTCGGTTGGTTGTGGGATGCATTTGCACTCGTGTCTGGGGACCGAGTGGAGTTGATAGCAGTCTATAGATTTGATTTCTTTGGGAGAGTGATAGTGATGGTAGATCTGGGTTCTTGGAAACTGTCAGAGAGACAGTGGGTTTCAGCTGCGTAGATTCCAGCTAGTGTGCGAGTCAGTGATTTGTTTGGTAGTCGATCTTATTGATCGAGGATTGGATCATAGCCTGCATGAGCCACATTTGAGCTTTACAGTGATACTATACAGTGATACTTATGGGTTACTTTGACTCGAGCGGGTCGCTCCCCTCGAGGGCCACTCCGGAGTAGGCGAGACCGGGTTGTGTACCGGTGTGAGTTTGAGATGTTCTTTAGCGACTTGTTGTTGCAGTGGTCCCTCTGGCTGTGCTTTTGTTGGCAGCCACGGACGCCCTACGTAAGTCCGCTCCTCCGGGACGTAACGGCAGTAGGTTGGCGCAGGTTTGACTGGACCCGATGTGGCAGTCAGTTTTGATTGGGTGATCAGGGAGGAGAGTTAGTTGTGGCATTATGTTCTTTCTGTTCCACTGTTGAGCATCTAGATTGAGGCATAGTAGCTGTAGAGTTACCTTTCCCAGCTTTCCTTATAGCACTGCATATGTTACCTTTGCCTCTGGTAGACTTAGTGGGCAGACCGTCGGGCTTGTTGGCGGCACCCACTGAGAACTACTGTGGGATGTAGTTCTCACACCCGTCGTGGTGTTTTCTCCCCAGGGACTTCTGCTCCAGTTCCTGCAGCTCCTGTTGCTGATCCAGCTCCTTCTGACCGAGGTAAGGGCGTCGCGAGATAGATCCCCTCCTGTCGTCTTCTGTGTGTGAGTAGATGTACCCCAGTTCCATTTTGGTGTGTGTTATGTCGAGTGACTTTTGTAGTGAGGTTTTGAGTTGTACCTTTCTTTTCTGCTTTTATGAGAGACTCCTGTATTCTGGTGAGGATGGTCTGTATATTTAAAAGTTGTAGTTTTATTTTATGTATTTTCTTTCCAGCTTTTCTCTTTCAGCTCTGATATCTGCTAGTGTAGATGTTTCCTTGCAGGTTAGTCGCTACGCCTATACGGGGCTTCCCGTATGGGCGGCGGATCTGTTGGCGAGCCGGGGCGCAGTATCGCCCCGTGGCGTGACAGATTAGAGTGGTATCAGAGCCTAGGATGTAGGTCTTGGAGGACTTAGGAACCCTAGGCTTGTGGTTGGACCCTAGGATGACTCGCGTGAGAGCCGTGATTTTAGCGAGAGTCCTGATTGGATTTCTAACTCTCCCGAGCGGTTGGGGGTGAGCGATTGACATGTCTTCCTTCGGTGGCAACTATGTTGGCTGCAGACAACATAGTACTTCGGAAAGGGGGACATGCCTTCTGACTTTCGCTAGATTGGGTCGAGAGATGATTTGGGTTCTGATTGTTTGCCTTGTCCCTCAGGTGGGGATGCCTCCTCGACGCTCGATGGTGACGCGTTCGCAGCCTTCGTCCTCTGAGCCCGAGCAGGAGGACTCGGGGCAGGGACAGGAGAGCGAGGTTTTGGAGCTCCGTGCCCAGGTGGCACAGTTGACTGAGGCGTCTCGACGCCAGGAGGAGGCTGTGAGTCGGTTGACGCTCTTGTTGGAGCAGAGAGCGCAGCCGGCGGTGGTACCCCCTGAGAGTTCTCCGGTGCCTTCTTCCCCTGTTGTGGCACCCCCGGTTGTGCAGCCTGCACCAGCAGTTCCGGCTGAGCCTGTCTCCAGTAGGCTACCGTCTGGGACGACGGGATCTTTGACTTTGGCAGAGCAGCAGGTTTTGGTGGGTCTTTTGTTGAGGTTTCGCAAGTTCGATCCACCCCGCTTTTCGGGCATGAGTGCTGAGCCGTGGGCGGCTGAGTCTTGCGTTACAGCTATGGAGCGCCATTTCGAGAGCCTTTTTATTGATGAGAGGTTTCGAGTTCTGTTGGCTACTCATTTTCTGGAGAGCAACGCCGAGGCATGGTGGCGGCGTGTGCGACCCGCAGGTCCGCCTGGGACCCAGTTTATCTCTTGGGCAGAGTTTCGCGGTATGCTTCTTGGGGCCTTCTTTCCCGAGAGTGTTCGACAGAGCTTGGAGGAGCAGCTGAGGAATCTCCGCCAGGGAGATAGGCCCGTACATGCGTACATAGCCGATTTCAATCGGCTGTTGGCTAGTATGCCCCACGTGGCCAGAGATGAGACCCACCGGATCTACATGTTCGAGAGAGGGTTGCGTCGGGACATTTATCAGTTGGTCCGCTCCCTCAGATTACAGACTTTAGAGGCCTCGATGGAGCAGGCACTTTATGTGGAGGGTGGTGAGGCCGTGATGGCAGAGGTGACTCCAGCCCCCGTTGTGACTTCTGGGGCGAAGCGCCCGGCGCAGTTTGAGGAGGGGCAGTCGAGTAGACAGGGACCCCCGAGACCACCCCGTTTCCACTCTCAGGGACGGGGGTATCAGGGGCGGCAGAGATCTGGGGGATCTCGTCAGTTCCAGCAGCAGCAGCAGCAGCGTCGACCACCTCGACAGCAGCAGTCTTCGCAGCAGCAGCAGTCTTCGCAGCAGCAGCAGACTTCGCGGCAGCCGCGCCCCGACCGTTGTATCATCTGTGGAGGACCGCACTCACCAGCCCAGTGCCCGCAGGGTCGGGACCGCTGCTTCCGTTGCGGGCAGACCGGTCACTTCGCGAGGGCGTGCCCCAGGGCAGGTTACCCAGCTCCTTCATCAGCTTCTGCATCCTTCGTTCCTCGTCAGTCAGCAGGACCTTCGGCGACCTCCGGTAGGCCAGATTTTGCTCCATCGTCCTCGCGACAGCCAGAGCGACATCCCCCGGCGCCGAGCGGTCGAGTCTATGCCGCTCAGGTAGAGGATGCTACAGCAGCAGAGCATGTCGTCGCAGATATTATTTTGATTTCTGCAGTTCGTACTCGTACTCTCTTTGATACCGGTGCATCGCATTCTTTTATCAGTAGAGCATTTGCATCCCTTCATGGTATAGAGGTAGTTTCTTTATCGCATGCATTAGAGGTTCAGATACCAGATCATGTCTTGCATGTCGAGGAGTATTGTAGGGATTGCCCTGTGCAGTTGGGATCCTGGATTTTGCCGGCAGACTTGCTTGTCTTGCGGCAGCTCCAGGATTTCGACGTCGTGCTAGGTATGGATTGGTTGTCGAGGTACTATGCTGTTATAGACTGCAGAGAGAGGACGGTGACCCTCCGCGAGCCTGGACAGGAGGAGTTCGTCTTCAGAGGCTGCCAGAGCACCTTCTTTGCGATGACTGTTTCTTCGGCGAGGGCTAGGCGGATGATTAGTAGGGGCTGCACCGCTTTCTTAGCGACGATTGTGGAGGTGCCTACGGCGGCACTGGGACTCGAGGATATTCCTGTTGTCCGCGAGTTCCCAGATGTGTTTCCCCCTGAGTTGACGACGATGCCGCCGGAGAGGGAGGTGGAGTTTGTGATTGATGTGGTACCGGGAACCGCACCAATCTCGAAGGCGCCTTATAGGATGGCGCCTGCCGAGCTGAGGGAGTTGAAGGCCCAGCTTCAGGATCTTATGGATAGGGGCTTTGTCAGGCCTAGTGTTTCTCCGTGGGGAGCGCCAGTTTTATTTGTGAAGAAGAAGGATGGGTCGCTTCGTTTGTGTGTGGATTATCGGGAGTTGAATAAAGTGACCATCCGGAACAAGTACCCTCTTCCACGGATAGATGATTTATTTGATCAGTTGCAGGGAGCCACAGTGTTTTCGAAGATTGATCTTCAGTCAGGTTACCACCAGTTGAGGGTGAGGGCCGAGGACATCCCTAAGACGGCTTTTCGATCCCGGTATGGGCATTATGAGTTTACGGTTATGCCGTTTGGTTTGACTAATGCCCCAGCTGCATTCATGGATTTGATGAACCGGGTATTTCAGCCGTACTTAGACTTGTTTGTGGTTGTGTTCATTGATGACATCTTGATTTACTCCCGGAGCGATGTGGATCATGAGGAGCACTTGAGGATAGTGCTGCAGCTTCTACGTGAGAAGAAGCTGTATGCCAAGCTTAAGAAGTGCGAGTTTTGGCTTCGGGAGGTTGCATTCTTGGGCCACTTGGTATCAGCCGCAGGAGTAGCAGTTGACCCGACGAAGATTGATACAGTTCGGGATTGGCCGAGACCGACGACGGTGACGGAAGTCCGGAGCTTTCTGGGCTTGGCAGGCTACTACCGTCGGTTTGTAGAGGGCTTTGCGAAGCTCTCTGCTCCCCTGACCTGTTTGACTAGGAAGGGGATGAGGTTCATTTGGACTGAGCAGTGTCAGCGAAGTTTTGAGGAACTGAAGAGGAGACTGATTTCAGCACCAGTTCTTACACTGCCAGTGATGGGTGATGGCTACGTGATTTACAGTGACGCCTCGCACAGCGGTTTGGGTTGTGTCTTGATGCAGCATGGGAGGGTAATTGCTTATGCTTCACGGCAACTAAAGGATTATGAGAAGAATTACCCTACTCATGATTTAGAGCTGGCAGCTGTGGTGTTCGCATTGAAGCTGTGGCGGCATTACCTCTACGGTGAGCATTGTGAGATCTACACTGATCATAAGAGCTTAAAGTATCTGTTTACTCAAAAGGAGCTGAACCTGAGGCAACGCCGGTGGTTGGAGTTACTGAAGGATTACGATGTGAGTATCCTCTATCATCCCGGCAAGGCCAATGTGGTAGCAGATGCTTTGAGTCGGAGGTCAGTGCAGAGCTTGAGCATGTTGGTCACGCAGCAGGCCCCGTTGATTGAGCAGTTGAGGCGACTCCAGATTGAGGTTGTATCCCCTGGGGTCTCTGCTAGACTGATGTCTATGGTCTTGCAGCCCACTCTGTTGGACAGGATTAGGGAGACGCAGAGTGAGGACCCCCACTTGGAGAGGATTAGGTCACAGATTCAGGCAGATCTTATAGGGGATTTTACAGTGGATAGCTCGGGAGTACTGCGGTACAGGGACCAAGTGTGTGTGCCTTCAGATTCAGAGATCAGAGACCAGATTTTGGGTGAGGCTCATTATACACCTTATACCATTCATCCTGGTGGTACTAAGATGTATAAGGACCTCAAGGCACATTTTTGGTGGTCCGGAATGAAGCGGGACGTTGGAAGATTCGTGGCTCACTGTTTAACTTGCCAGCAAGTGAAAGCAGAGCACCGGGTTCCTGCTGGCAAGTTGCAAAGTCTTCCAATTCCCGAGTGGAAATGGGACCACATCACCATGGACTTTGTTACAGGGCTGCCGAGAGCACAGAGTGGAGCCGACGCGATTTGGGTTATTGTTGATAGACTCACCAAGTCTGCGCATTTCTTGCCTGTTCAGATGACTTGGTCATTGGAGCGTCTGGCACAGTTGTATTTGGACGAGATAGTGAGGCTACACGGGATACCTGCGTCGATTGTTTCAGATCGGGATCCGAGGTTTGTGTCACGATTCTGGGGGAGTTTACAGTCAGCTTTGGGGACCCAGCTCAGATTCAGCACTGCATTCCACCCACAGACTGATGGCCAGTCTGAGCGCACTATACAGACCCTTGAGGATATGCTGAGAGCGTGCGTTATGGATTTTGGAGGGGGGGTGGTACCGACACTTATCTTTGGTTGAGTTTGCGTACAACAACAGCTATCAGGCGAGCATCCAGATGGCTCCGTTTGAGGCGTTGTATGGACGCAAGTGTCGGTCACCCTTGTATTGGAGTTGACGTGGGTGAGAGGAAGACTTTGGGACCAGATCTTCTTTGGAGGCTGAGGAGAAGGTCATAGTTGTTCGTCGACACCTTGAGGTAGCCCAGAGTCGTTCAGAGGAGTTATGCAGATACTCGACGGCGAGACCTGGAGTTTCAGATTGGTGACCATGTATTCTTAAAGGTCTCGCCTTCGAAAGGGGTCCGGAGATTTGGAGTGCGTGGAAGCTTAGTCCCCGTTTTGTTGGACCCTTTGAGGTACTTGAGAGGGTAGGCCCTGTGGCTTATAGAGTTGCTCTTCCTCCACGTTTGGCCGGTGTACACGATTGTTTTTCATGTCTCAGTCCTGAGGAGATATGTCTTTGATCCGTCGCATGTGGTTGACTTCACTCCCTTGGAGATCGGTGAGGACCTGGTTTACGAGGAGCGGCCGTTGCGGATTCTTGCTCGTGAGGGTGAGGGAATTGCGCAACCGGACCATTCCGTATGTGAAGATCTTATGGAGCAATCACGATGAGCGAGAGGCTACTTGGGAGCTAGAGACAGAGATGAGATCTGCATACCCTTTCCTGTTTCGAGACTACTGGTTGAGGTACGCCTGTTCTACCTTACCTTCGTTTCGAGGACGAAACTTCCTTTTAGTGTGGGAGGATGTAGTGGCCCAAATTCCCATGCAAGCGTTCTTCCGATGAATCCACTGTTAGAACACCTAGCGTTGGTGTATCTGGCCCATGGTGCGTCAATGGGATGCCACAGATGGACCCTGTGTGTTATTAATAGCTGTGTAGGCCTTCGGCTGAGGTTTGCCGAAATTTCGGAAAAGAATTAGGCCCAACAGAGGTCGGAAATGGATTCAGCACGAAAAAACGCTGTGAAAACGGCTATTTGCTTGTTTATTTCTGAGTCCGGATGCCCAAAAACGGACTCCCGGAAGTTTTTCAAGTGGAAATTTGTGTGGTGCATGGGAGTGGCCGTAGACCGCCGGGATGCCACGTTGCGGCCTGTCATGGCCGGTGCAGGATGCAGCGGTCCACAGAGCTGCGCGGCGGGTGTGCACAGACCCGGCGCATAGGACACGTGGCACCGCCTGATTGGCGGGCAGCAAGGCGCGCGGTCTACCGGGTGAGTCGCGGCGGTGCTGGACCAATGCGGAGGGCCACGTGGCAGCCTCCGGTTGGTCGGATGCTGCGGCCGCGGTCCACAGAATTCCAGGTTGAATGCGTGGACGGGTGAGGGGACACGTGTCGCCCTCTGGTTCGCGGGGCGCACCGTGCGCGGTGGCACGGAGACGTCTGGGTCGGTGCACTCGGGGCGCGTGCCCCGTCGGGGCCTGCCGCCGCGCGCCGCGCGGCCGCCGACCGGTCAGCGGTGTCAACGGGGAGGACACGTGTCGCCCGCTGATTGGCGGGCGGCAACCGCCTCACTGTGCGGGGGGGCGGCCACTGGCAGCCAGTGGGTGGGGGCCGAACAGCTGTTTTGCTGTTCGGCGGGCACACGTGGCTCGGGCTCCTGGTGGAATTCGGGCGTGAGTACAGTGTCGGGCCGGCCCAAACACTGTAGCGCACGGAATGTTCCGGGCGACCGGAACACAGTTGGGACCACACAAAGGCCCAATGGACTTGTTTTTTGGCTTTTGTCCGGGTTTGAGCCTATACGAGGCCTCTTGGGGACTCGGCCTTGGGAGACTTTTTTCCGAGGTTTCTCCACATTGTGTTCTTCACCAAAGTTGGTTCTCTCCCTCGTGTGATCTTTGGCGGAAGCTC
>CM055073.1:3081439-3542480 GCA_029204045.2 Tillandsia leiboldiana
AGAGAGGCTACTTGGGAGCCTAAAGACAGAGATGAGATCTGCATACCCTTTCTGTTCGAGACTACTGGTGAGGTACGCCTGTTCTACCTTACTTCGTTTCGAGGACGAAACTTCTTTTAGTTGGGGGAGGATGTAGTGGCCCAAATTCCCATGCAGCGTTCTTCCGATGAATCCACTGTGTTAGAACACCTAGCGTTGGTGTATCTGGCCCATGGTGCGTCAATGGGATGCCACAGATGGACCCTGTGTGTTATTAATAGCTGTGTAGGCCTTCGGCTGAGTTTGCCGAAATTTCGGAAAAGAATTAGGCCCAACAGAGGTCGGAAATGGATTCAGCACGAAAAAACGCTTGAAAACGGCTATTTGCTTGTTTATTTCTGAGTCCGGATGCCCAAAAACGGACTCCCGGAAGTTTTCAGTGGAAATTGGTGCATGGGAGGGGCCGTAGACCGCCGGGATGCCACGTGGCGGCCTGTCATTGGCCGGTTCAGGATGCGCGGTCCACAGAGCTGCGCGGCGGGGTGCACAGACCCGGCGCATGGACACGTGGCACCGCCTGATTGCGGGCGCAAGGCGCGCGGTATACCGGGTGAGCGCGGCGGTGCATGGACCAATGCGGGGCCACGTGAGCAGCCTCCGGTTGGTCGGTGCATGCGGCGGCGCGTCCACAGAATTCCAGTTGAATGCGTGGACCGGGTGTAGGGGACACGTGTCGCCCTCTGGTTCGCGGGCGCACCGTGCGCGGTGCACGGAGTCGGGGTCGGTGCCTCGGGGCGCGTGCCCCAGTCGGGGCCATGCCGCAGCGCCCAGCGCGGCCGCCGACCGGTCAGCGGGTCAACCGGGGAGGACACGTGTCGCCCGCTGATTGGCGGGCGCCAACCGCCTCACTGTGCGGGGGCGGGCCACGTGGCAGCCAGTGGGTGGGCCGAACAGCTGTTTGCTGTTCGGCGGGCCACGTGGCGGCTCCTGGTGGATTCGGGCGTGAACAGTGTTGGGCCGGCCCAACACTGTAGCCGCCCGAATGTTCCGGGCGCCCGAAAGTTGGGCCCAAAAGCCCAATGACTTGTTTTTTGGCTTTTTCCGGGTGAGGCCTATAAATAGGCCTCTTGGGACTCGCCTTGGAGCCTTTTCCCGAGGGTTTCTCCACTTGTGTTCTTCACCAAAGTTGTTTCTCTCCCTCTTGTGCATCTTTTGGCGGAAGCTCAGGATTTTTGGAGGCCGCGACGACGGCGACTTCTGCATCGGGGTGCGGAGCGACGATCTACTGTTGGAGGCCCATTTCCGTCGCAGTTTAGTCCGGGAGGTCTACCGGGCTACCCCGACATTATTTTTGGACGATTTCTGCGGTGACGGTTTCGTAAGAGGTAATCTACATTTTTCGTGTTGGACACTTTTTCTGGATCCGAGCTTTTCTTGGGGTTCTGGGTACATTTTTAACCCCCTTTGCGACTGTTGGTTGATTTGGACAGCACCTACTTGTCGGATTTTTATCTCCTCATCCGGACATCGGAATTCGACGTTTCAGGACTCTATCGACATCTACTCTTCGCGAGGATCGCCGTCATATTTTTATTGGAATTTTTGGAGGAAGTTTTTCAGGTGAAAATTTCGTGTTAATGGGACTGTTCACCACAGATTTTGGGAATGTGGAATTTGTGTGAATTAAAGTGTAATTTTGGTGTATGTTTGTACCCAGGAGTTTGTGAGCACTTCTACCGTGTTGTTGGCTTGGTGGGATTTGTGATTTGACAGTTGTGGGCTTTCTCAGCTGTGCGATTTTGGACAGTTAGCACTTCCAGGTGGGTGACCTTGCTTCCAAGAACTCTGGACTGTGTACTAATTCTATGTGTGTTGGATCATGCATGTTAGAAATTGGAGTATTAGCATGTGTAAAACTGTATGTTGTATCTTGTATATCAGTTGTTGAATCTTTTGATTCCTGCACTATGTTAAGTAATGAAATCTTGGAATTTGACCTAGCACCCCTGTCATATGTATCATGTTCAGCCAGTCTGTAGAAAAACTCCAACTTGGGCTAGGTTTTTATTGCTCTAGACATTCCACATCACGATACTTCATTTCACTGTGGACTTAGCTTTTCCTCGCCCGAGTTGTGGGCCGAGAGGTCGGTTGGTTGTGGGATGCATTTGCACTCGTGTCTGGGGACCGAGTGGAGTTGATAGCAGTCTATAGATTTGATTTCTTTGGGAGAGTGATAGTGATGGTAGATCTGGGTTCTTGGAAACTGTCAGAGAGACAGTGGGTTTCAGCTGCGTAGATTCCAGCTAGTGTGCGAGTCAGTGATTTGTTTGGTAGTCGATCTTATTGATCGAGGATTGGATCATAGCCTGCATGAGCCACATTTGAGCTTTACAGTGATACTATACAGTGATACTTATGGGTTACTTTGACTCGAGCGGGTCGCTCCCCTCGAGGGCCACTCCGGAGTAGGCGAGACCGGGTTGTGTACCGGTGTGAGTTTGAGATGTTCTTTAGCGACTTGTTGTTGCAGTGGTCCCTCTGGCTGTGCTTTTGTTGGCAGCCACGGACGCCCTACGTAAGTCCGCTCCTCCGGGACGTAACGGCAGTAGGTTGGCGCAGGTTTGACTGGACCCGATGTGGCAGTCAGTTTTGATTGGGTGATCAGGGAGGAGAGTTAGTTGTGGCATTATGTTCTTTCTGTTCCACTGTTGAGCATCTAGATTGAGGCATAGTAGCTGTAGAGTTACCTTTCCCAGCTTTCCTTATAGCACTGCATATGTTACCTTTGCCTCTGGTAGACTTAGTGGGCAGACCGTCGGGCTTGTTGGCGGCACCCACTGAGAACTACTGTGGGATGTAGTTCTCACACCCGTCGTGGTGTTTTCTCCCCAGGGACTTCTGCTCCAGTTCCTGCAGCTCCTGTTGCTGATCCAGCTCCTTCTGACCGAGGTAAGGGCGTCGCGAGATAGATCCCCTCCTGTCGTCTTCTGTGTGTGAGTAGATGTACCCCAGTTCCATTTTGGTGTGTGTTATGTCGAGTGACTTTTGTAGTGAGGTTTTGAGTTGTACCTTCCTTTCCTGCTTTTATGAGAGACTCCTGTATTCTGGTGAGGATGATCTGTATATTTAAAAGTTGTAGTTTTATTTTATGTATTTTCTTTCCAGCTTTTCTCTTTCAGCTCTGATATCTGCTAGTGTAGATGTTTCCTTGCAGGTTAGTCGCTACGCCTATACGGGGCTTCCCGTATGGGCGGCGGATCTGTTGGCGAGCCGGGGCGCAGTATCGCCCCGGGGCGTGACAATATCTCCTCAAAAAGAGATGGAGTGGAGAGAAGATCTGCGTACTATATATATGCTTGGAAGGGAGTGAGACGGTAGACCACCTTTTCATGATCTGTACTTTTACTAAGGATCTGTTACACGACCTTCTTCCGAATAAATCGTTTCTTTCTAATTGCTCGTCCCTTGTTTTGTGGGAAGAATGTAGACTCAAAGTTGAAAAGGAATAGAAAAATATTCGATCTAAAGAAACAGAATTTGAACTATTTAGAGATGGAGATACGTTCTTTTAGAAACGTTTTGAGTTCCCTTTGCACCATTTTTTTATTTATTTATTTTTCGAGACTTAGCTGTCTCAGATTGTAGTTAAGTTCATCTTTTTTTTTGAATAAAACGATAACATGCTATAGATATAATCTCAATAAATATATAGATATAATCATAAGTTATTTTTGTAACATGAACTTGGCTACTCTTGGAATGCATCTTTTTATTCAAGCTGTACTTTATTTATCTACTGAATATAATGATCACACAGGATATATATACTGTTTATTAAATCTTGGTAAAATATGTACCTATAAAGCAAGTAATTATTAATTAGTGATTCTTAGTTGTTTTAGTTGTACTTGCACTTATCCATGAAACTATGAGGAACAATTTCTTCTGACTAGATGTAGGAGCATCAGGCTCAGAATGTTGATAAATGAATCTTTTTTATAGAATAACAAATTACAATTTGGTTGGTAATATGTCATTGTTGCAGCATGAAAAATTAAAGGTGGGTATCACACTATGCAGTGATGCTGATCAGTAGATCACAAGTTAATTTTATGGTTATGTAATTAGCTAGCTAGCTAGTTGGGACTAATTAAGTTCGCAAACTCATTCTCAGTTACTACATTCATGATGATTGATTGATCTATAAACAACAATATATAATAAAAAAAATTAACTATAAATTTAAAACAGCAGTAAATTAAGGAGATAGAAAGCCCTGATCTAGTTTTTATCGCCAAATAAACTTTGTAGATGTGTAAAGAAATTAATGGAGGCAAGCCCAGATCTTGTATTCTTATTTGTTAATTGATTAGTATTCATTTCCAATCTTCATCTTTAACCGTTCATTTAGAAGGCATGCACGTACGCGCGTCTCTTGCATGTAATGTTTTTGTAAGCAAATATTAATTGCATGCACCAATAATATATTATCAACTTAACGTAATTAATTTTGGCAATAACAAATCAATAGAAATTATAAAGCTACGTTTATATATACTATCTATATTATCGGAGCTTTGATACTATATAGTTTTATTTTCGTTTTAGAGTGTTCAAATTAACGATTCATATAGTTAAATATGATTTAGAATATATGAAAATTTTTTTCTCGACTTCGTATATATACTTAGTAAGTAAATCCATCATCTCAAAATGAACGATGAAAACTGAATAATTTATAAAATTTGATAATAAATTTTTTTGAATTCAAGATAAAAAATGCTGACTTTAATCTAAATTGTATGTTTAAAATAATTTTTATCAAATTTTGAATAAATTTATTTTTATCTAGCTACACGTTTAAAATTTAAGTTATTTATATATTTTAATAAAATTATATGAAATAGTTAGAGTGCGACAGAGTGACTCAGATCAAATAAATTAAACAATTAAATAATAAAATAAAAATTTAGAAACGTTAATTAGTGAATTAAAATTGTCTATTGCTAAGATAAGTTTCGTATATCTTTATCAAAAAAAAAATTATGGAGGACTCCACATCAAAAGGTTCAATACTTGGGAGGTCTCTATGCAAATATACTCTCAACACAAACAATTTTTCGTTGGGGTGAATAAAAAATACTAAAGTGGAGCGATCTTCATCCGAAAGGATGTATATTTTAAAATGAGTGTATATTTTACAGTCCACTCATTATAAAGTGGAGCGATCTGTTACATGATGTGAATCATGTGATTAGTAAAATTATTTTCATCTTAAGATGAATAGGACACAAGATATACATCCTTTCGGGTGAACATCTAACACGGCTTATATGAGACTAGTAAAAAAAATTCTATCACAGTATATATAGAGTGTAATATGTACATTTATTTTGATGTATAAATCTAGCATTGCTTGGTGAATAAAAAAATTTATTTGTATACCATAAAAGGGATATATATATTTTATATTTAATTTATTTTAAAATGGAGCGATCTTCCTTTTTTTCTTTTTATTTCTTTTGAGAGAAAGGTAGCATACTGCTTTGTTCATTTTTTTTAAGAAATAAATTTAGATGAAAATATGAAGCAACTAGATTTCGAACTCAAAATCTCGGTTACCAATCATCTAATCTTTTGCCACTTGCGCTAGAGACGGTGGGTAGTATAAAGTGATCTTCACTAGTCGTACAGCATGATGATACAACCATTAAAAAAATTTATATTACATTGGGACGTAAAAATATCATTTTTTTGGAATTCATACATAATAGTGGCAATTACATTACATTGGGACGTAAAAATATCATTTTTTTGGAATTCATACATAATAGTGGCAATTGGATAATTTCAGAGGTATTGCAATTTGATAATTTCATAAAAAAAAAAATACTTTTTGTACCTTTCAAATGGATTGTATATCATATATTAAAATAAAATAAATTTTATTAGTCATTTCAAAATAACTAATGGATTACATCTCATACTTGAATAGATGTAGAGATTTCAACGGATCAGATTCAAAGCGAAATTTTAAAAACTTGAACCCGAACTCGCGGACTACCTAACTCGAAATCCGAATCCGACGGATTTAAAAAATTCATATCCTAATCCGAATCTGACCAAAAATTTAAAATTCGAACCCGAACTCGAAATAATTATTTCTCCCTTTCCCTTTATAATATTTCAAAACATATTAAAATAAATCTAAATTTTTAAAATATAAATTTAAATATAATATTAAATATATATATATATATATATATATATATATATATATATATATATATATATATATATATATATATATATATATATATATATATATAAAATATAAAATCAATTCGGATTCGGATCGGGTATAGTCAAAATTTATATTCGAATTCAAATATATCGAGTTTTTGTTTTTTATATAAGTATTCGAATCTATATTTATTTAATATTAAATAAATTTATTTTATTTAAATTCAAATTAAAATTTTTGAATATTCATAGTGATTAGCATTCCTAAATTATTGGGATGTACACTGTGCATCCAAAAATGAATGTGCGGTAGTACAGAGAAATACTGCAGCAGCATTCTCGAGGAAGAGGAGGGAAGCTCGGAATCGGATGCCACGACTCAATTAAGGACACGTGGCGTGCGACGAAAGAGTGGGCGTGTGTTGGAGGTGGTGAATGGGATCTCGCGCTGGCGCGCATTAGATTCCAATGAAATATTCGGCGGACAAAGCTCGCCGGTTTACATATACCAACTATCATATCATGCATGTCACCTCTCTCTTTCTCTCTCTCTAACTTTTTTTTTTTTTTTTTTTTTTTTTTTTTTTTTTTTTTTATTATTATTATTATTATTATTTGTGATTAGTAGCCTTTGCCTAGTTCACCCATGGTCCATCCAAATAGTTGAACCACTTTTTTTTCGAAAAAACCAGGTTAGCATACTTTTTTAATAGTAAAATGCCAAGTATATATTTTTTGTGGGATGTACATTTTATATTCTCATTCATCTAATGAGTTGGGGTATGATAAAAAATTATTTCAAATGATTTTTAAAGTCACCCTCCTATTAGATGGGTGAGGTGTATGATATACACCCCTTTCGAAGTGTACATATAGTATTTTTTTTTAATATTATATACAATATATTTTTTAACCGAAGAGAAATCGGAGTTGAATGCATCTTTTTGCAGGTGATTTTAGATAGAGATGTTTGCAACTTGCAGTTTTTTTTACTACTACACTTTATCGTTTGTTTGGAAGCTCCGCAATTTCGACAGAGAAAGAAGTATATATATATATATATTTTTTTTTGAGAGAAAAATAGTAAGCTGCTTACTTTATTTATTTTAAAATAAATTTAGCTGAAAATATGAATCAACTAGGCTTCGAATTCGGGACCTCGGATATCAACCGTCTAATTCTTTGTCACTTACTTTAGAGACAGTTGATGCATCCTACAGAGTTAGACTCATTTTATATGAGATTGTGATGAGTTTAATTTGAGACGAATATACAGTTTACGACCTTGCCTCCTACTTGAATGATATTGAGGTTCGTATATAATGAAGTTTTCACTGGTTTGTGAGGAGGTCGGAGCCATTACAAAACAAACATATATCGATCCCTTTATCCTTCTCCAGATTGTTCAGATCTTATTGATTGATTGTTTAAGCTAATTTAGTGGTTACATAAGTTTGTTCCAATTGTACTTAGGAAAATGATCAACTTAATCAAAATCTAACTCTATTAGTCAACATAGTGCAATTTTAGAAAAAATTAAAAAACCTAGGGTTCTAATGAGCCTTTATCGATCTCACCATCTAATAAGAATTTAGATTTAAATGGGAGTTTCAGATTCGATCTAAAATACTTATAAAAAAATTAATTTGTAATCTTTTATTCCAAATGAATTTAGATTCAAATTCACCGTAAAGAAAATGAGGTTTTCTTTTTGTCAACATAGTTACAGGAAAACAATGAAAATGAAGTACTCATTTGGAAAACAATCTAGGTCCAATCAGAAAAAATATTGATTCGACTAAGGGCACGTGCCGCGCAAGTCACTTATCCTTTCATAATAATATATATATATGTATGTAGTCGAGAGGAAATGGTAAGAAATCGACAAAATGCGTGTCATTTTGGTTAGTCCGATTGAGAGAATCGACCAGAGTCTAACTTGAATTGTTCAAACAAACGTTAGCTAGCTCAGCGATTGTCTTCAGTTTGGTCATATCGAACCAACGACGGAAATGCTTTGGAAACTTCCAAATGTCGTCTTTATGGTTTGCTAATGCGACTTATACTGTATATATCAATTTCTATTTTTTATTTTGGGTAATTCTAAATTTTGGATTGTGAGTTTTTTCTTATTATAATTTTTTGGTTCAATCTTTGGGAAATCGAGGCCAAAGTCCAATCATGGGTATTTGGGAATCAGGCATTTGGACTTTGATGGGACCATTAGATATCTAAGATGCTTCTTCTAATGGGGTCCATTAGGTCTCTAAGGTGATAACAAACAAAATGCATCAACTATATATTTAGGTTGAAAGCCATAATACTAATACCTCAAGTAGTGAGGTCCAGATACCTACTACAGGCCAATTAAGCAACAAAGAAGAAATGTAAAGAACGAGAATTGTTAAAACTAGCATATTGAAAGATTAATCGGCCGAAATAACTATGAACGACAACTATAATATTATAAGTTTCTTCCTCTTGATCGATCCAATATGTAATCTTTATTAGCAGACTTGTTTTCAGCGGTTTAATTAGTTTTTCTGATCAAGCTAGAGGTTATCAAAGAATCATGCATAGTGCTGAATAGGGAGCCGCCGAATACACCAGCTACACCTAACATATGAATTGATGCAGTTCGAATGCTGTGCTCTACCTGAAATACAATTATAAAGTTGAAAGTTGTAGAATATACAGATGCAATTTGCTTCTTTATTATGTCTTTCTTAGATCAAATCTAGTGCCTAAATCCTTATTCTAGGGCTTTTTATAAAGAGTTGTTTTAAGATAAAAGAGCTTCTCAAAAAAAAAAGTCTAATTATCTCGATTTTCTCGGACTTAGTTGGTAAACATGAAATTTTGGGCCCTAAAACCTGGAGTCAAATCAGACTTTGACTTTTAAAAAAAATTAATAAGAGCAATGCTATCATAGGGGTGTATGATATACAATCATACACCCCATCTATTTGAAGGTGAGGTAAATTTTATTTGTTACTTCGAAGTGATTAGTAAAATACATCTCACTCTTAGATGGATGAGGTGTATATCATATACTCCTTAACATTGCTCATAAAGAGAGTTGATTCGCTTGAAAAATGCAATTGCATCGCTATTTCTTAATTCCTGCTATACAAATAACTAGGGTTGGTATACTTTTTTATACGCAGAGCCTTTCGTATTTATAAATTATTTTTAATGTTAGGACTTTCAAATTAACGATGACTCCATTAAACTCAATTTAGAGTATTTGAAATAACTAAAAAATAAATTTTGTAATTTTTTGATATCATTTGCCTAATGATCGAAATGGCTCAAATTCAATGATTAAAAATAAAAATCTCACAAAATAAAATTATATGATACTAAAATTTTAAATCAAAAATATTGATCTTATTTTATATAATATACAAAAAATTCTATTAAAATTTTACGTAATTTGAATATTTCGACACCGTTAAACTTGCCAACGGCACACAACGACTATTAAAATTATTAATTTTGAGCCCCTTCGATCACTAAACAAACAATATCGAAAAATCATGAAATTTATATTCTACTTATTTTAAATATTCTAGATTGAGTCTGATGAAGCCGATTGTTGATTCAAAAGTCTTAACATCAAAAATAACTTATAAGCACAAAAGGTTCCGTGCTTACTTATGAGCGATCATACATTTCTGATTTATTAGTGTCACCTGGATTTGCTATGAAAATGGTGCATGTTGTACACAACACACCTTTAATCTCGAAGCAATCGATCCCATAAACTCGTAATTTCTTCTACTTGAATTTGTCCAACAAAAGTTCATGAAAAATTTGGTGAGCCTGGTAGTGAAAGCAATCCCTTATTTTTTTTGAGGGAAAGGCAGCATGTTGCCGCTTCATTCATAACGGGAGTGAACTTAGCAGTTGGGCAACCGATAATTGCAGAAGAGCAATTGGGCCCAAAAAAAAAAAAAAAAAAAAAAAAAAAAGGGCTACACCTAGGGACAGTATTTAAGCCAGTTAGAGCGGCAAGAACGGGCTAATGTAAGAATGGCACCGATTGTTCGTTTCTGATTGTCAAAACATCTCCTGTTTCTTTCTAACCAGACGTTCCACCAGATTGCGGCGATAGTTGTTAGCATCCGTTTCCCTAGGGCTCCTTTTTTTTGTCCAGTCATGTTCCAAAGGTTAGCTAGGGAGGTGGAAGTCTGGATCTCCAATTTGTTTGGGACCAAGGCCTCGAGTAGTGATTTCGTGAAGGGGCACGAGACAAGGAGGTAGTCGGCCGTTTCGTCTGAATCAAGACAGATAACAGTTAGTCGGTCCAGTCCAGCTCCTTTTCAGACGGGTGTCTCTCGTCAAAATTCGCCTTCTTAGGGCCAGCCAGATGAAGATCTTTATTTTGAGTGGTGCCTGGATTTTCCAAAGTGCTCTGAATCTAGTTTCCGCCACCCTACTTTCTTGAAGGAAGTTGTAGAGCGACTTGACTGTGTAGTTTTGCGAGTTTGACCACCGCCAAAGAACTTGGTCTTTGGTGTTGGTAGGGATCGTAGACGGGATAGTCTCCTTCAGGTTCATGATTAGATTGTCAATCTCTGGAGAGATGGTCGAAAGGCCCTCCAGAATTATATCCCAGTTCCACCCTTGTGGTCCCAAGCAGTTACTTACACGTAGATTCTTGTCGTGTATCAGCTCAAATAATCTTGGGAATTGGGTCGATATCGGATATTCACCTGACCAAATGCTTGACCAGAAGGTTGTCCTCTCTCCATTTCCTATCGAGAACGAAATACTGCGTCTGAAGAGTTCCCGCGTACTCAGGACGCTCTTCCACCATTGTGAGTTGGGTCTGAAGGATGTACCTTCGAGTAGCGGTCTTCTTCGTCTGTAGTACATACCGTTAAGGAGGTGTCCCCACGGCTTTTCTTCTATAGAGAGGTAACGCCACCACCATTTTGCCAGCAGGGCAGTGTTCATGTTTTCCAGGTTCAAGATTCCTAGCCCTCCGTCTCTTTTGCTCCTGCAGACCGTTTTCCAATTGACCAGGCAAACGCCCCCTGTACCGTCGATTGTCCTAAAGCAATCCCTTATTAAGGAGCACATTTGGAGACAATTCTGTGCATCACTCTTACTTTAATTTATTACATTGGAGAGTCGATTCAGTTCTCCACCTTTTAAGCAAATAGTATGGCTATGTATATATATATATAGTAGAGCTTATATACTCTCAAAAGTATAAGCACAAATGTGCTTGTGAATTTTTTACCATTGGATTTGCATTGGGATTTATGTTTTTATAAAGTCAACTAAAAAAAGAGAAAGAAAAAATAAATAGCACAAATCCCAATACAAATCCAATGGTAAAAACTCTACAAGCATATTTGTGCTTGTACTTTTGAGAGTATATAAGCTCTACTCATATATATATATATATATATATATATATATATATATATATATATATATATATATATATATATATATATATATATATATATATATATATAGAGGTTACTATACTATGAATAACACTAAATTATTTGTATTGGAATTTATGTTTTTCTAAAGTCAACTAAAAAGAGACAAAGAAAAAATAAATAGCACAAATCCCAATACAAATCCAATGGTAAAAAATTCACAAATACATTTGTGCTTGTACTTTTGAGAGTATATAAGCTCTATTCATATATATATATATATATATATATATATATATATATATATATATATATATATATATATATATATATATATATATATATATATATATATATATATATATATATATATATATATATATATATATATATATATATATATATATATATATATTACTATACTATGAATAACACTAAATTATTTGTGCTATTAATTTTTTGACCATTGAATTAAGATATGTGCGGTTAGAATGATAATAATTTTTAAAGCTTAATAAGTGATTAATAGAATAGCATATAAGGGGTGAAAATAGTCATAGTGATAAATCTAACGGTAGAAAATTTGATAGTATCGACTATTATACTATTTAGATTAAACGGTCCGATTTTGAGCTTTTTCAAGTCTCATGTTTTTTGTGATCGTGCGTGGAACTGCAGACAACTGTTGTATACAAATAGCTAGATAGAATGTTATAGAAGTGGTTCCAACTATGTAGCCAAATAAATACCTACAAATAGAGACTTTTTTTTTTTTTTGTTTTGAAATTATGTTTTGGAAAATGAAAACTAAAATTTGAAAACTTCTCTTTCAGCAAAGAAAACAAACAAAATAAGTATGAACTGAAGATTACTTTTTGTTTTATGCCCCTTAATTAATCTTCTTTTACACATAAACTTCTCTTCTCCCAAATGGATTTGTGGGGACAGGGGCCCATGTAAGTTGAACTTGAGTTGATAAATTTAAATTGGAAGAGTACCTAACATGCATGATTCCCTCTAGATCTCTTTTAATTCTTGTACTTTGTTGCAATGTTCTCTTTCATTAGAGAATGGGATGGCCCCTAACCATAGTACTTATCCAATACCAAATTGTTGGGTTGTTGGATTCAATAAAGAGCACCAAACTCAAAGCAAAAGTACAAAGAAAAAAATTTGGTATATGGTAGAGAAATGTGACCAAAACTGCTTCTGCTTTTCTTAGTTCCCAAGAGATACCAAAAAGTCCATAACTCCTAGACCATATTGTCCAACTAGTTGTAGCTCTTATTTGACTTTATTTTTCACTTTAAGTTGTAATTTTTTTTTTTTTTAATAAAGTACAAGAGAAAATCTCAAAACTTCTGTTGGGAATTTGAAATGACTTAGAGTCCAAAAAAAGATTATCAACACCTATAGTTTTTTAATTATTTATATATTTTTGAAAAAAAAAAAGATAATATGTACATGTTATTTGTTCTATTCATTAAGAAAATGAACATAAATATATAATGGAGGCAGATAGAGCCTTAGGAGCAGATAAAGAAAACCAAAAATATAGAAAAAAAAAAAAAGGAGGGAGAAAAAAAAAAGAAGAAAGCCAAAAGGATGTAGAAAAAGAGAGATGAAGATAACTACAAGATTTGACCGGTCCACGTCGAACTTAGTTTTTCTTTTTTTTATTTAGAAAAAAATAATATACTATCATTTTATTCAGATCTCAAATATATATATATATATATATATATATATATATTCTGAAAGCAACTAAGAATTTTTGTACTCTCAAAAAAAAAAAAAACTAAGAATTTTTGTAAGCGTGGATGAGATGTTGATGCTTGGTATTTGTGAACATAATATTATTGCAGAAGAAGATGTTGGCACTGATCTTACACACAAAAAAAAAAAAAAAAAAAAAAAAAAAAAAAAAAAAAAAAATTATCTTTCTTAAAAACAAAAATAAAAACAAAAATCTCTTGCTTCCAAGTGGTCAAACCAGCTGGTCAAATCTCCCAACCAAGAGCATAGAAAAGTCAACAGACCCCACTCTTGGTGGGGTCCAAAAAAACTTCCTGGTTAGGACAATTTTGCCACGTGTCACAATTGATTAATAAGAAAAAATTATAATAATAAGCAAAAGGAATGAATGAGCTTGTGTGCTTTTCCTATTTTATTTTTCTTTCTCGGTTTCACACGGCCAAATGTGTGATTACACGAACTCCAATTTCTAAATATTTTATTTTTGGGGGGGTTTCTTTTTTCCTTTTTCTTTTTTAATTCGTTACTTAGCATAGAGGATTTGGTGTTGAGAGATACATTTCTCAATCTGCAAGGAAAGCAATAAAGCAGTAATCTTTTTTTTAATTTAAAAAGTTTTATTTGCTATATGGTCCTCTTTTTTCTTTTTTCTCACTCACTTTTTTTTCTCTATATAAATGACTTAAACATGGGATGGTTACAATTTTAAGATTGAGCTTCTAGAGGGGTTTGAATCCAAATTCTAAGAAATGGGTCTTGTTTTTTGGAAGGTATAAGAGGGACTTAGTTATGTGATGAGAGAGGGGTTTTTGAAGGCCTATTCTCACTTAAAATATTCCTTTCTTAGCACCAAATTTAAGGGATCTTAAGAAGGTTTAATGAGCTTTAAATGTTATGTTTTTGGTGAGAATTTTTGAGGACATAGAAATTGGAGTTGGAGATACCTCAATGGTAAGACTATTTATTTATTTATTTATTTATTTTGTTTCATTTGTTGTTTTTAGCTGTTCTTGTTTTATATTAGAAAGAAGTTGTTGATTGATTAGGACACCCTTTAAACGGTTGAATATAAAATATATAAATATCACTCTCTAACAATTTAAGCTTTTGTAGTATATATAACACTTGAATCTGGTTTGAAAATTCGAACCCAAACCCGATTTAATGGTGATCGAGAACTAGTTCTGGTTTTGTAAATCTGGTGTGACATACTGTTTGTTCTATAGTTCAAAAAATGTGTTCAACAGTTCTATTTTAGTTAAAAAAGCTGCTCCTTTTATCAAAGTTTCTGCAGATTTTGGATGTTCCTTGAATTCTCATTCTTCCACAGTCATGCTTGATAATTAATTTTGTCATCAATAGCTGTTTCCTTCATACTTTTTTCCCCCAAAGTTTGTAATACATGCATATGTTTAACTGTATAAGCATTGCCAGCTTACCTCGAAAAACTTTTCCGACAGTTTACGGCATTAAAATGCTATTTCCTTAATCTTCTGGAATTGTTTCCGACAGTTTACGGCATTAAGGCCATTGGGAATGGAAGTTTTCTTGTAAGAATTAAGTATACTATGCATGGCAGAACACATACTGCAGATAATTAATAACAAGGCCTATCAGCCTAACTCTCCTTAGTCGTGCTTTCGAATCCAAGTTAGATATGTACTGCAAAGATCTCGGGTACTTGCACAAAACTAGAACAAATCCAAACTATTTCTTCTGATTTGCTGTAAAGATCATGGATACTTGTATATAAAACTGATCACTATATTCCAAGCGAGATCGTCTACTGAGAATAAGATGCAACTTTTCAATCTTGTTAAAATATAAGCTCCCCTTTTAAGGAGTTTCTCTGGTGACAGGTTGTTGAGATGGGAGTGAGGAAATTGAATCAACAAGTGGTGCTTTTTTGTTTGTTTCTAACTATCTTTGGCTGCGCTTTTAAAGAAGTTAGTGCTTACACTATGCATCTCAGGAAATTTTCTCATGCTCCACCAGGTGAGTACTAAATGCTTGGTTACAACTTTAACATTTTCGTTTTCTCTAGCCGCCGTTCGAGCATTAGAGTGATCGATCGAGTTACTCATTTGTTCTTTGAATTAATTGTTTGTACTCTTCAAGAATTTGTCGAGAGATAACATTAGTTTCAAGGATCACTTATTGCTTACAAGTAACACTTATTTCGTTTCTTGCGCCTTCATAGACCGGATATTGGAGCAAGTCGAAAATAGTTCGGCCTCGGGGAGTGCTCTATCTGCCAGAACAGAAAGAATTGATCCTTTGGATAATTTCCGGAAATACAAGGGAGGATATAACATTACAGACAAGCATTACTGGAGTGTATGCTCTCTCTCACTAAGTTCCTCCTCCAGCAGATCGAAACATTTTAAATAATTCCATATTTACGTCTCTATAAAGAACAAAAGACTGCCAGAATAGAAAATCAACATATCACGGAAAAAAAAAAGAAAAGAAAAAGAAAACTGATCCTATATTCATTTTCAATTTTCAGTCTACGATATTTACGGGCAAATATGGATACATTATTGCAGCGCTATGGCTTGTAGGCGGTGTAGGATTTTCTGGATTTCGACTTGTTGTGGCATTGCGCGTCACCGTTGACGAAAGAAGAGAAAGGAAGAGAGTATCTTGCTTTGCACAATGCGACTTTTGGCTCATTACCATGTCAATTTTCCTTACAATCTTAGTCATGTAAGTACTCAGTCGAAGTTTGGTAATAATAGTGAAGAGGAAATTAATAACTAAACGAACTTTTTTACCATGTAGAGTTGCATCTACAGTCGCACTTGTGGGTAGCTCTAGGTTTCATTCAAGGGCTGAATCAATTAAAAAGACCATCGGGAAAACTGCGGAAGAGGCATCAGAGACGATATATAACGCAACGGAAACTCTGACCACCATGCAAAATCTAACATGGCCTAATAGTGGTTCTGAAAGATCCTACAATTTGAATTCGACAGTAGGAAGTCTTAATGAGGAAGCTGCCAATATACAGAAGAAGGCCGAAAGAAGCATGCATCTGGTTAATAAGGGCATCCAAATATTGTAAGAAAAGAGCTAGCTACATGAGTATACTACTTCTTATGATATCAATAGCTTGTGAGCTACTTTTCGCGAAGTTTATCGAAAAAGGTTTTTGGTTGCAGGGAGGTGGTGACCGCTGTAACTGTCGCGCTAAACTTAATTGCTCTACTTGCCTTGATTGGTGAGTGGATTTTGGAATTGGCGTATCGGTCAGTTACCTCACATAAGCCAAAAGAATCTCTCTTCTTTTTATTGACATCTAAGTTTTAAATTGCAGCTATTAGGCCTCTAAGGCTACACCGGGCATTCTTCTCGTAAGTAAAGATCTTATAAATCTTAAATTTGCTTTTTTACAATCGCTAGCGAATCTAATTGCCAGTTACTATTTCAGACTTACTGTTGTTTGCTGGTTACTGACAGTCCTGTTCTGGGCATACTTGGGTCTGTATTTCTTCTTAGATAAGTAAGTAATCATCCTTGTCTATAAAGTAATATATATTCTTGTAAGTAGACATACTAATGTAAAAAACATCTACTTCCTGTCAGGTTTTCTGGTGATACTTGTGCTGCTCTTGATGAATATCGGTTAAATCCGCAGAACAGTACTCTGTCCTCCATCCTCCCATGCAGTGAGAAGCTTTCAGACCATACAATCCTACGTGATGCGGCAGCAGAAATACATGATATAATTGACCAGGTTCTGGCCTTAAATATCTCCAATCACTTTGTCAATGCATCCTTTTCTGAATAGAATACGCGCTTACACGGTGCACGTACCCTCCAGAAGCACATATGACACACAACAATCGCATTTAGTAACCCAGTGTTGACGACTGAAATATGTGCAGGTGAATGCGAACATATCACAAGCAAAATCCGCATTCCTTCCGGGTTTGCAATATGTATGCAATCCTTTCTCGGCGCCACCTGAATACCTTTATCAGCCGGAAAATTGTTCTTCCGACACGATCAAGATAGGCGACATCCCCCAGGTATTTATGTCATTTCCATCTCAGGGTAAAAGTGTGTTGATAATCCGCATACTCTCGATCTTTTTTTTGCTCAAGTAATATCTGCCTCTAATTTTCGCATGGTGTCCAGATACAAGTACTAGGATGAATATAAAATCGGCCATCACCGATTCTAACAGTAACTAAAACTTATCATTAACCTCCAACAATCCATCAACTCTTTCGCAGATTTTGAAGAGGTATGCCTGCTTAGATAGCACTATAGGAAGCTGCACTCAAGGAGAGATTATATCGCCCAGCGACTACAACACGATTCTGATCTACACAACTTGTGTTCAGAACATACTCGACGTTTTTCCCGCGATGGAAAGACTTGTAGATTGCCAGATAGTTGAAGATGCATTTTCTGAAATACTCGCCGATCAGTGCAAGCCGCTGAAGAAGTACGCGCGCATGACATGGGCCGCACTGGCGACTGCATCGACGTTGATGGCCGTAATCGTTGTTACGTCAGCGGCAGGAGCACTTCACGGAATCAGAAGCCATTTTTCTGATGGATCTGTCAAACCAAATTTGGAATCTGCAGAAGCATCAGAGCCTGACAGAGTTGAGACTCCAGGTGAACCATGCAGAGGAAGTTCTTTAACATCAACATACAGAATATAAGAACTTATATAAGAAGAGAAATGAAAATTTGATTGTTTTATTTTTAAAATACTGTTGAGATATATAGAGGTGAATGATAAAGGTAGGGGATAGAGACCGGGATCCGAAGGAGATCGTCCATCCCTGTAATTTTTTTTTTTTTTTTTTTTTTTTTTTTTTCGAAAAGAACAGTTAATTCAGAAAACATGTATGATGCATTGTTTTATTTTCTACGAATGAAAAGAAAAAGGTCAAAGCGTCCAGGCAATGACACAAATGATTATGAAATATTTGAGAAAATTTATTTTTTATTTTTGAAAAAAAAGACATAGTATCATAAAAAACCATTCATGGGCCGAATTGGGCCTATCCAGCCTAAATTTAATATCTGGCCCAGGCCGGCCCGGTCTAGTAGGGATCGGGCTTGTATTTTTTAATATATCTCTCTCTCTATCTCTCTTCCGCTCCCTCGCCACTCTCTTTCTATCTCTCTCTCTTGTACACAGAGGAGTTGCGTGTACTAGCGAAGGCATCGGGCCCTCCAATGGAGGATCGGACGGTGGACATGCCTTCCGCGGGGCCTTCGTCTCCGGGGGTCTCCCCTGTCGCCCTCTCCGACGCCATGGACGAGCTCCTCCGCTTCACCCTCTCCCTCTCCTCCTCCTCCTCCTTCTCCCCCGACGCCGACGAAGACGACGACGCCTCCGTTTCCGGTCTCTCCATGGACTATTGCTCCCGCCTCCTCCAAGACGATCCCATCACCGCCCATCCCCATCTCAATGGTGATCCCCGGCTCTCTCTCTCTCTCTCTCTCTCTCTCTCTCTATCAAACTTGAACTGACACCTAGTAGGTGAAAATGTACGGAGACACCCTCAAACTATACTCCGTTTTGAAGTAGGCCCATGAACAACCCTTTTTTCTATTAGCATTTCTCAAATTGTTTGGATTAAGCTGTGATTTAAGTTGTTCATAGCTTCCATCGCAGGAATTGGGGATTTTGGTATATTTTACTGACGCCTCTGTTAAATTGAGTGTCTTTATCTGTTTTAAGCCGATTAAAATGAAGGATCAGAGGCTAAAGCTAAAATGAAACTATTTGAATAGATTGGGGACCCCCGGTGCAATTTATTTGAATTTTGTGGCATTTTTCAGTTGATGTTTTTGTTGGATTGTTGGAGAAATCATATGCTTGAATTGATTTAGTACTGTTTGTTATTAACAAATACAGTAACTGTAATGATCCGACCCACTAGCAATAATAATTTGTTGGGTTCAAACCACTTGTCCAAAATGCTTAAGTCAGGTACTAGAGTGTCTAGACTTTTATATTTCCAATCAAAAATTTGTTTTCCATTCGATATGGAATTATTGGGGGTGCTACAGTAACCATGAGATTTATTCTTCGAATGTACCTGTTTGATCTTTGCGAGTATTTTCTCTACTTTTAAGCTTATTAGTGTTGTTTTTTTGTAAAACTTTAAGATGCCGAAATTGCTAATGGAGGAGTCCGACAATATCCTCTATACAAGCATTTAGCGAGAGCAATAGAACGGTGCATATATTCGGGGTCTTTCCTGAGACCAGTGGAATCCGAGGTGGCGTTTCCGGTAGAGGAGTCCTCTAAGGTGAAGGAGAGTGAGTGGGATAAGCTGATTTTGAATAAGGGAGCGGAATTGTTGAATGTAAGATAAATTCATTCAATTATAGTCTCTCTCTCTTATATGTCTTTAACTAACTTCGTGATTTTGCACATTCAGATGTTTAACACTGTCAACTTTGAGCTCCATGTTCAAGAACCATATTTCTCACAACTTAGAGGTAATCTTTCATTTCACTTATGTCCTTTATAATTATAAAGAGATGGCATTTAGGAGTGACTTCATTGTGGCAATTTTTTTTTTTTTTTTGAGAACGAGGTAGCATGCTACCACTTCATTCATTAGATGAATGAACTAGTTACAAACTGAGGCAACTAGGCCTTGGGGCCGCCAAAGCGAAAAAAAAAATAAAATCAAGAGGTGCAGAAGGAATTCCAAATGTTCCTTCATTGTGGCAGTTTTGATGTGCTGTTTTACGTCAATCGTTTGTTATACATTTTTGCATCAGTACAATCCTAATGTATCCTTTCTTTGATTATTACCAAGCAAATTTTTAAAAGCTAAATATTTGCTTAGCAACATTGAGTGTTTTCATCAGAGTTTGTTTTATCCTAGTTTAGCTATACTAATCACTGGAGAATATAAACGCTTATTGAAAATCTGTTATACAAGTGTGCTACTCAATTCCTCTTCTTTTATGTGGTTTACGTCCTTTGAAATAAACCAAATATGTTTGCGTGCAGCTGGCCTCAAGAAAGTTGAAGGGAGGTGTGCAGTTGGTAACTATAATAGGTAATCATATAAGAATGAGTGTTGCTTTTGTATTGTGTAAATTTAGTTTGGTTTTTGCTTCTCACAGATGTTTCTTTTGCTCACTCTTTTAAGCAATCTAGACCATGAATTATATGAAAAGACATTATTAGGTAGAATGCCAATCAGAGACCAATTTAATGAGAATGGACTGTTCGATAGTCTTTAAGTGTTTAGGGATCTTTTAGCTTTATTATGGACAATTATACAATAGATTTCATGGTTATTATGGAGAATTATACAATAGATTTCATGGCCGGAATATACTTTAGTACAGATAAGTAATAAGAAATTCAACTTATAAATAGTTTGGGACTTGGATTCATATAGCACAGAAATGCATGAGATAGCTCTAAGCATCTTGTTCTATTTTCATGCAAAGCTTACTCTTACTAATATTTTACTGATAATTAGTTATTCATATTTTATACATCATGTTGATATAGTTTATAATCTGTTGTTGCCAGAATCGAAGAAGGGTCTTTGTTGCTCTTCAACAAATGCCTCTTGCTTGAAGTCGAGGTGAATGTTTGACAGCTCATATGTCAATTTATGGAACTATACGGAATCTAACTGTTTCCTGTAATATCTTGTATAAATGATTAATGACTGTTGGTTGTATCTGCAGCGAGTTACACACTACAATTCATTCTATGAGATGCTACAAGCCGAGACTCTTACAAAAGCGCTACCTGGGGTAGCTACAGTTGAAGAAGGTTGTATACGTTTGTATCCATATTTCCCAATATCCATATTTCCCAATAGTTGTTTCCTCTGAAGCTTCAATTGTTAAAGCAATCATAACAAGAAACAAATCTAACTCTTCATCTTTCCATACAAGTTCCTCAACAAGAAGTCTTTCATTCCTGAAGTCCTTTATGGCATTTAAAGGAGAATTTTAGTATATTTTATTAGTAACTTCTGTTCTGTTCTCTTAGGACAGCTTTAGCCTCATGCACTTTGTATGTGAAGCCAAGACGTCTGCCAAAAGTTCACAAAACTTCCTGACCAAAAATTAGCAAATTAAATGACAAAAAAGAAAAATGTGTTGTTTACAGGTGTACAAATTTACAGAAAGTTCTACGCAGCAGAGAAGGAAATGTCTAATGGTGTCTTAGCAATTTCTGTTACGAAGCCAGCTTCTCAACCTTATATCTATATGAAAGAGCTGCTCTCTGTAAGTTTTGGGTTTCTCTTACTTGATCTTTCTTTTGTAAATTAGCCTGGCTAAGGAATTATTTTAGAGGGAATCTATTATAGATTATTTATTATTGCTTTAAAATGTTTTTACAAGTGTACAGCACTTATTGGCTTATTGTCACGACTATTAGGACGGGTAACCCTTCTTCATTACTTAACACTTTCTTGTTGTGTTGAAGGAAAAGATCACTCCTTAACTTGTATATAGTGTAAACCTGTAGGCATTTTTATGAACATTTTGATTTGCAGCTTCTTTTGTTAGACTTTTCTCCTATGGTGGCTTCTCATTTGTCTGTGGTAATAAATTTTCCAGGGACTTGGTTATGATGGTGTGAGCAGCCTCCTCGGGATGGCACATACTGTTGGAACAGTTCCAGATGGATTGCCTCCTCCTAGATCGATACTGATATCATCATCTATGAGATCTCATCACCCAGATGTAAGTTCTCGAATATTTTAACTGATCGTAATTACTTCCATGAACTCTTTTATAGTTCTCAATAGATCTGAGGGTTAAGTTGTTTGTGGGATATAACACCTTCATATATTTTTCTTGAACATGGCTTACTTTGGACCACCACGACATTTTGGGAAATCCTACACCGAAGCAGCATTAGTTCCAATTACTTTACTATGCATCATTTTTGGACACGGCGTATGAGTAAATTGATAGCAGTATAGGCATCTATTTTGGTAATGAATGCTTTATCCCCTAAGTAATCATATTGCTTAGCGGCCTGAGTCGGAAAGCATTATAATTTTAACTCTAGTTGTTAAGTGACCTTCCTTTTAGACATCAAGATCTTACTGTCTATTTGCCTGTAGTAATCCTTAGATTGGTTTGGTGACTTAATTCCACTTGAGGTCAAAGGTTGTTCCTTAACTGATGCTGCGAGGGCATTGGCAAAACACGTTAACAGGAGTAGCGATGGATGGTGGGGTGACTTCCGGGGAACTGGTACAGCTAAGTTTTAGCTCCTATTTTCAGTAGATTATCCATTTCAGTCCGCTCCTGTTCATAGCTTTAGTTCATTGTTGGATTATAATTTCTGCTCAGATGCAAACAAGAACCAATTAGCATCGGAAGTCGTTAATCGTTTGTTAGCTGATTGCTGCTGGATGAACGCCCATTTGATTCATTCTTATGATTGTGTCTTCGAGATCCGGGTCCGTGAAGGCTATGGCGCCCGGTGGTCTAAAGATGGTTCCAAGGTATGTGACCGGCTGAATAGTAGGACACAGATGTAGTTCGAAGCAATTCTTCTAATGCTAGCAAATTCAATGGCGTAAATCTTGCGGTGAACAAAAAAAAAAAACACCTAAGGGTCACACCTGATTAGATTCGAGAGCTTTAACTCTTTGGTGAGGTTACTCATCAAATATTTTATATTTTCATATGTAAACTCGTTTTTACTGACCAACTCTTTTCTGTTTTGTGTGCAGTTCATCGGATTTTTGGAACCATACACTGCAGACGGATTTTCGAAGGGGTGGAAACATTAGAGACTGTCAACTTTAAGTTGTTCTATCGTGTTCACTGTATGTACATGGCTTTGTGGGGATAAAGAAAGAGAGCAAGGTGTTTGGTTGCAAACTACATTTTACTGTTAAACTATGTGCACCTCTTTGTCCCTTAGCAATCCAACATAAGTGTCTATAGACCCGTAACTCTTTATCAAGGCATAATTCTGATAGCGAATTTTCTAACTAGGCGCAAAGTACATTCCGGATTCGTCTCGTGATCCAGTGCGTATGCTGTTGATTCTTCCATTGGTGATAGAAAGAAGCAATTAACCATTTTTAAGTTCTAAGTATGAAAGAAGTAAGACTTTGCAGGGGATAAGACTGATGGATTGCAAAAGCAGTTCGACAGACAAAATCTTAAATTTTCTGTGAGGAGAAGAAGCTTCCTTCCAAGTGCTTTTGAATATTCATTAGAACTAAAATTGATAGAACATAATCGATTATTACATTGGAGCGCTCAATAATCAATTAGTTAAAAATCCCTTCATATGACTTTTGTTCAGAACTTTGCAGCTAATAGGAAAATAAATAAAGAAAAAGAATAATATCTACATGGGATGGGAAAGCAAAAGAATTCTGGAATTCCCTCCTCGGAGTCTGTGCCGTCTGGGACGTACTAAGTATCCACCTCGTAATTCGTGACCGAGTCATCACCCTCTCCGCACGGGCCGATCTCCGCCGCCACCGGATGACGGCGCGGCTTGGTTTGCGCCGCCGCCGCCGCCGCCGCCGCCGAGTGCGACCGCAGCGGACTCCACGTGTGTGAGCAGGTACTCGTAGATCTTCTTCCGCAGCCGCTCCACCGTCTCCGCCGGCACCCCACCTCCGTCCCCGCCCTCCTCCTCGTCGTCCTCCTCCTCCTCCTCTTCCTCCTCCTCTGTCGCCGCCTCTCCTGCGCCGCGCCCGACGCAGCCGAGCCAGTCGTTCACCTTCTTCAGCTGCGACAGCATCCCCGCCACCCGATCCCGATCCCACGCCCCCGCCGCCGCCGCCGCAGCAGCAGCAGCATCGGCATCCAGGAACCGCTCCACGAACCCCACGAACCACCCCGCCATCTCCTCCCTCAGCGCCCGTCCCAGCTCCATCCCCTCCTCCGTCCCTTCCCACCGCACCCACGGCGCCGCCACCGCAGCTGCCGCCTCTCGCTGCTTCGCAATCGCCGCCGACAGCCTATTCCTGGGGGCTGCGGAGATCTTCGAGCCAGCTCCGCCGCCGCCCCTCGCTGGAGCGTCGATGGCCACAGCCGCCACAGCCGCCGGAGCTGCAGCGGAGGCCGGCGGCGCCTGAGGTTTGGGGCCGTAGAGGGTGAAGGCGGAGAGGTCGGTGGAGAGGGCGGCATGGACCCAAGAGGCGGCGTGCCACCGCTGGTCGGAGGAGACACGGAGAGCGTCCTCTTGGACAGGATCACTGCCCCGGGCCAGGCACAGCGATCCCGCGGCCGCTTTCGAGAGGGATTCTGCGACGAGGGAAGCACGGGTGACGGTGGCGTGGAGGGACAGGAACTGCTCCACCGCGGGCTGCGGAGCGTCCTCTCTCGCCGACGACCTTAACTCGGCGTAGACACTGTAAACAAAATAGTTATTGTGATAAAATATACTGCAATTCATCACTTTCGGATCAAATACCACTCTTCAATTTTCAAGTAGGCAATTCATTTTCCTTATAATGTGACTTTCTGGTATCAATTGAATACTCTCAGACTTCAGGGAGACTAAAAGTGAATGTTGAGATCTAACAAACTGAATATGCTTCGCAAACTCAATTCACTAACATGTTCTAGTTCATTTTTGCAAAACTCCAGAGCAAAAAAGGATTCGTAATCTTATTTGCCAAGCCTAATATCATGCATACTACCTGAGGATCTATTTGGAGTTCAAATGTCTCAAAAGCCTAAATTTGACCACAATTCATTGCTTTTATCATATAGACACTCAGCAAGGCATGTAGTAACTGAAGAGGACCAATGATTATGCAGAAACTAATAAAGAAATACTGCAAAATTAACTCCAAAAAATGTGGGGGGAAAAGAAGCAACCAAAATAGTAAATCGAAGCGGACAAAAAAATGGAAAATTTCATAACCTAAGGCACCGTAGCAGGGTCTCCGCAGCAGAAGCTTCTTGGATGGCCTCAATAGCAGCTGTTTCTGCTGCATCCCTGTGCTTCAGCACTTCCTGTTGTAAAAAGCAAACACAATTATATAATTGCACCGGAATGTGCAGATGATGCAAGTAGTACCTTTCCAAGCTTTCCTAGAGAAGATGGAAGTGATCCCCAAGAAGCACTGTTTTCTGTCAATTTTCGATTCCTCAGAACTACCTTGACTAGGTTGTTACGGGATAGACTACTGGGGGGCTCAATCGCCTTCTTTGGAGAAGGATTTCGTCGCTTACTCGACTTGTCAGAATCTTCTACAGTTCTCGTCGGAGCGTCATTGCCTCTCTTTGCCGGCGCATGAACTTTGTTGTCTTCTTTAGCCAGTGGTTTCTCATCTGCCGGCAGTTTCCTTCTAGGGACCTGCAGATTCAAAAGGCGATAACATCGATGAATTCCTGATTCTTTGATAAGGTCCAAAGAGGTCACAAAATTTCTCTGTAATGTCACTTTTTTTTTTACTTTGGTTATTTTGAAGAATAATAATGATCTGTAAACTCGCTCCTTACTGTTGAAATGATCATGAAACAGAAAAGAAACAATCGGAAATAATTCAATTCTCAGTTAAAACTCGCATTTATCAAAACTAGGAGAATCAAGAAGATGGAAATTATCTCTTCATACGCATAACTTAAAAATCTTCTACCCTCAGCGGAAAATCTGGTGTTAACGGATAAATCGCGATGAAAGATTTAAAATGCAATATTTCGAACGGAATCGAGAAACTCAAATATTATGATTGAATCATTTGAAGTTGAATAAGGGCTCTAGACATCGTTACCGAAGTGCTCCGAGCTTCGGGTTTAGTCTCGCTCTTTGCCGCTCTTGGATTCGAATTGTCCCTCCACTTGGGCTCTACATTGCCTTCCCAGCTCTTCCTCAAAGCCTTGGGACCTGCAGCTGTTCCAATTGCCAGATTCCCTGTCGAACTTCCGACCGACGGTTTCCTTCCAGCCGCAGTCGCCTTTAGAGCACAAGCAGTTCGCTCCAACAAGCCCGGACCAGAAACTGCGGTCTTCTCCGGAGCTCTCACTTGGGCCTGATTCTTAACTCCGCTCGACGACTTATCAAACGACGAGGGCAACGAATAACAGCTCGTCGGAGATGAAGGTACTGACCTAGCTGCTGATCTCGCCGCCTCCGATTGTTTCGACACCGAATTTGAGCTCGACTTATTCAATGCAGCCCTCTTGTTTTCCAGCCCCTCGTCCTTCGGATTCAGTTTCAATCTATTCGGTTTAATCTTTCCATTTTCTGACGACAGGTTTGTATCCTTGGATCCGTTTGACACACTGAGTTTCTCGATATTCCGGATTTCCGGGCGCATGGTTGGTAGATCTTCAGGGCTGCCGATGCAGGGGTGGCGTCCGGGGATCGGCCTGACACCTTTAAGAATAGGGACCGGGGAGGCCGCCTCGAGGCAATCGATGTACATGAATTGGCCTAGTTGGATCTTATCACTCAAGATGAGATCATCGTCCTCGTCGGGAAGGGACGCGTAGATCGCGTGGGAGGAATCGGAGACCTTGAGGTAAAAGCCGTGGTTCGGATAGAGCTCTCCACCCGCGAGGGCGGGAACAATGCCGATGACCTGAAGGAGAGAGGCCCGGTGGTCGCCGGAACTTTTCGCATCACTATTAGTGTTCATGTGCTGCAGGAGTTTGAGGAGAACTCCGGGGACCAACACAGCCATTTTATTTGGTCTCTAGAACATGATCTTGTCTGTAAACAAAATTGCAGATTTGTTACGAAAAATGAAGAGTAATGCTGAGCATCTCTATGTATTGAAATTTCAAATTTGGATCACAAAATAGTAGGATTTCAAGCTAAGGAATACGCTTCACTTAAAAAGAATACAACCAATTACAAGCATAACAAAATTATAGCTCAGATTCCACATATGGGAACAGTTAAAAGAAAAGAGATCAGAGGAAAGATACAACTAACTCAGATGTAGTAATCTGAACAGGTTCACCAAAATTTTGTTAATGAACATGTAATTTTGGGGGTAAAATTCCCTCCTTTTTTTTGAGAAAAATTGCCACTTTATCAAAAAACCAATAATAATAAACAGGAAAAAAAAAAAAAAAAGAATCAGAAATATTGACTTTGAATGGACAGTGTGTGAGATGGAATGGAGAAAGATGTGGCACATGATGAACCCATGTGCAGTATTACAGGGATCAGCAATAATGGAGTAGAACAACACACAATAGAAATAATCTAAAAATAAATAGTTTTATCAACAGGGCCCCCTTTTGTTCATCAAAATTATTAGTCCCCAAGATAAAAATTTTCTCACCAAATCATACAAAAAAATCTCAGATATTGTTAAAAAATCCCTCCTTTAAAAGCCCAGAAAATAGATTATTAGGTAATAAAAGCTCCCTCCTTTAATAGACACATAATTGACATATCATTCATCAGACCCACATTGCAAAAAAAAAAAAGTTAAAAAGCTAAAAAATTGATGTAAAAAACAGAGCTCAGGAACTTAGAACAAGAAGGAATAAACCAACCAGCCTTTTAATTAGTGGGGAAAAAAAGGCATGGGGAAGAAAGAGACTCACAAGTGAGAAATGCTTCAAATATTTGCTTTTAGAGTAAGCAATTCCAAATAAAGTTGGAATCTTTGTTGTTTGGAAAATGAAGTGCTCTGTGTCAAAGAGAGAGAACTCGCTATGATCCTCCTCTCTCTCTCTCTCTCTCTCTCTCTCTCTCTCTTATAGGCCAAAATATTAATAAATATTTTATTAGCAAACGATACGAAAATGATACGAGGAATAATAGTACTCCCGAGGCTGAAGAAGCAGGGGTAAAATTGTACGGAGACCCCTCAACTATACTACATGATGAAATGACTCTTCCGCAAATAATGCCCTAAAAATATGGGTATATATAAATATACACCCTTTAGGGGTGTATATCTTACACCCCACTTTATTTTAGAGTGGGGTGAATTTCACTCGTCACTCGATGTGACGAGTAAAATAATATTCATCTCCGGGATGGGGGTATAGGATGTATATTCCTAAAAGAGTGTACATCTAGTATTTCTTAAAAATATAGAATAGTAGTGAAGATATTGTTAAAATTTTAAATTTCATAAATTTTTAATATAGTGTACATCGGATCTATCGTATTAAATTATAAATTTTTAAAATTTTTCTCCAACCTTTTAAAATTTCTTTTATAATAAATAATTACTTAAATTATGATATTATATTAAATATTATAAGCTGTTGAAAAATAATAATTTTAATATTTATATTCAACCATCTCAATCTTAACATTTTTTTTCTTTATATAGTAATTTTTTTAAAAAAAAATAATTTTAAAACTGAAATGATTTAAGTTAATTAAACAAATATCAAAATAATTAATAATTTAATAAAACTATTGGTTTAATAAAATTTGGGTCTCCATAATTTTTTCTTTTTCTTTTTTGTTTTTTGTTTGGGAATTATTGAGGGGTAGTGTGGAAGTGTGTGGAACACGTGGACTAGGAGCATGGCGTGTCGGCGACCGCCACCGCCGCCGCCGAGTGGGTCCCATGCGAAAATTTACCCCCAGCGAGAACCTGGTTCACCACGTCATCCCTGAACCGCTAAGTTTTCACTTCCACATCATGATTTTCTTAGAAATATACCAATTGCAGATTATTTTACATTGACTATTCAAAATTTTAAAATTATAATTTTTATATATAATTTTTATGTAATTTTTCAGTTTGCCTCATTTGATTTAGTTAACGATATTTCAAATTTAAAATTTAAATATATCATTTATTTTTATGAATATTTAATTTTAACATCGAAAGTACAAACTCATTTAAGAGCACAAATGTAAAAAAATTTTAAAAAAAGACAACTTTTATGTATAAAGTGTAAGAATAAAAAATGAATTGCTTATAATTTTTGCATAAAATAATACAATTTTAAAAATAATTTTTTTTGCTTCTAAACTTTTTTTGTTGATGAAGCAATTAACTACTATTAGGTCAAGTGCATTGGAAATTAATAAGGTACAATAATAATTTTTTTTTTTTTAGATATGTTATATTATCTATACATATAATTAATTGAGAGTTAAGGAGGTCAGCTCCTCCTCAACCCTCTCTACTCCCACCCCACCACCCCCTAACAATATATATATATATATATATATATATATATATATATATATATATATATAATCTCTCCTTCTCCCATTATTTATTGTACAATTTAATCTAAAAAAGTGCAAATTTTATTTTATATGGTGAAATTTAATTTCGAATAATTTTAAACAGTATAATTTTTGTTTTTTATTTTTGTGATGGAACTCAAATAATTTTAAATAATACAACTTTCATTCAATTATGTTTTGTAATTGAATTTTAAATATCAATTTAAATTAAAAATATGTGAAATTAAATTTAAAATCAGAATAAAAATATAAAATTTAATATAACTTTTATATAATTTGTACTTGGATTTTAAATGTTAATTTAAATTTAAAATTCATGAAATTAAATTTAAAAATAAAATAAAAAAATTTAAATTCTGCAGAAACAATTTATTACGAAGATTACAAATAAATATTAAATTTTTTTATATTATTAAAAATAATTATAAAAAATATCCACAGCGAAGCGTGCGGATACTTTACTAGTATAGAATTAAGACTTGGGCTACTATGTGAATAGCACCAAACATTTTATGCTATTAATTTTTTTACTATTAAATTTATTTTTTAAATTATTTGTACATTTTAAATTATATTATTTTTTTAACTATTTACTAAACTATAGCATTTTATTATCATCATAATCTCATATTTTTTTTTCGTCTATAAATAAAATTTTAATAATATAGATGACTTAATACCAGTTCTAAAATTAATATTTAAAAAATATAGCAAAAATTTGTTGTGAATGGACACTTCTAATTGAGTCTTTACATTATGACGAGCACGAGGTGGGATGAGGTGATGACCATTGAATCTACGCGGCAAGTAGTAAATTTGATGGGACGAAAATTTTATGGGCATTGTCCCAATCTAATTAGTAAGTTTGGGGGCCCATTCATGTCCCTATCCACTGCACTTTTTCTAAATCTAGTAAAATTGGGCGAATAGCCACGCGGTGCTCATCCGACCCCGAAAATTTGCCCAATTTGACGGTCCCAGTGTTCGGTGGGCTATGGTTATCTTCATTTAATGAAGAGTGTGCGGTTGTCCTTGATCACCGAACATTCTACGTCCTACCACTGCAAAATGCATGTTGGAGGTATACACTATACGCTCCAAAACGTTGGTTACCTTGTCCTTATCATCATCCTTATTTACTCATCCAAGTTTTCATTTTTTCTATTATTAGAAGAAGCTCTTTTTTCTTTTTCTTTTTCTTTTTTTTTTCCCGTAAACTCGAGGAGCATCGAATATGATTCATTTTCTTTTCAAGTACTGCCGTAGAATCCTTCGTAGTAATATTATTTTAAAAATATAAATTAATTTATATTATAATTTTTTTATTATTAGATTTATATTGAAATTTGTGTTATTATAAAATTAACTAAAAAAAGAGAAAAAAAAAAAATTTATAAATATGAATGAGTTCTTCTATATATATATATATATATATATATCAATTTAAGCGTTAAGTACATGTGTTAGTATATAATGCATAAAGAAAATGCTAGATGTACACCCCAATTAGGGTGTACATCTTACACCCACCCCATTCTGGAATGGAATGAATTTCACTCGTCCCATCGATAGGACGAGTGGAGGAATATCCATCCCAGGATAGGGTGGGTGTAGGATGTACACCCTATTTGGAATGCACAGGTAGCAGTCCTCTATTATACGTGTAGCTCAGTACTCAATTATGATGTGACAAATTTGCCAGATATTTTGCTTGAGACTAATCACCTAATGATTTCCATTTTGGTTTAGTGAGCTGCATGGTGACAGTTTTATCTTATACTGTTTCTCGAAAGGAACTTTCAGTTCAAGTAATGATGAATTAAGCTTAATTTTGTGAGACATACACTAATTAATTAACACTACTCTAGAATGCGCTTTGTGTATCGAATGCTTAAGCCAAATTTTGTTTCTCTTTGACCAAGCTTTATTTTGTTATGTTTCAAAGTAGAGTAAGTATTTTTGCAGAATCTCTTATATAGGCAAATGAGCTTTAAACCTCGGGTGTAATATAATTCGTTAGGTTTGATCCGGATTTTAAAACATGGTTTTGATATAAAATTGGTTTTTAAAATATTGCTTAATCAGGTTGGCTCGAGCTGCAGATTGGATCCGGATCGGTTTATCAGGTTACTTGACACGGCCCGTCTTGGCCAGGCCCGATCCGGCTTGGGCGGGTGAATTTGGACCGGGCTTTGGCCCGAAAATAGATGTATTCTTCAAAGCGGGGCAATTTTGGGCCGGCCCAAAATCAGGTTTCCTCTGCTGCGTGATCGAAACATCAGCTGCTTACGCTCAAACATCACGCACCCAAAGCATCCAACCAAAACTCGCCACGTAGCCCCTCCACCCCCCCAATAAAAGGAGCCCTGATTGCTCAGTCCAGCGTCCCTGCGAAGGGTCTCGAATTCGACTCGATCGCGAGAGCTCGGGAGGGAGATCGACGAAGACGACGAAGGAGAAGAAGAGAGAGGAGAAACCCTAGCCATGGCGTCGGAGCTCGAGAGGTTGGAGGGGCTGGTCCTCTACACCATCCTCTCCAAGCTCGATCCGGCGCACGTCTGGGCCGTCGGCGGCTCCAGCACCCGCCTCCGCGCCGCCGCTTCCGACGACGAGCTGTGGCGCCACTTCTGCGCCAGAGACTTCGACCTCCTCGACCCCCTCGACCCCCATGGCGGTCCCTGCCCCTCATTCAAGGTGATCCCCCCTGCAATTTCTCTTTCTCGATCTCCATGCTCGCCCTAGATTCGCCGTTCGTCGAATGGATTTGATCTAGGGTTTTGTTTTCGTCAATCGATTGGTAATTTAGTTTAGAGTGGTATCGAAGTGGTAAAAATGTATGGAGACACCCTCAAGTATCGCCCATCTCGAAATCGACCCATCTCCTCAATTTTCACCTGTTTCGATTCGAGTTAGCGACATTTCCTCTTCTTTTTTTTTTTGATCTGAAATGTGTGTTTATTGCAAAATAAAATTAAAGGACGAGTCTCACGCACATGATCCCAAATTTTAATGTATCATGTTCTGAAAATCGACGTTTTCAGAACATAAAATTTAGATAGAGCACGGTTCAGGTTTAGCAATTTGGCAATCATTAATTTACTCTTGACAGATCATAACAATGTCGTGGCTCTTGGATTTTGATTTCAATTTGCAGGAGACATACAAAGCTTGGTTCAAATCTTTTGGTATGTACCCGTTGCCGCTAGTTAAAAGAACAAAGAAGTGTTGGAGTTCACTGAGAAGTTGGTTGGCCGAAAACTTTCCTGAAGCAAATAATACTTTGAACAAGGGTGCTTCAGAAGCTCAAATAAAATTTGCTGAGGAAGAACTTGGTTTTAAGTTTCCTTTGCCTACGAAGGTACTATATCGCTTTTGTAATGGCCAACAGACAACGACGGGCACACGCCTGGCTTCGCTTGGTATTATAGGAGGCTATGAATTTTACGACCACATAGTAAACATGCACTTGTTACCTTTGGATAGAATAGTGACCATAACTAAATTACTCACAAGAGAGCTAGATTTCCTGGCCAGAAGAAGATTATTTTTAGCGGGAGCTTCACTGTTCAGTCAGAAGTTTGTTTTACTTGACTGTGATAGCGGCCAACTTTTTGTTGGCACCAAGAATTTTATGCTCAAGGGTGATATGATGCCATGCGTGCCCAGAGCATTGGTGACGCTGGCTGGTGAAACGCCGCAAGATGGTCTGCTGCTGTGGTTGGAAGAGCATTGCCGATGTTTACAGAGTGGCATGATTCGAACTCGTGTCTCGAGAAAATTAAGAAGTATCAGTTTGTATCCAGAAGCACCTCCTTCCTGTTCCTTAGCAGTAACTAATGGTGTTCAGGTATGGGCAATCTTATATTCCATAGAGTATTTTTTTATGCTTGTCATATCAGAGAAGAAAATCTGTACGGTGAGCAACTTTGTCATTCTCTTTATGTACAGGAATTAAAATTGCTGTTACGATATAAATATACCTCTTGGTCTCATATGCCAAAGAAAAATCTGAACCTCTTCCGTCTTATCCAGTGTACCTGTTTTAGTACATCTTGTACTTAATTTCCAATTCGATGCAAGCTAGTGCTTTAATGCTATGCACAAGTATCAATTTATTTATATTTTAAGAACTAGTTCAATTCCTCTAGTTTCAACCTCGAAACTCATCTGGAATAGCAGGTTATGAGAAGACAATTGTAAGGAAGCATCTGTCTCATGGATTTCGAAACCATTCAAAAAAAAGCTTGAGCATCCTTGCCAGTGGGATGTGAAAAAAATGGTGCTTCTAAAGCACCGGTGCATTTTTTGGCTTTTTCAATTGCATGATTTCCCACAGTTCATGCTTTATTGTGCTTAGCCTTGCTCCCTTCAGTGTCACTAGGATGATGTTCATGGTAAGAATCACCTTTAGTTCATAGCATTTGTTGTGTAAATTTATTAATCATCAATTTGCAGTTACAAATCCTGGTTTTAGGTAGAACAGGATGTTTGCAGAGTGAAACATCAAACATGACCTCTTTTAGATATATTCTTCAGTAGTAATTGTGGCAAGTTCTATTAGTTCCTTGTATAGTACTCCTAGACACTAATATTTATTTGATGGACTCCTAAGGGATTAAAGCACCTTTTTCAAATTCTAAATGACAGGTGACATACACCACTACTTTCTTCCAAGTGTAGTTGTCATCATTGTAGCCCTGTAGGGCTAGAAGTTGTTACCTGAAATGAAGGCTGTATAACGTTATGCCCCTTTTATATCATAAGCATTCTTATAGTACATAACTCCTGGCTGAACTAGAGGATATTCTCTGAGATAAATCGCCGAACTTGTTTGATAATATGCAATACTCAATATGTGAATGCTTCAAAGTCGAACTTATTATCCATTTATATGTTAAGTGTTATTTTGTCTTTTCTCCTAATTCACTTTAGTGAGAAACCCGCCTTCTTGCATGTACACCCATTTCCTAGGTCAGTCTGCATCATCAGATTATTTTTTGACTCAAAATAGATGCTTTGACTGTAAGCTCTTATTTCAAGTTTTTCATAAGAGGACCCACCTATAAATTTTATGCGAAATAACAAAAAGTATATTCAACTGCCTGTTTCCTGAATTCACATGCCTAATAGAGTAAATTTTCCAGGTTCGTGCCTCTGCTGTCTTTGTTCCAGAAGCTTCTGATCCTGAAGGAGCGAGCGACAATTATTTTTACACCTACTCAATCCGCTTGTCTCTCCTGCCTGAGGGCTGCATGCTAGATGGGACATACTTCTCATGTTGTCAGCTGCATTCTCGTCAATGGATTATTCGTTCCAGAGATAATATAGTTTCTAATGTACGGGGTGAAGCTGTTATAGGAAAGGTCGGCTGTTGCCTTTCTCTAATACCAGTTTAAAGAGAAACTATTGCCTAGACCTGATCCACCGCGTCAGTTATGAACTATCTAGTGAACTTGTCATTCATATCTTCTCCCATTTCAACCTCGTCGCACTGTGATTTGCATCATTTTTTAAAATTTTGTTATTATTTTCTTAGAGTGCTTGGTCTGAAGGTAGAGTTAGGATCTGGTATAGATTGCAAGGCTGTCCACTGCTGAGTTGGTGGACGAGTTCCAGGCAATTATTTCTCTAGTTTAGCTTTGCTGCGATAGTTTTGACACCTTTAATTCAAATATATGTTATGTTGCCATAGTTGAAATGCACCAATTGACATCTATCTTCTGCTTTTTGTTCTGCAGTATCCACTCCTGCAACCTAATGCGGAAGAATTTGTCTACGAGAGTTGCACCCCCTTACCCGAGCAACCTGGATCTGTTGAGGGCTCTTTCACTTTTGTCCCTGGCAGGTAATTTTTTTTTTAAAAAAAGCGTATGGATTTGCAGTATTTACTATATACTCCTTGATTATTACTCGTATTTCCAAACCTCTATAAAGTTAAAATTTGGGCTCATGAACTTAAAAATAACCTATACTTGCAAAATGACCAGAATATCCATATTTTCATTTGCACCAACACCCTTTAAATATTGGCAAAAACTTGACACGAAGATTCATTTCTAACTCTCCTGTGGATCTTGGTGCAAAATGTGGACAATTTGCCGCTTCAGGGCCTTAGCTAACAGTAGAGGGTTTAGTACCGGCAGATAAACACTTGTTTGCACTTAGTTGCAAATACGATGTCTTTGAAGGTGTGATGCAAAACACTGCAAATGGTGTATGCGCAAACTATATACATATATAGCTAGGCTACTATCTATAGTATCGGAGCTTCGGTACTATAGTTTCGTTTTCAATTTTAGGGTGTTCAAATTAATGATCCATATCGTTAAATATGATTTAAAATATATAAAATTTTTTGGAATAAAATTTTTTCTTTTTTTTGACATTGTTTATTTAGTAAGTAATTTTTGTCAAAATGAACGGTAAAAATTAAATATTTTTAAAATTTGAGAATAGGATTTTTAAATTCAAGATCAAGGAAGTAGATCTTGATCTTGACAGTTTAAAGCATTTTCTATCAAATTTGAATAAATTTAGATTTTTGTACATTGTTAAACTATAAACTCATCGTAATTTTGTAGTTTGATTTGAACATTCTAATATTGAAAATGAGACTATATTATCAGAGCTCCGATACTAAAAAAAATTACAGTAGCCTATATATATATATATATAGAGAGAGAGAGAGAGAGAGAGACTCGAATACTATTAATAGTATCAAGTTATTGGTGCTATTAAGTTTTTAACCATTGGATTAAAAAATATGTAGTTGAGATGATAGTGGGCTCCTTGGGTTTAATAGGTGGTTGGGAAATAGTAAAATTTAATAGGTGAAAATGATCAAAGGAATTGATCTAAGGGTAGAAAATTTGATAGTACCAATAACTTGGTACTATTAATAGTATAGTAACCGAACTATATATATATATATATATATATATATATATATATATATATATATATATATATATATATATATATTATATATATATATATATAGTCCGGCTACTATACTATTAATATAACCAAGCACTTGGTACTATTGATTTTTCGGCCCTTGGATAAAGGGATGCGCCGTTAAAATTATAGTGGTCCTTTAGGGTTTATACTATTTCACCAACAACCCACTAAACCCTAGGGCATCGTTTGTTTCGGGGCTAGAACAGGGAATAAGAGGTTTATCCCCCTTATTGTACCAAACGCACCAAGAATTATTCGGTACAGTAGTTCTAGTACAAGCAGAATAAGCTGGAACAACAGTTCTTATCTATTATTTTATAATTTTTTTTTTTTACCAAACTACTCCTCCCCTCCTTTCTCTCTTTCCAATACACTCGCATTATCACAAATCCCTCTCTCTCCTTTCTCTTTTTTCCTTCCCAATACACTCTCATCATCACAAATCCCTCTCTCTCTCCTCTCTCTCTTTTTCTTCCCAATATATTCTCATCATCACAATCTCTTTATTCTTCTTATTCCTCATTCTCATACCAAACACAAAATCTCTTATCCCTGGAACTGAACTAAACATTTTTTCGCTCTTGTTCTGTACTTTATACCTATCCCCAGAATAGCTAGTTCTGGCTTATCCCGTTACCAAACGATACCTAGGAGACCACTATCATCCTAACCGTACATCTCTTCATCCAATGGTCAAAAACTCAATAGTACTAAGTGCTTGATACTATTGATAGTATAGAAGCCTTGTTCTCTCTCTCTCTCTCTCTCTCTCTCTCTCTCTCTCTCTATATATATATATATATATATATATATATATTTCAGTTACTATCCCGTTAGGAGGACGATGATCTTCGTCCTCCTAAGTTGTCCTCCTAAGTTGTTTTAGATGATAGGAATTTCGAATTGATGATCTGAACCGTTAAAGGTGATATAGAATATTTAAAGTATATAGAATCTAAACTTTATAATTTTTAAAAATTATTTACATAGTGATCAAAAGATTACAAAATCGACTGTTTTCGACGGTTTATATAAGTCGTTTGCTTGTTTAACGTTGTAGAGCAATTCAAACCGCATAAAATTTTAATAAATTTTTTTTATACTATTTAGATAACGTTTGATAACTCCGATCATGAATTGAGTCTAATATCTATTTTTACAAGGTTATTCGTTTTTAACCGTTCATTTTTCGACTCTTTGATGAACTTGATAACGATTTTTAAAAATAATTAAATTTAGTTTCTAGACGCTTTAAATATTCTAGTTCAATTTTTATGTTTCCAATCATTCCTCATCTAAAACGACTTAGAAGGACAAAGATCTCTGTCCTCCTAAAAGGATAGTAGTTGAGCTATATATCTAGAGAGAGAGAGAGAGAGAGAGAGAGAGAGAGAGAGAGAGAGAGAGAGTGAGAGAGAGAGAGAGAGAGTGTGCGGTTATTATGCTATCAATAGCACAAAGCACTTGTGCTACCAAGTTTTAGATCTACCTCTTGGATTATTTTCACTCTTTAGATCATACTATTTTTCCAACCATTCACTAAATCTAAGGAGCCTACAATCATCCTATACACGCATCTCCTCGTCTAAAGGTAAAAAATCTAATAGCACCAAAAACTTTGTGCTATTGATAGCATAGTAGCTTATATATATATATAAAAGTCCAAGTCATTGGTACTTGTAGATTTTTAGTCCTTGGATAAAAGGATGTATGGTTATGATGATATTGGATCCTTTGGGTTTAGTAAATGGTTGGTGGAATAATATGATCTAAGGGATGAAATTAGTCAAAGGAATAGATATATCGGTGGAAAACTTATAAGCGCTAAGTGTTTGGTGCTTAAAAAAAAAAAAAAAAAAAAAACAAACGTAGTCGGACTATATATATATATATATATATATATATATATATAAAATTGAGCTCTTATGTTTTTAAAAGTATCAAATTATTGGTGCTTGTAAGTTTTTAACCATTGGATGAAAGGATGTGCGGTTAGGATGATAATGGACTCCTTAGGTTTAGTAAGTGGTTGGTGGAATAGTATGATCTAATCGGTAAAATTAATAAAAATAATTAATCTAACGGTAGAAAATTTATAAGCACTAATTGTTTGGTGCTTTTACAAGTATAGTAGCCGGATTTTATATATATATATATATATATATATATATATATATATATATATATATATATATATATATATATATATATATATATATATAGTGCTTGTATATTTTTTACCGGTAAATCTATCCCTTTGACTAACTTCATTCCTTAGATTATTCTATTTCACCAACCATTCACTTAACCCAATGGCCCACTATCATCTTAACCACACATATTTTCATCCAAAGGCTAAAAACTCACAAGCACAAGCACCAATTGCTTGGGTTAAGTGAGTGGTTGGTGGAATAAAATGATCTAAGGGATGAAATTAGTAAAATTGGTAGATCTAACAGTAAAAAATTTATAAGCATCAATTGCTTGTTGTTTGTACAAACATAATAGCAGTACTATATATATATATATATATATATATATATATATATATATATATATATATAGAGCAACGCTACATGTACACCCCCAAAGGGGGTGTACATCTTACACCCACCCATCTAAGGGTGGGAAGGTCACTTCACAAATTGTGAAGTGATCCCTCACCACACCCCACCCATTGGATGGGTGGGGTGTGCGATGTACACCCCCAAATAGGATGTACAAGTAGCATTTTCCATATATATATGGGTGCCCAAAAATCCTTGGTATGCATTTTGCAGCTTTTGGTATCTGATCAGTTACCGTTCTCATAATATTATGCCTGTCTTTTAGCTTGAGCAAGCCTGAAGGAAGATCTTTCGATGTAAAAGTGGCGACCTTCGCTCTCGAAAAACCCGAGTACATATTCTAGACTTGACATGCGAGGTCTACACAACAGTTTCTTTTGTGGGACTTATTTTACATTCGGATTGTGTAATGTGTCTGCGTGTATGTTGTCTGTGCGAGAGAGGTTAATTTAGGGGTCCGAATATTCAAGCAGCTGGGCCAATCAACTTCTTTCTCAGCGAAGGCTGTACTGTATGATGATGCACAGAGTAATAATATATATATATATATATATATATATATATATATATATATATATATATATATATATATATATATATATATATATTGGTCTATCGTTTCACCACTCAATTTTTAATCTGAAATGATATTCAAGTCGGGGTCTAAAGATATGGAAAGGTCAGGCCAAAAAAAAAAAAAGTGCGAACGAGTTAGTTTGCTCATAAATCACGAGCCACGAGTCTTTAAGAATTTCACGCTCGAGACTCTGGAGGGTTATGATGGAGAATCTGGATTACCATTTGTATAAATATAATTTCCATTTCCTTGCAGGAAACAATGCATTCATATACTTAGTGGAGTCGAAGCAGATTGTAAAAAATTATATTATATTAAGTCAAAAGTAATTGTAAAAATGTATAGATGAACAACTATGTCAATCCATCAAGAAAAGCCTTCAACATGTAACATACATTTTCATCACTAAAGAATGCTATCATCGAATGTTAAATCTTGAAACGAGCTCCCACTCTCATTGAATTATGAAGTTGCGGCGCATGTTCCGCCACCTAGCCAACACTTACTAATTAGGAAATAAATACACAGCAAAAGAAAAAAAAAAAAAAAAAAAACCTTAATTGATGCAGTTTCGCCAGCTAAATAGTGGAAATATAATTGAAACAACAACTAAACTGAAGTAGGTATGATCGTACGCATCTCTTTAAGATAAATTTAATCTGACCGCAACATAGAGATTTCGTAGTAATAAAGTCCTTGACCGCCTGAATTGAACTATACCTGAATACAAAGTCATCTCCTCCGGACGGCAGCAGTGTTCGTAGCTCCTCGTTGTGCGGCCGCCTGCTGTGTTGGCGCACCTCCCTGCCCTGGAGCCTGATCCGTTGGCATGTTCATGGCTTGTGTCATGACATTCATGATAATGAGACCCAGAGGGATTGCATACATCCACTGCATATTGAGATGAAAAGGCGAGTAGATTAGCATATATGATCTGCGGATTTTCAAAATTAAGTAGTTTCTTTGGGACATTAGATATTGGTATGAACGTACAAAGACATTCTCTATTATAGGCCATTTTAAAATAGGCCCTCCACCTTTTCTTTTTTATTTACACCCCTTCTGCTTCTGTTCAGTCTGATTTTGCATTATTATGTAAGCTGAATGGTGGATTTTGTTAAAATTATCTGCACCATTAGCTGTTGGTCGTTAACTGTCACTCTGTCAGCAGGATCCACAAGCTAAGAAAGGGCCAAAAGGAAGAAAGCTTAAGGGGGGGTATCAATTAGAAGAATAAAGATGGAGAGTCTACATCTAACTGATCTAGAGTTTACCGGGTTTCCTTCCTTTTTTACCTTATGGATCCACACATTCACTCCTAAAAATAGTCCATATATTTGGTAAATTGCAAGTCTGCTACTCGGCTGATCCCTCAAAACAAAAGGAAGAGAATGAAGTAAAGATAGCATGCAAAACATTACTCACATATTTAGCCCAGAAAGATTTCTCAGGTGGTTTTACACCTTCTCCAAGTTCATTTTCGGCCTCTATCAATTGTTCAGCAAATGTTGGAGTTCTGCAAGCAAGCAGTTAATTTCAAGGGAGATGCTCTGTCAATCATACAAGTTCGATTCTAATTCGAATGAGAAAAGAACAAGATGAATGAATCAACGAAATCATTACAAGAAGCAGAAAAATATCGCGTTACCTTGGTGCTTGTTCACTATTCTTCAGGATAGTGTATGAATTGAATGACCATTTCTCAGGCTGAATTCAAGAACAGTGCCAATAAACTACATCATAGTCATGAAAGAGAACGAAAAGCAAGTTGTGCTGCTATCTCATATTCATCAATCATCATGCACTTTATACACGCAAAAGATATTCGATTCCTATGCTCATGTATTCTAATAGAAATTAAGACTTCATAGGGTAGAGTTAAATGATCTGAATGCCAAGGGCAAACAATGTGCGTTCATTCCAATACAGAAATCTTTTAAAGTACGATTACAAAATTTGATCACAATCATCATTTAGTGCAAAGATTACAACTATTAGGCATAAAACACAATTTTGCATGATAATGGATCTTTGTTCCATTTATAGTGGACTTAAATGCACAAAAAGATTACATGCAAGTGTAGCTATAAGAAATTTGATGATAACTTACAAGTTTCAGTAACCGTGGATATTGACATGCTCCAGCAGAACCATAGTTGACAGCTAAAATATGTGCACCCTCCTGTAAAAGATATCATTTAACGGACACAGAATATCAGAAGAAAAGTTATCTCAACAAGTTACTAGAGAATTAGCAGAAGCAAATAGATACAGCAATGGATTTCACGTTCATCATAGCAAAAAGGTCAACGCACTAAGCAGATAGTTTCTACTAGTAAATACACTAGGAGTCTGCCAGTGTTCTTTGGTTCACTCTGCCCAGCTAAACAAAGCAGATTCTAACAACTACTGCACATCTTCTCAAAGTAAAACCATAAATTTCACCATATCTTTGTACAATCTATAATCATCCTAACATATGACCAGAAAACTTTGTTAGCAAAATGCTCAAACAGCAATTAACTGGGAAAAAAAAAAAAGGGACAAGATCATTGTAATAAACATTTATACATTAAAAAGCACCATATAGAAAGAGTGACAAGTGATTCCAGGTCATCTTTTCTACATGTAGGTCAGGATAGTATCAGTAAAGTAAGAAGTCTGCTATTGTTTTGCATTTCACATAAATAGGTTTAGGAAATATGAAATATAATTATAATGTGAAAAACCCTGGCAATAGAACTGCTCAACCATGGTAAAGTATCATAAAGCAATGACAAAATATCACTACTTCCATTCACAGTTGGAACTTCACAAGAACCTCTTAGAGACTAGAAAGAAAGATAACAGAAAATTACCGTATGAATAACGAAGTGCTCATCCAAACTCTCCCGTGGAATGCACCTCTGAAATAAAAAGAAACCAGCAGTCGTTATAAGATAAATATATAATGTTCATGCAATCACATTGAAAGTAGATGCAGTTGTATTAATAATCAACAATGGCATGCATGTAACAGAGGCAACCAACGGGCCCTTATAAGAATGCAGATATCTTAGAGACTGGTCTAGTAATTTATTACTTTTAACAAGAACCGCTGAGATTATCAATATCAACCGATATCAGTTTTGATCAATTTCTCATTGAACAGCATGAGGTTTTACATTATAGGCCTCCAACTTAGTCAAATGTTACAGCACAGATCATCAATCTAGTGCACCGAGGCATATCAGACTCCAGCAGGTGTCAGAGACATAGAAAACAATGGCAAAATGATTTTTAACAGAATCATAGAAAGAGAAAAGGTTTCATAATATGAACAATGACATGGAAATCTGCAGAGGATTTCTAAAAGAAAAGGATGGGTACAGATCAGATAGAGAATGTTTCAATCATTATATGGATCCTGTCCCTCAGAGGCATTAGTGTTATGTTCTTCACTCTTCACTCTTCACTCTTCAATTATTGAGGCATTGGTGCTATGTTCTTCACTCTTCACACTTCAATTATTAGTTGTAATAACATATTAAAAATTATCAAAAACTGAGATGAAAATGCAAGTTCACTTAAGTAGAAATAATCCTTCTCTACTAGTATAGCATGATATGAAGTTGTAATTACAATGAAAATAAACTAACCAACTAATGACTCAATTCCTAAACGCCATTAGCATGGTAGAGAAAACAACGTAAACAGAATACAAGAGGAACCAACTTACGGCTCTAACAGAGGACATGACATAATCTTTTCCTGTAGGGTTCAACACATTAGATGGCAATCTAACTGTATAGAAGTCGTCATCCTTCAACAACCGCTGCAACAAGCGAACGTCCATAAAATTCCAAGCTTCACCATGAGCAGAAAAACTTAAAAAACAACTAATTAAGCATCGGCAAAAGGTCACAGTGAATTACTTCAAACGCTTCCTTCTCTGCTTCTGTAAGCGCATTCCTCGTAAACCGAAGCTTAGTAAGAGTCTGCCATTAAAAACAATATATAAGAATGAAAAATTGGAAAACCAGCAAGTAATTAACTAAAGGCGAAAATGTACAGAGACCACTCTCAACTAAGTTGATTATTTCATTTGATTGGCACTCACTCAATTTTTAACTGTTTTGATCAGCGCTATTTTCCCAAATTGAATTGAAAATCTGTTAATTACGGCCCCACGAGTTATCAGTAGTAAATACCTAATAATATTCAAAGTTTCCATAGCTGAAAAGGTGTTCAGCACAATTATATTCAACTGAATCACTGTCGAATTTACTATTTACTATAATCTCCAATCTAATTGGTAAAAATAGCACAAATCAAAAAAATCGAAGTTATATCTCACCTAAACTAAACAACAACCACAAATCAAAGGATGACCACAAAACAAAGAGATCGGAGAGATCAAAGAGGCGGGGATTCGGGACGAACCTGGCCACCGTGGCTCCAGGATTTGAGGCGTGCGGTGAAGGTGCCCGCGGAGGAGAAATCGGAACCTCCGAAGGCGTGCTCGAGCGCGAACTGGATCGCCTTCGAGTCCGATGAGGAGGAGGAGGAGGAGACATCGGGATCGGATCTCCGGCGACTCGGAGAGGATCGGCTAGGGTTCACGTACTCGAGATTGGGGGATCGGATCCCTTCGAACTCATCGTCCTCTTGGAGGAGGAGCTCATCGGATTGGAAAGCGTAGGACGAAGACGATGCCCATAGTAGGAGTAGGGAGAGGACGATGAGCGAGAGAGCTCGGGTTCTCCTCATCTCCTCGAGTGGGGACGAGAGAGGAAGAGAGAGAGAGAGAGAAAAGGGCTTCGTTTATTACGGAGTAAACGGGATCGAACCTTGTGAGGTAGAAAGAGAGCTATTAAAATCAGAGCCGTCCATTTTAGCCTTCTCTAGCATCAGCCGTCCGTACGAACATTTGCTACTATTCAGTATTGGGCCAAGGATTGTTGGCCCAAATATATAAGAGAGACGCGATTGTCACCGTCCACGTCGCCAAGTTCCAATCTAGTGGGTTGATCGACGGTGGTGATTTTATTTCTGTTTTTTCCCAAGCTGAAATAAGGAACAAGTACATTTGGTGTTCAAATAAAAATTTTGTAAAATTTAGCCCGAGTATTAAATACAGCAGTTTATCATTTGAGTCATCATCTTCATGCAAAAAAAAAGAAAAAAATCCAACAATATAACTGCAATGCCTTGCGCGAAAATAATCATCTTTCAGCTTGAAACTGTTGTGACAAGTTGAACCAAGTCCCTCTTCCAAAGGTTGATCTTCACAGTCCTAACCTGCGGCTCTTGAGGAAGTGCACTTACAAAACTCATATGCATGCTCTGCGCGAATGAACAAGGTGGTCTATTCAAACGAGTTTCAGCGACCTCCTCTTTGGCTGCAGCAGTACAGAACAAAGTTTAGGACCTAAATTGACCGATTCCAGATTACATAGTTAAACCTTGAGCAAAACCATGCATGTCTTCTGCCAAAAAACTACCAGTTACAAATAGGAATTATCTGTCAGCAAAATACTACTGATTGATTAGCCTTTTGAATGGTAATATCAGGTTATAGGAATTATCTTGTCACTCGTGCGACAGTTTGGAAACAAAACAGAAGCTGCAGAGATTCTTGTTTCCTTCATTTTGAAAGAAATTATTTCTGAGAGAGATTACTGTAACTTGAAAAATTTATTCATCCCGTAAGTATATTCTTTTTACGAGTTATACAGGGATGCTAAATTAACTTTGTTTTCTGTCAGCGTAGAGTAACATGCTCATCTGCCCTACAGCCACAGGTTTCCCCTCTTGGAACCGCTATTCTATGTCTCATACTGAATTTATTCTGTTATACTATATCATTTCAAATTAAAGCAAAAGAGGAGAAGAGATTATAACATAGGATACATACGATAGAAAGAGATATACTCACATATTTCCTGTCAACTTCTTCGAGAAATTTCTCTGGGAAATCTATATATTCCTCGCAATCTTTTCTTACTGAAGAGGAGAGCTCGCTCTCACCAGCCTGCTCAAGATTCCTGATTAAAATGGTTAAAGTTAGTTTATCTGGGTTGCATCCCGACTCCTTCATCAACTCGTACATGTCCATCGCTTTCTCCACCAAATCGACTTGCAGAAAAGCTCCTATCATTTCAGTATATGCCCGAGTATCCGGGTGCAGACCCTCTTTTCTTAACTCGGAAAATAGCTCTTCGGCAGCTTCAATAAGCTTGTTCTTTCCCAACATCAAAATCACATCACTATATAAAGAAAGGTCCGGTTTATACCACTCCTCCTTTTTGATAAATGCGAAGACCTGTAATCCTGATTGAAGATTAGATGAAATGAATGAAAATAAGGATGATAGCTAGAAATAAATACTAAACTCACGGGAACAAAAAAAAAAAAAAAAAAAAGGTGACTAAAGTAGCATTTTAGAAACTTTGTAACAGTTAAATAGTAAAAATCCAAGTAAGCCGTAAAATTAAAGTGACTAAACTCGGTTTATAACTAATCACAATATTTTGAACTTACTCTTCCTAATTGGCCTTGTTAAAAAATGTGAAACAATATTTTCTTCGAGAGAACAATGTTTTTCGTATTCTATTTTCAACGCTCTCTTTCACGTTGGGACTTGAGAATTTTTAATAAAATTCGAACTTAGAACCTCCTGGTATGATATCATGTAAAATGATGTGAAATAATCATTTATCTCTAAAAGCTTAAGCGACCGGATTAGTAGGTCCACATCGGCAACTAATGTAACAGTTGCGCGGTCTCTAAATAAGAATCATCAACATGACACGCGAAGATATTTGGTTGTTACCTGCTATGTCTTTAACTAGAATAAGATCTTAGGTTGAGATACATGAATATCTACATGTGTCACTGAAATGTTGACCTAATGTGTTGGATTCTAAAGCTTCTACAATAATTGTCGGATAGTTGGCGCTAATCATTAATCTCAAAAGCTTGAGCGATTAGAAATACGCAACCAATTTACTCAAAGTGTATAGACACAATGCCCACGGAACTCGATCAGACATCTGAATGTTAGGTTTATTATTGGGCTCTTGCCGTTAAACTTCTCAAAGTGTATATACACAATGCCCACGAGTCTCGATCAGACATCTGAATGTTAGGTTTATTATTGGGCTCTTGCCGTTAAACTTACTGTGGATCGCAGCCCCACTCATCATCTAACTCAACTCATCATTTTCCTGAGTCTATTATCACAGTATTTAGATATTTTAATCCCTCCCATATATATTTTTTTAACAATTTAATAAGAACTCCAAAATTCACCAAAGCAACTAATTTCAAACTCGCAACAAAGAATTAAAGGTAACACATAACAATTTAACACCAAAAAACAATAATAACATAGAACTGAGGATTTTTTTTTTTTTTTCCTTACTTGAAGGGCGAGCTCCCACTCGTTCTGCCTCCTAAGCTCGGCGAAAACGGCGATGAGATCGGCCTTCAGGAGCCTCCCGAGCTTGCTACGGAAGATCTCCGCCGTCCGATCGAGCGACGACGATGAGAACGACCTGGATGCGAGCTTGAGGGATTGGACGGCTTGGATCGCCTCCATGGAGAGCACGCGGCCCCTCCACAGCGGCTTCCTCTGCCCACCGCGTAACCCACAGCGGACTGGGGATGGTGACGAGGAGAAAGAGGAGGAGAGGTTACGAGGTGGGATCGGGGGCTTCTCTGAAAAGCGCGGTTGGGAGAAGCAGCATCGGAGGGAAGAAGAAGAAGCCATTAGAGCAGAGGCGGCTGCTGCTGTAAGCGCTTCTGGTGGCTTCTGGCTCTTGAAGATTCTCGTCGCCTATTTGTCCCTTCCTGGGCCATCATGGGCCGAAGGAATCGGCCCATGAAAAAAAGGGAACGAATAGGCCCAAACAGCAAACAGTTTTGAAGCAGTATACACACATGAGAAAAAATATTGTTTTATTGCATTTTAGCTCCTCTATGCGCAATACAAACTATATTGTGCAAGTAGTAGCACATTTTATTCTCGTGCCCAATTCATTTCAAATCATACATATAATAATAATAATACCCTCCCATTATTTTCACCTATAGCTATAGCTATAGCTAGCATGTCAGGTTATTCCCCGGATCCACTCCGAACTGGGTGCAGTAATCCTTGTAATATCCGACGCGCGCATTCACCGTAGTCGGATTCTTGCCGTCGCACTCGAGCGCGCCGTTGATGGCCCGTATCGTGGCTCCGAACCCCTGCCCGGAGACGATTAGCTGGTGCACGTAGTTCATCCAGTACCAGAGCGCAGTCTTGAACGACACGGTCACGTCGTCGGCCACGGTTTCGGGCTTACCGAGGCCGTCGAATCCGATGGAATCGCCCGCCGGACCGTAGTTGAAGTTCCAGGAGATTTGAAGCGGACCACGGCCATAGTAGCCTTTTCCTGGGACACACGGGTACTGGGTGTTCGTCGCGTCGCAGTAGTTCTTCGACGGGCCATCAATCTCCTCTATGTAGCAAAAATCTGCATTGCAAATAATAAAATCACAGTATAATTAATTCAGAATAAAAATAGTTATGTTTGGTTAAAAGTCCCAATTTTTTGTTGTTGTTGTTGTTGTTGGTGTTTTCGCGCTCTGTGCGTATGTTCTACTTACGTCCGGTCTCGTGCGTGACGTGTGCGAAGAATGCGGCGATCTCGCGCTTGGAGTCGTCGGCGGTGCCGACGGTGCCGAAGCTCGGGTACGCCCCGAGGACGGACAGGAAGGCGTCGCGCGTGTAGAACCCGCGGCCGACGCAGCTCGCTCCGGCCTGCCCGATGATACCGTCGAAGAACTCCTGCGTCACGACGTCAGCCACGGAGAAGTCGCTGGTCGGCGGCGAGGCCTCGCAGGGTCCCTCCTGGCACCCCGCGCCGCAGTAGTCGCTCCCCGCGCCGCAGTAGCCCCACTTGCTGCAGCAGAGGTCGGAGGAGCAGCCGCAGTTTTGCGCGGCGGCGGCGCGGGGGCCGGACAAGAGTAGGGAGAGAGCTGAGAGAAAGAGGAGGGGATGGAGCAGTTCCATTCTTTTTGTTTGAGTTGTGTGGTCCAATTAGTGTTGGTTGGTTTTGAGAGGGGTAGTATTTTTATTTATAGTTATTTATGGTTGTGCTGAAGAGGAGAAGCGGATTGGGGCCTGAAAAGTTTGAACAAACCAAACCGCGTTGGATTAGACGATGATGATTGACTTGGACTTTTGACGAACAGGAAACTCCCTTGAACTTTTGACGGGCCGCCATATATACTTTATTAATAATAATTATAATAATAAAGTCAATAATGTGTGCGTGAATAGAGTGATACTTTTTTCTTTTTTTTTTTTGGGAAGGCCAATAGTCAGTGTGAAGCAGCCAGCATTTGACGAGAGGCTACTGGCGTCTGTCGACTTTGAATTAACAAAGTTCACAGTTTCATCGACTAAACAGATAAAGTAACAAAATTTCTCACTCAATTGACGAAAATAAAGTCAAATACAGGATATCACAAGAATATAGGCTGTCAATCCAAAAAAAAAAAAAAAAAAAAAAAGAAAAAAAGAGCCTATATTTGAAAACGACATATGTTTGAGGAGGTCATTGTACATATTTAGCAAAATCTTTCCTTTTCATCCTCACAGATATGAGATATCCTAGATGACCAAATGAAAATATACACTACAAAAGAATTTTTAGCTTCTGCTTGTAAGCAACCACTATAACTGGATTAATAATGAAGCAACAGTATATTAACAAAGTTATAAATTTTCTCTTCCTTCGATATAAGAAAATTGCGATTCTTCTTGCAGATTTTCAAACGCCGCATTACCGGGAGAAATGAATAACTCATTTCCTAATTATACAATTAAAGAAGAAATATATATACATAAAAAAATCTATAGCTAGCACTAGATGAACGAGTCAAAAAAGTTCGGTCAAAGTTCAGATGATGTTGCACATAATCAGTTGTTGAGGGAACAATCCACGGGCGAGAGGAGGACTCCCGAAACTCTCGATCGTTGAGAAAAGAGAGATTGACCGCGACATTGGTATCATGTACATTAATCATTCAAAGCCTGAGACCATCAAAGTAATGATCTTTCGCCGTTTGATACCACATTTCAGAAACCAACTCAGGAAGAAGAATGAGCACTCAATCATTTCCATTCTTGTTTCTTTCATCCTCATAACCAGATGCCCTCCCACTTCTTCCTATGAAATAAGACTGAGGCAGTGGATTCTCATATTGCGTACTGAGACCTCGGTAGGATCGCGCAGCAAAATATTCTGCACCCGACCTAGCTGACCCTTTGAACAAAATGGAATCCGCATGCTCGTTTCGGAAACTCAAAGCCTTCTCTGCAGCCTCTGCCAAGGCAAGGGAACTCTCCTTTTGTTCTCCTCCATTTTCTGTGAATATATAACTCTAAATTAGTGCTTAAATCAACTAATTTTGTAAGCAGAACTGCTAGAAAAGGAGGAGAATATATCGCTAAGCAACTTGGTAGTTGTCCTCTACTGGAGGATATAGATGGTTTTTGACATTGATGCTTGTTAGCAAATTTTAAGGGAGACGAGTATTGGAGAAACAAAGGTTTTTCAAGCACTCATCTGGTTAGAAAAGAGAATATGCAAAAAAAAAATTTCAAATGAATTAAAAAAAGGAAGCAGATTTTTGTATCTAATTACGAAATGCCGATTGTTTGAAGAATGGCTAGGCCTGTAGATGGATAAATCCTATTCGTACATTCATCTATAAATCAGAAAATATTTTTGTCAAACCTAGTGGCATCCTGTCTCTAGACATGCTCAAACCAACTCAACAACTTGATCTCTCAAACTTACCCTCTACGAAATATAAATAAGCCAAGTAAACTCCATGCAATAAATTATCATTTATAGCAAAAGGCTAAAAGCCCAATAATAAAAGGATTGTATACCTTGAGAACCAATATCTTCCACGTAGCCACCTTGTATAAATGAGAACCGAGCTTCTTCTCTGCTTTCAACAACTTCGCTCATACTCGAGTTCATCAGATCCTGAAAATCCAGCACATATTCTCCAGTCCATTGTCTTCCCCTGATGAAGAATATTACGATTAGCTGAACACAAACGATTTTTGTTATTTTGATATCGAAGTGAAAGGTGAAAAAATTGTCCAGAAAAGAATGGCCAGGCCAACCTTATTTATTTACATGCTATGCAATTAAACCCAATGTGGCAATCATATTTATTTAAACAATATTTCCAGGCATTCAAGCAGTTTATTAATTCTACGATGAGCAACTAGTAAAAATGGTTTGCAGGATTCTGGTTTCCTATTACTAAGTGAGAAGAAAAGGAACTTCATTTGCATCATATCTACAATTCTTTCCTTCACATATTGACTAGTTCAACTACAAACAGGATATTGTAAGTATAAGAAAAAGGAATAGCAGAAGGTAATTACACACGGATATTCAATCTCCATACACACGGGTGCTGAAATAGATGCACTGCAATTTGTATAGCAATCCACTACAAAATATCACCGTACCTGCCGAAAGCTAACACTGCCTCAAATGGGGTGATAACAGGACCCAAAAAATCCTTGCTATCCAACAGAGCAGTTTGCGCGCAAGAGACATAAACAAAGATTTCACACTGTCCAAAAAGAAAATTCTATTCAAATAATTAAAATAAAAATTAAAGGAGAATAAATTACAATTTCTGCAATTAAAAGTCACCTCTGGAAAGTTGGCAAGTTTGGCGGAGTTCGGTCTGCCCATGACTAGAGTGTATGACTTCTTTCCAGCAGCCTCAATCAATTCTTTCATTTGCTGAATTATGTGAAGATAACCAGCTGCATTCAAAGACATAATGCAGAGTTATGTAAGCTGAAAAGAACATCTTTTGTATTATGGAATTCAATTGACACATCTAAGGGCTCACACAAAAGTACAGAAATAATTCAAAGTTAACTTGCATTCCTTAATGTGTTATGAATGTCTTAACTTCACATTCAGTGTTAGTTAGTCAATAATTAAATCACATTAAGCTAGACACCTCAAGGATGAACATGAATAATCACCAAACAAGTTTCAAAATGAGCAACCGCAGCTTCCTCAGCAGGCATATATAATGAATATTTTTCTTAACAAACCTAATTATAAAAGCATGTTCATCACTAAACAAGTTTCAAAATGAGCAACCACACCTTCCTCAACAGGCATATACAATGAATATTTTTTTTAACAAACCTAATTATAAAAACCCCCTTTCTTTCCATATGAATAGGGCACAATTAAACTAAAGACAGAGCATCTTCAAATATTCTATCATGGACGAAGGATCTCGGTCTATGGCTTTAAAAACTTAGTGGCTAAAATTTGTCATGGAAACTCATAGAAAGTATGTGTTCATCACAATTAATTATTCACTTTACTAATTTACAAGGAAAAAAGAAATCAATGGATCTTCATGCATAGCAACTATCATATATGAGTCGATATTAAGGTAATTGTAGTTCACCAAGAATCATCATCCATTCTTACAGAAAACCAATACACATACAAATGAAATTTTAAAACCAACATACCGACACCTAGAGTGCCCACCAGAATGCCAACAATATTTGCATCCTTAGCTTTCTCCACAAGGTAGTATCTACAATATACGATGTAAAAATATATTTATCACACAGAAGTAATAGCAGCTTTTGACTCAACTAACAGGCACATATTGCAGAAGGTATAAAGGCATGACCAATATTAAGCACCTGCGTTTAAGAATTCTTTGCTGATGAGAGACATCCATCAGTAATTGATTTTCCACTGCATCATATCTAACTGAAAACAAGCAAAAGTTAATAATGAAAGATAATGCAAAAGTTTATTGCACTATTCCTTTGCAATAAACAAAGTGCAGATGGTAAAAATAAACAAATTTACTCATAAAACAAAGTGCATTGTAATTTGGCAACACTATGCTCCTCATGTGCTTATACATTTTCAAACAACTAGGGCAGCCACATGAATGTTTTTTGGGTTGCACATATCTGGATAAGAAATCTTCACGATTATTTATATGCCACATCCGAGAGACTCAGAATCAGGTTTTTTCAATTTTAACTGAACCCAGAAGAGTTCTGGTTTGTGTGAGAATTGATCCAGTATGACCTGATTGATAAGATAACTAGAAAAAACGAATGATTTCTTTCTAGCGCATTCTTTTCAGCTAACAAATTGCACTTCAGACTAAAAGTATAGCCCGAATATATTCTCACTAGTGCATCAGCATTATTGAGGCACAAAAGAAGATAAAAAGCTGGAACATGGATAACAACTTCACTCACATTCAACATTAAAATTTCAAAGTTCCTCAGAAAAAAAATGCCTTTGTACACAAATTATCAAAATTCAACAACCACCAAAAATTATTTCTATATTTAAATAAGAGTACAAAAAGAACCAAAGAATAAGATGAGGCTCAACCTATTTCGCAGGTATTGAAGGTAAGCACAATATTGGCAAATGCAGAGTTATCCTGACCAATCCAAAACAACAAGAAGTCCTCCATCTTGTGATCCTTTGCGATACTCCACATCAGTCCCCCAAGACAATATTTACCAAATTTATTGTGGGAATTCCACTCAGGACTTATCTTATCACGCCCATTAGCAATGATGCCATGGGATTCAAGCTGCTCTTTATCTGTTTTCTCTTTCACCGGCGGATCAATACTTGAACAACTAACCTCTGCAAAATGGACACTAGAACTGCCATATCTCAAGTTAGATGAGTCGGTAACCATTCCTTTAAGATTCTCCATAGCATGGGCATATTCTAACCCATATAAGACCTATTGTGAGAATCAAAGAACCAAATGAGAAATAGCCGTCCAACACAAATCCTACCTAATGTAAAGCAAATCATCCATATATTGCTCATTTTAGTGAATATAACCATTACATGAAAGAAACATGGAATCTAACGAATATGCATAATGGTTCAAAACCTTCTTTTTTCCCCTGAGTTATGCCAAAAGAGACTGATTACACCCTTCTAAGCTAAATGACTCCTACAAAAGTACACTTGCTTTTCTTATTACTGTTTAAATGCCAAAGCTGCAATCAAACAAAAGTAGGAACAAGACAAAGATAGCAACGAAAAAGGATAAGGTTTTTTACTCTACGAAGCAGAAAACACTGAATGATTCATCATTGATGTTGTCTACACATACCTAAGCATCCCCTCTTATCACCACCTATTTTCTGTTTCAGTTTCTGTGATAGCAGTATTATTCAAGAAAAAAGGCCTCATTTGTTGAAATTTTTGAAGTTTAGTATGAGATTTTGTTGAATAACTTTCAATCCACTGTCAAGAACGTAGCATATACGAACTATAAATTGTAAAGAGTTGACTAAACATTACTGGACAAAAACAAATTCAGAAGAGAGTGATAGTGTTTCAAATTTCAATTAAAACTACTAGCATCTCCAAAAACAATGAGCAGCTTGATGCATACCAGAAATGGTTTCTCTGTGGTCGACAAGCACTGATTTAACAAGTCTGCGCAAGCATTGACGTTTATAGGTGCTTTCCCGAAAACGAAAAGAGCCGGCAAAGTTGATGTTCTGCAAGTAACAGAATCTGCATGTTACTATGACAGATTACGCATAACCATAAGCAACAAGACTAAAATTACCCAGTAGAAACACTATAATGACATTAACAGAAGTGATAAAATTACTAAAAGAAAATTAAGAGTTCACACAGACTAAAAACTCCGAGCTCCTAAAACAGTTACCTCAACCAAAAATCTCTCTCCAATCCCTCATTCCAAAAGAAATATCAACTCTTAATTCGAAAACCCCATCACTAATACCAAAAAAACAACTCCTCAGTGATCAAAAGTGTATCCTAAACCCATAAGATACCTAAAATATATACAATCAGACACATAACTCCAAAGCTTCCTCAACACGAATCGCAAGACCCTACTTAAAGATCCCACCTTTAGCAACAATCAAACTAAACAGAAACTCACGGGCTCATACACGCGTGCCCATAGTGCACGACGCACTCTGCGTCCACGTGCGAGGCCCCAATCTCATCGACGCAGCAAGAGTTGTACACCGTATCGGCCATGACGTACAAGCGCACGCCCTTGCCGAGCTCGCTCCTCAGCGCCTTCGCCACGCTCGTCGAATCCCTCAAGAGCTCATCCGGAAACTGTAGAGAGAGGAATAAGCAAATACCAAATGTGAGACCTTTTTTCTAGGGTTTTAAACTAGGAGAAGCAACGGGAGAGTGGAGGAGAGCGGAACCTGTAACACGACTCTGGTATAGCCTCTACTACGGATGTAATCCACGGTGCGGGGTATGCCGTAGCTCGATTCGAAGTCCATGGAGGAGATTGCGCACCAAAAAGCTCGAGAGAAGGAGGAAGAAGACGAAGTTTTTAGTTTCGACGGATCGAAACAGAGTTGAGGAGGAGGAAAGGAAAGGAAAGTGTTCGGCGCTTCGAACTCGGAGTCGGGTTCGGATTCTTCCTTATCGGATCCAGTTTACACTAATATCAGCAACATGTATTTATTCGTACGCAAGTTAAAGAGTTGCAATTTCAAACATAACTCTCTTTTTCCCCTCCAAAAGCTTCAAAATATCATACATGTCCCTTCAAAACATAATTAGTTAATTCGGATACGGCAAAAATTCGGTACGGATATAATTCGAATAAAATTTGTATTATAAATTTTAAATTCGTTAAAAAATTCGGCTAAAAAACGAATTTGTTAATTATTCGGATACGCGATTTATACGAGAATTATACGTTCATCAATTAAAAATTCGGTTATTAAATTAAATATTTTTTCAAAATTTATACTATTAACATAAATAATTATATATTTTTTAAAATTAATTTAATAAACCTACTATATAAAAAAAAATACTCATTTAAATAAATAAATAAATAAATAAATAAAATAATGAAAACATAATGTTAAAACACTCACAGAAAATAAAAAAAAATCACAAATAATTAAAAAATTTAAAAAAAAAAAATTTATAGATAAAAAAATATTAGATTAACCAAAAATAAATATTAACTTCACTCACAAGTTGTCAAAAATTAATTTAATACACAAATTTACAAAATCACAACCCACAAATTGATGGCGGCAAAGAAGATGATGAGCGGCACGCGGCCCGGAACCCGATGGAGGGATGGGTTCCGATGGCGAGCGGCGAGCAGCGTTCCGATGGCGTCCTGGGAGGGGTTTCTATGGCGATCGGTTCGATCCGATGGCGAGCGGCGAGTAGCAAGCGCACGCGGCAAAGGATTCCGACTTCCGATCATGCGGGACCTGGTGGGCAGTGTGGGAGGAGGCGGGTGGGGGGAGGCGTGCCGCGTGTGTGAGAGGGCGTGATAACAGAGAAGGGATGGTACGGGTGAATGTGTTTTTTTTTTTCTTTTTCTTTGAAAGAGGTAAGCCGATTTTTTCGTCCGAAAAATTCGGATTCGCGAATTATTCGCGAATACTGGTTTGGCTAAAAAATTTTACGAATTTTTTCGAATCTTTGGAATAATTCGGAAAAAGTCCGTTTAATTCGAATTCTTAAAAATTCGCAAATAATTCGCAAATTATTTGCGAATTAACTAACTATGCTTCAAAATCTAAAACATCATTTACATCCCTTAAAACATATAAATTTATCACAAATGCATGCATCCATGATCCATCGATCTAGAAAGTGATTTAATGCATTCTCACAAAGGAACAACTTATTTTTCAAACTTTTGCAACCAAAAGAGAAATGCTGGACCAGATTACCTGCACTAAAAAAAAAAAAAAAAAAAATCATATTTTCTAAAGTCTCATGCGCAAGGAATTAAAGAAACCATATTTTCTATAATTCACAAGAGACGCGCAGCAAAATAGATCTGCACCATTCAAGGATGGTAGAGGATCTGCACCCTTTCCGTCCATTTTTCAATTTATTTTTTTGAAAAAAATATAGCATGCTACTCGCTTTATTCAAAACATATATGAACTCAATAAAGAACAGTAAATCAGCAGTCTCGAAGGCGAGAAAAAAAAAAAGAAAAGAAAAAAAAAAAAGAAAAAAAAAAAAGAAAAGAAAAAAGACTCCTTCCTTTAAAAATCACATTGTCTGCGGAAGGGACAAGTTTTCTGAACGACGGTTACGCCCACCGATCAGTCCAAATAGGACTCCTCCCACTGTTTTAGAAGTCGTTTGGTCCAATTTGCCGCGAAGATGGAGTCCGTATTTATCTGCTGAAAGATTATTTTGTTCCGAATAGACCAAACCACCCACCCACCCGATAGCAGACGGATCGGCAAGATTTTTTATGACAATCCTGAGTCCGCTCTGAGTCATCCACTACTCCCAAAGGCGTTTAACATCAACACCCAAATCCTCGTTGCCCAATCCCTCGGAAACCATCCAAATCACAAATCTAGTGAACACACACTCCAAAAAAAGATGATCCACCCCTCAGAAACCATCCAAGTCATAAATCTAGTGAACACACACTCTAAAAAGAGATGATCCACCATTTCAAGCTCAGAGCCGCAAAGCACACGCAATAAGTTTCCATTTTTCAGTTTTATCTTGCATTCAATCAGTGTAACTGTACCACTGTATTTCTAGTTTAGCTTAATTGCATTATATTTCTCTGACAATTACATGAAATGCACATACCCAAGAATTTTGGCTCCAGTTGAAGAGATTGATATCATATGTTCATGTTCATGTTCTATCTATTGTGGAAGAAGATATTTTCTGAGGAATTATTGGTTAACAATGTTTAAGAGGTCCTTCTCAGAATCTTTCACAAACTTGATTTTCTGAAACAAAATATCTCAGGCAAGGACAAAACATAATAGAGGTGTCATTTTGAACATAACACCCAACCAGTCTCTAAAAGATAAAAGAGTGCAATCACCAGCACAGCCATACCAAAAAAAAAAAAAAAAACTTCATAGAGACCAACACCACATATCCATCAGCCTGCGCCGTATAAAATGTGTACATTATGGCCATAACAGTATGGCATATTATGTAATAACATACAGTAGATTTTCGAGTTTTCTATTTAACCGAGATCAGGCACGACGAAGAACTCCTCGTCGTCGTCGTCGGAGCGAGCAATTCTGGGCTTCTTAAGATACATGCTGGATTTGTTGCTGCTGGGTTTGTAGAATGCGGTGCTGGTTGTTTGCGAGGTGGGGGGGATTTGGGGGACTTGGGCCGCCGTGGGTGGCCCCTTGGGCATTTGGTCTTGGAAGAGACCGACGTCCGCGAACCAGTCTAACTCGCCAAAACCAAGAGGAGATTCCTTCTGAAACTATTCAGTATATGGGCAATTAGAATTTACCAATAAAATCGAGCACACAACACAATGTTTTCAATCCGAACACAGTATGATAAAGAAAAATCAAGCAACACAACAGGGGGTGCATTTGAAAAAATTTTCTCCAGTGTCAACGCATTCTTTACCTTATTATCACTAGATTCATAATCCGAGAGCTGGAGGAAATCATCGACAATCCAGGGCGCGGGCGCGGGCGCGGGCGTGGGCTGAGCGGGGGCTGCCTGTGCCGTAGGAACTTTGGGCACGAGCAGGGGAGGGCTGCATTTGGGTGGGTCGGAATGGTTTTTATCCGAGTCCTTGTCGCACGCTGAGCTTAGACCGACGCGAATTCCAGTAGCGAGATAGCGGTGGTGTTCACCGGAGAGCGTGCCCGGGACGTGGATGGGCTCATCGCACTCCCGGCAGAAGAGGGCTCTGTCTTCCACGCAGAAAATAAACGCCGCCTTCTCCTACAAGAAGAGGTGTTGGAAGGGGGGGAGTTAAATGAGGAAAGAAACAGCACGTCACACACCAATCGCAGATTCGCAGGCAAAACAAGGAAAAATTTGTAGCTGATTTTAAGAAAATTGAACATCTGATTTGTGGTGGGGCGAATAATAATGATTGTTTCACAAATCTTGGTCTCATTCAAACAACGAAGTTAAACCATAAAAATTAAAGAAATAGCTGATCTCAAGGCCCAGATCCAGATCCTCTATATATGAAAGGGGGTTTTAAGTTTGGATCCAGACGAGATTAGTTTAGAGACTCGTGGTGGGGGGAAGAGAATTAAGTACTTGGCAGATGTCGCAGCGGGGGAGTTTGTTGGAGAAGCAGTCGAGGAGGAGGAGGAGGCGCTGGTGCTTGCTGGCGAGCTTGTTGGCGGCGTGGACCTCCACGTCGCAGCTGCCGCACAGGGCAGCCTCGTCCGCGCAGCATATCACCGTTGCCGCCGCCTTCTCGCACACGTCGCACTGGATCTTCATCTTCTCACTTCTGCTCCTCCCCTTCTTTATTCTCAACTTCAATACTAATAATTATACAACTGCTGCTGCTTTTTTTACTTCTTCAGATAAACAGATAAAGCAAATTATTTATTTAAGAAAAGGGAGGTGATTGGCACCCAAAATTCGGGAGGTAAGGAGAGGATAAATCGTTGCTAAAATTATGTGATGCTAATATGATATGCGTCTCAGTGGTTGCTGTGATGGTTGTTAGCGTTTTATTGCTATGGGTACTTCGCAATGTACCCCCCACCCACCCTATGTCGGCTGTATATCTTACACACTGGCCCGTTTGGTACCGGAATAAGACAAAACTAATTATTCCAGGATAAGTATAAAATATGAAACTAGTGTAAAAAAGCGTTTAGAATGATTTCAGAAATAAGAGATTTTGTGTTTGGTATGAGAATGAGGAATAAGAGGAATAAAAAATTTTAATTGGGATAAATTATCTTTATTATGTAATAATGAGGTGAGAGATTAAATAGTAAGTGAGAACAATAATTCTCACTTATTCTAGTTGTACCAGAACAAGTTATACCGATTGATTTTTGATGCGTTTAAAAAAATAAGAGGGATATCCTTCCTATTTTCGGTTCTATACCGAATCCAAACGACCCTCTATACATTGTAAGATTTAAAAAATTTTGTTGAATTTTTTTAGTAAAAGAAAAAATTAGAAGACAGGTGAAGAAATCTACTTTATAGAAAATTTAGACGGTAAAATTTAAAAGTTCGGCTATTATGTTTATACGAATACCAAGTAATTTATGCTTATAAATTTTCTATCGTTGGATCTATACTTTTAACTAATTTCATTCTTAAATCATTATATTCCACCAATCATTCATTTAACTCAAGGAGTCTATTATCATCCTAAATATACATTTTTTCATCCAAAAATTTTAAATCTATAAATATCAACGACTTGATACTTTTAAAAATATAAGAGCTCAATTCAAAATTTCGACCTATAACGTAGGTACATAGATAATCTTGATCTATTATAAATAATAAATTAGGTTTCTATAATATTGGAATTTCGGTATTATAGTCTTATTTTTAATTTTATAATATTCAAATCAACGTTTTATATCGCTAAAACTAATCTAGCATATTTGAAAAAAAAAATTTAAAAATATATTTTTTCCATATAATTTACGTTATAATCAAATTATTTCAAAATAATTAATTTTCAAAAACTATTATAACGAGTTTGTAGTTTAATAATATATAAATATTTAAATTTATTCAAATTTGGATAGAAATTGTTTTAAACTCTCTAGATCAAGATTATCGTTCTTGATCTTGAATTTATAAGTTTTATTTTCAAATTTTAAAGACGGTTTATATTTTATCATTTATTTTAACATGATTTCGTAAACGATATTGAATAAAATTTTAATTAAAATTTTATTTCTAAAAATTTAATATACCGTAAGTCATATTGATATTCAAATAAAAAAATGAAACAATCTTATTCGATTTGTGAATAACATATGTTAAGCTAATAACTAAACAAAAATTTATTTTCTTCTTAACAATGAGATTTTAGATTCTTTTGTTGAAGGGGGGACCGGCCGTGGGGTTACCGAGCACACCTCAACCCACACAGCACACGAGCGCAGCGGAAACAGAATCTTTCGTAGATGAAAGTAGGCGAAAACGATTGTAGAAAACAAGCACGAGAATAACTAAAGAAATAAAACAAATAAGGGAATGCAAGGACACGAGAATTACGTGGTTCGGCCAACAATGCGTCAACCTACGTCCACGGGCAAGACCACCTCAATGCGTTATTCGATTAATCCACGGCACAAAAGTACAAGGAGTAAAATTGGATTACAAGAAACTCTCTCACGGAGGCTCTTCACGTTTTTCCTCTCAATTAGGATTTTTCAATGAAGCCCTAAAAAATAAAAAATGAATCGCAAGAGTTAATATAACTCTAAAAACCTAATTCTAATAGGAAACGATCTCTACCGTCCATCCGAGATTTTAAATCACTTCTAGTCGTCGTCCATATCCTCTTAAGAATTATCTTTAAGATATTCCTAAATCATCCCTAATCTTTATGAACAAGATTGGATCAAATCCATATGAACTCGAAACATGATTTTACATAATCCAACATTTGTCACATTTAAAATTTAAGCAAAATCGATATCTACCATATCTGTAAAACAAAATCTCATATATTTTTAAAATAAATCAAAATAAATCGATATTTACTAAATCAATGCATATTTAGAAGCACACAAACTGGACTCATTAATAAGGACTAAACAGCCCCGTATTTTTTTTTTGGGGTTGATGCAGCATTTTACTCATTTGGTTTATGAAGGAGAGCACGGCAACTTGTGGCTGTGGATTGTATGTGGAAATTTGTGGCCAGGAATGGCCTGTCTGTTCCTTGCATTAAACAAAAGTTTGCTAAGTCAAAGAGATCTAGATCGTGTCAGGTACAGGTCCCAGAAAAGAAATCAGGACCGTCCATCATAAATAGCAATCAAATGCTTGAGAACTGGGGAAAGTGGCTCCATTCAATGCTCCTCATACTATTTAATTTAATAGATTAAGATTGAAAAGACGAAAAATGGAAACAAAAAACATAAAAAATCAATATAGAGAAAATCTGCTAAGCTTTGAATGGTGGAAATAGTAGATCGCAACTTATCTACGTTATTTATTTTTAAGCATTGAATTTGGAGGCTTCAGATGTATTGTATATTTATTAGTGTTGCATTTAATGTGATTAGTAAAGTAGCTTGCGGGAAAGATAATATCTAACTTGATTTTTTCTCTCAACTCGACTTTGTAAACTCGCGCGTTTGGTTTTAAAGAGCTATTTGGAAACGGGTTAGAAAAAAAAATAAGGGATATTCTCTTGTTCTTCCAAACGTATTTAGAATCAACCGGTATAATTTGTTTCAGTAGAATTAGAATAAGCTGAAATTACTATTCTCACTTTTCCCAACCACCCTGAGACATTCTCTTTCATTTTATTATTACATAATAAAGTTGAGGGCAAAAAGGTAATTTATCTCAACTAATACTATTTATTCCTCTTATTCCTTATTCTCATACCAAACATAAAATTTTTTATTTTTGAAATCATTCCAAATATTTTTTTACTCTAGTTTCTTACTTTATACCTATTCCAAAAATAGCTAGTTCCGGCTTATTCCATTACCGAACGGTAAAAATTTTCTAAAATTTGTTGGACATATTTGAAGCTCATTATTGTTTAGGTAGAACTATTCTTTCACTAAAAACTCATTAAGCTTAGATACTCTGGTTTTTAAGTTTGTTTTAATGTTAGTAGATGTCAATTGTATACCTACTTATTCTTTTTTTAATAATTTGAATATCTATGCAAATATATGTATTTTTATTGTCTCATTTAGGTCATTCTTTTTTTCTTTTTTTCTCCTTTTTTTTTTTTTTTTTTTTTACTAAACTGTCCCTTCTCTCAATCTCCCCTTCTACGACTCCCTCTTTCCTCTTCGCGCTCCTCCTATCTGACAATATGACTTTTCACTTTTCTTCCACTGTATTTTTAATTCTAATTAATTTATTACTATCCAAATAATTATGCTACGATTTATAATCCTCACATTTATATATCAAAATAATTCATCATGACACTTTTTTTTTTTCTCTCACTAATGCGCACTCACCTCCCCCTCTACCGCGGTCGAAGGATTGCCGCCACCCTCACTATCGCCGTCGTTCGAGAAGGCATCGTCTGACCTATTCTTGTCACCAATAACAAATAATTTTAGATAGATGTAATAAATAAAATACAAAAAAAAAATATTTAATATTTTTTTATTATTAATTATTTATATAGTTTTTATCTATCCTTCACTAGTCAACTATCAAATTCTTAGTCAACTACACAGGATATGGTTGGTAATAGCTCAAAATGTTGTGGGGACTCCTATCATGTTCCAATTTAGATGCCGCAAAATATGGGCCAAAAGTGTGGTCTTTGGGCTCGAAGAGTCATGGGCTCTCAAAATAGTAACAAATGATGGGCCTTAAATGAAGATAGTGAGGAAAAGGAGAATTCATACTTTTCATTAAAAAAATAAAAATAAAAATAAATCATAATGCAATTAATTTAAAGAAGATATTTAATTAAAAGTATATAAATCCATCATGAAGATGCTGAGAGTAGACGTGGCCATAAACTTAATTTTTTTAAAAGAAAATCATCCAAAATTATCTTTCCGTAAAATGATTCAAAATTTTGCCTATTACTAGATGGTAAATTTCTAATATTTTTATTTATACCAAACTTAATTTTCAACGAAATTATAATAACGCCAATCCAAATGGGCAAAATGTTCAGCCAAGATTTGTCGCAAAAAATTATTCGTTACTCTTATCTATTTTATAAAAAATATATTTTTTGAGAAAAAAAAAGATAACATATTATTCGTTTTTAACACTTTGCTTTTTTTCTTTTTTTTCTAGTGACGAACTGGTGTGTTTGGCGGGCCTAGAATTTACCGAAAATTATATTTTGTTTGAAAATTTATTTTTTGTGTGTTTGTTTAACTGTAAAAAATAAAAATAAAAATTTATTTTTATGTATTTAAAGAAAATTTAAGTGTTTTCATTTTTCGTCGAATTTAAGTGAAAAATAAAAATTCAAACAGCATAAATTTTTTTTCATTCATTTTTTTTTACTGAACCAAACAAATGTGAATTTTTTTTTCTTTCAACCAAACAAATATTGATGATTTTTTTTTTTTTTGTTCTACAAACTAAACACTACAAAAATAAAAACTTTTTTCCACCAATTTTTTTTTTCATAAAAAATTATTTCTTATAATTTTATATACAATCAAACATATTTTTAACTAAAAAGTTTATATATCAACTATTAAATTCACTGGCCCTAGAGAAGGTAAGTTTTTTTTTTCTTTTATTTTTTTCTGGAGAAACATAGTCATAGCCTGAAGAGAGAGGGAGGTAACTTTTCCTTTTTGGTTGAGAGGAGGATGCAGATAAAAGTGTTTTCCACGAGGAAAGGAAAAAGTATAGCTGCAGCTCACCAAATAAATAAATGCAACTTATAATTAGACCTACCCTCGGAATATTTTTTAAGGGACATATTAATTATATTAGATGATGATCATAACCACTTTTATGACCACCTCCTCGTTTTGTTAATGCTGTAGCAAATAGCAACAATCTGTACTTCTACTAAATTATATTTGTTAATACTAATTCTGAATTATTTTCTATTCCTTTTGTATTTTGGGTTTGGGTAAATTATAATGTGATCAGTTTTATATTCGTCATTTTTATATTACTCCGTCATCTGTTCTAATGATAGCACCAGGTTATTGATTTGAATAAATTATTATTTTTTACTATCATATTATTAATAATAGCATGAAGTTATTAGTACTACTAGGTTTTTGGTTATTGAATTAAGAGATGTACGGATAGAATGATAATGGTTCTGTAATATTTTAGTGAGTGGTCGGTAAAATAGTATGATTTTAAAAATAAAAAGAATCAAAAAAATAAATCTAACGGTATAAAACTTGAAAACATCAATTGCTTAATACTATCGATAGTATAGTAGCCGAATTTTATAGTGTTAGGCTACTATACTGTTAATAGTACAAAATCGCAGTGGTTGGTGGAATAGAATGATCTAAGAGATAAAATTAGTCAAAAGGATAGATTTAAGTGCAGAAAATTTACAAGTACCAATTACTTGGTACTTGTATAAGCATAATAACCAAACTATTTCTCTCACTCTCTCTCTCACTCTCTCTATCGATAGTATATAAGCCTAGGCTTATATACTATCGATAGTACCATAGCTCCAGACCATATATAGTCTCATTTTCGATCTTAAGGTATTCAAATCAACGATCCACACCGTTAAATATAATCTAAGATTTATAAAGTTCTTAGAAATAAAATTTTATTTTTTTTTTCAACATCATTTACTTAGTAAATAAATCATGTCAAAATAGACGGTGAAAATTAAATAATATTTAAAATTTGAGGATAGAACATTTGAATTCAAAATCAAGCATGCTGATTTTGATTTAAAATAGTTTAAAGTATATATATATATATATATATATATATATATATATATATATAAAGAGAGAGAGAGGCTCCTATACTATCAATAATACCGGAGTTCCGATATTATAATCTCGTTTTCGATTTTAGGGAGTTCAAATCAACAATCCACTCCGTTAAAAAATAATTTAAGGTATTTAAAGTTTTTAGATTTTTCTTTTTATGTTTTTTCGACATAATTTACTTTATGATAAAATCATTTCAAAATTGTTAATTTTCAATGACTACTATAACAAGTTTGTAGTTTAACGTTGAATAATCTAAATTTATTCAAATTTTGATAGAAAATATTTTAAACTATTTAAATCAAAATCAACATTATTGATTTTGAATTTAAAAGCATGATCCTCAAATTTTAAAGATTATTTAATTTCCACCGTTCATTTTGATATGTCCTGGGGTTGAAAACGTCGGTCGTCGACCGGCCCCGTGGTTCGGTTGACCGTCTAAATATGATACGTCGCGTGCCAATGGATCAAGCGATCGGACCGAGTAGGGATCTGCTCGGCCGGATTCTTCTTACTTAGACTCTTGTGCCCATCCGGCTTAGATTAGCCGAATTGGAATATGGAGGTAAAGAGAGACTGAGTATGAGCTACAGTAGCCGACCCAGGTGGTAGAGACAATAATTTGACACGCCCAAATTGAAAATTTTGTATTGATTGAAGTGGGGTTACAAAGGGAATTGGTAGCCAATTATGAGTAATTTACTACTAGAAAATGCAATAAAATTATCTAAGAAGGCGATAAATGCAGGTATTGAAAGGTATGAAAAAACAGGGGGTGGTTATGGCTTATGAGGTTGCAGGATCTCTTATTCTTCGATGCTTCGGTTATTTATACACTTCTCGAACGATATTTACAGGCGTCAATTTGAAATATCGGCGGGATTAGGGGAAGTTATCATAAAATTCTCAACTACTTTCCTTTGAGTCGATACTTCCTCAAATAGAATAATAGACGTTCTTCCGTCCAAGTTCATCCCCTTATTCTCGTTCCGAAGCGTGATCTTCGACGCTTTCTAATACTGGATGTCGCTTGCCGCTTCGGAGTCCGTTGTGAGATTCGCGCCCCGAATCTCGTACCCTTCATTTCTAGGACTTTCTTTTTCTGGCTTGATCGGTCGAAGGTTGACTCTGACTTCGCTTTTTTCGTCGTTTGACCAGAGTGATGTCATTCTTTGGTCGAAATCGCTCCTGATTAAGATAATAATCTTCTCGCCGACTGTTTCTTCTATCGGCTAATGCTTTCAGTCGATAGCATTCGTCGCGTCCTATATTCTTGCGCGACTAAGATCGATCCGGATCAGGACTCGAATCCTTCTTTGGTTGACTCATCCTCCCATCGGTTAATGCCTTTTAGCCGATGGCAGACGCCACGTGTCACTCCCTCAAGTGGCGAAAAATCTGATCTCAACAATATGATTTATTTTCTAAGTAAACGATATTAAAAAAAAAAATTAAAAAAAATCTAAAAACTTCATGAACCCTAGATCATATTTAACAGTGGGATCGTTGACTTGAATACCTTTAGGTCGAAAATGAGACTATAGTATCGGAGCTCCGTTACTATTAATAATATAGGAGCCTAACTCTCTCTCTATATCTAGAGAGAGAGAGAGAGAGAAAGAGAAAGAGAAAGAGCATGGCTACCATGCTTGTACAAGCACCAAGCAATTCGTACTTGTAAGTTTTCTACAAAATCTATCACTTTGACTAATTTTATCTTTTAGATCATTCTATTCTACCAACCGCTCACTTAACCCAAGAGACCTACTATCATCATAACCATACATCTTTCCATCCAATGGTTAAAAATCTACAAGCACCAATAAATTGATATTTTAAAAATATATAAGCTCAATTCTCTCTCTCTCTCTCTCTCTCTATCTATATATATATATATATATATATATATATATATATATATAGGAAAATGCTAGATGTACACCCCATTTGGGGTGTACATCTTACACCCATCCCATCCTAGGGGTGGGTGAATTTCACTCGTCACATCGAGTGACGAGTGGATGAGTACCCACCCTAGGATGGGTGGGTGTATGATGTACACCCCATTTGGGGGTGTACACCTAGCACTTCTCATATATATATATATATATATATATATATATATATATATATATATATATATATATATATATTATATTATGTAGCTAGGTCCTACTTTTATTGAGCTTCCAAGTCCTGGGAGTAAAATATGTAGTCGCACATGTGCTTAGCTTTGTCCTCTTCCTAATGTCTAATTTAATTAGGGGCTTAATTATTATTTAATTATTTAAATAAGTACAATTTTCGATAGTCATAGGCTACAACTTAATTATTTAATTTCCTCTCAAGTGTCAACTTGCACAGTCAAAGCCTAGCTACTTATTTTAGAAATATTTATCCAGTTTAATTACTCGTGTACAATATATTAAGGCCTAATTAGTGAATCTGTGGCATGTATAATATCTATTATAACCCAAGATCACGTGTAACTTAGAAGCAAATATATAGAAATTATTGTTTTCTCTAAAATCTTATAGCTGTTAAAAACCAATCTCTTATTTTTCTAATATTTTATATATTTAAATTTAAATTTTTATAGCTTTACAAAATTATTATGTTCGCAAAAACATTGGTAATTTCTCCAAACAGTGAAAAAGCATTGACATTTAAAAGTGAGTACTCTACACATCTCCTAATTGTTGTTCTTATGAGTACTAATTAATGTACTAACATATATATATATATATATATATATATATATATATATGGAAAATGCTAGATGTACACCCCCAAATGGGGTGTACATCTTACACCCACCCCATTCTAAGGATGGGTGAATTTCACTCGTCACATCGAGTGACGAGTGGATGAATACCCACCCTAGGATGGGTGGGTGTAGGATGTACACCCCATTTGGGGGTGTACACCTAGCACTACTCAAAAAAATAATATACATACTTTAAAATATTATATAATATATTAATACATCAACAATCGACAAGAGCAGCATTTTAGAAACAAAATAATTATTCAGTACAACGGTTTAAAGTATTATTGTCTTTGTTTTTATTAGCTTATATTCATACATTCACAATATTTATTTGACAATAAAAATTAAAATTAAAATATTTTATTTAATTTTTTTAAAATAATATATAAAAATTGATATTTATTATATGGTCGAGACTTATTTCAAGCTAATTAGTCAATCATGACAATAAAATAAAAATTATTTATTTTACATACTAAATTATATAAAAGTAATTTAAAATAATAAATAACAGTAACAATGTTAAGAACTCTCCAAAATGAAAAGAAGGGTTTATTTCATACAACTTCTCGTAAACATATCGAATAACAGATTTATCTCTACAAAGTTCAACTTTTCATATTTATTCCTTCAAAAGTTCATGTATATTCTTTTGATTTATTACCGTTAATTAGTTTATTATTTATTTTTAAACAGAATATATGTGAAACATTAGTTTTGCTCTTTCAAATATATTCCTTCACAAATTTCAACTATTAAAATAATACAAAGATATTTAAAATAATAAAAAGATGAATTTACCTTACTAACTAATCAAAATCAAATATTTAATCTATAATTAACTTATATTTTTTTTTAAAAAAATCAACGATAAAAATATATATAAATAATTTTATTTTTTAAAAAATTAAATATAAAAAATTAAATTTTATAATAATATATCTGTTAAATGAAGTCGTATAAAATTAGAAAAACGCTAGATGTACACCCCAATTGGGGTGTACATCTTACACCCATCCCATTCTGGGGTGGGGTGAATTCCACTCGTCCCATCGATGAGACGAGTGAAAAAATACCTATCCCAAAATGGAATGGGTGTAAAATATACCCCCCATTTAGGATGTATAGATAACACTCCTTATAAAAATTAGAGCAACGCTACATGTACACCCCCAAAGGGGGTGTACATCTTACACCCACCCATCTAAGGGTGGGGGGGTCACTTCACAAATTGTGAAGTGACCCCTCACCACACCCCACCCATTGGATGGGTGGGGTGTGCGATGTACACCCCCAAATGGGGTGTACAAGTAGCATTTTCCTAAAAATTAATCCTAAAAAGAACCCTTTTCTTAGAAAGGGCCATAGTCCATCTCCATCAAAACCTAGTCAAAGTCACATGAGTGCACTCAATAGAAACATAAATAGCACTCCTGAGGACAACTGTTATAATGTACATGTAGCATTTTTCAAAAGAGCAATGCTACATATACACTCCGAATGAGTGTACATCATACACCTTCACCATTTTAATGGTGACGATATTTTTTACGGGTCACATCAAGTGACCCATCATCACACCCCCACCCTTAGATGGGTGGGATGTATAATGTACACCCCGAAAGGGGTGTACACATAGCATTTTCCTTTTCAAAACTTCAGTACTGCAGGATTCTTACAAGAATATATTATAAAAAAAATTTATCAGAGTTCACACTTCTTTCTGCTTTACACCCAATGCTTTAACAAATTCAATCCAGCTGCAGCTTCTTTTGTTACTCATTATAGCAAAATTAGATTATAGAAATATATATTTGTAATATTTTTATATAAGTTAGTGTTTTATTTATATTTTATTTATATTTAAAATTAGGTTATAAAGATATATTTTTAAGACATATTACCGGCGACACTTTTTTTATATTTTAAAAATACTTAAAAGTGTCGCTGTAGTATAATTTTATTGTAGTGACGGCTGAATTTAAATCTTCTTAAATTAATTATTATTATTTGTATATAAAATATCTATAATATAAAAAATTTATTCTATTTTGCTGGGTTAAAATATGCTTAGATTAATTATTATTATTTTCATGTGAAATATCTATAATATAAAATATTTATCCTTTTCGTAAATTGGATACAAATTTTTGATTGGAATAAGATGTTTTATTCTCTATTTTACATTGACTATTGTTTTTTTCTTTTAAAGTTATTACCTAATTTTCAAAATTTTAATTCCATTCTCTCCACTTTTTGTGAGTACTCAATTATTATCATATTGACAACCAAACTCACTTTTCACAAGTAATAGTGACACTTCTGCCTTTTTAGATGCCTAAGATATAAGATATGTGAAATCTAACTATAAGGGATAAAAATTTATTTATTTCATTCATTATTTGATTTTAACTATTCAAAATTTTAAAAATTTAATTATATTAAATATAATTTTTAAAAGTTTTAATTTATTTTTTTTTTAGTTTTTTAGTAAATACTCAGTGAGTTCAGCTAGAATACTATTAATAATATATAAATAGCACTTATTATTAATATTTTTATTATTGAATTTTTATTAGTATCATTTTTAAATCCTTAGTTCTAATCATTTGTTGATAAAAAAAATTAATAAGATACTTCTAATAGTAATTAATTATTATTATATTGACAATGAAAGCTCACTTTCCCCATGTGAAAGTGACTACTCTATTTTTTTAGACACCTACTATGATATGTGATTTGATGTTCTCTAGCTATAAATGATTCAATTACCAACACATTTGTTTATAGTAGACACCTAAGAACATCACTAGAACAAAACAATTTGTCATTAGTTAGGTAGTGATTTGATCTTTAATCCTATCTATTTGTTGCTTGGATTAAACCCATTAAAATACTAGAAGTGTCTAATAATCACTGCATTTTTTTCATATTTTATTTCCCTTGCCCAGAAATGAAGTGAGTTGACATTTTATTTGACCTTTAAAATTTTTCAAATTAAATAATTTTTAAAAATATTTTCAAAGCACTTTATTATTATTAATTTTTCGTAAGATTTTGAATTTGACACAGCAATATAGTCCGAGTAACGAAAGCAGATCGTATCATATTATTTTAGAATTTTTATTTTAAATTTATGACTACACGTGTTGGAACTGCTTACACAACGATAATCAGTAAACAACGCACTATATTATGCCCTGCTTATACGTGTTGGAACTGCTTACACAACGACAATATAGTACGAGTAACGAAAGCAGATGGTATCATATTATTTTAAAATTTTTATTTTAAATTTATGACTACACGTGTTGGAACTGCTTACACAACGACAATCAGTAAACGACACACTACATTTTCAAAGCACTTTATTATTATTAATTTTTTGTGAAATCTTGAATTTGACACAATAATATAGTACGAGTAACGAAAGCTGATCGTATCATATTATTTTAGAATTTTTATTTTAAATTTATAACTACACGTGTTGGTACTGCTTACACAACGACAATCAGTAAACGACGCACTATATTATGCACTACAAAAGTAGCACAAAACGCGCGGCCAAACAGGCACGAAAGATCTACTAGGATAAGCCTGTAATCATCAACTTGGTCTTTCTTATTCCATCATCTACTAGGATGGCTCCTCTCATGAGTGGCAAGCAAAGCAAATTTAAATCTTGTGCCAATTTATAGGGATTGATTGCATCCCTACTATATAAAGCGTTTAAAAGGATATCAAACTAAAAGCATCAATCCGGGAATTCAAATTATTTTTTGTGGGCTACAACTTACTATTTTCAACATCCTTGCCAAGGCTACTATTTTTGCCAAACCCCATATTCATAAAGATAATACATCAAATTACTGGGGTAACCATACATACATATAAATATATATATATATATATATATATATATATATATATATATATATATATATATATATATATATATATATATATATAAAAGAAAAGAAGATCACTTGTGGTTTGATGCAGGAATACTAAGACAACATAAGCACACATCCATTGTGGTTTGATGCAGGAAACAGAGCAAGAGAGAAGGTAGGGTGGTGGGAATTGATGGACAAGTGTGCAGAGATCCAGGCATAAAAACATACACAGCATTAAATTCTGCATTGATAACCTCCACCTACACATGCCTCAAGCCTACAACAGAAAATTTAATGCCATTCATAGCCCCCCCCTCCCCACAGACACACCACTCTTTCCCCTCTCTCTCTCTCTCTCTCTCTCTCTGTGTTCTCTTTGTGCCCTTAACTCTTTTCCACCACCCCTTCTCTCTCTCTCTCTCTCTCTCTCTCTCTCTCTCTCTCTGTGTCTGTGTTCTCACTGTGCCCTTAACTCTTTTCCACCACCCCTTCTCCACAAGCAAGAACCTCGAGACCAGAGTGCTTCAGCCCACTGGAAAAGCCTACCTAAAAAGGTTAAATTTATATGCAGTGGGGGACTTGTTCATTACTCCATTGTGAATTGGGTATTGGTTCTCTTTAAACCCCATTAAAAAAGTGTAGGGGATGATGGTGTGTGAAGGACTTTGTTAGGGGCTTGGAACAAGAAAGATCAATGTCTCTCTTGGTTATTGTTGAGAAGCTGTGTTTGGCAACCAAATGTAAGTAAAAATGGGATTTTTATGATTTTTTTTTTTTTTTTTTTTGGGGTTAAATGCTTGATTTTGGTGGCTTTGTCTGATCAGTAACTCTAATTCCAGGTTCTATCTGTGAGTTCTTTGTCTTTACCTAGTTCAAAAGAAGGAAAACAGTCCAAAATTGGGGCCCCTTCTGAAGTGCTTGTTGGAAAAGCTGATGCAGAATTGGTCGTTTTGGCTTGTAAATCTCAGCCATGTACTCCAAAAGGCCCAAATTTTTAACCGAAGTTGCAATCTTGGTGTTCATTTTTGGTTCAGCAACAATGGGCGTACTAAGCCTTGGGTCCATGTCCTCTATTGCTGTGTCGTATGGTGAGAATGGCCCTGTTTTCTGTGGCCTGAGCTCAGATGGGTCTCATTCAGTGACCTGCTTCGGCGCAGACGCTTCGATAGTCTACGGCGCGCCGTTCCGACTCCCCTTGCTAGGTCTCACTGCAGGTGATGGCTTTGTTTGCGGCCTTTTGTTGGAAACAAACCAACCCTACTGTTGGGGGAGCAACATCTATGTGAAAATGGGAGTGCCTCAGCCCATGGAAGAAGGGGCCCAGTACTCGGAGATTAGCGCGGGCGACGATCATCTCTGCGCCCTCAGAGTGCTCGGTAAAATGCCCCGCAGAGGCATTTCGTCGATCGATTGCTGGGGCTACAACATGACGGCCTCGCACGCCTTTGCCGGAGGGATCGAATCGATCTCGGCCGGATCGGTGTTCAATTGCGGGTTGTTTGCGCGCAACAAGACCGCATTTTGCTGGGGGGACGAGACTGGGAGCGGCGTGATCGGCCTGACACCGAAGAATGTGAGGTTTCGGTCCATTTCGGTCGGCGGGTTTCATGTGTGTGGGGTGTTAGAGAATGGCCAAGCCATTTGTTGGGGGAGGAGCTTAGAAATGAGGCAAACGTCTTCTTCGGGCATTTTAGGACAGGGGGATGTGAACATGGTGCCCATGGATCCGATGGTCTCTGTAGTCAGTGGGAGGTTCCATTCTTGCGGTATAAAGAGCGACGATCATCGCGTCGTTTGCTGGGGCTTTACTCTCCGCAATAGCGTCCCTCCCCCGAAACAAACCAAAGTGTACGAGATCGCGGCCGGGGATTACTTCACCTGCGGTGTGCTAGCTGAGAATTCTCTTAGACCGATATGTTGGGGCACTGGGGGGCCGTGGTCTATTCCGATGGCCGTCTCGCCGGGAATTTGTGCTTCGACCCCTTGCGGTCCCGGTTATTATGAATATACTCATCCAGGTCTGGGGAGTAAGATTTGCAAGCCGGCGAACTCGAGGGTGTGCTTGCCCTGCAGCGCCGGTTGCCCCCAAGGGAATTATCAGTCTACGCCGTGCAATGCGACTTCCGATCGCGGGTGTGAATTTGACTGCTCGAGCTGTGCTTCTGGTGATTGCTTGACCTTCTGCGCGGCCGAGAAGAAATCCAAGACCCGGAAGCTCTTCTCCCTTCAGATGCCCATCTTTGTCGCCGAGATCGTTTTCGCAGTTGTTTTGGTGAGTGCTGTTTCTGTGGTTGCTTTCCTCTATGTTCGGTACAAGTTGCGAAACTGTAGATGTTCGAAGACCGAACTGAGAGCGGCGAAGAGCCGGGCCTACTCTTTCCACAAGGAGTCCGTGAAAATACAACCCGATATGGAGGAGCTCAAGATCAGGAGGGCGCAAACGTTCACGTACGAAGAGCTGGAGAAGGCGACGGGCGGCTTTTGTGAAGAATCACAAGTAGGAAAAGGTAGCTTTTCCTGTGTGTTTAAAGGGATTTTAAAAGATGGGACGGTGGTCGCCGTTAAGCGGGCGATAAAGGCTTCTGATGTGAAGAAGAGCTCCAAGGAATTCCACACCGAGCTCGACCTGCTCTCGAGGCTAAACCATGCCCATCTGCTTAACTTGCTTGGATACTGTGAAGAAGGCGGAGAGAGGCTCCTGGTCTACGAGTTCATGGCTCATGGTTCCTTGTACCAATACCTCCACGGCAAGGACCCGAGCCAAAAGGAGCAGTTGGATTGGGTTCGACGGGTCACCATCGCGGTCCAGGCCGCGCGCGGGATCGAGTACTTGCATGGATATGCATGCCCGCCGGTGATTCACCGCGACATCAAATCATCAAACATTCTGATTGACGAGGAACATAATGCTCGTGTCGCGGATTTCGGTCTTTCCCTACTGGGCCCTGCCGATAGTAGCTCGCCGTTGTCCGAACTCCCGGCCGGAACACTAGGCTACCTCGACCCTGAGTACTACCGCCTTCACTACTTGACGACGAAATCCGATGTCTATAGCTTTGGGGTCCTCCTCTTAGAAATCCTGAGTGGAAGAAAAGCTATAGATATGCAGTATGAAGAAGGGAATATCGTCGAATGGGCCGTTCCGCTTATCAAATCTGGTGATATCTCTGCAATGTTAGACCCGGCACTGAAACCTCCGACCGATCTCGAGGCTCTCAAGAAGATCGCGGCCATAGCATACAAGTGTGTGAGAATGAGAGGGAAAGACCGTCCGTCGATGGATAAGGTGACGACGGCCTTAGAACGAGCTTTAGCTCTACTAATGGGCAGCCCGTGTAACGAGCAGCCCATATTGCCCACCGAGGTTGTGCTGGGGAGCAGTAGGATGAATAAGAAGGCGTCGCAGAGATCGTCGAACCAGTCGTGCTCGGAGAACGATTTGGCTGACGGAGAGGATCAGAGAACGGAGTACAGGGCGCCTTCTTGGATTACTTTTCCGAGCTTGACTTCCTCGCAAAGAAGGAAATCGTCAGCATCGGAGGCCGACATGGATGCGAATATGAAGAACAATTCAGAGGGGAAAAATGTCGGCGACAGCGGGAGGGACGGGCTGACGAGCTTGGAGGAGGAGATCGGCCCCGCTTCGCCGCATGAGGATCTGTTTTTGCAGCACAACTTCTAGTTAAACAATGGAGGGGGAACAACTGTTCTGGATCTTCTGGAATGATGGTTCTTTAGTTAGCTCACAATCTGAAGAGAGAATTACTGGAATATTCTCTTACATTTACCATTTGCAGTTTAACTCTTGGTTGAATTTGGAGGGGATGTGTTTCTTATCCTTAATTGACAGCTCTTTTGCTTGATATTTTAAAAAGTATAGAGAATTTGCTGCAACCATTAATGATTCAGTGTGTCTTCTTATCCTATCTTTTCCTAATTTTGGAATTCATGTAATCAGAGCTTGAAAATTCGTAAGACCTATCCTTTTTTCTCTTTTTTTTTTTTTATTTTTTTTTATTTTTTATTTTCAGTTTCTCAATGCTAGGATGTTTGATTATGTAATCGGGACATTTCATTTTACCTCCTCAGATAAATTATTCAAACTGCAAAGAGCATCGCTAATGGCCTTCTAAACAAATTCCTAAAACTAAACAAAGCATTGGGTGGTGTTAATCTTATCTCGAAGTGGTGTATGATTGGGTTTTAGCTGTATAATTTGCATGAATTTTCGCGAGCATCAGTGCGCATCACGAGACAGCAAAAACCAAATCTGTGAATGGGATAATTATAGAGATTTTCTTTAAAAAAAAAAATAAAAAAATGAGGGCGATTAAATTAAAAAACGAACGAGACAGGAAAAAATGAGTAAACAAATCACGCTATCACAGTAGGCACAGTATCCGAGCCTCACCCATATCCCACCAATCACAGAGCTCCTTTCCAGTTGTTCCAGATGACATCCACCCTATCTCCCAGGGACACCATACCCTGCACCCGGTGCACCCACTCCAGCACATATAGTTTAGAACTTTAGATAGAGAGTATAACATGCGAAACAGAAGCGGAGGGCTGGTACGAATGAACCTGGTGCACCAATAGTAGAACCATCCTTCTCTCCTCTTCATCACAACAAAACCAATCACACTCCTCCTCCCCCACATATTCTCTATCCCTCCATTTCAAACAAACACACACACACTCTCTCTCTCTCTATCTCTCTATCTCTCCATGTCCATGGCCGCCACCTCCCTCCAATCCCTCCACCACCACCACCACCATCACCATCTCCTCCCCACTACCCAATTCCAAATTGACTACCCTTCCTTCTTCTTCAAGCCCACCACCACCTACTCCAAACTCTTCTCCAATCTCTCCTCCTCACCCCTCACCTCAACCACCACCACCACCACCACCACATCATCTTCCTCTTTAGACCTTCTTGCGCACCACCTCTCGTCGAAGGACTTTCGCAGAGCCGACGACGAGACGCGGCGGCTCATAATCGCCCTGGCGGGCGAGGCCGCGCAGAAGCGCGGATACGTGTTCTTCTCGGAGGTGCAGTTCATATCGGGCGACGAGCTCGGAGCCATCGACCGGCTGTGGCGGGCTCACAGCGGCGACCGCTTCGGGTACAGCGTGCAGCGGCGGATCTGGGAGCAGAAGGCGCTGCGCGACTTCACGCGGTTCTTCATCCGTGTCGGCTGGATGAGGCGGCTCGACACCGAGGTCGAGCAGTACAACTACCGCTCCTTCCCCGACGAGTTCATCTGGGAGCTCAACGACGCCACGCCCGAGGGCCACCTCCCCCTCACCAACGCCCTCCGCGGGACGCAGCTTCTCACCAGCATTCTCACGCACCCGACATTCGACCACAGCACCGAAGAGGCCGCAGCAGAGATCGAACAGGATGCTGCAGATGATGACAAGGGTGCAGAGAAGAGGAGGGAAAGGCCAACGGTCATGAGGGACTTCAAGCCTGATTACTCCTTTTGAACGTGTAATTCAGCTTTGAGAATTGAGAGAGTGAGAAAGTAACTACCATCCATATATATGTATATATATGGTTGTGACAAAGTACTAATAAAGAAGCTACTATATATAGTCCCACCACCGTATAATCTTTTCAATTTCTTTTTTTCCATAAAAGAATCTCTTCTTCTTCTTTCTTTTTTTTTTTTGTTTCTCCCACTGTAGTAGTAGTAGTAGTGTTTCTGGGTAACAATAATGGGTACTTTTATATGGTTTTAACGGGTCATCATATGCATGTCTTTCTAATTTACATATAATTCACCCACATATTACTTTTCCAGCCTCTCAAAATCACTAACATCATGATCTCTCTTCGAGTACTCACAAAGAAGCTGCAGTTACAATGGAGTGGATCGAATTATCAATTCATCTCTCCTTTGCTTGCATGATGCATGCAAGATCCACAGAAGCCGTCGTAAAATGACCACCAAAGCCAATCAGGTTTCTTCTGCTCGTTTCTCAACAGGCGGCGAATGATCGGAAAAAAAATAAATAAATCAGACCCAGTTGCTTCCAAGTTCAATTATTATTCGCCTGCAAATCTAAAGGCGAGAACAGTAAGAGAAAATAATTGAATTTGTATCTCCAATGGGGCCAAATGATAGAGAGAAAAATGTCTTACTTTCACAGTGTTTATGTCATGCACACGGACAAAGCCTCCTGGTACGTTGATGTGAGCCGTCGCACGTGAGCGAGTCCTCCATCTGTGTGTACAAGCACGCCCCCGGATTCTGAAAATTAAGCAACACAGGAAACCATTTCATAACTAACAGAGTTTAAAAGTAAAAGTACAAAGTTGCCAACTATACGGAGACACAATTAGGCAAAACTTTCATTTTATCTCACTATTTCCATCAGTTTTTTTGATCACTTACGAATATGAAGATACAAAATGAGGAAATACCATGTGGTTGGGAGCATCATCCGCAACTTCAGCAGGTTGATCCGCCCCCGTGCTTGCATAACAGCCACTCTTGCAGCTCATATATTTCCGCAGGCTGATTTGAAAAAGAACAGATTACACTCCATAGGAGAGTGATAATTGCGCAATATATCATATATGAATAACATAGGGCAATGATTTCTTAAACCTCCCTAGCAAGCTGTATAATTATGAAAAACAACTCAAGAAACCGAATGATTCAAATATATTGAATGGGAAAATAGAAAAGTTTGCACACTTAGAAAATCACAAAAACTATAAGAAAAGCTTTTAAAACCCGAAACTGAATGATTATATGAACAATAAAAAGCCACAGTATCCAATGTTGAACTTCAGGACATCAATAATTAAGTTTGCATGCTTCTTCAAATATGTCATAATAATCTAGCTCGCACTCCTTACATCAACAATCAAGGAATTGAAAATCCAAAATGATTGCATCCGTGCACATTCTTTACACCAGAAATAGATTTTGACTGGCATTCGTAGTTTCTACTAATCTACTGATAATGATGCAAACAATACAGATGGGCAATAAGCAAATACGAAACTGTACGTAAGATAGTACAAGACTAAACTTACAGTTCGCATCGGTTAAGCACAAAGAGCCTGTTTGGAACACAAGATTGCCCCTTTAACATGCACACGGAGTTACAAGATTCACCCAACCTATTTTCGCAATAGATTGTTGTCAAGAATTACCCAAATCTTGTATTATCTGTACTAATTACGAGGTTCACAAAAAAACATCCTTACCTTCCAACAACAATGTCTATACCCGTCAGTCTAGCTTCAGAATTTGTTTCAATCAAACCTGGCATGATAATTGTTAAATATTATTAACGAAAAGGAGTATCAAGCAAAATGAGTTAAAGTACAGTGGATTCACTCCACAAATAGGGACTAGGTACACTACGAAAAAGCATTCGGGCAAACATTACTAATCTAATCCATAACAAAAGTTAACATGAACTTGTTGAAAGATCATATATCACATATCTAATTCCATTAGGCAAAGATAACAATTTACAGTGGCGCACCTGAAGAATTTAACTGCAATGAGAAGCAATGATGGAAGTCGCTAGCATACGCATTCTCGTGAACCTGAAATATTTACATCAGACAAAATCTTGAAGAACTATGCAATAACCACTAACACTAGTTCTGACGATATTTAGAAGGAAAGAGGAAAAATCCCCTGAGACCGAAAAAGTTGATTAAAAAACTGGAAAAACTGACAAAGAATAAAGAGATTCGTGGAAGAGCAAAGTACCACACTTGCAGAATTATGACGGCATCTCCCAGCACAGAAATCAAAAACACTACCATATTTACCTAAAAAAATAAAATAAAAAGGATTATCACAACAACAAATCGTCTTCTGGTCAAAATGAAGTCCTGCATGTTTACCTGCAGAGACTGGTTTGGCTATTTTCACCTTGACAGCAAGATCCATTGGTGTCTGTCAAGAGGGAGACAGTAATTTCAAAGTGATCTCATATTTCAATGAGAGAATCATTGGAAAACTCACCCTCGATGGATCCAAGCAGCAAGATACACAGTATTCATATGAGTCGCAGCATTGCGAGACAAGGTTGCACCCCCTAGAATAATGAAATGCCCAAATTTGGGAAATATTAAGGTCCCACCTCAAATGATCTTACAAGATAACAGTTCCTGGGAACAGAAAAAACTCACTGACAAGAAAAGCGATCCCCCACATCAGCGCAGCAGCGCGTCCATGGATCGACAGAAAGAGAAGTGCATACATAACCTAAAAAATAACACCTCAATTATCTAAAAGCGGAAAAGCGAGTCCCAGCAGAAATAGTAAAAAAGATGATACTTTATCACTAAAATAATAGTAATAGGAATATAACTTGAACACATAAATGCGCATGCATCGTGCACGGTTAATACATTATGGGTGAAGAAAATACATCAGAAATGAAGTAGAAAGTTGGGTTACCATTGTCATCTGAGAGCAAGTACCTCCCCTGAACAGTATTCCTGCAGAAACGGTCTTGCGGAAACCCAATTTCCTTCCTACAACAAATTACAGAACAAAAGTTCATTAGCAACTTTTGCATGTTTGAAAGTTCATTGAGAATCGATCTGCACCATTGCAGGGGAAAAGGAAAAACTAAAACAACTAGAATTTTAAGCATATATTTTTTATAGCCTTTTGAAATGAAATTGTTCACAGAAAAAGTGGCCAGTGGTTATAAAAAAAAATTGATTCTGTACAAATGAAGCACCTAAATAATTGATTTCTGCAACAAAAGTACCTGTAGATAGTTTAATTATCAATTACAAAAATATTTAATTTACAGTAGTTATACTCTCCTAACTCAATTCGGATTCTAAATATGTGCACCTGGGTAAATTCACATTTCTTAGTCAGGGAACAAATTAACAAAGCTAACGAAAAAAGAAAATGTGCAAGTATATCTCAATTAACAAGTAACATAATCTACTCCTCACGCATGCGATTTAGTACAATTACTGCAACGTTTATGGAAATTTTCAACAAATTACCGGATTCCTAAAATGGTGGTGGAGAAACAAAGGGCGACGAAGATCCACACGATCGGATAGAGCGCGCGAGAGAGAGGACGAAGAAGCGATTCCCCCAATTCCTCCATTGTTGGAGATGGAAAGCTTCGAGAGCTCGATTGAGATTAGGGTTCGGAGGACATGGAATTGGGATATGGGGTCGGGAGCTCCATTGATTTGCTCGCGCGTAGTGTCGTGTCGGAGAGAGGTTAACGGGCCAACGAACTCGGCCCGGTGCATCGATGTATTGGGACGAAAATTGAGCCAATGAATTAGGCCACGGATTGGGCCAAGTTCGTTGCCGTGGCCTAGGAGACATTTATTGCATGGACCTGGACCGATCTTCTAAAAGTCAATGTTAGAAATTTTAAAAAATAAACACTCTTTTTTCACTCAAATTTTTTTTAAAAAAAATTATAGGAATAAGTTAACAACTTTTTATAGAAAGTTGCATGCAATTATTTCTAGTTGAAAAGTGAAGGCCTAAGCATATCAACTGGTCAGATTCGGAATGCATCTTCAAAAATATGAACTCGAATCCGACTATAATTTCAAATTTTAAATTTGAATACGAATTTGATAGATTTAAAAAATTCATATCTAAATTTGAATCCGACTAAAAATTTAAAATTTGAATTTGAATCCGAAAACTCCAACCAAAATAATTATTTATTTTTACCATATGTCAAAAATATTACATATGAGAGATTAAGTCTGAAGAGTGCGTTAAAGAGGACATGTCAATGGGTACGAATATCCGAAATTTTATTCTAATTCGAATCCGAACGGAATGGATTTATCCGAGATTAAACGGATATGGATTCAGATATGGATATAAAAAATAAAAATCCGACTGATTTAAATTTGGATATGAATTTTGATTGTACCCGATCCGAATCCGAACCCGACCCGAACCGAACCCGAATGAATTTTATGTTATATAATATATGTGTATATAAATATTTAATATTATATTTAAATTTATATTTTTAAAATTTAAATTTAATATAATATATTTTGAAATATTCTAAAAGAAAAAAAAAATAATTATTTCGAATTTGGATTTTCGGGTTCGGATTCGGATTCGGATTCGGATTTTGAATTTTTGATCGGATTCGGATTTGGATATGAATTTTTAAAATCCGTCGGATTCGGGTTCGGATTCGGATTTAGTAATCGGGTTCGGGTTCGGATTCAGATTTTTGAAAATCCGCCCGAATTCGACCAGTTGACATCCCTAGCGTAGAGGGCAGGCTCGAAAAAGAAAGAGCGGAAAAAAAAAAATGAAAAAACGTCAGATGAGAAAGTAAAGACACAGTGAGAGTACGGTAAAGAGGATATGCAGGTGGAAGAGAAAGAGAGGGAGAAATTGAAAGATCTGTAAGGGGTAGATTTAATAAAAACAGAGCAGAAAAAAAAAAATGAAGAAAGCAAAGAAATAACATATAAAAAAATATATATTAAAAAAAATTAAAATAAAAATTTTTGCCACGTCTGCATATGTATTTATATGTATTAGAAATCAATATAAAGATAATAATTTTTACAATATAAATTCAAATATAATATCAAATATTTATTTTTATATATATATATATAGGAAAATGCTACTTGTACACCCGTAATGGGTGTATATCTCACACCCCCACCCATTTAAGGGTGGGGGTGTGATGAGTGGTCACTTGATGTGACCCGTAAAAAATATCGATACCATTAAAAGGGTGAAGGTGTAGGATGTACACCCCTTCGGGGTGTACATGTAGCATTACTCATATATATATATAATATAAAATTAATTTGGATTCAGATCGCAAAATTTATATTCGAAAGTAAATTTGTTAAATTTTTAGTTTTTTTTATTGGTATTCGAAACTATATTTGTTCGGTATTGAGTAAATTCGTTTTGTTCCGAATCGAATTCAAACTCGGAATAAACAAACAATCAAAAAAACATAAAATAAAAACAATATATTTTTGTCAAAAAATGGGAAAGGTGAAACATAAATAAGCATTGCGTGGAGCAACCAAAGCAAATGGGAGAGTAGCGGCCGTGAACTTCCCACGCTCTAATAAAGGACAATTAAGCTAACGGTTACAAGAAAGAGACGTAACTTTTACATTAAACCCCAACAAATTATTATTATTATTATTTGCTTTGATTAATTAAACACCACACTTCGCTCCAACCCCTCCGAACCCTAGTATTAGTTAATTATTACTCCCCCGTTCATTCCCTCCAATTCCAAATGCCCCTTCCTCTCCCAGGCATTTTTGTTAGATCCTCTTCGATTCTTCTCTCCTCTCCCGCGAGAACCCTAGCGATGCCGACGACGCGATCGCTTCGATCCGAAGCGCGAATCGCCAACTCGAAGCTCGATCCTGGTGCGTCTCTTCCCCCTTTTTTTCCTCTGCTTTTTGGTGCAATTTTTACGTTGTTTTGGGGTTAGATTCGCTTTGATGTTGAATTCAAAGACGTAGAAGTTATACATGTTTGAACTTTATCTTTGCTCTGTGCGTAATGTGTAGCTTTGGAGGAAAGCTTCTGAGATTTACTGTGAAAGAAGAAAAAAAAACTAAATTTTGGTCCGGAAAATGTTAAAACAATGGTTTTTGCCACTCCCTTTTTTTCAATTTTTTTGGTTTTAGTTTGGTAGAGCAACTAGGAACTGCATTTTATATGGAGAATGAAGTGACCATTTAAAAAAAAATGATGCTTCTTGTTCACAAAAGAGAAGAATTTATCCCTGATGTTTTCCAGGTTCTGAACACTTATCTGATACTTCTGAAGCTGAAGTTCGTACTTCTGCCAGGAAAAAGAGGGTAAAACGGGTGGTCGGAGTTAGCGGAGAGAGTCCAATCAGAGACAATCCTGATCGGAAAGTAAGCATTACTCTATTTGCTGTTTTCTAGAAGCGGCGGTTAATCGTCGGTTAATCGTCTCTGTGTTCCAGGCTACCTTATCTTGTGTTTTACTGTTAAAGAGTCCTTATAAAAGTACTTACTTTACGCCATTTATCTGTTTTTTTTATGGACATATGTACGCATTTGGCTTTACGTTCATATAATATCTAAGTTTTAGTGTAATATATGTTTATCTTATCTCCAGCTTGATGGCTTGCCAGATATCGAAGAGTTTGCTTATAGCAAGGTGAAGTCGTCTACGACTTTAAGTAAGACCATCTCTGTTGGTGATTTTTTGGGAAAACTTATTTTGTGAAATATACTTTAAGAATATTCACTTCATACTCTTAGTTCCTACAGATAAAGGGATGCGCTCCAGTATTTCTGCTAAGTTGGAGAAAAGGGTTGAAGCTCCAAGTGCACCAAAAGGTAATTTAGGTGAATTAATGGCTAAGACGTACGTAACAGGAACATCTATCATGTTGTTTCTATCAGTTGTATATAATGATGTCTTTTGATCTATGTATGCTTTATTCTTGCACTGCATGGTTGTTGGTCTAATGATTTAAACTCTTAAATGGATTGAGTTACTTTTTTGTGCAGTGGAAGCCCCAGTAAATTGGGAACTAGTTCTTGAAGGGATCAGGAAAATGAGGTTCTCTGAAGATGCTCCTGTAGATTCCAAGGGATGTGAAAAGGCGGGTAGTCTTCTACCACCGAAGGTAAAGTTGGCCTTTCGAAGCTAAGATTTTTTGAACTTTTGATTGGGAGTACACAAATTTGCATAAAACATTTAGATTGCATCAATGGAAGCACGTTGCAGTCATCAATCTTTTATGAAATTATCCTTAAAAGAATGATGCTCAAGTGGATTTTATTTTATTTTATTTTTTTTCTGTTTTTGATGAAAGGTGTTCAAGAGTAGATAATGATTTAGTACATACATCATCATGCCAGTGAATATGTATACTTCGGAGTTACTCCTGTTGGAATAAGAGGAACTATTGACTAATTTCCTAGAATCAACCAATGATTAGTTCATTACCAAGTTCAAGTGTAGTATGTATTTTCATTGCCAACACAGTTTGTTGATAATTGCTTTTACATCTTCAATTTCAATTCCAAATGTTAACCGCCCACATGCAGGAAAGAAGGTTTGCAGTTCTGATTTCATCATTGTTATCAAGCCAAACCAAAGATGAAGTTACTCATGGCAAGTCTTGAAAAATAGCTTGTTATTTTTTCCTTCTGGATCAACTTTGATATCTGCCGTGATTACTTGAGAAAGATATCGGTTCTTCCTTTTGAATTATTTCCACAAAATGATACTTCATTTGTAATATGAATTTGAGTAGGTGCCGTTGAGCGACTCACCGAGAAAGGGTTACTAGATGCTGATGCTATTGTTAGAACTGATGAAGCAAGCATTGCAAGCTTGATCTATCCAGTAAGCTTCAGTTGTATTTTCTCAATGACAGTATTATGCAAGCTTGTTGTATTCATGTATTTTGTGGATGCTGGTAATGTTAAAATGATATTTCTCTCCTGTAGCTTGCAAATGACTTTGAATTTGCTCCAAACTCATAGCATGGTGTACACACTAGTAATTATGTCTACCTATATCTGTTTGAGCATTATACTAGACAAATTACTCTTGCTAGAAAAAATTTGTGGCTACAAGCTAGATTGTTTGAGATACCTAGCTTTCTTCTAGCTAATTCTTTTATATTTTTTCTTGTAGATTCATCTTGTTATCTTCTTACCTTCAGTTAACATTACTTTCGTTCTTCTCTAGGTTGGATTTTACCAGAGAAAGGCTTGTTACATGAAGAAAGTAGCTCAAATTTGTCTTGACAAGTATGGAGGAGACATCCCTCCCTCTTTAGATGAACTGCTTGCACTTCCGGGAATAGGACCCAAAATGGCCCATCTGGTAAAGTCCTACTTGGTGTCTATTAGAATGAAAGAGTGGGTGTTACTTCTATAATCCCCAAATCTTTTTTTATACCCAAATAGGTTATGATTGTTGGATGGAACAATGTTCAAGGAATTTGTGTAGACACTCACGTTCATCGCATTTGTAACCGACTTGGATGGGTATTCCGATCAGGAACAAGACAGGTGATCTGCTGCTTCTAAGAGAAACCTCCTATGAATTCTATTAGATTAGTTTGGGTATTCTGACACTAAGAGTTTCTTCTTTTATTTATTTAAGAAAACTTTTACTCCAGAGGAAACAAGAGTATCTCTTCAGACATGGCTACCGAAGGATGAGTGGGCGCCTATCAATCCTCTGTTGGTATGATAAGCTGCATTTTGTTGATTCTTTATTTGGAGACAACCATTTTCTTTTAATGAGAAGATACTTTTTAAAGGAAGAATTTCCCTGTGTAACAATGTATATTAATTTCGATATACTTAGGCAGAACTCATGCTACGGTCATTTATACAGAACTTTTTATCGTCTAGTAGCTTATTATCTGCATCCTGGTAATCCATTATCTTGATTACCCTTTACTTAATGTAAATATACAGTTGCAGGGTGCTGCATCTTTTACATAAGTTGTACTTCCAATAAAGAGATAAATTATCAATGTGGATTTTATCTATTTCTCTTCTTAGGTTGGATTTGGGCAAACTGTGTGCACTCCTCTGTGGCCCAAGTGCGGAATCTGCGGCATAAACAAGCTCTGCCCCTCTGCTTTCAAGGGATCATCAAGCCCCAATTCGAAAGCCAAGAAGTCAAGGCCAAGTAAAAAATCTTAAGTGTATTTCTCGCCTTTTTTGAATTGTATCGACTACTTGCATTTAACATCACCAAGTTGCCTTTACTTGCAATCACAAGTGGACTGCCACACGCAGTCATTTTTGCCATGGGCTTCTTTTGTATATAGTATACAAGACACTGTAACTGTAATCATACTATCACAGAGCAATGATTACTTACTGTGATTTTGTTAATAGAGTGTTCTTACTACAGTGAATTGCAAAATAAGGGGAGGGGGAACTCTAAACTGAGCAAATTCTGCTACCTATCCAGTTAGAACTGATGCTGAAACTTAACTACTATAGCTCCAACAAGAGATGATAATACAATGGCAAAGTAAAGGGAAGCAAAATAAGGTACTCAATTGATCCTCAACAGACCTTACCCAACAAAAATTTAATGCACAAACCAATTGCTCCAAACAGCAACGGTGGCATTTGTCGACAGCTACTTTCTCAATAAAGATTTACTACCGCAACTTGCTACTCTAAAAGCGAAACTATGCTTGGTCGGTTCGCGGCTCGTTATGCTGAGAAAAACCCTCTAAGATAATGCAAGCTTATTGCTTTGCGAAGGATAGTAGTCGGTTCATCGAGGCATAGTTGGCTTAAAGATGCAAATTCCGCCAGTTGGTTAATGTTTGGAAGGCTCAACACCATGCTTATGTAAACAAGGTGATCCAATGAGAGTTAATCGATCATCTCCACCATCAACTCTGATCCCTTCGTGGCCATCAAACTCATTCAGACCAACTAGCTTTTCAATCGAAAATCCTTCTGCAACCAAGTTTTGTAAATCACTTGCTTCGAGATCTTGTAAAAGCTCTTTCCAAATTTGCCGATCACCATAAGATTTCTCCACATCAACTTTCAAATGAATTGGTCGTTTTTTCTTGGAGTTGTTGCGCGGCTGCTGCTCAGAAGAAGCTTTTGAGGACCTGCTCAGTCTCGAAGGCACAGAAGTGCTTTTCTGTAAACTATTGTCCAGGACTTTTATTCTACTTTCTTTAGCAGTTGGCTTCGACTTATTGTTGAATACGAGGCTTCTACTACATGCTTGGATGCTGTTTCTGCATATTGAGTGACTGCTCTTCTCTTTAAGTCTCGACCTCATTGGGTTTAGCTGATGAAATCCTTTAGAACTAATGTCCCTTGTATGCTTGCATGGTGATAGACAGAGAAACTTCTCAAATTCAGGGCTATAGTAGGAAGTATGATCCAACGGCCAGAAGAGAGGCTCGTCAGAATCAAGATCCTCTGATGTATTCTTGACTTCTATCTTGGAATGCTGATTTCTCCAAGCACTGAAAGAAGGGCTGGGAAAATCAGAGTCGAAAATGTCGAAACCCTGTTCTTTATCTTGGATCAACCTTGAATCCTCATTATTAAGATCAAGCGATGAAACCCATATGTCAGTTCTGTCTGAATTTGGAGATGGTGTATAATCTTCGCCACTAAGAGATGCACCTGGACTACTAATAACTGATGAGTTCTCACTGGGGGATTTCTCAATAGAAGAATCATCACACTCTAAGCTCACAATCAGAGTATCTTTCACCTCATTGGTGACTTTGTCCTGGGCCAAATCCTTAACCTCGACAGAATCGCGTGACCCATTAGCAATATTAGGGACATCATTAAAGGGGATGCTATGATACTTCCAAATATTTGAGTCCTCTTTAGTCTCCTCATCCATAAGAGGACCTGGCATTCTAGATAATGATAACATTGAAGACAACTGATCATGAAGAGACACGCCGCTGTGATCGAACTCAGAACTATCAGAACTAAGAAATGAAGGGGAATTGCAATCCGAAGAAAACCCTAGAGAATCACCATCATTCGACATTCCTTCAGCATCAGAAATCTGCTTCTTAAGATCAATATCTCGTATATGAAACTTCACAGATACATCAGCAACTTCCCTTTTGCGAATTCCGTCGGCATCTTCCATGTGATGCTCGGAAGCATCTTGTAGACGAATCTCCTTCGTCATCATCAATGAGGCATCTGTGCTATCAATCAAAACCAATTTTCTTTGAATTCTGCAGTTAAGTCATCCTGCGAATTTGATTTTTGCGATGATACAATAGAACCCAGAAAAGAAGGCCATATGACTATACCATAGACTGCAGAAATCAAAAATAAAGTCCATGTAATGCACCAAAGGACAGACAAGATAACAACCCTAACAACTTCAAGTATGAAAACAGAGGCTAAATCTTGAAAGTGTCAAACATCAGATTTGCCTGACCAGCACAATGCTCAACTTTTCAAACTACAGCATCAGTTTATAAAGAACAGATGAATAAGTCCATGATAGAGAAACTTATGAAAGCAATGTTATGTAGAATTTAACAAATACAACATAGAAATTTAGCAGCAGGAAATGAGAAACTATATCATAAGTCAGAGTCAAGCACCTAACACATTAGTTAACCATCTTATCCCTCCTCAATTTTAAAATAAATTTGGAAGTAATTTTAGTCCCATTAATACATAAGCTGAGCCAATACTAAAAGATGGTGACTCCCAGAGTGCAATTCTAATTCTAAACAGTGCAGAAAACATGATTTCTAACACAAATCCTAAGTTTTTCTTAACACAATTTGATGCGAAATTACCGCAGATAATAAGTCGACTGAAATTTCAAAGCTACACTGAATCTGGGCTTCTCAGAGTTCTAAACCTAAAAACTTCTTTGCTTTCCTTGATTCAGAAACTTGAAAAGGTTTTTTGCTTACATAAAAAGGAACAAAAAAAAAAAAAAAAAAAAATTACATCTTGAGGCTTAGACAATAGATTGAAATGTAATTTGGAAAATCACAACCTAAATTAAGAAAGTTTTAGGCATATTCATACAAACCTACCTTCTTAAACAAAGGAAACAAAATCACAAAGATCACAAACTTTGCAATAATTTCATAATTTTTGCACCTTCCTCATTTGAGATCATATTTTTATTTAGGAAATTTTACCAAAATCAAAAACACAAAATAAAATTGTTTTACTGAAACTCAAACTATATCCACTGTACTAGAAAACAGAAACAAACTCCTAAATTGAGAAAGCATGGAAAAAAAAATATAACAAATTAAAACAAAAAGAGATGCAACTAAAATAAAAATAAATAAATAAAATTACCAAAATAGTACCTGAATGAATAACCTTCTCCCTCTTCTCTCTCTATATATGCGGTTTTTTTTCCTTTTTAGGAATTTTAGTGTTGTAATAAATTTTATATATATTTTTTTTTCGTCCGACACCAACACGGAGATCGAGAAAGCGAAGAATTCCCGCGTCCGACCTGGTCGCTGTGCGTTTCTTCGCGCGCTGACATCGTACGAAATTACTTAATTGCCCTTATAAGACTAAGCAAAGAGTGGCAAAAGCAAAGGGTATTTACGTCATTTCGGAGTAGAGGTGGCCTACAGGCATTGACGAAAATATATACGAAAAAATAAAGAGTAGTGCTAGGTGTACACCCCCAAATGGGGTGTACATCCTACACCCACCCATCCTAGGGTGGGTATTCATCTACTCGTCACTCGATGTGACGAATGGAATTCACCCATCTCTAAAATGGGGTGGGTGTAAGATGTACACCCCATTTGGGGGTGTACATCTAGCATTTTCCAAAAATAAAAAGGAGAAGAGGTTGGTTTTTTTTAGAGCATTTGTGTCGAATCAGATAATAAAAAAATATATTAAAAATAATATATAATATTTTGCATAATATTTATATAAAAAAGAATATTTTAAAAATTAACTATTTATATATAATAAAGAATTAAATTTTTATATTTTTAAAAATATCAAAATTATTGATGCCCGTAAGATGTGCGTTTAGAGTAATAGTGGGTCACTGAGTTTAGTAGGTGATTGGTAAAATAGTATGATCTGAAAGATAAAATTAATCAAAAAAAAAAAAGTTAATCAAACGCTAGAAAACTTACGATCATCAATTATTTGATATTTTTACAAATATAACAGCCGGACTCTCTAATAAATATACATATTTATACTAATAATATTATATTTTATTAACGGTATTTATATATTTTTGTTCTAATTATTTAGAAATTATCGAATCGTTGTGTCTGAATCGTGTTATTTCTCATATTCTGTATAAGTATCGGCCTAAATTATAATACAATAATAAAATAATCTCGATAATCACACTATTTAATGAATTTATATTGCAAATCAATACAATCACACAAATCATTTTATTACAAATCAATTACATATGTACCATCTCTTGTCGCTTCAATTTGGTACATTAATTTCTCCAAATCCTATCAATCCTATATTCCTATCTCCTCTATTAATAACAAACCATTATCCAATTTTTTTTTGTTTTTTTAAAAAAAACAACACACCAACATATTATTATGAACTGCTATATAGACACACTATCTGGAATCCCTTTCCCTGTGATTCCCTTCTCATTCCCTGCATTTGAAGTGTCCGGAAATAGCAATGTGTAGGGAATCTTTGCTGGCCCCAGCCTATTCTTCAGTTTAGCATTTTTGTTTCTTTCTTCTATCCTCCCTTCCAGTTGCCGGAGGCTATCCGTAAATTCCTCGAACAACTGCAGGACCTCACCGTCGCCGGTCCACCTCGACGATGTCCTCTGCCCGATGTACACTTCGTCGGCTATGTGCTCGGAGAGCACCTCTATTAGTGCCAACCCGAGAGTCGCTGTGAACCGGTCTGGCATCATCTCCAAGTAGTACTTGTCTGGATTGCCTATAAACTCCGCAAACTCAGAAGTACCTGTAAAACAATCGATTTTCTCTAAAAGCTTAGGCGTGAATTTGATTTAAAAGAAAAACTTAAGTGATACTAGAAGTCTAGAAAGACTTTCGCTGTAAGTTACTCCGACTCTGATATTATATAAAATAATTAAATATTTTTGAAAACTTAACTCATTCGAAATTTTTATGTTCGTCGACATAGTCTAACATGATATATGTAACACCCTAGTAGTTCCACATCAGATATGAATAAAGTTGTGATTGAATATATAAAAAATATGAATCATGACATGTGTAACACCCTAATAGTCCCGCATCAGATATGAATGCAGTTGTGATTGAATATATAAGAAATATGGATACTAGTAATAATAACCGGGTTTAAGTATTTTAGACTGTGGTTTGGACCGAACGATCACCAGCCAGAAGTGTGTGACGAAACAAATCTCACGCCCAATGATCACCGGCCAGAAGTGTGTGACGAGACAAATATCACATCGTCTGGTGATCTTGGGCTAACGAGTTCAAATTCATGGTGTAGCGCTTTGTTCCGCATAACACTTAGCTCTCACACGATATCATTTGAGACGACCCAACCCGTTAGCAATAATAACTCGTTGAGCCCAAACTACAATTCAAAATGCTTAACCTCAATTATTATAACTTGCGTGTATGACCTCATATATTCAATCAGAACTTTTTTTTCATCCGATATAGGACTACTGGGGCGTTACATTACAGTATAAACCATAATCTGGGGGAGAGGATTCGTACTGACATATAAAAAAGAAAAAAAAGTGTGCCAAGTTATGCTGGCGTGCCATGCAGTGCTGAAGGCACACTAGTACACCTCATGTTAGTGGCATGATAATTCTTGTTAAAGAACGACGCGTCAATAGTTTGTTTTTGATATACCTTCTTTTGGGATGAACTTCCGGCACCGTGTTGGGCGGTTCGGGGGGAAGCCAGCATAGCCATATTGGCCAAAGTTGACAGCTGCATGGAGGGCAGAAGCTATCCAGATGAGGGTGGTCAGACTTTGGATTAGGTTGGAAAGGGTGTTCAGTGGAAGCCAGCATTCAACATCGTCGTGTTTGTCGCCATGGCCAATCTCGCGGATCTCCTTCCACCACGATTGGAGCTCGACGTCGGATGCAATATCTTCGTCATTGCGGTAGAAGTGAGAGCAGAAGTTGGTGACCCAAGTTTTAATAGCAGTCCAAACATCTAGTCCGTCGGCAGCGTAAGGATAGTCTTGCAGGAGGAGTGTCACACCAGAGGGTTGGTTTGAGTCTCTTATTGCTAGCCCCCTGAGGTGGTAAAGTTGGCAAATAAAATAAATAAAGCAAAGACAAAGCAACAACTATGCTTGTGCTTTGCTTCTTTCCTCAAGAAGCAGAAGCTCGATTATTTTGCGTAACAAAATTCGGACTCAAAACTAGTTTTAGTGAAAAAGTTACGAGGGTATCATGAAGAAGTTTTTACCTATGAAATTCTTCAAGAAGCTTTTACTTTCCTTTCAAAACAAATAGATTGGGAAAAAAGACATAATCTTTGCTTAAGAAAGATTTAAGGCTGAAGCAAAAGAGTACTACTACTCTTGAAAGAAGTAGACAAAAATGGTTAGGAAAGAAAAAAACTTAAAAATTGTAGGATTCACCATTTGAAGTGCATATAACTAATCCAAGGAAAAGCATGTGGAACCATTTTAGTTAAAATAAAAAAAATATATGAAGCAATTCCTAGTGGTGAAAGAAATGTTCTACCTTTTAACAAGATCTTCGGGAAGGGCTTGCTCAGTAAATCGCCAATTCTCGTAGATGGTTGAGGATAGCTCCATGGCGTATCTGCCCGGGAACATAGTCCTCTCGAGGACCCCGCCAGCATTTAGAAGTACTCCCCGCGCAAGCGCATTTATATGCATAGTGTCCTTAAAATGAGGATCAAGTAGTTTGTAAATAGGATGTATTGTGCTCAATTGCCTCCTTGTAGCTATGATGAAAGGTTCAACTGCCGCGTGTGTGTGTAGCCTACAAAGACATTTCGTTTTTTTTAAAAAAAAGAAAAACAAAAATATGAAAGCATATAGTGTAAAAATGAACTTTCATACAATCTTTAGTTGCATTCATCTCAACATAAATGTGCATTTGTGCTTGTCTCAATATCGGAATGTTAATGCAATATGTGAAACCATTGGTAGCGCATAAGGATCTCCTAAGAAACAAGAGATAAAGGAGGCACTTGGCACTGTAAGTGATTTTCTGTCTTTTTCTTATAGAATTTGATGTTAAAAATACATAAAGCTGTGGTTGTTTAATTTTTCTGTTAACATCAAATTTTCTTCAGGAAAAAAATAAAAAAAAAAATTATTCGGAAAAATAAAGAACAAAACTGTTGATGCCAAATCATGAACCAAGAATCTTCTTATCGGCAACATTCACTCACCAGTGACTAATAAGTTGATGGTATCCTGAATCATTAACAGCAACATGAGCTTTGGCCAGCATCCAAAGTGCTGCCTCAGTGCCCTGGTTTCCAGGTATGAACACCCTACTGACCTCTTGTTCCATCCCTTCCCCTGGTAAGCTAAGCTCTATCACCAAAGGCTTTAGAGTTCCATCATTCTTCAGGAACAAGAGGGTGCGGGACGCATAGATGCACATTCCTTGGGCATTTATGCGGCTTAGGTACGGCACTAGATAGTCATGGTGATCGAGAATTAAAATCCTCTTTTGCTTCATAGCCTGTACATAGTGATAAAATTCATACTTCTTTCAGAAGAAAAAAATGGTAACTGCCAGATACTCCCTTAAAGATGATAAGCAGTGAATAATGCAAATGCGAACGAATATAAGTCAAAAGATCTAATATGGATCTTTCTCGACACAGATGACCTTCCATCCAGAATAAAAGATTTCAAGAGTGAAATGATACCAACCTGAGGAATGGTTAAGCCCTCGAGCTTTCCCTGTATATGTATGGCACTGATAGAGCTGTACTTCTCTCCTCTTCCAATTGGCGGGAAATGCTGTTTAAGGTTACAAAACTCACTTAGAAAAGTAAAAGTTCTTTTAACTTGATTAGGAGGGATCCAAGATTTACTTCTTACTTCTAAGCATCTGATCACCGCTGGGTTGAGCCCAGCTAGCATTTCTCGTGCGAATTCCTCGTCACTCCTCCACGCATTCTCATCAGCTGCAAAAGAGTTAGTGCTAATGATACTAACATAGGTGAAGGGATAAATTGCACCACTGGTCCTTCAGCAATTTCCATAGTTTTACTTTAGTTCTCAACCTCTCTATTTAGATATTTATTTTCCCACCCTCGTATAATTATTTGATTGTGATTGTATTTCTTGTCAAAACCTAATAGTTAACAGAATTGAACCCTTTAAACTTTCAAGTTCCTTTTGCAAAATGCGCTGTTGTTTATAGGTCAGGCATTTCATTTTTATCAAAGAAAAAGAGAAGAAAACAATTAATCTACTTCCCCAAGTGTTTTGGTGAAACTGGCTCACTTGCAATCACTTGTGGAACCGGGAACTTCAGAGGGTTTTCCTTCGTCACCCGGATAACTTCCCTGTAGATATCTTCTGGTAGGAGGGACTTCAACTTCTCCATCACCACGCCTTGAAGGACAGACGGCTCATGAGGTCTTGCGTAGATGTCCTTTGTCAACTCTTTGAATGACTCGAAGTTGCCAATATCATGTGCGAGCAGTGACTTGACTTCGGGGAGCACAAAGTGCAATACGGCTTGGACCGATTTCGTTATGAACTCGGAGAGTTTTACAGGACTAAACCGCTCATCCGGTGGAACATAGAAGTTGAGATCTATGAATTTGCTCCGTGTCTCGGTGTCTCCGTCTTGGGCAGGGAAGAAGCCAGTGTTAGTCTAAATACCAGGATCAAATTGTCTAACAAAAATGTGATAATTGTACTACTTCTGAGAAGTCAATAGTAAGCATATAACATTGGTTGAATTTGAGAACATGTAACAGTATAGGTTGTGCACAATTATAAACTGTTCTGTTCCAAAGACGATTAAATCAACACTATACCTGAGTATTTAGACTACAAAAGATGAATTTCCGTTTAAGGTATTGAATTTTGGGTGTAATGTTGGAAGATCATACTTGTAATATGGATCCATGGCAAATAACAGTAATGCTACCTGCACGGCTAAGAGGTCGGCCTGTACGGCCCCTGCGGGGATAAGGGTATGCCTTGGTGCCCCCTAACACGGGCCTCACACGCTGTTGTCCACCGTCGGGCACTCCCAGATCGTTGTAGTAATCATAGTCGTATATCCTCTCCCATTGTTTCCTCTCTCCCCTTCCATTCCCTCTAAGATTCACCAGCTCCTCCTCCCTAAGTTTTTGCAGAGCAGTCGGAGTCTGGCTAGGAAGATAGCTCTGCAAATACAACAACACACGGAAAATTAACCATGGAAAACCTATAGAAAATTTCTTGTTATAGGCGGTTCCTACTTTACCACCCCGTGATTCAAAGCGGCAAAGCTGCTGATATGAAAAGTGAACATGCGACAACCACGTGAGTCATTTTTTTTCCCCAATGTGTAGTTACTTAATGAGCCGCGTGGTTGTCATGCTAACAGCAGGTCATGGCGTGGAAAGGGAGCAGAAACCACAGCGTGGCAAAGCCATACACTTTTTTATAACATGTTTGATGAAGTAGAATTGAGCAATGACATAAGCATTATGCTAGGATATGTTCTATAAAGTTTGTACTTTGTAGGCTTATCTCTAGTTCAAATAAAGCTTACCGTGTTAACGAAGAACAAGCGGTCGGAGTTTGTCTTTGCCGTCGGATACACCCACGAATTGCACTCGAAATGGATAATCCTATCTTCAGGTATATCGATAGATGCAAATTTAAGAACAAACTCATGCCGGCCCCCATTTTTCACAACGATAGCGCCAGGGGTGCCAAAACCGTTTTCAACGGGAATCAAGACTTGATACGTCACCGTATTGACATTCCCATGCTTACCAACCTTGCCGCCGCCAAGGTCTGCCTCCCTACTTAGCTTCCCTTTACCAGTGTCTACACAATAAACCAGAATTAATAACTAGTAATCACATTATTTGTAAACGGACTAATTAGCTCAGAGTTCATAGAAGCACTTAACTATGATCAACTTGAGTGCTGCTATATAGACGGACGGTGGTCGATTTTCCAGCACCAGACTGTCCGGACGATTGAGCGATCACGACTGTTCCCTTGAGAATTTGATGTGTGTCCGGGTCAGGAACAGGACTGGACTTGAAGCATTGCATACAAGAATTGCATAAGCGACCCATGTTATTAACTCGCAATGCTTGCGAGATTATTTGAGGATTTCTATAGCCATTGTGGGCTTATATAGAGGTAATGAGGTTTTAAGGATTCTTTGTAGAACAAGCAAGATGAGCATATTGGATTGACAAGGAAGAAAGAAAGAGAATAATGTGCTTCCTTCATCTTTACCCTTGCATCTGATTCTATTTCTAGACAGCAAGAGGCCCCATCTCTATTCCAAATGTTTCATATGGGGCCTAAACTGGTAAGTTAGTGTTACATGAGCCATATTAGTACATTGATTTTTTCATTCTTCTTTCCTTATAAGCTCAAGCTTTGCTAAATCCATCCTGATATTTGGTGCAATCCAGAAATGCCAGAAACTTTCCGAAAATGTGATTTCTAGGGATCAGAATACAGTATATTTCTTTAAATTTAGGCCAAGTATTAGGTCTGACATATTCTACCACATATTATTCAGTTGCTAGTAAGTTCCCTACTCTTTGGAATGCCTTTGTTGCAGTTTTAATTTCTGTAATAATTGAATGAAGCGGTAGCATGCTACCTTTCCCTCAAAAAAAAAAAAAAAATTTCTGTAATAATGCCAAAGGAGGAAAGTAGAAAGGTGAAGTACTTGGGAAAGTTACCAACCTGAAGAAGTTTGTACAAATCTCTGTCACTTTTCTTTGATGTAGAAACCTTATTATGAATATAACCTGCTGCCTTCAGAAAAGAAGAGGAAACATCCAGATTAAACGATGAGAAATCCAATTACATTACAACAGACAACACAAATTCGAGAGAATGGCTTGTATTACTGTTGGAATCTAACAACCTTTTTACTTTTATCAAATTCCTTTAGCACAAGAAGAATCCAAAAAAGGTAGCCCAAATTACAAGCAAGCACAATCACGAATTCATTACGTGGATCTGATTAATCAAGAAAATATTAGAAAAACACCAACATTCATAGATAGATCTACAAAGACTTTCTCTTTTTTCGTTGAAAGGGATTAGATCAATAATGATTATCCTGATGCAGTGGCTTACCTAAATCAGTAAAGTGCAACAGCAAACTGATTGGAGGAAGCAACACATATAAGTTTGGATGGATGAGCAAGATATTCCAGAGTGGAAGCGTATAATTCATGTTGTGGTGATCAGATCAGATCAGATCTCTTAAGAACGAAGATACCAACTTCGACATAGTTTAACTCTGCATGGAGGGTGACATTTGCGAGCATATTTGTGGAAGTGGCATAGGGTTTGAACTCGAAGCATCGAGTTTGTTCCTCAAGTTGAATGCCAGATTGCAGAAACAATTATCATCTCTAATTCTATATATGTAATCACACAGTAAACATTAACACATGACAGAAATCAGAAAAAAAAAAAAAAAGAACAAGTTAATTACATCAACAGATGTAATCCAGGATGTTGAATCCATGCTATTAACAAAACCAAGTTTAGAATCATCGAAGATGGTACCATTTGCTAACCAAATTTAGTCAAACAAAAATAGATCTAACATCCACTGGCCATCATGTTGTTGTTGTTTTTTTTTTTTTTTTTTTCATACTAGTACTTTTTTAAGTGTCAGAATCTTAATTTTAATTATGGTGTTATGAAAAGCCTGAGATATTTGTGTTTGTCCTTTCTCTGCTAAAATTACGAGTGCTAAAAACAGAGCGGAATAAACAAACATACCCCGAACTAAGTCCAGCGGAGCCAGTTGGTTGACCAGTGACCATTCGTCCAGGCATGCAGGGAAAGGAACGTGTTCTTACGACACGCGTGTCACCCTTCATGGAGAGAGAGAGAGAGAGAGAGATTACCGGAGAAGAAGCCGCGAGAGAAAAGCTCCCGAGCCAACCAGAGGAGAGAGAGAGAGAGAGGGGGTGTAGGGTGAGGGGTGGGGGGTGGGGGGAGGAGAAAGAAGACGACGACGAGGGCGCTGATCACGACGGCGGCGGAGGGGGAGGAGGAGGAGGAGGAGGAGGCGGGGAATGGGGAACTGCTGCTCCGCTCGATCCTCCTCGCCGTCTCCCAAAAACCCTAGACCCCGCTGCCTCTCCTCGCTCTCGCTCTCCTTCTCCGATGGCGCAGCCGACGACGACGACGATGGCCCGCAGTCGCTGCTCTCGGTGCTGCCCGCGTCGCTCTCCTCCCAGGCCGACCTCCTCCTCCTCCGCCGCCGCTATCGTCTCGGCGCCGAGCTCGGGCGCGGCGAGTTCGGCGTGACGCGGCGCTGCGCCGACGCCGACGCCGGGGAGGCCCTCGCCTGCAAGTCCATCTCGAAGCGCCGCCTCCGCGCCGCCGCCGACGTGGAGGACGTGCGCCGCGAGGTCGACATCATGCGCCGCCGCCTTCCCCTCCACCCCAACGTCGTCCGCCTCCGCGACGCCTTCGAGGACCGCGAGGCCGTCCACCTCGTCATGGAGCTCTGCGAGGGCGGCGAGCTCTTCGACCGCATCGTCGCCCGCGGCCACTTCACCGAGCGCGCCGCCGCCGCCGTCATGCACACCATCATCGATGTCGTAGTGGTACGTGCCGTTAGCTTAAATGGACCAGCATCCTACCTTTGGGGCGGAGGTCGGATTAGACCGTGTTACAATCGAAGCATACCGACGGAGATTGGGTTGGTCCGAATGACCTGGGGCCGCTGTGTTTATACGCTTTGAGTGAATTTCAACATCTTAAGAATTAGTTATTAGTGCCAACAATCAACCAGCTCTATATGGAAGACAAATAATAAGATTCATCATGGAGTTCGTGCATTCTATTTATATGGTTTGCTCAGCAAATGTTATTTTGGAACGCTAAATATAAAATATTAAAATACAGTTGCTCAAATTTTGAGAGATAAGGAGTTAGTTATTTCACATGGTATAGAAGTTTCCAATTAATCTAAGTTCCTGTCTTGACCCTACTGAAGTAAATCGAGTCCAGATGCAAAAGAAAATGTTGAATGTGAGATATTGAAGTTGGGAATTTGATTGCAGGAACGAAGTATGCGCAAGGCAAAGTGAATGATTAAGCTTCCTAGTTGATTGAGTAGTGATGGTTGGTTGAATGAAGATTGGATTAGCTAGGTTGTTGGTAAATTATGTTTTTTATTTTTTTGTTTTACGATTCCTAATTGGGTAAGCAATGAGGATTCTGCAGGAAAAAGAAGCGTTTTCGTTGTTTGAATTTGAATTCTTAATTCCTCTGATAACACAGTTTGCTTCATAGTGTGGACAATCTCTTTGCTGCAGCACTGTCATAAACACGGCGTGATGCACCGTGACTTGAAGCCGGAGAATTTCTTGTTTGCTGATGCGTCTGAAACCTCTCCTCTTAAGGCTATTGATTTTGGCCTCTCTGTATGCTTCAAGCCCGGTAAACCCATGTGATTTTTTCTACTTTTTGCGTATCTACAAATTTAAAATGTCTGATTTTTAGCTTTCTTTTTATTATCGTGAACTTTCTCTTATATGTTACGTTAGGTGAACGCTTCAGTGAAATTGTCGGAAGCCCGTATTACATGGCCCCAGAAGTGCTTAAGCGAAACTATGGACCAGAAATAGATGTGTGGAGTGCTGGAGTTATACTATACATCTTACTCTGTGGGGTCCCTCCTTTTTGGGCTGGTAGATGTCTTTTATTCAAATTTCGATTGCTCGAATAGTTTATTTCCGGTTAAGATTAGTTGCAGACTCGCAGTTGCTGAAATTTTACAAGGGATGAGCCTATGTGTGGATGTAGTGCATTTAGTTATTGTATACATCTGGTGCAGAAACTGATGAAGGGATTGCGCAAGCCATTATTCGGTCGGTTATTGATTTTGAAAGAGAGCCATGGCCGAAGGTATCCGACAACGCGAAAGATCTTGTGAGATGCATGCTTGATCCAAATCCCTACACACGGTTGACAGCTCAGCAAGTGCTAGGTTTGCTCTCCTTTATGTTTTATTGGTATCCAAATTATTTCACCAGATCTATATAACAATTTACACTGCTATTATCTATCCATCAGAGATGAAATACTCTGCACAAAATCCTTAAGTAATTCACTATCATATACTGTTGATTGCTTCAGCAATTTCTCTGAATATAATTGATTGCACTGATAAAAGAAAGTAATGCGTAAAATTGCATGCACCACGTATTGTGCCGTCGACTAATTATCCTTCCATTTTGATGGTGAAGAGCATCCTTGGCTGCAGAATGCTAGTGCAGTTCCTAATATACCACTCGGAGAAGCTGTGAGAACAAGGCTTCAGCAGTTCTCTGTGATGAACAAGTTCAAGAAGAAGGCCTTAATAGTGAGCTTGATTCTTTGATTCCATAATTCAGTGATCAACATTCCTATGAACTTCAATTATTGATACTATGGAACTCTTTGTAGGTAGTTGCTGAACACTTGCCTGTGGAACAAGTAGATGCCATTAAGGAGTTGTTTCACGTGATGGATACGAACAAGAAGGGAAACTTAACAGTTGAAGAACTTAAAACAGGTCTCCACTTAATCGGACACCATGTTCCTGATATCGACGTTCACATGTTAATGGAAGCGGTTAGTGCTCGTAGTGTTTCTCAGTTTCTGCCCAGTTCACTATCTCCGGTTCTCTCATGCCATGTCTACCACACTTGCCCTTTCCAGTCTTTTTTGGTTCCTTTATCTCTAGGTTTTAATATTAATAATCTGATTATTTTCATCTATATTCTGAGAGTGTTTTTTTCTCTTTATATTTTAGGCAGACATAGATGGAAATGGTACTCTGGATTGCACGGAGTTTGTCACTGTCTCTGTTCACTTGAAGAAGATCCGCAGCGAGGAACACCTACCAAAGGCATTCAGCTACTTTGACAAGGATGGGAGCGGATATATCGAGATTGACGAGTTGAGAGAAGCTTTAGGAGGCGATACACTCGGTGCCTGCGAACAAGTGATATTGGATATCTTCTCTGACGTGGACAACGATAAGGTTGTGTCAAACTTTATCGGTAAATTACACCATTGGTCACTGAACTTGTTGCAAGATCTCGCTTCAGTCGCAGAACTTCCATATGTTTCAAGATGCACTGAACTTCTATTTATATTTCAATTGGGTTGCCTTTCTAACCTCTGTTAAATTTCCTGATGGAGGGATGGCATGGCTGCTTATGCGCAACGCTTTTAAGATGATGCAGCTGCTGCATCATTGCAGCACTATGAGATGATGTGGTAATTGAATACTTGAATTAACCGCCTTGTCATCTCTCCCTTAGAAAAATTTAATGGAGTTGAAGAGAGGGAACTGATTGGAACTGAAACTGAACTTCAGCCATCAATTACGACAAATTGATGTTCAATAATTCAACTGAAGTCCCACTATAAGTTTGTTGATCAATTTGTATTAACTTACCCAACTTTGACATTTGGATCCTTAAAGGCATTGATGAAAGATTATATGCTGCACAGCACCATCTAACCATCCATGCTCATTGTCATTTTTAAATGCCGCAGGATGGTCGTATAAGTTACGAAGAATTCGAAATGATGATGAATGCTGGAACAGACTGGAGGAATGGATCTCACCAGTACTCGCGAGCGTTGTTCAATACCTTAAGTTTAAAAATGTTCAAAGATGGGTCCTTAAAAGATGGTGGTGTAAATTGCTCTGCCGTAAGAAAAATATCAGTAGAGCCACTTACTGAGTGAGCAATTCTTTTCCCTGTATGCCTGATTAAGAAAACAGAGAAAACTGAGTAAGGGATTCTAATTTGACTTTCTTGTTTTGATTTTGCTGATTATGAATTTTAGAGTGACAGGGAAAGCTCTCTGAGATTCAGGCACCTCTTCAGAGTTGCTGCTGTTGAGTTTGAAGTTTGGAAATGCTTGGCCTGCCTGATTTTAGAAAACAAAGAAGGCATTTCAATTCAACTAAGATCTTTTGTATAGTTTAAGAAAAATTCTTCAGTGAAGATATCCAGGCTGCTTCTCAAGTGGAGAATTTTTTCAGATATTAGCTAATGTTTATGGTCATACTTCTACAATCATTCTTTGGAAACTACTGTAGATGAAAATTTATTTGGTTTGAATCCTGAATTCTTAGTTCTGCTCTTTGCCATAGTAAAAGCTTCGAACTCTTTTTTTTTTTTTTTGGGTCGAACTTTCCAATAAAGATCAGATGCGGCTTTTTTTATTTTTATTATTATTATTATTATTGACCAAATGCTTAAATGAGCTATAATTGCAAAATCGTCAAGGTGCATGTGACTCCGTGTATCTTTCCCTATGTGAAGCTTGTTCCAATTATAATTGGCTCATGATTAAAGTAAAGTTGCAACTTAGATAAAATTTTAACTACTACAAATGGTGCTCTGGTGTTACATCCCGGTCACAAAATATCTTGGACCAAAAACAAGAAGCTATGTAAGCATATATTTGTTGCTTAAAAACTCAAATGATCATCAAATTGGGCCATAGAGATAGAAACTGCAAGCAACTGCACTCTATTTTTGGGAAAATTGTGTAATTCTCGACTAAAATTTTTTTATCCGTTCGTTTAGCTCAGCCAAGTAAACACTGGAAACACTGAAATATAATCCGAACTGATATGCTCATCAATTCGATCTGATTGGGCAGACACCTCTGTATTCCTTATCCTACTTCCTCTCAAAAAAGCTCACAACCGTAAACGGCATGATTTTCTTGTGGAGACATTCATCAATGTACTACAATTTTACCAGTAACCAACCCAATTCACGCAAGAAACACAAACATTTGACATAGGCGTCCAGTACAGACTGACCAATTAAAGGTTTTGCTCCCCTAAATACCCTTTCATGAAGAGAGAACCACCCATTGTGAACCCCCGGAACACTGGATTAGAGATCGAGACGAGATAAAGTTGTGCAGTAATTTAATACCCAAGCTTTTCTATATAATCTTCTCTCCATAAGGCGAGTTGGTACATGAATTTGAACAATAGAACAGACATGCAGTTTCTCATTCGCAGGTCAATGCATTACTGCAGAAGGATTACAAAGTCAGTGTATTAATGCATGCTGCGTCGTGCCAGCATGTCTCCCCGATTAAACTTAAACAACCCAAGCAAATACAGACAGGAAAATACATATATACAGATATTGCAAATAATTTTCTTTTTTAACTTGTTCGTCGACAAACAAGCATAAAATTACCTGCGCCACCGGTTTCTTCTCTCCTCCTCTCATTTCTCCTTTTTATTCCGCTTCCTAGGTGACCAGAGGTGACTTTCACCTGCGCATCAGATAGTAGAATTCTAGGAATGCTGATGGGAGAAGAGAGAGAAAGGGTTTGTAACCTATCGGTGTTTGTCGCACATCTGGCACGTGCTCGTCGACTTTGGATTCGCATACGTGCAGTGGTCGCATGGCCAGAAATTACCATCATCCATTATGCGACTTGGGCCGCCTGATCTGGAACTAGTAGTAGCAATTATTTTCTTGCTACCCTTGTGCTTGCCGCCAAGACTCTTTGAGCTCGAGCTCTTGCTGCACGTAGCCTGGCTATGGGAAGAACCCACATCGTTCAGCCCAGTCTCCAGGGCTCGGACAAGATTCTCAAAATAGTTGCGCGTTACACTGTTCAGGCATTAAAACAATATGTAAGGACTAAGAAAAATAGCCAGAAATACATCAAAAGATTTATCTAGATAAAATAAGAAAAAAGTAGCAGGGATAAAAGACACGAAAGGCATGTGTAAGATATGGAAAAATTGGCAGTGAACATGTTAGGTATTTTTTTAATTTAAGGTAGGAGTAATTTATTGACTTTTCATGTAGTGCTCCATGTTTTGATTTACCATCTTGTTAGCTAGCTAACAAACCCGGTAAACAGAGCATGGTTGCTTTGCAGCTCTGTACATGCAAAATGTTATTAGTCAAAGGAGTCCTGATTCCCAGACACAAGACATGGATAAAAGTCACCATACCTGGTAAGACCAGCTAACTTGGTACGGAAGTCATTAAAATCTTTTGTTGGAGTTTCTGCTTCAAGGTATACTTGTAGTTCCTTTTCTGCACATTGATGAAGACGCTCCAACCCTGACTCAGCCTCGCCTAAATCGAAGAGATGCAAGAACCCATATGACCAACAGTACATATCTCATTCACCAGAGTAAGAAAAGGGATACAAACCTTGCAAATATTCAAAAAACTGTCTCTTGGCATGTTCATGCTCGGGTAGGTAGTAACCGTAAGCATAGGTCCACTTCAATACTCGCCTACACTCCACTATCTGCAGCAAGAATATTATATCCTGTTATGAGCAAAAAAAAAACTAATGAAAAAGGAAAATGTTGGTTCTAGTAGTCGAAACCTTACCTGTAACCAGGCTTCTATTATGAACTTGAGCTGAGACTCAGGTTGGCTTTGTTTGTCACTCAACTTCTCAAGCTGAAAAATTTTAAAATAAACACTCAATTCTTGGTAGTAGTTATGACTTGTCAAAGAGCATGCATAGCAGTATCTTTATCGTTTTAAAACCAATTAGTTACTTCTAAAACCCTAACCATAGAACATCAAGCCTAAAAGGTCCCATAAGACATAACACCACCATCATTAATGCAACGGGAAGAACAAAAGATTCCAAAGTGTACCTTTTCATTTTGCATACTCTGCAGATCTGCTAGCGCCTTTTGCCTTGACTGAAAGGAAGCAGAGACAAGATGTAAAACAAATTTAAAGTAGATTTTGCCCTAAAGTAGCTTTTGCCTTGATCCCTATTTGCACAATAGCAATAATTCTAACGATGCTTTCGCCTGGTAATTCGGGATGAAATACACTTCATTCACTTTCTCATGCATTTTTTTTTTTTAATCTCAAATCCAAAGACCACACTAAGCACCACTTAGCACTTAGGCATTACACATTCTCTTTCCACCCAGCATTCATTAGAACATTGATCAATAGCAAACAACAAAACATTTGCATGATAAAACTACAATTAGTGATGTGAGAAAAGAATACTTACCGACTGATTGGTGGCCCAACGTTCATAATAATGTGTGTATCTCTCAAGCGAGTTTTTAGCCATTTCTCTCCTCCTCTCAGATTCGTCATACTGAAGCCATCAATAGACGAGGAAATACAAAATAAAAAATCCACACCATTACATTCTGAAGAGAATAGATTGGCCTTTCAGTTAGGCATTACCGCTCCCTCCTGTTTTGCTGCCTCATAGCGATTGCAAGCATAGAAACCGCCAGTCCTCTCCCCATGTTCTGCCCATGCACCAAGACATAGCCTGCAGTCAAATGTAATGGGAATGACAAACATATGAACATTTCGAAGTATTAGAAAGGAAATTATTTATTGAAATTTGGAACATGAAGCTCCTAATCCAAAGAATCTTACCAGCAAAACTCAAATTTACATGGTGGCGTGCACGTGATATGCATACATCCCTGGTTTTTCTCAATAGGCCGTTTACACTTGGGGCATGGCTTGGAATTAGCTAGTATCCTGAAATCATTGTCATTGGTAGAATGGAGTGGTGATCGAATTAATTAATATGGCGAAAGAAGTGATCATAATGGCAAGAAATACTGCATACTTAGAAAACAAGAAAAGAAAATTTGTTCATAGATCAACCCACTGTGTATCAATAAAATCTGAAAATATAATCCCAAAAACAGAATTAAATTCCCACTTGGAACCAAAATGAGAAAGTCAATAAAAAAAAAATCTTACAAAAACAAAAGCAACATCCATATACATCTAAGAACAAGATTTTCCAAACAAATCAAAGAAACCTAAACAATTGACTAAAGAGTACATCTTTCTGTTGGAGAAGCAAAAAAATCCTACTCAAAAGCCATAAAACACAATAAACTAAAGCCTCCCAGAAGAATTAACATCTACCTCTCAAACTGACAAAACAAAGAAGATTGCAAATGGATGAAATGCATATTGGGTAGCGACTGCTCCATATACTTATCCACTTCTCTATGTTAAATAAGATGGCATGTGGAATTAAAGGACCGAAGATACTTCCCTCATCTAATTGTAAGTAAAACCAAATATCATAAATTATCTAACATTTCAGGAATCTGGAGAAGATATACGTAAGTGATATGTAGAAAGATTAAGAATATATGTTTACAACTGTGTTGGCAAATTCTCTACCATGGATCCACTACTTCGTTGAATGCCGAATGGAGGAACAGTCGTGAAATTTTTTTTACTTTCACCACCTATATTAAAATAATACACCGTTTTAACATTCACCGTCTAAATCAAGGGCACCATTATAATTTTTTTGTTCCCTTCCACCTTAAGGGTCTATGCAATAACCTTAAAGGTCACTCATATTTCCACTATCTACAGATAAGAGAAAAACTGTTTGCTTATGATTTCATGTACTTCTAAATTTGATCACGCATTCATATCTCTGCTGAAAGCAAGTATCTATCATTTATGAAAATAAGTCAAAGCAATAGAAAGTTGAGTACACTAGTTCAGATAATCAAATTCAAAATGTTTAAGTTTGAGTTGGAAGAAGTAGAATTTTAGGAAATGCCCATCAGATATTCCAAAGCAGGATCAACAGCAGAGTCATCAGTGTGCAATCAAAGAAAATTAAGTAAACGCATCTCATTATCCTACCAATTCATGTTTTCTGACTCAGCACTGTTTTTAAGTATCCACTTTGCAACAGTGCCACAGTCTACCGGCCGATGAGCTTCCTCAGTGCACTGCAGATTTAGAGTTTCTCACTTTACACGCCCTGAACTGATAAAATATTCTGATAAAACAAAAAAAAAGCATATTTTTCAACAGCATATACTTACATTCCAGCAAAAGCTATAAGAACAATTGCAGCAAACATCATAGCTTCCGCTACCCATGACGAATTCCACTGCATATTCACAGCCAGGAGCAGGACACCATTTTGTCTATAAAACAGAAAAAATAAATAAAAAAGAAAATAATTATATAAACAAGAAGAAGTATTAATGTTATGAATCCTTCCTGATAGCAATTACAAAAATTCCAAACTAAATTTACCAAATATAGCCAGCAGATTGTAATGGAAATATTTAACAGATCACAATTAATGACTTCACATAGTTCAGACCTCGAGTAAACCTCAGTATTTTGGCAAGCTGTATAATTTGATGAATCAATGCACACTGAAAGTAAGTAACTGGTACAATGTACTGAGTGGTACCAGAGGTAGCTGGACAGTAAGTAGAGGGTTTTACCTTTCTATTATCTTCAATGTAGGACCTATGAAGATAGCGTGCATACTTCTCTCTATCATCAGCAGTAGCCGCCAATACATTAATCATCTCTTGTCCAACAACAGCATCACATGATGGATCAGGACAGCGTAGCATTAAACATCCGGGACCGTCGCTTATTGATGTAGTAATGTAACCTGCCATGAAAAATATAAGATCAGACACTGTTCAATATTCATAAAATATTCTACACTATTCCTAAAGCAAATAAAAACAGGAAAACACAAGTTTTCTAAAACAAGTGTAACCTTAAAATGCCCACCCATCTATTCGAACTAATAAAACATATAGGCCATGTCATCTCAAGACTTCAAACACTTCAATCCACCAACTTACCAGTGATGACCAAACCATCAGCCAAACAACACCAAATAATGGCAAAAGTTTGTTGACCCAACTAGTTTAACTGGATAGTGGGTCAATGTTAGATCTCTCCGTTTTTCCCTAAATAATTAAATTTTTAGCCAAGGAATGGCACAAGTATCACCTTGGCTGTTAGATTAACATTTGAAAGGAAAAGTCTTAGGCCTATAATGCCCAGTTCATGCAAGCTATTAATTACTAGAAATGGCTTCGGCCGTTACATATACTACCCTATTTTTTTCTTTTTTTTTTTCATTGAAAAAATCAAAGAGCCAAAATAAACTCTGTAACAACAAAAACACGACCTTGAGTGAAATATTCGTTTTTGATGGTGAAGTCAAGCAGCACAATTATGAAGTAAAAACCCCAAAAAGCATATCATACTTGTAGCCGACCAAATTAAAAACAAACCAGTTTGATTACAAACCTCCCCAGCATGCGGGGCAAAAAGGATGGCTGCATGCAGCAGCGCTTAACCCCTCACGTGGATAACTTTCGAAGCAAATTCCACAAGTCAACTGCCACCAAAAGCACAAAGTTCATAAGAAAACTCAAACAAAGGAGGTGGATTTTCAACGGAAGTTCGATAACGTCAATGAAAGGCTTCTCCACAAAGGAGATAAATAAGTGGTCGTGCATAAAAACATTGGTAAAACAAACTTACTTCTCTACCATTTGGCAAATCCTCTGGCTGCTCCAACAAACCAACAGCTTTCCGTACCTTTTCTTCATCTGCAAACCATTCATCATGAACCTTACTGACACTCCTGTGAAGCCAAAAAAATAAAATTCTCAGTACCAAGCAAGCGCTTCACAGCTGAACATAATTACACTGTATAAACAACATAAACTTCTGAATTTCAAATGCAAGTTTCCGACAAAGAGAAATTTTTTTTACCAATTATAATGGCGCAGAAGGACACACGCTGCTGATCTTGATATTGAGAGTACAGTTGATACTCTAGTTATATCCTCCTCTTGGCGTTGTCTTGTATCAACTTCACTCAAAATAGTGTAGTTGTGCTGAGATGGTAAAATATGAAGATTATAACAAAATGGCAACCCAGTAGATTAAAGCGACAATCAAGTAAACAACAAAAGCACCATGAAATAGAAGAAGATAATAGCAAACTAATAATAAATAACAAAAGCACCATTAAAGCAACAACCAAAGGGAGCTTTAAACAGTTTTGGCGTTCATAACCAAAACAACCACTTTTTAAGTCTACAAAAAATTAGCCATATCATATGAACAAAAGCAAGAAACCTACTTGTATCAAATACAAAATTCCATGCAGTTAATACAAGTTTTACAATTAACATTGAATTTAAGGAAAGGGAAAGCTTTTATATGGTTTAATATCCAGAATGCAGCCCCTCAAGCAACCGAACTCCAAAGGCAACTTCCGATATAGCTTAAAACACACGAATCTAAGCTAATTCGTCACAAGTTCACCCCTTTGGAAGGAAATAACACATAGTGTACACGCTCGCCTCCTCCATTCACCAAATCCAGCTCCAATAACACCCAAATCAAAGCGAATCAAAATAAGAACCATTCCGAATCAGCTAATTCACCTGTTGGCGGTGGGATGCGATGTCCTCGGAATCGTCCAGGTCGTTGTCGACGAAATCGAAGTCGCCGTCGCCATCGTCGCTCCCCATCGCGGTGTCCCCGCTGTAGAAGTCGTCGTCGGGCGACTCGAGATCGTTGGCGTCGTGCATGTCGTCCTCCGAATCCATCGCGCTCCTCGTCCCGCAGCCACCGCCGCCGCCGCCGCTGCCGCCGAGGCGCCCCGCGCGATCCCCGAGCCCTAGGCGGCGCAGGAACCCTAGAATTTCGCCCACCGGGGAGACGACGATCCGGGCACGGGATCGGAGGGGTTGGCGATCAGGGAGATCGAGATTTGGGGGGAGCGGAGGGGCGACGAGGAGGGTGGGAGGAAGAGAGGAAAGGGGCGAATGGGCGGATGGGCGGATGGATGCTCCAACCAGTGGAGGTTCGGAGGAGAGGTCGGATTTTAACTCTCTCAGGAAGGAATCGTATATATTCTTTTATAGCCCTTTTATTGCGTATATACGTGGAGAAATTACACGTACATACGAAACTGTGGAAAATTGGGCCTTCTCCTTTTCTTTTCCAATTTTTTTTTTTTTTTTTTCTCTGATTAATGGCGATGGTGAAACGGTGGGGGGTTCTTTCTCTGTCTCTCTCAATGCCTTCGCGTAATTTTAAATGGGATTTAAAAAATTATTATAAAAGTAACCTCAATTTATTTAGTGCAAGAAAAATAATTGACGCTCAAATGAAACACTTGTGAACTTTTCTCCTCTTCCGTTATTCCGTTACTTATTTTTATACCAGTGAAACTAGAATTTTATAAATTTACAATTTATTTTAAAAAATAAATTATCATTATTTTTTTTTTAGTTCATCCGGATTTGGACCTTTCTAATTATGGTACAGATTTTCTATGTGAAAACGTTCTAATATCATAAGATTAATCTTTACCGTCTGATAACACTAAAAGTCAAGCAACCATCGAAAGAATTGTTGCTATATTGACAGGCAGCACCAATTAAAAATGTGCATAAATTTCTGCCCATCTAGATTGCACGCACTTACAAAACACACACCAAAACAAAACCAAAAAAAAAAAAAAGAAAAAAAAAAAGAGAAAACCGTAGCAGAGACATTCAAACAGGCAACGTGATTGTACTGTATCTTTAGCACGGAACAATGAAAATTTTGACTACACTTGTTTTTCTTTGCAGTAACAGTACATACATTCGTACCAGATAACTGTTAAATAAGATCATAACAAAGATATTCTAAAGTGGCATTCCAAGACACAATTCAAGATTTACTGTTTGGGGGTATCTGAAATTTTGAAAAAAAAAAAAAGCATCATTACACGGCAGGGCATATGTCCTCCAAGCTGCAACAGATAAAACTGAAGCTTAAATTTTGAGGAACTTTAACAAAAATTAAAGGTAAAATAAATGTACAAACTTCATCCGAACTCTAGCACATTTTGAAATGAACTTCTAGCTTAAATTTAATGGAATATATTCTATTACTTACTAGAATATGCTATAATTCTTTTTTCTTTTTTTTTTTATGGAGATTAATAAATCTAACAGAACATTTTATGTTAAGGCGAGCATTTTAAAATGTGCTATAGTTTGGGTAAGGTCTACTAATATTTCACCCAAAAGAATGGAAGAAAAATTATGAGAGGAATACCTCTTTCCTAAGTACTCAATAATGTCTGTCGTTAGAGTCGCCCGCTTCTTGTTCGCGAAAGCAAGTGCTGCAGCTTTCCTCAACAGTAGTGAACCAGCAATGCACCCAAGTATCATTGGATTTGGACTGCACCATATTAGCACCCAAAAAACAAAAAAAAAAGAAAAGAAAAGGAAAATAGCCATTTGACATCAGAATAAAGGTAGAGATATAGTATCTTAATAAGAATGCAGAAGCGATAGAAAGAACCTCCTTTCAGTGGGTTGTTTGTCTGACAATAGATGATGGCGTGCCCATGATGAAAATACCGCAACACTAGTACAAATATATAGAATTAAGGAAAAAAGTCAGCTTCAAGAACTAGGATTTAGGGCATAAAAGTAATGTAAAGAATGGCTGAAACCAAGAAAGATGAGCTAAGATTTGTGGAAGTGCTATGGAACTGTTAAAGCATGACATAGTGTCGAATGTCAATATGGCAAAGCTCATGATACATAGCCAACAATCATAATGCACCATGATAATGCCAAAAGGAACAATCTTAAGCAGAAATGTCGGCACGTCATGACGTGACACTGTCAACAAAAGCACCCAAAAGTATCTCTACGTTTAAGGTATTCAAGCAGCACACTGTACAGCATAGTAGTCAGTGCAAACAAATACAGACAACAAACCTGCCAGAAAGGATATCGCCTTGGCCACCGCAACGCCGAGGGGATCCATAAGTGCTGACCCGAGAGACTTCAGAAAACATTAATAATCAGCAGCAATTATAGAAGGATCATGCACTACGAAGTACGAATAGTATAACCAGAGGAAGAAAGGAGGGAAAGAAAACAAAGACACAGAAATAAGAGGAGATAAAAGTCGGAAGTAGGTACAGAAAGTCCAACACTCATTATTGTGGAGCAAATATGGTATAGGAAATGAATTGATGGTATACTTATTTGAAATATAACCGAAAAAAGCAAACTGGTTGAAGATTTTCATAATAGAAAACAAGAACTTTCATAAGCTTTAGCCCATACCTGTTTCACCATCAGTAATAAGATCAGCTTTCCCTTTACGAAGAATCGTTACTCCTCCGATTCTGGCCATTTGAGTAAGAAATTCATAGTAATCTAAATAGTGAATTGTAAATTATAAAAGAAAAGGAAAATAATTACCTCTTAGCAAGCTGCAGTAGTTGTTCAGAATCATCTTGATCATTGACTTCACAGTTCAAAACCTTGTCAACAAGGCGCTTATACTCATTTACATTGGGTGTCAAGACAGCAAGAGAGTTGTCTTTTACAAGATCGAGGTTGTTCGTGACAAGAAAAAGGCCATCCTAAACACAATGTGAAGGATAAAGAGAAGATTAGGAACTTAAATTTAAGCACAAATACATGCATGTAATTAATGTACTATATACATACACCATCAACAACGATTGGGACGTTCGACTGCCTTGCATGCCTCATGATGTCACCGACACAATCCTAGATACATGAAACAAAGTGTTAGATAAATTGTGCAAATTCCCCTTGGGTTGGGAACTTGAAACTTGCGAAAAGTCTCATATGTTACAGTTTTCGAATGCATTCCGGATTCTATCACACACTCTTACAAATTCATCAAGTAAATAATTGCTGAAAATGCTAATAAGTAACACAGAAAGAGAAATCAAAGTTGACATGAGAAAATATCCAATGAGTAACAACATATCCCCTTTGAAACTTAATAATGGAAACACACCAGAAGAAACGGGTCCCGCCCGAGACCTGGACCAACAACAATGCAATCAAAGCGCTCCATCCACTTTGTAACTTCCGCAAGAATTTTAGTGGAAACTGATGCTTTCTCGTCATCCCTAATAAACTTGAGTTGCAAGATCAGCATGCACTTTTTACTTAGCAAGCTGATTGAACCACACATTTAAAGTTAAAACCAAATCAAGATACATAATTCACCTTACGCTGTACGACTCTTCGAGTATAGGGTGTACAATCAGCTCAGGGCTGTAACTTTTTATTACTGTCGCAGCATCTTTTGTGCAAAATACATGTGACAAATCAGCACCCTACACGAAACATGCAGAACAATTTAAACTTGTGACTAAAGCAGTGACACTTTGTTTAAGATCTCAGTGCTATTACTGTGTCGGAACCAGTAAAAACCAGTTGTCCAAAGCGCAAAATAAGCACAAAATCAAACAAGAAGATAACTAACAATTTTTAGGGCTGATATTGCAGCGAAATATGGAGCACCCGTGTATTCACGGCATCCACCGATAACTGCTATCTTCCCTGATGCAAAATAACGAACTTATGAGTAAATTCTCTACAGAAATACTACCAGCATGCCGACAAAAGAAGATGTAAAAGAAATACTGATGAACAGTTGAGAAAGATTTCAGATTTCTTTTTTCCACTAAGAACAAGCAAGGAATCAGCAAACAGTGAATTCCAGCTGCGCTTTGATATTGTAGAGAATACAGAATCTCTTCCCTAGGCACATTTTTAATCCAAAATACAAAGCATGAGACAAGGTCTCATCATATACGACCATTTTCACAGATCAATTCCTCCTTAGTAGAGGAGTTTTGGGGATTTCCTATTGTTAAATGATCAAATAATGAGTAACTTGCCATTTTCCACTAGTTCTATTCCATTCCGTCAATTGATTGATTTCTAACAGAGAAGAGGCTTCGATTATGATGATGATGATGATGTTATTGCATAAGAAACTACAAGCAAGTACATATGGTTCAGCAGACCTAAAGGTGACAATTTGAGACACAATACGATAACGCTATACAAACACAATCAAACACGCGACAAAGAAAAATCCTAAATCAACACAACAGAAACCCCTCTGATTTGAAGGTGACGTAACTAACAATCTAAACAATTTAAACTGCATAATCTTCAAAATTGACACCACCAACCAAAACCCATTTCGCCACCAAAAAATCACAAAACAAATTCATTTGGGCGATAAAATAAAATAATAATTGGAGCTTTACCTGCTTGTCCTTTGTACCTAGTGGGATCGAACACCGGGGTGATTCTTCGGATAACGCCCTCCGCATCGGTCTCCAGCGTAGGAGAAACCCCTTTCCCCGCCATTAGCGCCTTGTGGCGGAACCCTCCCAACGATCGAATCAAAAAGAGCTGCCTCCTCAACACACCCGACGACGCCGACGATGATCCCCACATGCGACTATCGAAACCCTCGGAAATGGCGATCGGAGCGCTCATATCATCATCATCATCTTCATCGCAAATTTCGCACCAGCGAAACCCTAGAAGAGAGGGATTGGAGTGGGAGCCAAGAATCGCGCCCAAAAAAAACGAAAAAAAGAAAAGAAGAAAAAAAAAAAAACAAAAAGGAGTAACGGGTTTGTTCGTTGTTCGTAATGGAGAGGCGACGTGGAGTTCGGGATGTGGGAGCGAAGCTCCGAATTGATTTCCGGGCTCCGATAAGAGGAAACGCAGGAGGAGGGTGGGAACTTGGTGCTTGGACCACCACGTCATCCGTGAACCGCTCCGCTCTTTTTCCCGTCCAATCGCTCCATTGAACGGTTTGGATTTAAAGTTTGCTTTAGAATGGACAACAGAGAGGATTTCCGGTCTATGGATGACGTTGTGAACCATGATCAGGCAAGAACAGAATACTTGGCCGACAGGTGCTTCGGCCTGCTCTTGACAGCTCGAAGTCGCGAAGATTCTGTTTTGGCGGTTGAAGGACTGTCGGCCAATTGGATGACTCAATGCCACAAAGTCGAGACCGTCTGCCTGTTTCGGAGTGAGCACGTTACATGCAACTTTGTATCCGCAGAATATTTTCTGTTTATCCATCAACATATCAATACAAATATATGAAAAGACAACCAAATGAAAAACTTTTGACCGATCCGAAAAAATTAGGTGCGCTGGATATATATTTAATAATTTAAATTTATAATAATAAAAAGTTTTATTATATTTTTTTATTATAATTTATTAATTTTAATTTTTTTTTCTTACAATTAAAATTTATTTTTTTCTTCAAATAGAGTTTATCCCTGTTTAATCAAAAAAAATTAAAATTTAATTTTTAAATCTAAATTTAAATTGCTATTTAAGTTGTGGTTCATAAGTTATAGCGTACACTCGAACTTTTCCGGACCACCCAAAAACCAACTTGACTTTTATTGTCGTCCATAAAGTTGTGCCCTGAGGGTACGGTTTAATTTACGAATCGCCACTTAAATAACAATTTAAATTTAGATTTAAAATTTAAAATTTGATTGTAAGAGAAGAAAATTAATAATTATGAATTATAAAAAAAAACATGTCAACATTTATTTTTTTAATATAAATTTAAATTGTTAAAGCCTACATCCGGTGCATCGAACTTTTCCGTATCAGAATTTAGATTAAAAAATTAAATTTTGAATTGTACCTTTTAAATTTAAAATTAAAAATATATGTAGGCTTCGAATTAGAATTTTTAATTTATTTTTCAATATAGAAATATCTTTTAAATTTAGGTTTAAAATAACGAATTTGAAATTTATTTTTTTGATTACGAATAAAAAAATGTGTAGAAGAATAGAATAATTATAAAACATATGATTTAAGCGTTATTATCTTACATTAAATATATCTTGCCAGTATTAATTCATATAGTTTATAAAGAGAAGGTTTTGAATGAACTTAGATCAACATTTTCTATTACGATATGCTATTAGTTAATGAACCATTGATATATGTATTAATTGTACTTTTGTGATTCTTCTTTTTTATTTTGTATTAAAGTAATGAAGCTCATATATTCTAATTTATAAGTTGAAAATCTTATAATATATAAAATATTTTTATCTTTATAAATAATTTATTATTTATTATTAATTATTAATGTTAATTTACTGTAAATTTATTAATCCGCCGCGAAGCGTGGGTTTTTATCTTATCTAGTATTTTATTATTACTCACACATATGATTGCGTAGGGGTGATTGAGTGCATAAAAAAAAAAATTTGATAAAAATTTTTTTTTGAAGAAAACATATTTTATATTTTGTAGTGTTTGTTGGGTAGGAAAAAAAAAAATCGTAAATGTTTAAATGTTTGGCTGAAAGAAAAAAATTATTTGGTTCACTCGGTGGAAAAAATAAATGAAGAAAGTTTTCAGAATTTAAATTTTTATATTTTTTTTTGTCTATTATCGATGAAAAACATATTATTTTTTTTTCAAATCAGTAAAAATAGTTTTTTAAAAATCTTTTTTATAACTAAACAAATATATATAAAAAAAAAATCCAAGCCGAAAAATTATTTTTACTATATTTTTACGACCAATCAGACACATTCTTAGTGTATAAATTTTTTCTGCACATAAAAACCTCATATTTCAATATATAATATAATAAGCAAGATATTCGTATACTATTTTATTTGATTTTTTGTTTTTTAGTTGGTACTTTATAATTTTTTTTTTTTGAGTTGTACTATTTAATAGCTTAAAAAATCAATCACTTTATTCTTGGGGGCAATTGCCTATATACCCCTATTAAGTTCTCAACTTTTATATCTATCTTTCAAAAAATCTGCTCTCTAATATATCCTTCTAAAAATTTAAATTCTTTCAAATATACTCTCAAAATAGGAGTATATCAGAAAAAATGTGGAACGTATTAGGGATATATTAGAAAGAAAAAAATTAGAAAGGTAAATCAGATATTTCATCATATTTCAGAGGTACACAGATAATTATCCCTTATTCTTGTTACGTCGCGAAAGGCTAGATTGGATTCAGTTAGGTGCAAATGGTATGAGACAGGATTACATCAAATTATGTTCACAATATTATAAGATTGGTTGAGTCGAGTGATAATCGAAACTCTTAGGCCCTGTTTGGGAAGGGTATAAAGGGGGGATATCCCCCTTTATACCCAAACGGTTTGGGGATATCCCCGTTTGGGGATATCCCCCCAAACGGAAATATCCCTCATTATTGCATGGGGATATCCCCGTTGGTTTAAACCCACCCAGGTTTACCCCCTTCTCCCCTCCTCTCTCTCTCTCTCTCTCTCTCTCTCTCTCTCTCTCTCTCGGTCCTTTCCCAAGGCACTGGCAGTGCCTTGGGAAAGGCTTTTCCTTTTTTTTTCTTTTTTTTTTCGTTTTTTTTTTCTTTTAGCTTCAGAATTTTTTATTTTTTATTTTTAATAAAAAAAATTAATTATAAAAAATATTTAAATTTTATATTTAAATTTTAAATATTTAAATTTTAAATTTTATAAATTTTAATTTTTTTTATTTTTATATTTTAATAAATCTAAAAATTTTATTTTATTTTTAAAAATTATTAATTTTAAAATTTATACAATATTTTTATAATTTTTAATTAAAATTATTTAAAATATTTAAATTTTAATTAAAATATTTAAATTTTAATACTCCTACATAAAATATTTAAATTTTAATTAAAATATTTAAATTTTACTTAATTTTTTTAATTAGAATATTTAAATTTTAAAAAATATTTAAATTATAAATTTATAAATTATTTAAAATTATTTTTTTATATTTTATAAATTTATATATATTTATATTTTATTAAAATTATGAATATATTTATATTTAATTATATTATATATATTTATAAATTTATAATTTTAAAAAATAATATTAATTTTAAAATTGTAAAATTTATATAATTTTTTTATAATTTTTGTAAAATTTATATAAATTTAAAAATTAAAATTTTTACTCCTACTTAAAATATTCTAATACATTCTTTAATTATCAAATTTATAATATACATAAAAGTAAAGGTCACATCGTCATTAAACAAAAAAGTCAACTTTATACCTCTTATTCATCATTACCAATCCAAACACCTATTTTCTTATACCAGGTTTAAGCCTCATTCACATCCAAACACATTTTTAAATTTAAACCAGATTTATCCCTTACTTTATACCTATACCTGATATAACTAAACTAGGTTTAAGCCACATCCAAACGCTACCTTAATCATGCCTCTATGGCTATATCTCCCGTTCCCATCACAAATCTCGTTGTCTCGTAATTAAATTCCCCAAAACACTGCGAGAGTGACAAGGGAGGAGAGAGAGAGAGAGCGCAATGGTGGGCTCTCCCTCCGACCCCCGCTCTCCTGTTTCCACCCCAAACCCTGCCATTAGATCGAGGAGGAGGACGAAGACGAGGAGCGCCGCGAAGAGCGGCGGCGGCGGCGGGGTGGTTCTTGAGGGCCGCGTGGAGGTCATCGGAGGCGGCGGAGATCGGGGGTCGTGCGGCGGCGGCGGCGGCGGCGGGGAAGTGGGGAGGACGAAGAGCCTCACGGACGGGGATCTGGAGGAGCTCAAGGGGTGCGTGGATTTAGGGTTTGGGTTCAGCTACGAGGGGATCCCGGGGCTCTGTAACACCCTTCCGGCGCTCGAGCTCTGCTACTCCATGAGCCAGAGGTTCCTCGACGAGCAGCAGCGATCGGCGGCGGACGAGGCGGCGGCGGCCGCTTCGCCTCCGGTTGCGAATTGGAAGATCTCGAGCCCCCGTGAGATGATACAATTAAATTTTTTTGTTCGGTTGTTAATCATCTTTTGTTTGATATTTGAATTGAAGATCATTGTTTGTTCGCAAACAACTGTGACATGCTGAGTTTTACTACTGGAATGAATTCAAAATTAAATATGATAGTCGAGAAAAATATGTGTAGTAAAATATCGAGTATTTTTTGCAGTAGTTATAGGTGTGGGAGTGTTGGCGTGTCATTAATCTCAAAGCTCGAGCTATTAAAAATATGTAATTAATTTATTTAAGTGTATGAATACACCGTCCACGGTTATCCATCTAGATGTTATGTCTCTTGTCGTTAAGTTTATTGAGAACTGTAATTTCGCTTAATTCAAACTCAACTTATTAATTTTCTAAATTTATTATTACGAAACATAAAAAAAAAAATTAAATTTATTTTTAATCTATAAATAAATAGCCAACAATTGATTCGTGAAAGTTGTACATATTGTAATCTAGAGAAGGTTGCGTTAATTACTTGCCTCTCTTAATTAAGTTCTTCTTAAAGCCCATGTAGAGAAACTTTATTTTTCGTTTATGAATATAAAGATACATCAAAATCATGAAAAGTTTATGAAATTTGCTTCTAAGAAGATCACTATGTTTATTTTTCGTTCAAGATACTTTGCTCTGAATTTTTCTCTTTCTACTACTCCCAGGTGACCATCCAGATAAAGTAAAATCAAGACTGAGGTATTGGGCACAAGCAGTGGCGTGTACTATTAAATTGTGCAGCTAATTGGATCACATTGAGTGCTATAAGTTGGTATTATTTATTTATTTATTATTATTTTTTTTTTTTCGTCAAAAGACTCAAAACCAACAATAGAGGGCTTTAGTTATATGGAGTGAGTAATTTGATGGACAATATCTCTGCAATGCAATGCAGTGCAATTAGCTGGATACAACCTGGCTTGGAATCTGATGAAGATGATTAGGCAGAGAAAATGGGGTGGAAGGCAAATTGGAAGATTAAATTAATAACAGATGACTCTGATTCGAATTTTTTATTCAGATTAATTGTTTCAAGTAGAATTGTTAGGGGAGAACAAATAATATATATATATTTTTTCATTTGAGTGGTGCTTTAATAAGTGAATTTTGTTCTGGCCATTTTTCCTTATTATGTTCATTGTTGCAGAATAATTGAATGGCATTAATTCGGTTGTCCCAAGTTTTCATTCTTCATTATTTAATTCTGATTGTTCTGGAAATCATGTGTGTTCCTGGCTATTGAAACTCAATACTTCTTGTGGTGTTGATTTGTACTTAAACATATTAACCTTCTTGATGGCTCCATATATTACTACACTGACAAAGGAATCAGATTGCAATTCTTGTTTAAGGATGTGGTCCTTAGCTCAGGATACTTGGAATTTAGCACAAGAAGCTGAAAAGAATCTTTTGGCTTGTTCTTTCTGATGGCTTTGTTGAATGTAGATCACTTTTCTCCACTCTGTTGAAGCCATTTGCTGTTACTTTATCCATTTACAATTAGAGAAATACTCTCATACTTTCTTTAATAAATAATAAAATTAATCTTAACCGTTGATCGATAAGGAATAAAAAAATAATTTTATTTATTACCGGATTAACAGGTAACTTTATAAAAAGAGTATTTTCGTAATTAAACATAAAAAAAAATATTAATTAAAATATCTTCTACTAATTTAGTCATTAATTTAAAAAATTTTAAAATTACAATTTAAGAATTAATTTAAAAAATTTTAAAATTATAATTTAGGTATTAATTTAAAAAGATTTAGAATTACAATTTAGTCATTAATTTAAAGAGTTTAATTTCAAAAGTTTTAGAATTACAATTTAGAAATTAATTTAAAAAATTTTAGAATTACAATTTAGACATCAATTTAAAGAATTAATTTAAAAAATTTTAGAATTACAATTTAGGCATTAATTTAAAGAGTTTAAATTAAAAAAATTTAGAATTAAAATTTAGATATTAATTTAAAGAGTTTAAATTTAAAAAATTTAGAATTATAATTTAGGCATTAATTTAAAGAGTTTTAGAATTATAATTTAGGCATTAATTTAAAAAATTTAATTTAAAGAGTTTTAGAAGATAATTTAGGCATCAATTTAAAGAGTTTAATTTAAAAAATTTTAAAATTACAATTTAGGCATTAATTTAATGAGTTTTATTAAAAGAATTTAAGAATTATAATTTACGCATTAATTTAAAGAGTTTAAATTAAAAAATTTTAGAATTACAATTTAGGCATTAATTTAAAAAGTTTTAGAATTCTAATTTAGGTATTAATTTAAAAAATTTAATTTAAAGAGTTTTAGAATGACAATTTAGGTATTAATTTAAAGAGTTTAATTTTAAAAAAAAATTAGAATTACAATTTAGGCATTAATTTAAAGAGTTTTAGAATTAAAATTTAGTCATTAATTTAAAGAGTTTAATTTAAAAAAATTTAAAATTACAATTTAGGCATTAATTTAAAGAGTTTTAGAATTATAATTTAGACATTAATTTAAAGAGTTTAATTTGCTTAAAAATTTTTAAAGTTTTTTTAATTTAAACATTAATTTTTTATTATAATTTTAAAAAAAATTAATGTGCTTAAATATTTGATTTAATAGAAATATATGGTATAATTTAAATTTATTTTTAGAATAGATTGTACGGGCTAGGTTAAATCAAATTTAATTAGTAAAATTTGATCTTTTAAAATAATGAGATCATATATTATAATTTAAAATATAAATTGATAATAAAAATTAATAGATTCCTAAATTCTAATTTCTAAAAATAATTTTCTAAAATTAAAATTATTTACGATATATTAAATAAAAATAATTAAAATATTACCATTTAAGACGATAACTAAATTGGAATATTTAAAATTTATAATCTTTCCAAAAATAAAAACTCTCCCTAATTTCAAATTTTTAAAAGTTATAATATTTACAAAAATAAAAATATTCAAAATAGAGATAAAATTATTTAATTATCAATGAAGCAAAAGATTAAAATAATCTTGTTTTGGGATACCTGGTAACCGATACCTCCCTCGAAGTGATCTACTATTGCAGATCATAATTTAAAAATAATCAAATCTGAGCCATTGAACAGATATGAATGGACGGTAACTAAAAAAAAAAAAAAAAAAAAAAAAAAAGTATAGGACTATGGCTCTAATATGCAAAGTTTGCTATTTTGCTTATCCATGCCACCGTGAGCTTTTGTTTTGCTGTTGGTACGCGGACATTCTAATCCACCTTCAAATATCTGTATCGTGTGGGTATCGAATTCATGCCACTGGTTCTGATATTACTTATCGAATCATTGATCCTAACCATTAATTATAAAAGTTAAAAAAAATACTTAATCATTTTATTTAAAATATATAGACATAGCAACCACGAATCTCGATCGAACTCAGCTCAGCTGGACGTTGGGTCTATTGTTGGGCCTATTGTCGTTAAATTTATGGGTTAATTGCATATATGTCCCTCCAAATATGTCGAATAGCAAATATATTCCTGCAAATTTTAACTTTTCATATTTATCCCTGCAAAAATCCAAAGTTCTTCAAATATGTCCCTGAGGTTAATCCCCGTTTGGAATCTGTTAATTTTTTAACAGATTTCATATAAAGTTACTTTTTTGCCCCTTTTATCCTTTTTATTCTTTTTATTATTATTTGTTAAAACTTGGCATACCATGCAACCGCCACTACCTTCTCAATCCTCCTCAGCACCATGCTCTCCACTCTCTTCTCCTCTTCACCACCAGCACCAGCACCAGCACCACCATCACCATATCCATCTCCATCTCCATCTCCTCCCTCCTGTCTCCCCCACCTCCTCAAACTCCCCTCCACTTCCACTTCCACTTCCTCTTCCTCTTCCTCTTCCTCTTCCTACTCCTACTCCTACTCATCCACCCCATCGTGGTTCATACTCCTCCGCTCCTACGCCCACTCCCCCGACCCCGCCCACAAGCGCCGCTCCCTCCTCCTCTTCCGCCGCATCCTTCTCCTCCACCTACCCCTCTCCTCCTCCTCCCCTTCTCGGCCCCTCCGCTTCTCCTTCCCCCTCGCCCTCAAGTCCTGCGCCTTCCTCTCCGCCCTCCCCGAGGGTTCCCATATCCACGCCCTCCTCACCAAACTCGGCCTCGCCCCCGACACCTTCGTCGCCAACAGCCTCGTCCACTTCTACGCCTCCTGCGGCCTCCCGCACCTCTTCCTGCGCGGCGACGAGTGCGGGATCGACCTCCCTCCCCACTTCCTGCACGGCGACCTCCCACTCGACGAGTCCGGTTTAGGAATTTCAAGATGAAGATGAAGAGGGGATGGGAAGAGAAGAGGAAAAACCCAACGTTAAATTAAAAGAAAGGATAAAATGGTATATTCACTGTCTAATCTAACCAAGGTTAAGCATTTAACCTATGGCTAATTCAATTTTTCTAACAGAGGGGCATATTTGAATAACGGTGGATTTTTGCAGGGATAAATATGAAAAGTTGAAATTTGCAGGGATATATTTGAAATCCGACATATTTGGAGGGACATGTATGCAATTAACTCTAAATTTATTGTGAACCGCAGCTCCACTCAACTTATTGGATTCATTTCGTTGATGCTAATTATTAATTTCAAAAGTTCGAGTGGTTAGAAATACAAAACCAATTCACTTAAAGCGTACAAATGTAGAGCCCACAAGTCTCAACCGGATTCAATCCATCTGGACATTGGGTCTATTTTTAGGGCTCTTGTCGTCAGGTCTATTGTGAACCGCAACCCTACTCAACTTATTGGACTCACCCAACTCAACTTATTAGTTTTTTGAACCTATTGTCATGAGTCAAGAAGTTGAATTTTTTTTTAGCCCATAAATAAATAGCCAACATATCTAACTCAACTTATTAGTCTCCTGAATTTATTGTCACAATATAGAAAGTTAGAACTATTTCTAGCTTATAAATAAATAGCCAATAAAATAGGCCAACATCCTGCCTTATGCTAGGAGATCATATTAGGCTGAGTCACATTCGAAATGACGTGAGGTTGGGTTGAGTGGAGTTTTGTTCGAAGTGGCGTGAACTGATTGAATCGAGTTACAATCAAGATCCGTAGACACTGTATATGTACACTTTAAATGAATTAATTATATATTTCTAACAATTCGAATTTTTAGAATTAATGACTAGCAGTAACGATCCGATAAGGAATATCAGAGTCAAAGATTACAGATTCAATTACAGCATGCTGCAAATTTGTCATGGAGGAGAGATTCTTAGTTTAAATACATCTTCCGTCAGGTTAGGTCGAGTTATGTTTGAAGTAACGTGAGATTGATTAGGTAGAGTTACAATTGAAATCTGTGAACGCTATATCTGTACATTTTAAATAAATTGATCGTATATTTCTAACCGTTGTGAATTAATAGTTAACGTGGAGATAAACAGTAAAATCATTCGGAATTGCTGATTGAAGATGTCACTATCTTCTCCCTTCAAAATTGAAAGCTTTAATCCAGCAATAATTTATTAATGAAGATCTGAACTGTTCGGGCCGTGAATGGTTGAATTTCTCTTCTTCAAGAAGCATACGCAAGCTTACTAAGTAGTTTTACTTAATTCAAGGATCATTGAATCAACGCAGAGCTTTCCTACTATTAATTGAGAGCCAATGAAAATGGGAGTCCAATTGCAAACATAAATGCAATCAAAGAGAAGGTCATCATCTTTTTTGGCTTCACTAGAAAGAGCAGGAATTAACAATAAGCAAGTTGCTGCCAAAGCCTTGGTTTAGTCAATGCTGGTCACTATCATGATAAAAAATATACATCTATACAGTCCAGCTCACTATCATGACAAAATAAAATATACATCTATTGGTTTGAACATAAGAAGCCACAAGGAGTATAGCATCAAAGAGATAGAGAGAGAGAGAGAGAGGAGCAAAAAGAATATTTGAAGCACCATGGCAATAGAAGACCTTGTGGACTGGAGGGGAAATCCAGTTGACAAGAAGTGGCATGGGGGAGTTAGAGCAGCATGCTTCCTCTACTGTGAGTAATAACTTATAACAGTTTCATTTCTGCCAGCTTTGTCACTTTCTTTTCATTGCAAAGGCACTCAAGTCATGCCTGATCCATCATGTTTGGCTTGTCTAAAAATTCTGAAAAGAAGGCTAAGAACTTAATGATTGATATTTGAAGTACCAAGTTCGAAATCTACTTGCTTTGTGTTTCTAGCTGATTAGTTAGTTCCTTCCCCTCAAACAAAAAACCAAAAACATAAGAGGTAAAGCTAAAAAGGCAGTCTTTTTTTTTACCACAAGGAAGATAGATAACCTGATTTGTTGCAAAAAATAAAGCAAAAAGATTGATGAAGACTAAGGGTAAAGTGAACTAGAAGTTTGAATTACACAATTATTGTTTAACTACTTTTTTTCTTTTGGCAGTTCTTGTCCTGGTGACTAACATTGCTAATGTGGCCAACATGCTCAACTTGGTTGCCTACCTGCAAAGTATCATGCACACGGGCGTCGCAAGCTCTTCAACTATCGTCGCCAACTTCATCGGTGCCATGTGCGGATTCTCTCTCGTGGGGGCCATCATCTCCGATTCGTACATAACGCGGTTCAAAACCATCCTCATATTTGGTCCCTTGGAGTTCTTGGTAGTGCTCATATCTGTGAATCTTTCTTTTCTTTAAGTTGGGTTAGGAAGGAACAAAGAGATCTTCAATATGTGGGCGGGATCTAAATGTTGGTTCTATTGGTTCTAAACATAACTCTTCCCTCATGCAGGGTTATGGACTACTAGCACTGCAAGCACATCTCCCGTCACTCCGCCCACAATCATGCGACGTTAACACTAAATCAAGCAATTGCGAGAAAGTTCACGGTCTAAACTCCGCCATTCTTTACATAGCATTGTACACTATTGCTTTCGGTGACGGATGCATTAAAGCATGCTTACCATCTCTTGGAGGAGACCAGTTTGATGGTGAGGACCGAGTCGAGTTGCGGCTTAAGTCGAGCTTCTTCAACTGGTTCACCTTCGGCATCTCCTTTGGGGGCTTCATAGGACTAACACTCATAGTTTGGATTGAGAACGACAAAGGATGGGACGTCGGTTTAGGCATTTGCTGTTTCTTGGTCCTTTCAGGACTGATAGTGGTGGCATGCGGCTTCCCTTTCTATCGCAACCAAGTGCCGAAAGAAAGTCCCCTTACGCGAATGTTGCAGGTAGAGCTTGTCCTTATCAATGCTAAAAGAAAGCATTCCTAAGTCAAAATTATTTTCCAGTTCCTGAATCTGTCTAATCATTCATTGCATGCATACTTTCAGGTCTTTGTGGCTGCATTCAGAAACAGAAAGCTTGAATTATCTGAAAAGACAGAAGAACTACCACAAATTGCTAACAAAGAAGCAGACAGCATTGAAGTGCTTCCTCACACAAAGGGTCTCAAGTAAGTTCCAATGTGATGTAAATTGTCATATTTCTTCCTACTGGCTCTCACGAGTTTACGGAAAAAAAAAAAAAAAAGAGAAAAAAAAACCAAAAAACCTTGGTAATCAGATGACAACTTATGTGAATATCTATATGCAATTTGATATAGGAATTCAACTGAAAGGGTAACATTGCAGCGAAATATGAAGGTTAGGGACCCAATTAGAACAATTGGAAATATTGGGGACCAAACTGAAACAACACCCCTGCTGCAATTCACACTAAAAGATTAACAACTCAAACTAATTCCTACATATACTTTTCTTGTTAGATTCCTTGACAAAGCTTCGATTAACCACGAAAAAGGGAGAGCTTGGTCCTCCTGCAGTGCGACCCAAGTGGAAGAAACTAAGATCGTCCTCCGAATGCTTCCAATCTTCATCAGCTCCGTAATCAGCTACATGCCAATTGCATCGCTTCTCACATTCACAATAGAACAAGGCAGTACCATGAACACAAAACTCGGGAAAATCCAAATATCTCCGGCATCTCTCTTCGTAATCCCAAGCATATTCCAAATGGCAATCCTTGTTATCTACGACCAGGTAATTGTACCAACCACTCGAAAACTCACTGGTCGAGTAGGCGGCATTACTCACTTACAAAGGATCGGCATCGGATTCATATCAGTACTACTGGCAACAATAACGGCTGCTTTAGTGGAGAGAAAGAGAAAGAAAGTCGCAGAAGAGAATGGTGTAACGGATTTTGGAAGTGGCGTGCCCATGTCGATGTTTTGGCTATCAATTCAGTTTTTCCTTCTTGGGGTGGCAGACGTAACTTCCTTTGTTGGTTTGTTAGAGTTCTTCAACAGTGAAGCATCACGAGGGATGAAATCTGTAGGGACAGCAATATTTTGGTGCATACTTGGGTTAGCTTCATGGTTAGGGAGTTTTCTAGTTGAGGTGGTGAATAAAGCTACAAGGGATAGGGAAAGGGGAAGAGTGGGGTGGTTAGAAGGGGCTAATTTGAATAAGAGCTACTTGGATAGATTCTATTGGCTACTCTCTGCGATCGGTTTGTTGAGCTTTTTAAACTATTTGTATTGGGCGAGGAGATATGTTTATAGACATAATCCAAGCATTGTAGATGCAGAAAAAAAGAGCTTCCCTTGATGAGGAGGATGTTGATTGGAAATGTAATTGCAGCTTTGTAAGCTTTTTCATTCACTGCAAGTACCAGTTTTACACTACACCATAGTTTTTCTCCGCTCCGCATGAGAAACCATAACACTTTGTTTCATGAATATTATTTAAGTATCAAGAATGTGTCCAAAGGTCAAGTTATTTATACTAGAGAGTACATGTTAAAAGTAACACATTTTCCGACTAGAGGTAAGGTCTACAGAGAGCTAACCCATGATCGAAGCGACCTACATACTCGCATCAAGCTTTACAGCGCCAAGTAGTGAATCAGGAAGCTTCTAAGAGTTTCTGGATGTCATTCTGCATGAGAATCAGAAAACGATAAAGCAAGTTGAATCACCGCAAATGAAAACAAGGTAAATTTTAAGGGGAGGAGAAAAGGATAGATAACATGTTGAGCTAAACCTCAATTTTTAAGGGCGAGGTCGTCGGCGCATATCTTTCCACAACCTTGCCATCTTTGTCAACTAGGAACTTAGTGAAGTTCCACTTGATCCGATCACCAAGAAATCCACCCTTCTGTGATTTCAAGTACTTGAAGAGTGGTGATGCCTCCTTCCCATTCACTTCAATCTAGAAAAAAAAAAAAATGACCGTGATTCTTGCAACTAAGGAATGCATTTCGACAAACGGAGATGATAACTACTACCTATTATTCTTGATAGGAACGAACCTTGTGTACTACATGAGTGTTTTGTTGATCGATGGACACACCATATAGCCAATTTATATATGTTTTAGAACACGAAGATCAATTTCCACTATTGAACCTTGTCATTTTCATATGCAAACAATATTATGATCATTTCGTTTGACAAAGGGACCAAAAATCCTTCCAACTGTTCACATAAATCCAAAAAGATCTTGCAGAGCTTTTAAATTATGTATTAATAAAAACGGCGTAATAACAATGCTATGCTGTTCTTAGATTATGACATCGATGTAGTTTTGTTATAAAAGCAACCGGAGGTGCATAATAGTTTGAGATAGGAAGAGTAATGAAAAAGAGAATAGTAGAATCGGAAAGTGCGAAATGTGAATGCAGCATAAAGTAAATAAGCTGAGCTTTCTTTTCGTTGCCCATTACCTTATCAAATACCGGAAACTCAGCTTTAAACCTCGTGCAAACTGTCTCCTGAATTTCCACATTGCTCCCGGGTTCTTGACCACCGAATTGGTTGCAAGGAAATGCCAGTATCTCAAATCCTTTATAAAAAACAAAAAAGCAACAAAAATTGAAGCATATCAATCTCTACAAAATTTTCAAAATCATTTACAAAGATGAGTGAATTGGTGGGAGAGTTTGAGGGCAAGGACAAACAGTAGACCTTTGTCTTTGTACTTGTCATACAGCACATTCATCTCCTTATAGTTGGAATTAGTAAATCCACTGAATTAAGCAGCAAAAACACTGAATCAATGCTTTGCTAATCACATAAAAGAAACATCAAAAGCTACTACTAATTAAGACAACTTTTTGAGGTTATAATACATATGTGATGCATAACTAAACTTCACTGAAAATAAAAAAAAAGAAAAAAGGGAACTTTTGATACTTGTAAATACCATTTTGAAGCAACATTTACAATGAGAAGAACCTCTCCCCTGTATGTGCTCAGACTCACATCATTGCCTCTTATATCCTGTGAAATTATACCATCATCATCCATTAAAGGGAGTTTTTTTTAAAAAAAAAAAAAATTAAAAAAAGGTCAAAAGGGGTGAGATTACTCCTAATTAAAGAACTAACAGCAAAATTAACAAAAAATTGAAATTACTAAACTCAGAAAAATAACTACAGGAAAGAGACCATAACCATAAATTAGCTAAAATTAGTGGAAGATTTTCACTTTGAGGAAATGGGTGTCCCCAAGTTGCCATCTTTAGAGTGGTCATCATCTCAGTAGAAGAAATTGAGTACTTATTACAAAAGAAATTTTCAAAATAAGGAACAAACCACAAAGCCTAAAGCCCACAAAAGAGTCAAAAAGTCAAAAAAAAAAAAAAAAAAAAAACACTTTTACCTTAACAATGATGTCGTAAATGGAACTGGGCACCTTCTCGGCCATTTCCTCAAGAGATGGAGAATGGTTTCTATAGAAGATGAGGAGAGCAAAGCCCAAAAATACAACCCCAAAGTACCAACTTTTGGGAGGAGACATGTATACCAAGATATGAGGCTAAAATGGCTTCTTTTTGCAAGGAATAAAAAAAAAAAAAAAAAAAAAGTAATGGAGGAGAATGCTCGGAGCTGGGACTGGTGGGAGATGTGGGGGACTAATAAATGGATAGGTGAGACTAGAGATAATTGTTGGAAGGTCCTGCAGCATTAATTGGGAGGGACTCTATTTGAAGAACTTGTTTTGCAAAGGACTTTTCTTTCTTTATTATTGTCGGATCTGAAGAGAGATTAAAGAGACAGGAGAAAAAGGATACGGATCTGCTTCTCAATGGACCCAACCAACTTAAAAAATTAATGATATGAACACACACTGATTTGAACTCCAGTTGAATCCAAATTTCGACCTACGAGTCTCTCTTAGGTAGCGTTTGGATGTGGCTTAAATCTGGTTTAGTTATACCAGGTATAGGTATAAAGTAAGGGATAAACCTGGTTTAAACCTAAAATGTGTTTGGATGTGAATGAGGCTTAAACCTGGTTTAAACCTGGTATAAAAAAATAGGTGTTTGGATTAGTAATGATGAATAAGAGGTATAAAGTTGACTTTTTTTGTTTATTAATGACGATGTGACATTTACTTTTATGTATATTATTAATGTGATAATAGGATAATGTATTAGAATAATTTAATTAAAACAAATCTTTTATATTATATTTAATTAATTATATACTATATAAAATTCTAATTTTTTTTAATTTGGTCTTAAAAATTTTCTGTAACGATTAAAAATTATAATATTTAACGATTAAAAATTTAATATAATTTGAAACAATAACGATTATTAATATTTTCTAACGATTATTTAACGATTCTTTACAAATTTAATATTTAACGATTATTAATTTTTTTTAAAATAATAAAATTAATATTTGACGTCTGATTTATTCAACATGTTGAAATATTATAAATTGACTATATTGAAATAATAACTACAAAATTATTTTATTTCTTAATTAAATAGAATACATATAGAATAAATTATATATGATATTTAATTATTTATATACTATATAAAATTTTATTTAATTTTAATTTGTCTTAAATATAATTTATAACGTTTAAAAATTATTATATTTCATGATTAAAAATTGTTTTAAATTTTATTTATATTAAAAATTATATTATTAATAAATCAATTTTAATAATATTTACAACAATCTGTTGCTCAATACAGATTGAAGTTAATAATTAGACAAAATCAATCAGTCTAACAAAGATTTAATAATTACCATTAACGAACAAACAATTTTAAAAAATTACCATCAAACAATATCGATTTTTTAATTAAAATTAACGAACAAACAATAAAGGGAAATTAGCATGATACAATAACGAACTCACAATAATATTTCAAATTACATCATACCCGAAAAATATGAGTTCTTAATTAACAGTCCACTTAACATTACATATAAACAAATAAAACTTTTTTACAAGCTGACTAACATAATATTTACAAACTTTTAGTCAGTTACAATGATTTATCTAACTTCTATTATTCCACAACTCATCGGTAATACGTGTGCGAAGGTCGTTTCCCCGTTGAGAGTCTGATGTACTATAGTTTGTAGTTGTCGCTTCCACGTCAACCTCTGGAGGCTCTGGGTCTACTGGTTCGGTAAAATATCTATCATCTCCTTGTTGCCGTCGAATAAAATTGTGGATCACACAACAAGCCATAGCTATTTTACACTGCACTCTATAAGGAAACGGTGTAGCAACAGTTAAAATTTTGAATCTCTTCTTTAAAATTCCAAATGTCTTCTCTACCACATTCCTTAGTTGGGCATGCCGATGATTATACAAGTCCTTCGCCGAATGATGTATACGACTACGTGAGTTACTGTCAAATTGACTCAGATGGTAACGCTCGGCTCTATACGGCGCCAGAAATCGATCGGTATTCGCGTAACCGGAATCGACCAGATAATATTTCCCTGTATATATATCAGAAGGGTATATAACTTGTAATAAATTAATTAAACCAATAATAATGAAGATAGCAATAAAAAACTTACTCCATAAATTTTACCTTCTGGAACTGTAAAACCTCCATTTTCACATGCCCATCTGAGTACCCGCATATCAGCTGCAGAGCCTTCCCAACCGGTGCATACATAAAAAAACATATGATCAAAGGATACAGCTGCCATCATATTTTGCGATGTATATCCTTTGCGACAACGAAATCGTGGTTGTTTCTCCCTATCTACCATAACCGGAATATGCGTACCATCCACCGCCCCAATTGCATTCTACATATGTTAATGTCACAACATAGTACATTAGCAATGCAGCAACTAAAATTTACATATTTACTGTTGAAAAATTATCGTCTCTTACCTTGAACGGATGAAAATTCGAATTTCCACTAATTCTTGGATGCACTCCACAATTACTTGGCGGCATAGTTAAATATTCATCTTTTATTTGAATAATGGCCCGGAGTACATTGTTGAAATGACGACTTATCGTTTCCCCCGAATGTTGAAAGGTTTCAGCAAGCACCCTATTTGCAACACCGTGTCCTATACAATATAGAAAAATTCCCAACTGTTCGTCAACAGTCAGATTGCGTGTACCTTTTAAAAGGCCCTTCCCAACAAGGTCTTCGCGGAGAGCAATGAATGTAGTTGTCGTCATTCTAAATTGAGTGTACCCCCGATCTGGATGGCCGTTCAAAATATCACAAATAAACTGATGGCCCGTAAACGGACGGGTACGACATGGTTGTCTGCTAATTGTACTTGTTTCATCTAGACATCCTCCGTCAATAAGCATAATTATGAGTGCATCCCAATATTCATCATCATCATCCAATATATCGAACAAATTGGCATGGAAATGCGAGGAAAAGACTTGTCGATAAATTGAATCATCCATTACAACTGCACGTTAATTTATGGCAGTGAGCAAATATTGATAGTACGCATAAATGATATAATTGTTATTTAAATTCAGCTCAAACATTCATCTCGGCGTTTTAAGCAAGCAAATACAGAATAAAATAGTACATAAAATAATTTAAAAGTTGAGATCATCGATGTATCCTTCGACAATGAGCATGAGTAGTAGATCCTCCCAAAAATCTTCATCATCATCTAATATACTCAACAACATTGCAACAAAGCGGGAGCAACATAAGGATTCATAAATTGAATCATCCATTATATCTGCAACGATATTGTACCAATTTAGGGAACAATCATACTAAGTAGACATCACTTAACATGTATAGATGGCTTCAAAGCAAGATTTAAGAGGAAAATACGGTGCGGAATAATAAATTACAAATTGACTAGTAACAGTACGGGATAATAAATTACATACAACTATACAAAAATGTACTGAAAGTTTAGATACTAATTATTACAAAGCTAGTTTTTAAAGTCCTGAAATTACAAACTGATTATTTAAATATGCACTAAGGACCAGGGAAATTTTGACGATACATCTGAACCTGGTTTGCTATCTGCCGCTGTGCCCACTTGAAAGCAAGATTGTCATTCATTGACATGAAAATTTGACGATTTTGCGGATCCTTCAAAGCGTCGGCGACAGCCAAGACATGGTCATCAATCAGCCCCTGCATATTATATAGGCGCTGCAAACAATCCCCGATGACCGGAATGGATTGTCGACCTTCTGCTTCCTTATTATACATCTGCCTCACCAGATCTAATTTTTCTTTGCCCAGCTCAAGCATGCCGGCGACGCATTCAGATATGCCCTCAGCTTTTTTACGCCGACCACCAGTTGACGGACGGTTGGTCCGTTGGCTAGGCTCGGGTACTGGGGAACGAGCCCTTTTGCCTGCCGAGCTGTACCCCGACCCACTAGTTGTCTTGTTTCGAATGTGAGGGCTGGGTGACCTTTCTGGTGGTGGACTAGGCATGAATTCATTCATATATGGCCCAGAGGACCCTGCTTCAAATTGAAAAGGTCTGTTTGTATCATCCTCACCAGGGGATGATGAGGAGGAGCTAACTATTGTTCTTGTGGGCGGCTGGAGTGAAGAAAAACCATATGCACCCGTTGCGGTAGTCTTCTCAGTTAGAAACTCCAGATCCTTATACAAAGGGAATGGCCTATCCCTACATTTGGCATAAGCTGGATTGTCCTGAACGTACGTGAATTATATTGGTAAGGCTAATAAATATGAAAAAAATTTTAATGACAGGTAAATTAACAATCGTTACCAAGATGACGCCATCCCAGTCACAACTATCGCCTGCCGTGGGAATGTGGCGGATAAAATCCCATCCCCAACCACTCTTGTTGGCCAAGGAATGGTACAACGCAAAAGTGCGCTTCAACACCTTCAACCTATTCTTGACCTGCTCCTTTTTTAGGTGTAAACCATTTCGACTATTTAATTCCGCAACAATCCTAACCCACGCGAGGTTAGTGAATGATCCATTAACGTTGTTGCCGAGAGTATGTTCCTCCGTCAACAACGATAACAGACTTGCATCCATGGCCTCAGTCCAGTTTGATGTTCGGGGCGATTGTTGGGCGCGAGAACGACTACCACCCACATTTTGAATTGTATTGTCTTGGATGTTGGCCGTGTTTGAGCGGCTAGATTGACCGGCGTTGAACACTCTCTTAAAAGGACGCATCTGTACATAATGTATGTTCTACTTTATATAATTTGGCATAACACAATATATTTATAATTTTTTTGGCATTACCCTCAAATCAATAATATAATTGGCATTCAATTAGGAAGACATGTCATGCTTACCATATTACTAATTGCATAACAGGGGATGGGATGTCATAATTTGCATGGTAAATAGGGAAATACATAATATAGTAATATTGTAAAAAATGGCGGTTGAGGCATACAAGTAAAGATAAATGTTGGCTAAATGTTTTTCATTTACACAAAATTGGAATAGGGGGTTTATTATGTACAAGGGCTCATGTGGTTTCCAATATGTATGGGGTTGCAGTGGATTCTAAATCCATGCCATCCATCAAACGCATATGGCAACCGTCATCATCGCCTTATTAAGTACACGGGCTCAATTGGTTTCCAACAAGCATGGGGTTGCAGTGGATTATACATCCATGCCATCCAGCAAATGCCTATGGTAACCGTCATCATCGCCTTATTATGTAGACGGGCTCAATTGGTTTCCAACAAGCATGGGGTTGCAGTGGATTATACATCCATGCCATCCAGCAAATGCCTATGGTAACCGTCATCATCGCCTTATTATGTAGACGGGCTCAATTGGTTTCCAACAAGCATGGGGTTGCAGTGGATTATACATCCATGCCATCCAGCAAATGCCTATGGTAACCGTCATCATCGCCAACATATATATTTTCATCACATAACTTAACCGATGAAACATACATATTCCGCAGCCATCAAAACATATTTTTGTAATGAGATAGCATAGTCATTTATCATGAAAGGCTATGGCAGCATTATATCAACTAATATCTGAACTGGAAGAAAACGAAAGGGTTGCACCTTCGATGGCAGAAAGAGGAGAGAGCAGCCTGATTACAGGGAGCAGAGACCAAGCTCGGTACAGGGAGCAGAGCTCAACCGAGGGCAACCTCGGAACAGGGAGCAGAGAGGTAGCTCGGTAGAGGGGACAGAGAGCAACCATAGGGGGAACCGCGGTACAGGGAGGGAGCAGAGATGATGCTCGGGGCAAGCACAGTACAGTGATCAGAGATCAACAGCAGCCAAGGCAAAAACAATACAGAGATGGGGCAACCACCAGAAAAATAACCACCAAGGATCAGATCGGTCAAGGTCCGGTGACGACGAGGGGGAGCTCACAGAGATCGGGAGCACACACACAGATCGGGAGCTTGGAGCACCAAGATCTCACCAAGCACACAGAGATCGGGAGCGGGGAGCTCACAGAGATGGGGAGCGGGGAGCACACAGAGATCGGGACCACACAGAGATCGGGCGCGGGGAGCACACTGAGATCGGGAGCACACACACAGATCGGGAGCGGGGAGCACCAAGATCTCACAAAGCACACACTGATCGGGAGTGGGGAGCACACAGAGATCGGGATGGGGAGCACACAGCGATCGAGAGCACACACAGATCGGGAGCGGGGATCGCCTTGATCTCACCAACCACACACAGATCGGGAGCGGGGAGCACACAGAGATCGGGAGCACAACGAGATCGGGAGCGGGGAGCGCACAGAGATCGGGATCGCACAACACAGATCGGGAGCGGGGAGCTCACAGAGCGTGGAGAGAAGGCGATGAAGGCGATGAAGGAGAGGAACCGGAGAGGAGGGCACCTCGGGGCGACTGTAAGCAAGAATGGAAGAGATCGGGAGCGGGGAGCACCAAGATCTCACCAAACACACACAGATCGGGAGCGGGTCTGAACACAGAGATCGGGAGCGGGGTCCTCACAGAGATCGAGACAATGGAGCTAGATCGGGATCGGGAGCGCACAGAGATCGGGAGCGCACAACACAGATCGGGAGCGGGGAGCTCACAGAGCGTGGAGAGAAGGCGATGAAGGCGATGAAGGAGAGGAATCGGAGAGGAGGGCACCTCGGGGCGACTGTAAGCAAGAATGGAAGAGATCGGGAGCGGGGAGCACCAAGATCTCACCAAACACACACAGATCGGGAGCGGGTCTGAACACAGAGATCGGGAGCGGGGACCTCACAACGATCGGGACAACGGAGCTAGATCGGGATCGGGAGCGCACAGAGATCGGGAGCGCACAACACAGATCGCGAGCGGGGAGCTCACAGAGCGGGGAGAGAAGGCGATGAAGGCGATGAAGCAGAGGAAACGGAGAGGAGGGTCGGGCAAAAGGGGGTATGCAATAATGGAAGAGAGAGGGAGCAATAATGGAAGAGAGAGGGAGGAGAGAAGGGGGTAAACCTGGGTGGGTTTAAACCCCCCGGGGATATCCCCATGCAATAATGAGGGATATCCCCGTTTGGGGGGGATATCCCCAAACGGGGATATCCCCAAACTGTTTGGGTATAAAGGGGGGATATCCCCCCTCTATACCCAATCCAAACAGAGCCTTAGAGAAAAAAATCAATCGAAACATATAGAATCTGTTTAGCCCAACTTAAAAGGTTAATGATATGAACATTCATTGATTTAAACTCAGTTTAATTGGATCTGATCCAAATTTCGATCCACCTACGTGTTGGCTATTTATTTATGGATTAAAAATAGGTCCAACTTTTGTCCGTGACAATAGGCCCAGAAGACTAATAAGTTGAGTTGGGTGAGCCCAATAAGTTGAGTTGGGCTGCGGTCCACAATAGACCTAACGACAAGAGGCCCAACAATAGACTCAACGTTCAGGTGGGTTGAGTCCGGTCGAGACCCGTGACCGCTGTGTCGGTACGCTTTAAGTGAATTGGTTACGTATTTCTAACGGCTTGAATTTTTGGAATTAATGATTAGCACCAACGAATCTGGGTTTTCCTTGAGAAAAGATCAATTGAAACACATAGGATCTGTGTGGCCCCATTGCTGGTGCGTATGTGGCTTTTGAGCTCTGCACTTTTCTTATATAAAGTGAACGATAGAAGTGCAGTGGCATGATGAGTAGGAACCTGCTATATCCATTAGTATCAAAATTAGTTCCTTTTTTTGGATGCAAATTATAAAGTTTTAAAGTGCCCGCCACCTCTAAACAACTCGATTCAAAACTGGACCCAAGTGTTGGGCTATTTATTTGTGTTAAAAATAAATTTAATTTTTTGTTCCGTTATAATAGATTTAGAAAATTAATAAGTTAAATCGTGTGAATCTAATAAATTATTGAGTGGGAGTTGCGATCCACAATAAATCTAACGGTAAGAGACCCAACAATATACCTAACGTTTAGATGAGTTGAATTCGGTTGAGACCCATAAATATTGTGTTTATATATTTTAAGTAAATTGATTGTATATTTTCAATAGTTCGAACTTTTAGAATTAATGATTAGCGTCAACGATCTGACACCGAAAAAGAATAAAGTAATATTTTTTTTTTCTTTTTTTGGTTTTTTTTTTTTAGTGTCGATATTCAAGTGCTGTACGCCTTGCAAGTTGTAACCCTGCTCTCACATTTCAAAAATTCTAACTAAATTCAATCCAACGGTCGGCAACCGCTGCCACCACATTATAACCGCCCCCCTCCCGCCACTCTCACATCCCTTCATCCCCTTCGCCCATTTCAAACTCTCTCTCTCTCTCTCTCTCTCTCTCTCTCATCATCTCCGTCGTGGCTTCTCCGCCGTCTCGGCCACCCTCGGCTTGCCCTGTGCCGACCGCAGGGCGGACCAGGGGCGTCGCAATCCGGCGACGGCCCGCAAAAACTCCCTCCATCTTCATCGTCGTCATTGCCATCATCAATGGATGATATCCCACTACTCGAATTCCCCTATCAAGATGAAGACAAAGACGACGACTTCCTCCGATATCTCGAGTTCTCCGATCCGGACTATACCCAACCACTCCTCCCCCCGACACCGTCGCTCGACGATGAACCCGCCACGGACCCGTCGAGCACAATGCAGGACTCCTCATTTGCGCTCGTCGATGAGGGAGACGGTGATCTCTGCTTATTGGATTCGAACGCCGCGGAGGTCGCGGAGAACGGTTTGGATTGTAGTGGGTGTCATGTGTTGAGAGAAGTGGTTCATACCAATGGTTTGTTGGAATTCCCTCTAAATTTTGCTGCGAAAATTTCAGAATTTAAAGAAGTGAATATTCCTTTTCTAAAAAACTTTTTTTGGTGATTAGGGTTGCAAAATATGAAGCTTTCGATCCACGGAGTGCCCGGTATCTTCCATCACGCGACATTTGATGTGTACTACAATGCCGACGGCTTCCCACTAGCCATGGAACAATCCTACATTGAGTATGCAGTTCAAGTACTTTGATTTTCATGTACAAAATTTTCTCTGCATTTTTTTTTTCTTATTTTTTTCACCCACATTTTCGTGATTATAGCCTGAGCACACAAGACTATGAGTGTGTGAGACAGTTTCTCGCGGACTACGGCCTGCTACGAGTTCACGATAAGTATGTTCTCATCCGAGATTCGCTCTCCGATTTCTACGATGTTCTCTGTACGAGAATGAGCTTCGAAGACGAGGCGAAAACGGATACGACGGTCGGAGAACCAGGTCGGTTTTTCGTACACCACAACTACAGTTTGGTTATTTCCAATACGAATGATAATTTAAGTTCGTCGTCGTGCACGCAAATCTTATGCATAGTTGCATACAATGCTGCTTGCTTTGACAGTAGGGTTATGTAAATCCAGGCATGTGGAAGCAGGCCAATGCCCCCAAACTAAAACTACTAGGAATGAAATTGCTGCGCAGGTACGCATTAGTTACAATTTTTTACTTTTTATTCTTGGCAACAAATTTAGTTATGAGTGCATGAGGTGATTAAATTGGTGCACAGCATGAAGAGTTTTTTTTTTTTCTGAGTGCTAATCGATCGTTTAACGATGTATAAAAATTACGTATTAGAGGGAGAGGACTGGAAAGTTGCGTCTGAGCGACCTCACGGGTTACTTTCATCTCCCGATCGCAGTAGCTGCAAAGGAGCTCGACATTTGTTCTACAGCCCTGAAGAAGATCTGTCGAAAGTACGGAATGGCTCGATGGCCACATCGAAAGGTTCCCCCCTCCCCCTCTCTCACTCTTTTCCTGTAGAAATCATTAGTATGAACCGAGTTAGTTTCTATGACTTGGTTCTTTTCTGACTAAACTTTTCTGAAACCATATGACAGATCAAAAGCCTAGATAAGAGAATATCGAGCTTACACCGAGAGTTGCGGTCGGGGGTCGGTGAAGGAGCTATTCGTATTCAAGCAGAGATAGAAAGGCTCAACATCAAGAAGGCTAGGATTTGTGCAGGCCTTCCGTCATAGGTCGCAGAGAGACAGCGAGAGGGAGAGATTCATTTTGTTTTTCACCGAATCATGTCAGATTTTTGTTGGAACGATTCATTCGCCTAAATGACATAAAATGTGAAATTTAAGATGTTCAAAGATATCTTAGTATGGCTCTTTCTGATCGGTAAGTATGCGATTATGCCGATAAATGCTTGTAAGAGACTGTTCTGTCCATTTTGAAGAAGCTTCAACAACTTTCTCATATGAAATGTTTGTAGGCTTCTACTGCTAAACTTTTGCTTTTACAATAAAAAAAAGAGTACATAAATGTTTGCATTAATGCTTGCTATCTATGGTAATTCATTAAATCTCTCTCTCTCTCTTTTTTTCGAATGAAATACCCAATCCTAAGCATCTTTTAATTGTGTATGTGCTCTTTCACAATGCTCTAGAGTTGTTTTGACTTTTGGAACATTTTTTTTTTCCCTTCCAAGTTGAAACCGTAAGGAATGCCTGTGAGTTTGATGGTCCCTGAGAAGGATGTGTGTAGTTACAAATTAGTTCAAATAATTTAAAAAGAAAATATGCTTTTATATATATATATATATATATATATATATATATATATATATATATATATATATATATATATGAAAATTGCTAGATGTACATCTTACATCCACCCTATCTTGAAATGGGGTGAATTCCACTCGTTCCATCGATGGGATGAGTGGAGGAATACCCACCCCAGGATAGGATGGATGTAGGATGTACACCCCATTTGGGATGTACAGGTAGCACTCCTCTATATATATATATATATATATATATGGAAAATGCTATGTGTACACCCCTTTCGGGGTGTACATCATACACCCCACCCATCCAAGGGTGGGGGTGTGATGATGGGTCACTTGATGTGACCCGTAAAAAATATCGCCACCATTAAAATGATGGAGGTGTATGATGTACACCCCTTCGGGGTGTACAGATAGCATTGCTCTATATATATACACTACTACTACTTAATGAAACAATATAAAAATCTATTTTGTTCAGACTCTAACAAGACAAGTAGACATACAGTGCAGAAAAATATATGTTGAGACTATTTTAAAACTTATGGTTATTGAAATTTTATATGTTATCTTATTTATTTTTGAAATTTATGAATGATTAAATTCAGAATGTTTCGCCAATGTTAAAATAAATAGTAACTAAATGAAAAGATTCAAAAAATCAAAATTTATCTACAAAAATTATCCAAATTTCACCACTCACAACATCAAAATCATTTTTGATTTTTTTTAAAAAATAGAAAGATTTGTAATTTAATTTATAATCTTCTAAATTAAACACCAAATCTCCACACTCCGTTCCACTGCGTACTCCACCAAGCGATCTCCCTGAACTGCCTTAAACACCGAACACGAACCTCTCCATCCCAAAATGCGACACGTGTCACCGACGACCAATAGAAGCGCGAACTACGATTCTTCTCCCTGAACTGCCTTAAACACCGAACACGAACCTCTCCATCCCAAAATGCGACACGTGTCACCGACGACCAATAGAAGCGCGAACTACGATTCTTCCTGTAGGCCACGTGGAACGCCTGGAAAGCAACATCTCCGGAAGAAAACGTCAACGACTCCCGAGGTGAAAAAAAATAAAAAAAAATAAAAGTGTATTTATTTTCGATTTTTTTTTTTAAAAAAAGCATCAATAATTATGAAAATTAATTATTTTTTAAAAATAATTATTATTTAACTTATAAGTAATTGCATCTCGCATCTCCACCCTCGGTTTGGGTGAAAAATACCGAGGTGCCCCTTCAACTACAGACAATTTTGAAACGATCCCTTTTATTATTATTGTTTTTTTGCTTATTTTGTTACAAAATCCTATATAATTTTTTCCACACCTCCATCACCTCCACGCTTGGCAACGGAGCGACGGCGTCCTTTTGGCATACGAGATGGTCGGGGGAAAAGCTATTGCGCAATCGCTTTCCTGCTCTGTTCGCTGTGGCCACACACAAACACTTGTCGGTGAAAAGATGGTTGGATCGCTTCGCTAACGGCCGTTCCCTCGGATTTGGCGATCAAGCAGTTCTTGATAACCGGTCGGAATTGGAGCAGCTGGATAGAGTGGTGAGGAGCTTAACACTGTCGACGGCTGCAGATGACTTGTGCTGGAGGTGGAATAGCAACGGGCGTTTTAGTACACGGAGTGCATACAACTTCCTCGTCTTTGATGGCGTGGACGACCGCAAGATCCCTCACCTCTGGAAGATTAAGATACCACGTCGCACAAAAATCTTTTTGTGACTGGCAGCTAGAAATAGATTACAAACTGCTGACTTATTAGCCAATCGGGGGTGGCTCGGACCGTCGATTTGCCACCTCTGCAGTCGTGACGAAGAATGTTTGGAACACCTTCTTTTCCGCTGCAGTTTCGCACGAGCTGTCTGGCGCTGGATCCTACTGGGTTACAGCCATTTGTGCACGACTCTCCTTGACGGACCGGGAGATCTTGCAACCAGATGGGGGCGCGCAAGAATCAAATCGAAAGAGCGGGATCCTGCTTCACTCGACCTTTGCATAGCAGCCACTTGCTGGGAACTTTGGATGGAGCGCAACCACAGGATATTTAATGATCGTCCCACAAGTACCGAGGAATGCGGCAAGAGAGTTGTGTCCCTAATTGCTTCGTGGAGCAGGAACCTGGGAGGATAACACACAGGCTTTGGTGGGGGTGCGACCACAGCGGCCGCGTCTCAGACTTGAATTGCGGCTGGACTGTTCTGTGGCCGTGTCAGCCTTCAAGTCTTGCCTCACCACACTCGTTGCTTCTCAGTGGTAGGTCCTACTACACACTGTGGGAGGTAAAAAAGTGCATGCTGCATCGATTATACTTTATTTTGGAATGCTCTTTCCTGCTCCTAATTCTCCGATTTGGTTTTATGGTGTTTCGCAACCTGCCTCTGATTGTCCTCTGCTTAAATCATGAGACTGGGGGAGGAATTTTATATTTAACCTTTGGTGTCACCCTTCGACACATTGCGGTATCTAAACGACTATGATCTATATTAATTGGCATGAGCGGTGTTTCTCTATTATCATCTAGACCTGGGATACAAGGATTTGTAGGACTTTCAGACAGGCGGCGGAATCGCGAAAAGTTACGCATGCATGCGACAATTTGGTGGAGGAATTTGCATGGTATCTCTCAACCTACCTTCCAGTTTCTTTTAGACAATCCTGACTTGTTGATCCCAGAGGATCAATTGTGAAAGTCGGAACAGAAAATCCGCGCCTTTAGAGCTGGAAGACGTCGATCTTTGAAGAGGATAGTGTTGTGTGATCTCTATTTCTGGCTTCTTTCACGACGGATTTGTCGAACCGTTGCCTCGGCATGGTATTCTTGAATTGCTGTTGCAATAGCCTAAAGAGCTGAAAGAAAATCCGGAGGGATTGATGGGGATATCTGTAATGCTGATGCAGTAGCAAAAATTTTTGAACATATCTCTCTTTTATCAGTTCTTAAGCAAGTTCCAATCTGGAAAGTCCAAAAGTATTTTTGCTTTCAGTGCTTCTAGTATTGCCTGGTACTTGATGCTTGTGCAGCTTTAGCTTATTTTCATGCCAATTAGTGCTTTCAGAAAGCCACTGGTTTATTAGATAGAATGAGGTACTTCAGGAAAAAAAGAAGTGGTGACTTTATGTTGCGGTCACTATTTTTGATTACTCTCTCGAACCGGCGACGTTGATTGGCTCGTTTCTCCTGGATATTAGCATGATTGGCTTCGTCGACTTGTTGCTTCGGAGCTCTGATTTTATTTGATTGGGATGTGCTTCTCTTTTAATCACCATGAGCTGGGTTACAAGGGCTGTGCAGCTTGGAACATCTGGGTCTGGAGTTTATTCCCAGTGACGGCGACGGCTTTAATTCAACTGCTATACTCTGTTGTTGGTTTAATAGGGAGGTCACGTGAGTTGTATTAGAGACCCGATCCCTTTCGTTGGTTCGGGAGCGGGCTCAATTCTTGTATTTGGTGTTGTGTGGGTCTTTATTTATTCTCAGTCATGTCCTGTACTGTTCAAATAGGGTATACCCCTGTTTAATCAAAAAATTTTTTTTTTAAAATTATATATTAAAAGATGTAAATTAGAAAAAAATAATAATAACGCTCACGCGTTCGTATATTTGTTTTCTTATTATAAAATATGGGACAACTCCGACCTCAAAAAATTATAATAATAAAAAAAAAATCTCAGTTTTTTTCGTCCCCTTTCACTTCTCTTCTCTTTCCTACTCTGAGAGAGAGAGAGAGGGGGGGAGAGGGAGAGGGAGAGGGAGAGAGAGAGATGGGGTTCAAACCTAGTAAGAAGGAACCTCTACACGCACCTCCGCTCGATACGAGCCCTAGCGTGAACCCTACCCTCGGAGCCATCGAGGAGCCATCGTCGGTGGCGATGGAGATCGAGGTGGAGGAGGAGGACAAGGGGCTCGCCGGGGTGGCGGCGCTGGCGCGCGTGGAGGTGCTACGCCGCCGGTCGCGGCGGCGGAAGCAGTTGGTTGGGTGGTACAGGCGCCAGTACTGGGCGATGGTGGAGGAGGTGAGGGTGAAGCACCGGGACTACTATTGGGTCTACGGGAAGGGCCCCGTCGACGAGGGGGGGGAGGAGGAGGAGGAGGAGGGGGGGAAGGGGAAGGGGAAGGGGGAGGGGGGAGGCGGGGGAGGAGACGAAGATGGAGGTGGGGGAGAACGGCGCGGCACGGGAGAAGGGGGAGAGGAAGCGGTGCGCGTTCGCGGCGTGCAAGTCGATGGCGATGCCCTTGACGAGGTTTTGCCACGCCCACATACTCTCCGATCGCAAGCAGACGCTCTACAAACCTTGCAATTTCATCATCAAGAGGTATCGATTTCTAACTCGTCCTCTTCGCTGTTTTCTAATTTGCAGATGCTTATTTATTGCTTAAAATTATTGTATCAGTATCGATTCCTTTGCTGATGCTAAGTGTTTGGGTTCCTGATAATGGAAGACAATGCAGATAATTATTTGTAATTTTATATTTCATTGAGTAGTGTAGTTGTTGTTGTTGTGATATTGCATATGCTGGAACGGCTTTAGGCGAACTTGGGACAATTGAGGAAAAACCGTTTTCCGAGAATTTTTTTTTCATGGAAAACACCCTTTCCATAATTTTTGTTTTTCGGATAAAAAATCTAGAAAACAAATAGAGACTTTTCCATAAAATCCGAAGGAAAAAAAAAAACTTTCTAGGAAAACTACATTTTTTTGGGAGCCAAAGGGACTAAAAATACTTTTCTAGCTCTCTCAAGTTCGCTATGCCCTTTGGTGATGTGTTTGAGCCTTCTTCAAGACAGAGTCCTCTAAAAGGGAGAATATCTTACTATGTAACGTCCCAATAGTCCCACGTCGAATAAAAAAGGAGTTTTAATTGGATATACGAGACCAGACACGTTATTAATAATAACTAGGCTTGAGCATTTTGGATCCGATGAGTTATTATTACTAGCAGGTCGGATCGTGATATAATATATCATCATTTTACTTTTGTCCTTAAGGTCCTTTTGAAATTATTGAGTTTTCCCTTTAAGGCTTTGATGTTTGATGGTAGTTACTAGTAAATTTTTACGGTATATGCTACAACATATCTCTGCTTTGAGAAGTTTGTGCATTACAATGCTAAACCTTGTTGACTAATAGTAAATGTTCCCGTGGCATATTAACACATTGATTTAGTGTTTGTGTTTATTATTTTCCCTTGTTTTAAGGTCTTCTACTTTTTCAGATGTCTAACTATTCCTGTTTTCGTATTCCAGTAATGCACGGACTGGGCAAATTATTTGTGGGAAACCTATTCTAGTAGCTGCAGCACCCTCACTGTGCCATGTGCACCTTCAGAGGGTTCAAAAGATTATAGCGCAAGGTTTAAAAAAGACAGGCCTTAACATGTCCTCTTCAAGTAAAACCATTTCAAAATTTACGGTTTTGATTGCTGAATGTGTGCGCCAAATTCAAAGCAAAAGAAGAAAATCCTTGAATGCTTCAGTTGACAAAATTGCCTCTAAAGATGAAAAGCTAAGTTGAGTCATTTTCTCGAAATGGAACTTTTGATCTCTGCCGCTGCCCGAACTTCTGACACCCGTGAGCATTAGTTGGGCAGAACTGGAGTCGTGCTGGAAATTAACTGGACAGACACCGCAATGGCCAAGGGAGGAGCTGTACTATTATGTAAGACATACCAAGAAAATCTATCACCAATATGACGAATATGATTGCTATAGTTGTGTTGTTATCCTCAACTTGTATCATTTCTTTTGCTTCCAATTCTTAGACCTATACTTAATCTTCCAGCAGTTAGGCCTTTCGACTTGAGTTATGTACTTCAATTCCCTAGCTATGGAAACAGATAAAATTGGTTGCTTACATTGGGTTTAAGTTAACAGTTTTAGAGTTTTCTAGATTTGAGAAATTTTTAAATTGACCGTACATGCCAGGAATACTTGCAGCAACTTGATTACCTTTTCTGAGGGCTGACCTGTTTTTCATTGTAGGAAAGACCTTGGCTCTTTGAAGTAATAGGCTCCTTATTACCACTATGTTTGGATTGCTCTATCTGCTTTCGCTTACACCATTTTTTGCTCATAGTGTAGTATGTGCGAGTTATATCGCCTAATCATTTTCTCAAGATAGCTTTAGGCTTTGCAGCATTGTAGATAGGCTTTGTTTTTCATTTCATGCAAAATTGTTTCATGATTCCTTTTCCCTTCTGGACGGGCTTCCAAATAGCCTTCTTAACCAGTTTAGCATTCCGTGCTTTTGTAAAATCTATATAAACTTGGTTTAGTATATACCTCCCTTTCGGAGCTTCCATATATTTCTACAGTAAAACTCCTGTTTTCGATACTACAGCTACCTGCCACTTATTAATTGGTTTTCACAATAGATGTTGTCCGTGACATTCAGCTTTAGTGGGAATTGATTAATGACAGTATCTGTCCATCTTGATAATAACCTCTTAAACACGCAGATGGCTAACTTCTTCTGATGCGTATGCATGCTACAGGATTGATGGCAACCAATTGTGCATATTTATGGGCTTGTGCGCGAGTACTCTTGGCGAGCGGTCCGCTTCATTAGCGGGCCGCATATAATGATGAATACTGTTGAAGAATTTTATGCTTTTGAGTCCATCTCTTCTTTCGCATGTTCAAGTACATTATTTCTCTTTGGTATCTCTAAGGCATGTCAACTGGTTCGAAAGCTTCTCACTGTTACTAAGTAGAATGCAATAGAAACATCCACTGATGAATGGTATCGTCTGAAGGGGATCTTGTATCTTTGAAATGCTACAAGCTATGGGTTCTACTACATCATTGTGTATCTTCATGCGCGAGGTTCATAATAGTGCTGCTCTGATCAGTCAATAGAAGGAAATATCGCTGTACTTGTAAATACTCTTACCAGGTAGAATGCATCAATTCCAATGGTGGAAGTTTGCTTGTAGCTTTGATGTTGTTGCTCTTCATGCCAATTTTCGCTCACGTTTATCTGCATTGTTTTGTGATTAAGTTTCTATTTGATCTTGTTGTGAGGGTGATAGAGTGAAATTTAGGTTCCTGGTGTGTAACGGCTTGGTATGTTGATACGTTCTAAAATATCGATTCAAAATGTTTAAATCTAATTATTAGTTCTGATGTGGTTGTTCGTATATCAGCTCTGTTCTATTATTTGGGTGTCACGTGATAAAATATTACTCATGTGCTGCAGTGTTTTGCTCTTATTTTGTAATAATGTGTTGCAGATGTTTGTAATGATTAAATCAACGAAATGGCATGTTGTAAATTGTGATGCCTTGTTTACCAGCCATTCATTATTATTAAAAATAATTAAAAATAATTATTATAGAACTTAAAACATATCTTCACTATAAAAACTTGACATGTGATATATTAAAAAGTACAGTATTTATTCAACAAACACTTAGAACACTATATAGAATGGATGAAAAAATAAATTCTAATATCTAAGTAAAATCAAATATAAATTATATAGCAGGAAAATTTGGTTAATCAAGTTAGTACTCTGGTACTTTTTAACCGTAGATTCTTATACAAAAGAGACGTGGGAAGATAATGAAAAAATAAGATATAAATATTTGGAAGCAACAGTTAAAATTTATCTATATTACATTTTCTAGAGTCACAAGGAAAGTAAAATGTCTCACTAAAATAATTTATGGTACTATCAAAGTATCAAGTAAATAACAGTAACTAACTAAAGGGTTTTATGTGCAATATTTTAAGATCAGAAACTGTTACCACAAAAAGGTAAAAAAATGTATACAATCCCCATTATTACCCATTTTGATCTGGTTATTTAATCTATTAAAATTTTAATCTTACTATCTATTTTTTTTTTATTTATTTAATTTGAGAATTTAATGTCTCTTTAATTTTAAATTTTAAATACCTCATCTATCTTTAAGGACTTAAATAGTATATTATTTATAATTAATATAGCTATAAATTTTAGTTTAAATTTTGCTCACAAGTGCCACAAATGATTTAAATCAAATAAACTGAAAGATTAGAAATTAAAAATTTTAAAATTAGACTCGAATTTTATTAGATTTTCAGTATAATTAATTTTCATTCATTTAATTTAAGTTCATGTCAAGTTTCAAATTTAGACATAAGAAAAAATATTAAGGGCTCGTTTGGATGCACAAAAAAACATAATATAGTTAAACTATACTATATTTATAGTAATTTTTTTCTATAAAGCGTTTTGATGATTAAAAATATAATTTTTTTTAAAGCATATATTGTGAGATTTTTTAGAATTACATAATTTTTTATTTTATTTAGATCAAAACTATAAGTTTATAAACTCGACAATAACTTTTTACTGTATATCCAAACATGTCCTAATTATAAAAATATAAAAATATCATCTTCTACTGACTTAAGCTGGTATTTAAAAAATAACAATTAATTCGTATTAAGTTTTATACATTTTTACCATAATAAACTCTCTTATTAAAAAAATTTCAATAAAAATAAAAATAAAAATAAAATAGAGAGCTATTCCCTGTTACTGTGATTTCCAAGCAAAAGGGACCCAACACCCATTAAGCACCTATTCAACACGTTAAACTTAAAAAAAATACTCACCTCTTCTTCGCTCCCACCTAATAAACCCCTCTTTCTCTCTCTCTCCCTCTTTTTCGTGGATCTGAATCGCGAGCGAGCGAGCGCGAGAGAGAGAGAGAGAGCCCTAACACCGCCTCTTTTACTCACCACCGATTACCTCAGATCCGCGAAGGTGATAGCTCGGATCGGATCGGGGCCCGATCGATCGATCTCCGAGCGCCTGCAACGAGTCGCGCTGGATCTGGTTTTGCTCGATTCAGATCTGGTTTCTCCATGCTCGGATCTAATTACGAGAGTTGAATCTCTTTAATTTTGTGGTAATAGTTCTAATTCCTGGATCTGTAGTTCTCGTGAGATTTGTTGTGCCGGATGCAGTTGATTACTTTGATTAATCTCTTATTAGAAATCATTTTACTTTCCTTTATGTAAATTTTTGTATGAATCAGAATCAGTGAATAACTGTTATAATTTATTCTGACTTGTTCAACAATTTTGTTTTTTTGTTTTTCCCCTTTAAATAAATCTGTGTTTGACTATTACTCTCGAGTTTGATATGCGAGGAACTTTAGAAATTTATCATTGTTATCTTGTTATTGGAGTTAATTAGATGTGCTGTTAAGATCAATTTTGATGCGATTTGTGAGTAGACTTAAGGTATGATTAAACGTGAGAATTGATGAGCAATTTATCTTCTGCTAAAGGCACTTTTGAACTTAACAAAACTGAAAATTGATTAATCTGAAATTTGTTTGGCTAACAGTGAATGCATTGTTTTTACGATGTATTCCTGGTATTTTGTTTTAATTACTGTGGAATCTCATGTTCTAGGTTTGCTGAGGGCTCCTTCATATGTCACTGCCAAGTCGCGGACTTGATTTTTGAGCACCGTAGTGGAAATATTTTACGAGGTGAATCTATTCTATCAAAATGCAAAGAAACGGGATGATGGAATGCAGTGTCTGCCATTCCAAACTACTGGTCGCAAGCCCTAGAACTGTGTCGAGGGCATATGATAGGCATAGGAGCAAGATATCATCAAAGTATCGGGCTCTCAATTTCCTCTTGGTTGTAGGAGATTGCATCTTGGTCGGCCTTCAGGTGATTTACATCAAAATCTTAGTTTACTCAGATATTTATCTTTCTTTTAGCAAAACTTTATGGGATATTTTCGTCCTTTTACTTGATTTGTTGATTATATAAAGGCCTACCTATACATTCTATAACCATTAAACTATAACTAATCATTTTTATATTTATAGTTTGATTGTTTAAGTATAAATCAGTTTGCTTTAAAATGAAACTTAGGTTATTAAAATAAAAGTAGATTATTTATATCTAATTCTTGTGTGAATGGTACATATTCTATCCTCCTTTCACGTCTTTATGTTTGCTTTTATTCTTTGAGTCAAACTTATATGCTTGATTTGGCCAAACAATAATGTTTATGTCTATTTCCATAAGATGCCAACAAACTCTTCAAATTAAAATGTCCTATACACTAGAAGACAATAATTAAGGACCTAATTGCTCCTAACTTTTCCATATTTCCTAAGTCCTAACAATAATCAACTAGAATTAAAATAACTTTTGTATTGACATGGGTGAGATAACAGGTCTAGTTCTTTATCCGTTTGTTTTTTCTTTTTCCCTAACAATATCTAGTCTTATTCTAAAGTACCCATGAAATGCTAAGCACTAATGAGCTTGGTTTTTCCTGCAGCCAATTTTGGTATACATGTCTAAAGTGGACGGCAAGTTCCAATTTAGTCCTATTAGTGTGAACTTTCTGACGGAGATTACAAAAGTTATTTTTGCTGTTATCATGCTAATATTCCAGGTTTGTGCTATCATACCCTACTGTATTTTTTATTACGTGATTGGTTTTGTGTGTATTCATACTCCATTATCTTTTTGTTCATTTGAAAAGGTTTCTTTCTTCTTAACTAATGTATCAATTGATCTTTTAAGTTTAAACTGAGTTTTACTACCTCAAGTAGATAATTTCAGTACCTCTAGTACGAATATCAAATTAAGAGGTTTTCTGTCATCCATGCTATTTTAGGTACTTTCTACTTTTATTCACTTCTATGATTGATATTCCCTTCTTCAAATAAACACCCAAATGATAAACCTTTGTTCTTATCATCCTGTATCTATAGGTTTTATCATTGTGGAAATATTAGTGATGTCTTTAGCTTTTGAAAAGCTCAAGTATTGCTGATTGCCATTTGTGGGAGTAAGAGTGTGGCATAAGCAAGCAAACTTAGTAGTGGGTAGAGTAAAAGTGAAAGGAAAGAAAGGTCATTTGGAAACCACTAAGTAGTTTCGAGTCACTCTTAAGTAATTTTTTATTTTCTCTTTTCAGAAACTATGAAAAGATTTCAGGTGATAAATACATGTTGTTAAATGGGTCTGCTGTGACTTTTTCCTTAAGATAGTTTATGTAGAAAGTTAGAAACTTCACTCTATATTAACTTTTTCAAAAATCTCCCCTTTCTTACTGCAGTTATGATTCTTCCGTTGTTTTCCTCTGTATCTTCATTTTATCTCTTATACTTGCCATTTATATTTTTACCTGCTTCTGAATCCTCCCTCATGCTTGGGGAAGAATAAAAAAACTCACTTTTCAGTCTGTTGAACGTTATACAGTATAGTGTTTTGATGTTGTACATTCGGTTGGTACTTCTCTCAGAGCATTACTGAGCATTGATGTAGTCTTCTGTTATCCCTTTTGTTTTTACTTAATAGTGGTGGGATTGCTTTTCATGCTAGCTTCTTTTGTTGTTGCACAGGCTAGACATCAGAAGGTTGGAGAGAAACCTCTTCTTTCAGTTTCTACATTTGTTCAGGTAGATGTTTTATAGATTTGTATAATTGCAATACTGGCAGTATGATTACTATACATATCTATCTTATTTCATCTTAGATTATATTTTCGAGGATAAATGACTCGACCTCAGATTTCTTTTTTATCTTTTCTCTATACACATTTATCTTATTCTCATCTGTGGATTCTATTCTCTAGGATAAAAGTCCTATAATTGGTTAGATATAGTAGTATTTTAAATGATCTCTTTTGCCTTCAGATAGTTTTTGTTTGTGATTGATTCCGTTAAAACATATTCCTAGAAAAAAAATTCAATATATGTTGGCATGAGAAATTCTCTCTTGATTATAAATTGGCATACTACAGCTTCATGTTTGAACTAATTCACTTCAAATTTTATTCTTTCAAACATGTTTCTTTTCTGACCAACCTAGTCTAGTAAAACAACCTGTCGCTCCCAACCTCTGATTTTTCAGTTTCATGCTTTTTTAAGTTTGGCATTGCCCTTAGTCGACCGAATTCTCGTCCAAGCGCCCCCGCTTTTTCCATACAATAACTAAAAGTATCTTTAGTAATGCCCTTCAAACTTATTCCCTAACCAAATAACTGCATATTTATAAGGTTCTCAGATTGAGAAAGAACAAGAATATTTCTAATAGATGTAATTTGTCTACTTATAAATGCTCCAAACATGTGACCTATCTATTTATATGAGTAGCACATGTTGAGTCAGATTATGGTGTTCAATATTTACAAGCCGTTCAAGAGTTTGAATAGATATAACAGAAAGATAATATTTGGAGACCCTCCTAAATGGATCTAGTATTTTATATGTGCTCTGAATGGTGTGATAATCATGCCATCTATTCAAGTTATTTAATGCTTTTTGTTTGCAGGCAGCTCGTAATAATGCCCTTCTCGCTGTTCCTGCTCTCCTATATGCCATCAACAACTACCTAAAGTTTATTATGCAGGTAAGTGTTTGTTAAATCTCAGATCCTCTTGAGTTAATCAGTGAAGTACTCTTTATGAAACTATGTAATATCTCCCTTTTATCTATCTATGCAGTTATACTTCAATCCGGCAACTGTAAAAATGTTGAGCAACCTGAAGGTATTATCATTGTCTGATATTCCTGTTGGTTTAGTCACTATTAATGGGTTCAAATCTAATTTTTCTTATATTACGTTAACTGAGCTTGGGATGCTTTCAGATCATTGTATAATAAGTATCGAAAATATTTTTTATTTTATTAGCACATTCATGGTAGAAAAGTTAAGATGGCCGGCGCTGCACTGACAGCATGTAAGGAAGTGCTGTTGCGCCTGCTTATGTCTCCCAAACAGCATCACACCTCATGCTGTATAATTCGTACAATCAGAAAAACATAGTAACTGACTAAGTGCTTCATGTTGTGCAAACATCTGTAGGTTTTGGTAATAGCGGTCCTCTTGAAGGTTATAATGAGAAGGCGGTTTTCTGTAATTCAGGCAAGTGTGAATATTATAGCGTCATTCAACAATCTTTATTTATTCTGAATAAGGATGAGTTGTTTTGGCTTTCTGTTTAACCAAAACTTCTTGTCATATGAATTCTAATGCTTTGAAATTCTCTTTATACTTGTTTATGACATTTGCTTTCTTGTTCTTTTTGTATATGAGTAGTGGGAGGCTCTTGCTCTCTTGCTTATCGGTATTAGCGTCAATCAGCTCCGTTCCCTACCTGAGGGTTCTACAACACTTGGTCTTCCAGTAACAACAATTGCACACGTATATACATTAGTTTTTGTAAGTCTTGCCTACTAACACTTTTTCTATATTTTTCTAAATATAAGTATGCAGTGCCCTGGCTGGAAGGAGTAATCTTATAATAGCTCGGTTGTTTAAATCTGATTGAAAATTGTCGACTTTCCTCTGAGCGCTGTATATTTTTCTTAACATGTCATGGGTTTACCTTCGTGCTTTGAAATTGCAGGTAACAGTGCCATCACTAGCCTCTGTTTACAATGAGTATGCTTTAAAAAGCCAGTTTGATACGAGCATCTATCTTCAGGTGACTGCTTAGAATAAATTCTTTGCTTGCTATCTGAAGTTCTTCTTCTACTTCCCCTTCCTTCGGTTTCTGCAAAATTTAGTTGATGACAAAGTTGTTCTACTTTACATGCCCAGTTTTTTTGTATTTTAATAAAATTTTATTTTCCTATCACATCCTGCAGAATTTATTTCTATATGGTTATGGTGCTTTGTTCAACTTCCTTGGCATCGTAGGTACTGCCGTCTTCAAAGGTATGTCATCTTGTGTAGCACTTCAGTCTGTTTTAGAGTTTTGCGCAGCTTGAAGCATTTGCATGTAAAATAGCTATAGCCATGTTGACGTAATTTCGTCCTATACAATTTCTTAGGAAAATCAATGATGTATGCTTATGTGCTTGGAATATCTGAAAAGGCTAAATTAGAAAAACTTCCCCTGCACTTTTATCTATTGTGGATTGTTGGAAAGAGTGGAAAGTGCAGGGCAGGCTTTTAAACTTTCGCATATTCGAAACTGTGCTTTTACATTATGATCCTATCCTGACTTGCTGTCTTACAGTAGCATTTATTGTTTTCTTTACGCAAAAGATGTAAGACTTGAATGTGCAACTTACCTCTGATTATAATCTTTTCACGTTGATATTTACAATAGATTGAAAATTTAACTTGATTGATTGGATATGTAGATTATAATGAATTCTATGGAAATTAAATGTATCTTGTGGTATTACCAAAGCTCTTTAGTCACCCTTTGTATTTTTATTAAGAAAAGCTCTTTTTTTCTTGAGGAAAGCTCTTTAGTTACGTTACTGTAACAACTTTCTCATAATCCGTTGATTGTAGTAGTTGCCTTTTTGTAATAAATGTCTGGCCGATTTTTCTTGCATGTATGCAGGACCCGGTAGCTTTGACATTCTTCAGGGGCATTCTAGGGCTACACTGTTTCTCATATGTAATAATGCAGCACAGGGCATTCTTTCTTCATTCTTTTTCAAATATGCAGGTAAAGAAAGGTTTTCATTGTCTGTCACTGATCTGTTCATCTCGTCTACTTGAGAAGAACCTTCAGTTGTATTCAATATTACCTAATGATTGGTCTAAATCACACTCACAGATACAATTTTAAAGAAATACTCGTCAACTGTTGCCACGATCTTTACTGGCATTGCATCGGCAACATTATTTGGGCATACTTTGACCATGAATTTTGTCCTGGGAATCTCAGTAGTTTTTATATCAATGCACCAGGTAATACCCGTTTTCTTTTCTTTTTCCTTCTCGTTATACTTTTTTTAGTTTTTTCTTCGCTAGTTTTGTTTCTCTGATGTGTAAATATCCACAGTTCTTTTCTCCATTTGCCAAAGTAAAAGATGACAAACCACTTGGAACTTTAGAAATGCTTGATGCTCAAAATCATCGGTGAGTGTGCCGTTCAACCGAATCACCATATGTTTTTTTCTTGGTGTTACCGTGGTTTGCGCTTTGACATGTTCGCCCATTTTTCAGGTCAAAGGAATCATCTTTTATAAATATGACTGCTGGTGCAGCTGAGGATGTAATTGACCCACCTGCGCTATTAATTTTACCTATAATATATGCTGTTATCTTTTTAAGTGGTTAGGCCCTCAAACTTCTCTTTACTGTCAATTGCAGGCTAGCCACCGTGTTGGAACTGATGAGAGACAACCTCTTTTGCCAACATGATGTTATTTTCTTTTCAAGGCATGCCTCTAATCCTTGCTGTCTTCTTCTTGTTTCTCTTGGGAAATTCTGATTCTTGAGATACCTTCCAGTCAAAATGTCGCAAACATCATCATTTGGCACATTTAGCACATTTTATAGGAGTTCATTAACTAGCATGTTCCACTTAAGGACCAACTCGGGAGACAGATCAAAATACGAAACAAGGGGTGGATTCCCCAAATTTGTCAAAATGGTAAAGGGGCTTTGGGGATGCTTCAACTCTATTAAACCTTAAATTTTACTCAGTAGAAGCTCTGCGCTTGGTAAAGAAATGTAAATCTAGAGCAATTGGGTGAAGCACAACGTTAAAATGAGCTTCCAGGCTCCGAAAGCAAAAGCTCCATTTTGGAAGTTGCTGGCCATGTTGAGAGAAATTGTCAGAGCAGGCCCTTATTACTTCAATTGTTTTTCATCCCCTTGCTATGTATTTACTTCTCCATCCTATTTTTTCTCTGTTTAAGTAAAATTTAACTGCCTCAAATAACAGATACAGCATGTACTTATTTGCAATCTCCTCTTCTATGCAGGTACTTTTTAGAGGAAATTTTTTTCATTGATGATACACCGACGAAGAGTCACTCTAAAATAGATTAAATAAACTTCTCTCTAGAGGCAAAGTAGCCATGCCTGTACTTCTCTCTAGAGGCAAAGTAGCCATGCTTGTATACGCAACAGATAAAGTAGAGATTTGTGAAGCATTTGATTGAGCAGGGCATTCGAATTCGAACATTGCTCAACAGGCTTCTCTTGTTGTCTCAAAATCCATAGCAATTAAGTGATATTAGAAACTGCCCCCACCCCCACCCCCACCCCCACCCACCCTTCCATCCCCAGTTCTTCTTATGGTATTCTTTTCCCTTCTCTAAATTTCTCAATCATTCGAAATTCTTTGTTCCAATTTACTTTCGGTTTCGGTATGTAAAACATCTGGACGCGCTTTACATATATTTTTTTTTGTGTGTTCAAATAAACTAGATAAATTCTTTGTTGTCTCCAGAAATTTGTTGGCCTTCCTATTCCAGTGGAAGCTGTTTGTATAACAGGCAATGATGCCGAGAGAAACAGGCAATGCAATCAATAAAAGAAGCCGAAGCTCATGAACAACCTTTAATGCTTACAATCTTTCTAAATTTTTCATAATCTTTCATAATCTTTCTTCTGAGTTGTCTTATAAAAATGCATTATCAATTTCTTTTGTTGGAATATATGTGTTGTGCTCTTGTTTCTGGTGATACTTTTAAATAGATTATTTTTTCATTATTTCATTATCTATTTGTTCCCTGTTTCATGTGTATCTGAAGAATGGGTGTAGAGGGCCAAGGCCATGCTTCCACGGGCCTCAGGGGCAGAGCCTGATCTTGTTGAATATTGGTAAAATTCTATATATTTTTAATTATGTAAATGTGACAACAAATTGTTACAAAGCTATACTACTGCTCAGCTATAGAGAAACATCAAATATGATCTGAATTATTTAAATTATTTAAAAATTAAATTTTATATTTTTTAGATAATTTTTTTGGTCCATCTAAGTGGACATAAAATGTGATGGTAGGAGTCTTGTAAGATCACGTGTATATTTTTTATTTAAATAGTTAGAATTTTTTTTAATTAAAATTTAATAAATTTAATTTTTTTATATCGTTAAATGTAAAAAATTTATATTTATTATTAAAATTATAAATTTTGTAACTTTTTAATCATAAAGGCAATAATATTAAAAAAAAATTAAAATTTTATTTTTAATTGTTTTCAGTAAATTAGATCATGTCCAACGATCGTCGATTTGATTGTTTCATCATCAAAAATAAATTTAAATTTATTTATTACTGATAGCATTTCAGCTCCTCTTTTTCTCTCTCTCTCTCTCTCTCTCTCTATATATATATATATATATATATATATATATATATATATATATATATATAGTCCAACTGTGATACTTCTAGAGCCTCGCCCAAACCTGCACAGTAAGCATGGAAGGCTCAGGCGAGAACACGTGAATCCGGTACTCGTTTCGGTATCAGTGAATTCTCAATATGCTCCGGTATCGTAATACACGTCAGTACCGCCTAATATTGAAATTTTGCAGCAGAAATGTCAAATCCTCCACGTCAGTACCGTCTAATGTTGAAATTGTACAGCGAAAACGTCAAATCAATTTTTTACCATAAATTCGTTTTCTTAATATAACCGGAAACAACACGACCACAAAGGAAAAAAAATAAAATTAAAAAATATACGGATAAAATAAGATTAAAATAAAAAAATATACGGGTAAAATAAGATTCAATAACCATTTTTCTACAATAGAGTATCTTCAACCCGAGTCCTCCTCCTGAATCTCTCTCATCCTACTTTCGTCTTCTTCGTTCGTCTTCTGTAAATCTAAAAGATTTCTCTCTTTTTGTATCGTACGGTCATCCTCAAGAGTTTGATACATACTTATCTGTATATACTCTCTATATTTGAGATATATATAAACTCGGCTCAAGATAAATTCAAATCTATTTAAATTAAAATTATACTCTAATTAATATTTAAATTCAAATTAATTTATATCTAACATGTTTAAATATTAATCATAATTCAATTAAAATTTAATTATAAATCTAACCAAACCCTAACCATGTCTTAAATTCTAATGTCGAGATCATGTCTAAAACATTGGGCACAACAATAAAGTTGAACCTTTATAGGCCATTTAAAAATGAATACATCTTCTTTTTTTTAAAAAAAATACTTTTTTCCCCTCTATTGATACCTCTCATTCATTTTTTAAAAAACTAAGAAATTATTAAAGCCATTAAGTCTAATGCAATTACTAATAAGTATAACAAAATCTTTAATTAGTTTACTAAAATCACTCAAATTAAAAAGATGGTGCCAATAAAAAAAAAAATGAAGTTAGAGGGTGCCATTCCCAAAAAATTAATGTACTTTTTTTTTTCTTGATCCATCATTTTTGTATCACATCAATCAGAGGAATTTTCTTATTTAGGATGTTGGGAGTTCAAATTTTAGCTTACATTTTTCGAAATGTAGAGTTGGAATTTGGAACCACAGATTTCTTGGGTAGTAGTGGTATCTCATTCTCTTGATAGAGGGTTTTCGAATAAAAGAGCTACATATGACTTAAAATAAATAAATAAATAAAGGACATTAGCCGTGAAACGGATTTAAATTTGGTCCACAAAATCCTACGCTTTGAGAGGACAAAATCAAGTTTTTCTTTTAAAAAAACATAAATTATTACAGCTCTAAAGCGAACGATCTTTTGTACGTTAATTTCCAGATCCGAATCCGATTCTTCATATTGATTAATAGCCTCCACGTTGGGCTGCATATGGGCTCCAAAGCACCACCATTATGGTAATAAAATCTGTTTAAAATCTTCTTAATACTAAAATAACTCCCCCTCTTTTATTAGAATCATTTTAACGACCTCGTCTCAAAATTTACATCCTTAAAATATTTAGGTCATGTTTGAATGCATGAATATTTTATTTGATATAATTTTTTAATTTACTCAAAAAAATTTGTTATATTTAGCAGACAAAAAGCACGATCAAATGTCTAAAAAGAAAAATCATATTCAACTTTTAAATTATTTTCTCAAAATAAGAGATGGTGTTAGTACTAAAACTATTTTAAATAACTTAGTCCTCCCACGTCCAAACACAGAATTGTTTTAAGGTAGATGCCCAAGCCCACTAAAAACAATTATTCTAAACTAGACCCCTAATCCCATAGGGACATAGCGTGCACATTTCTTATGTCACCCTACTCCCCCAGGAAAGATTTGTACGGACGATTCCAATGAGTTGTGTTATTGCAGGAATCGGTCCTTACATTGCATCTGCATGGATGACTATGATTGAGATTTTCACTTTTATATTCATATGGATGAAGAATCCCAGAATAGTCCTTGGAGAATATTTGGCCAGATCTCTTCTTCTTATTCTTCTGCTTCTCCTTCTCCTCTGGCTGGGAACAAAATTTGAAATAAGATTTTACTTCAGTCATGTTCTTTTGTTCTTTTCAAACACGTTTGGTTATTAATGAAAATAATAATTTTCATTTTTTTGGAATAAGTTTTTATAAGCATATATTTTTTTTTGGAACAAACAAGTTTTCACTTAAGAATAAGATTAATTAAAATAAATATAATTTTTATTAATCTAATTATTTTATTAACTAATTATTTAACTATTAGATAATTAACTAATTAATTTATTAAATTATTTATTAATAATATTCATTATTATTAATTATTTTGTCAATTAATATTTTATCTAGCTAATTAAATAAGTTAAATTATTATTTAATTAATATTAATATATTAATTAATTAGATAAAATATTATTATTTTAAAATTATAATTATTCTTATTCTTAATGTTTCAATCTAATTATTCAATCGCTATTTTTTTTTTCTTTTTTCTAGAAACAACCTAAATTTATTCTAAACGTAAAATTAGTCATGTTCCTATTTATTTCTGAACTTTTATATATTTATATATATATATATATATATATATATATATATATATATATATATATATATATATTTAGAATAAATAGTTCTAACTTATATCTTGAATCACAAAAACCTATTTGTTAAGGATCAAAATCAGTCGCATACTTTTCGCTTTTGACTAGAGAGTTGTATAGGCCACTATGCAGTGCATCTCCAGTTTAAATGTCACTTCCAGATAATGGCGGCTCCTCCTCAAAAGTTTCAAGATTGGCATGCCACAGCTGCTTTTATTCTTCAGAGAATTAATTGGAGGCCGACAAAAATAAGTAAAAGAAGAAAAAGAGAGAGGGGGAGTTCCAAGAAAACTAATTCCCTGTTGTAAAAATATGTCTTTGTCATCCATTTCTCTCCTACTCCTGCGTTACGTTTCAATTCAAACGAGAAAAATAACAGAGCGTTAATAGTAAATTGTAGCTGTCATTCTAAACTCGTTAGCTATTTGACGCTCTAAATTTTTGAAAGTGTCCACTTTAATTCTAAGGATAAAAAAAAGTTAAACTTTGGCACATCTGTAGAGCTACGCATGGTAAATCCAGTAATATTCTATGTCTCGTATTCTTAAATTTAATTGTCCAATTTATAAATAGTGAAATGGTTGAGACTCAATGCGGAGATGGATGTTACATAGATGTACAGATACATTAGATGCAAGCGATAACATTTTTTTAAACAATTATATAAAAAGAAGGATAGATAGTGAGTAAATTGAAACACTATAGAAAATTTAAGATGTTGAATGTCTAAACTGAAAACACAAGATCTAAAAACGAAATTTGGCTAGTAGGTATGGAAATAGCAATTTAAAGTCAATTTACTGGTGGTAGGATAACACTATGACAAGAGTTCTTAAAAGAAGAGAACTTTTTCTAGTTATAGAGAGAAAGACACTTATAGAGATACATCCAACCATTATAGTCTTTTTATTTTTCTTCCAATAATAGATGCTAAAGTATTTGAACACATGCTAAATGTCATTTGATGTGTGCTTTAAAGTGTTTAAAATTTCCAGCAAACAAATTCTATATTTTTAAATTGTCTGGCAATGAATCAGCAGGATATATAACAAATGAACACTACACTTTAAAGACCTTCTGAAAATAGAAAACAAAGTTTTAATTTAGAAACTAAGAACTAACTATAATGGATTATTAAACACTTATTAGTATTGTTCTGAGCTACTAAAACTAGCAAACTTCTTAGATTAATTGGTAAAATTTTCATCTTTATGCTCAAATACCCTACCTAAGTTCAAGAAGTCTTAAATATGAGTACTTAAAAGTAGTAGAGCCTTTTTTTTAAAAATTTTTTTTTTTATAAAGAAAGTATTTGTATGGTAATTGTGATGGATATGTCAGTCAATCATCCTTTTTTTATGAGCACCTATAGGTTTGATAGATTATTTCTCTTATTAAAAGCATGTGTAGCATAAATTTTCACAATAGATGCAAAGTGGAATAGTAATCAAACAAGCAATCCATGTTACAATTGGTTGCTTTATGTATATATATATATATATTTAATTTATGTTGGATTTACTCCATGCGTGGGCTTTTTTATCTTTAGAGATTTCTTTTGACTCCAATTTTCACCATCTCTACCCAGTAAGAGATGCCCATGTGATGGACCCCTTTATTCTTAATCACTATGTTTATTAAGAAAAATCTACAAAAGTAGTATATAGATTCCACATCTCTACTTACACCTATATAACTTCTTTTCCAAATTAAAAAGACAATATATTAACTTTAATTTGAAATAAAGGATCTTTTCATTCCCTGTGACAAATTGCTCATATCCAGTAACATGCTATGCATCACCAAGCTTTTTATTGTAGAGTTTGGTGGAACATACCAATATTAGCCTACCATATAATGAACCTTCTTTTTGTTATTTCCCCAACTTTGGCTTGTGTGAAAAGCCTCTCTCTTTTTGACATAAAAAAGGAGCATAATTAGTTTCTTCACGCCATTGGTTTGTTCTTTAACTAAACAAATGGATCTTTCCTGACAAATCATATTCCTCATCATAGTTATCTCATTATTGTCATAGTGAAAATAGTAAAATGCCTTGTCATTACAATGAAAAGGAATGAAAAACTAGAGCTAATTTATCATTGATAAAGTTTGATGTTTTTCCGTAACAATTACTTTAATGTTTGGTTTAGGGATATGATTGCCCATTCTAGAAGTTGGTTTTACTCGGAGAGCTCCGATTGGAACACGTTGAGCATTAGGCTAATCATCTAATAATTACAGCATATAGAAGTTTTAAAGAATCCCTTGAACATTGGCTTTCTTAGTTTTTTACCCAGATTTATTAGGGTAATTATGCTGATAGGTAGATATAATATTAGGACTAGTGATTGTCATTAGAGAATATATTGGTTGGTGACTTTTCTAGGAATGATTCTAGAAAGACCTATGTTACTAATTTAGGCTTTTGGCATGCAAATCTTTTGCACCCAGAGTGTTGATGCAACAATAAATTAGGTTATGAGAATCCATGACTCCGGCGATTAAAGTTGTAAGAAAGAAGAAAAAGCTACCAGAAGAATATGAAGATCAAATACCTCTACTAAGTGCCCACATCCACTGAATGCACATTGCTCAATTCCATTGGCTTGTTTCGTGTTAAGGAACTTTCGCCGTCGCCTCTATCCACACCTCTCTTTACATCTCATTCAAAGAGGCTTAGGTGTCTACAACAATCATTGGCTCAGCAGGGTTACTATATCCTGAGCATCAAAGAACAACAATAAATTATCCTCTCTCCTCAGATTAGACGGATAAGAAATTACTGTACATATTGCTTACAACTTGCTATGCAGAAAACCAGGCAACTTGGCTGCGACAAACTTTTGAACTATTGTCATAGCTAAACTGCTTAATTTTCGCATAGCAATTTGAAATAAAATTTACAGGGTCCGAAGCGATCATTTAATTAGCAGCATCATATCTATGGTGAGAAACGGTAAAGAAGTTTTGGAGATGGATTGATTTAAAGCACTCAATAATACAGGGAATGAACTTTTGGAGGACTTGAAGTGTTCCAAGTCCTAGCAAAACAAGGAGTACAGCAAATACTAAATCATTAGTTTTGTCTAAAATAGGAAACCATTGAATTTAAGTAGACGCTTCAGGTACATTGTATCATTGAATGCATAGTACATGAATAATTATCATTGACAGCATCAGATCAGAACAATATATATCATTACTCTCAACTATTTGTTCTTTGTTTCGAAGAACATATATATCCAACAAGAACTTCATTCGGAGAGTTAAAAAAAGAAGAAGAAAAAGCGATTCCACATGATTATTTAATACAAATGTATGCTTCAAGTATTGTGGTAGAATAGTAAAGAGATATTATTATTTACGTTTTTTATTTCCTATTGTTATTAAGCTCTATTGCTAACTAAAGCAGTATACCTCATCTTGAATTGGATCATATTATTGACTTCTGAAGAAGGCTTTGGCTAAACTAAAAGTTTTGAGGCAAGGCATAAGTACTGTTTGAATCAGCTACTAACAATAGCGGTATTCACATACAATACCAAAAGCAAAGAGCGTCGGAACGTATTTCCACCTACGAAAAGGAGATTAATGACAAAAAGAATCTAATGCAGTGTTGCATTACACTATATTATACTCAAAAGTAGTAACTCCCTTTGCCTGCTCTTACATCTAAACATGAATTCCAGCATGTGAAATTCTAGAAGAGCACACCGGTATTGACCACATCATTTGCTTCTAAAGCATCCCCTCCATCATGCACCATTAAGTGAGATAAATTGTTGTATCTTTGAACTAAAGTTACATAAACACTTCAGACCCATCAGCCTTATCAACGGCGTGCAAAAGATTTTGTCCAAGGTACTTGCGAACAGGCAAACGGGAAACTTGGATGGGATGATATCCCACACCCAGGCTGCTTTTCTTAAAGGCCGTTCCATTCTTGACTAGTTTGCTACGATTAGCGAAATCCTTAGCTGGAGCACCAAGAATTCTTTAGAAAATGTGGGCATCAAGGCAGATTTTGAGAAGGCTTTCGACAAGGTGAATTGGGGGTTCCTGATGAAGATTTTGAGATGGCTAGGGGCTAGCTACAAGTGGTGCAGGTGGATTGAGCAGTGTATCTGTAATGCAAAAGTCACGGTGTTAGTCAATGGAGCTGCGACAAAGTGGATTAAAACCACTAGGGGACTTAGACAAGGGGACCCCCCCCTCCCCTTACTTATTCCTTCTGGTGGCAGAAGGGTTAGCCAGGATGACTGAGAGAGCAGCTTGCAATGGCTTCTTAAAGGGTGTTGGACCCAATGATCTCTCCAAAGTTTCGCTGATCCAGTACGCGGATGATACATTTTTCTTCTACAAGGCCGATAAAACGCTGGTTAAAAATCTTCTTTTCGTCTGGCAACTCTTTGAGTGGGCTTCGGGCCTCAAAATCAACAAGAACAAGACAGAGCTTTTCTACACAGGATGGAGACGCCAACGTGGAAAGAGATTGGCCGATATTTTGGGCTATAAGGAGGGGCGCCTACCTATTCGGTATTTGGGATTACCGCTTAAAGTGGGACGTCTGCGAATGGAGGACTGGGGACCGGTGATCAACAAAGTCGAGAAGAGAATGGAAGGGTGGCAAGCCAAACTCCTTTCTCAGGGTGGTCGGCTCACCCTCGTCAACTCAGTACTCGCGAACCTACCTATGTTCTTTCTCTCGATTTTCAAAGCGCCCAAGTGGGTTATCAATCGAATAGAGAGCCTTAGGAGAGCTTTCTTCTGGAAAGGTCAGGATAAGGTGTTGGGCGGACAGTGTCTTGTCGGGTGGAAGACTGTTTACAGGAGCAAGAAGAACGGGGGGCCGGGCGTGCTGAAACTTGAGGACATGAACTTAACCTTGCTTACAAAATGGTGGTGGCGGTTTTTCTCAGACAAGAAAACGCCGTGAGGTCCCCTAATTGACTGCCTTTATTATACCCGGAGGAGACCCCTTAGGGAAGGTGTGGCCTTCAAGCCGTACTCTACCTGGTGGCGCAGTGTGCTGTGGACAAGGGACTTCTTTAAGTGTGGTGTGATGTATTGCGTCGGGGACGGAAATAGGGTTAACTCGTGGACGGACATCTGGATCAGACAAATGCCTTTTCGAACCTTATTCCCGATTATTTTTGGCAATGTTCGGTGCAAAGACCGCAGGATTATGGACCGGGGGCGGGCGGGGGGGGGCTAACGGATGGAGATGGGCGAAAATTTTGGACGAACGGGAGCGTCGATCAAAATACGATAGAGAATTGGTTCGACAGCTTAAGAACGTGGTCCAAGATGTTTCTCTTAACGACGCAACTGATAGTATCAAATGGAGGTGGTCGAAGACGGATATTTTTACCGTCAAGTCGGCTTACAATTTTCTACAAGACGGCGGTTTAAGGGATAGTAGGTTCGATAGTCTTTGGACGATCAGAGCCCCCTTGAAAGTTAAGATCTTTGTTTGGCTGGTCCTTAGGGGTAGGTTACGTACCGCGGATAACCTTCGCAAGAGAGGTTGGATGGGAGACGATCGCTGCAACTTTTGCTTAAATGAATATGAGTCGGTTGATCACCTTTTTATGGACTGTGCTAGCATCAAGGCCATTCTGCTCAGTTTTCTCCCTAACAAACGTCTCATTATGCTTTGTTCTTCCGCCTACAAGCTTTGGGAAGCTTTGTCCTTGAAATGTGGGGCAGCTCGTGGGGCTGACCTTGGGATGATTGCAGCCATCTGGTGGGCTATGTGGTTGGAGAGGAATAAGAGGGTTTTCGAGCAGACAAAACGTCCACTGAACTTGGTCTTGGCGGAAGCGCGTTCCCTTAGAGATCTTTGGAGTCGCTTCTGTGTTTAGCATCCTCTGTAACTGTATTTTTTTTCTTTTTTTTTTTTTTCTTTTTTTTTTTTTTTCCTCTTGGGTGAGACCTCATTGTCTCCTGTCCTTGCTTAGTTCATCTCTCTTTGAATGAAGCGGTAGCATGCTACCTTTTTCTCAAAAAAAAAAAAAACACTTATTTGCATGTATCTTGACCATCACGATAACTTGATTTATCTCTTCTTCAACTACGCTTGCGTGAAAAGTCACTTTTATGTTCACATTAAGCTAGCACACAGATCCTTTCTTTCATCAACACCATTAAGTCGAATCTCTTCGCCTTGTTACCTGTAGCTTTGCTCGAGGCAAAGTGCAGTATCCTATACTGCGATCACTCAAATTGGGAAGCACGGAGAGAACGTCATGATAGAATCGAAGCGACCAAAATGATATCACATTCTCGAACTTGATTGACTCTAAAGAATCTACCAGCCAAAAAGCCTCAATTGTGCTTTACTTGCACCCATAGCATAAAACTCCACCTGCTTGAGAGCATATGACCAATTGCAGTTTGTCTGTTAAGACTGTTAGGCATTCCCATAGAAGGCAGGTCAAAAGGAAATCCACTTTTTAAACTGCTATACGCATCATTCGTTCAATGGTTCCAGATATAGAGAATAAGTGGCTGTGCTACATAAGATTTTATTCACCATGGTGGATTGGCTATCCCCCACTAACCCTTCAGAGACCCAACAGTTGCAGAGCTTGATACATATTGAATGAAAGCAACCCAAATCATTGTATATACAACAAAGTAGATTCCATGGCCTCAGGAGTAGAGCATAATTTTTTGGACTGGATGCCTATATCATTTAGCTTCTGTGTATATATAGGGTACCTCCCTCTATCATTTCATCAAGCACAAAGTAAGAGACATTTTGAGTTTCTCACTGACCTCTAGTGTTCTTGCTTATTGGATCATATATATTAGTACTCTTTAGTTAATCATGTCGAGGGATCCACTTGTTGTTGGACATGTGGTTGGCGATGTATTGGACCATTTTGTGAAGACTGCATCACTGAGGGTGTTCTATAGCAACAGGGAGCTGACAAACGGGTCCGAGCTCAAGCCATCACAGGTAGCGAATGAGCCACGGATTGAAATCGGAGGGCGTGATAGCAGGACCTTTTACACACTTGTAAGTCCTAAACACTCTGTTATAAATAACTCGGTTCGCTAATTTAGCTCATCAGAAGAATGAAAACAGATTGAGTCTAACTAATCTTTTATCAAATTCCAAGTCAAATTTAGTATAATCCAAGGCTCACTACCAGAGCTGACCAAGCCAAGCCCATTTATCTAAAGTAGCTCTCCCACTCAGAAACAAACAGCAACAACCACAGAATCTTGACTGCCAAGTTGAATTCTTGGCATAAGCTTTTCGGTTCTCTTTCGGTTGATAAGATCCTTTGACTTCCCATTGTCTAATTCTAGAGTCATACATTTAATTAAAAATGTTTGATCTTTGCCTCTTATAGAGAGAGCCCGCTACCATCAGGTGTCAATGAGTTGATAAAAGAGGCATTTGTTCCCTAGTTCTGTGGGGCCCTAATAATTCTACCAATCAGTCCAAACGATGGAGAAAAGCGGTCGCAGTAGTTTGATCTAACAATCAAAAAGGTTAAATGAATTGGCAGTTAATAGCATTTTCTGGCCATCAACTTATTTTGGTTCACCTTCTTAGTTATATATCATGCACTGATAATGTTAAAACCCTTCTAAGAAAGGAAAAATTACAACAATAGCATTACTTATCAGAGAATACACACATCTTATGCAGTTACTGTTTCATCTAACGCATTAAAATGTAGCCTGTGACATTTATTTTCACAAAACTAGTTCAGCCCCTAAAAAATCCATAGCAATATCGTCGTCTGATGAGTGCTTAGTGCTTATAACCATCTATCTCTCTAGGTGATGGTGGACCCTGACTCACCAAGCCCCAGCAATCCAACCAAAAGGGAGTATCTTCATTGGTAAGCTCTAACATTCATCATGCCACATGATGCTAATTTATATAACTTGATTCTTTACTTACTGGAAATGTGAAATTTATATTTACGAAAACTAATCAATTCTCCATGTGATATAGGTTGGTGACTGACATACCAGAAACAACTAATGCCGCTTTTGGTGAGTCATGTGATAACATTATTTCTAAATCTATACATTAGCTGCTTAGCGTATCAAATAGTTTTGGATTAGGTTTAACAACAACAAAAAAACAACGATCACAAATTTGAATTAGTGAAGGCTCTTTTCCAGTACCAGATTAAATATTGATCATGTGCTTCAGGGAATGAGATAGTCTGCTACGAGAGCCCCCGTCCAACTGCCGGGATTCATCGCTTCGTGTTCGTGTTGTTCCGCCAATCAGTGCGACAAACCGTGTACGCACCAGGGTGGAGATCAAACTTCAACATGAGGGACTTTGAAGCATTGTACAACCTGGGGCCGCCTGTGGCGGCTGTGTTCTTTAACTGCCAAAGGGAGAACGGCTGTGGCGGGAGAAGGTAAATAAAATAACGATCGAGATAATCACTTACATACCTTTTACACTATGAGCAAGGAGCAATAACACAATAAAGAAGTATTTTATACATGCAAGCACATGGAATAAGAAAGATAACTATTAACTTCAAAATGCACTTAGTTTTATGCTACAGGTAAGGGATGGCGCGCGATCTAAAGATTCTTTTTCTTTTAAAGGACAGTCATTCATGTTTATCAGCATGATTTCCTTTAGAATATGAGGTCAAGAGAAAGATTAATAATATGCCTAGATGTGCTGAGGAGAATCCAAGGCAAAGTATGAAGGAAATCATCAAGTTATTTGTCGACTTGTCTTAAACTTGGGGGATTATACCTGCCGACCAAACCAATTAACTAACTATCCTACGCACCCTGAATTACATTAACTTGCTAGTTATTACGAAACCGATAATTGAAGTGTAAAATTCTAAACTAGTTAGTCAAATCAAATTCACCGCATAGCTACTCCTCGGGCTTTGTGTATGACATATTATATTACATCAACAGCACACCTGAACAACTAAAATAGCAATTCTGTCTAAAGATGAAAAAAAAAGAAAAGAAAGGGAATTAGTAAGCACAACACTCAACTAGATCTCATTTCAATACCTTTAATTCGAGGAATTCTCTATTAAAGGCTTCTAATTGGGAAATTTAGAGAGGGACTGAAGAGTCTTTGTTGCATGATGATAGGTACCAAACTGGAAGCGGATACTAATGATCGGTTTCGGCGTTTCGAGCAACTAAAAGTTGGCAGCAGCAACTGCATTCGGAGATTGAAGAACATACGGGTCCTGTTAAAGAACACAGTTATCAGGATGACTTATCATATGACCTATATACAAAAAACTATTGACATAACACTCCAATAAAAGTTAAATGTCATAATCTGTATGTACAAGTTACCTTTGTTTGGCTCGAATGAGTTTCTATTTACAAAGTTTGTGTTGATTCCCTGTTATAAACAAAAATAAAAAAAATAGAGGAATCAAATCTCAGTATTGTCAAAATCTTGCATCATCATCTACTATGCAGGTTAATTTGCTACTGGGGTAATTTGCTTTACTAATTACTAATAATAATAATAATACCTCTCACCAAAGAACCCATTCAGCAAATATGCTGATGATATCAGTATAAATTTCACATGGGTAATTCATCAAACAGGTTACCTGCATTCGAGCAAACTCCCTATAGATCATACAGCTCGTTTGAAACGTAGAGACCGCAAACAAACAAACAAAAAAACCTACACGCTTTTCGGATTTCTCGATCGAACGGAATGAGCGTTTTATCATGACTTCTCGCTCTTCAAAATTTGTATACTTGTATTTAAATTTTCATTTTAGAAAAATTTCAGGTAACGAAACGGTCAATACGTTGGATGTGTTTTAATACTAAAGTTTTTTATTTTTTATTTTTCATTCGTAGCTCTACTGGACTTGGATCTGCAGCTAGATTTTAGACCTTTTATTTGATTTTTCAGCCAAACCCAAGGGCTAGTTCGGTCGATTGGAGCTTGCACAAAAATCCTCTACCAAATTTTTGCAATTAGAGATAACAAGTTATTCTAAAAAGTCAAGACAACATAATCCAGATCGAGGTCCAATTTGCGCCCTGCCGAAAGCAGATAATCGAGACCGAAGAATGTACAAGCGCAACAGTTCAATTTCCTGATTTCCACCTTCAATTCGAAGAACTCTAAGAAGCATACAACAGATCAAATGCTTCCGCACAAGGACAAATGATAAAACTGTTGTACATAAATAAACCACATGATAGATGAGGTAGATGAGGGCTTACGTGAAAGGTGAGAGCCTATTGAAGAAAAACTCTTCCTGTTATTGTGCTGAACTAAGCACCAAGACAAGAACAATTGAAAGGTAGAGCATATGCTTTGGAGTATTAAAACAAGATTAATAATACAAGTATCTGATATTTGATATTAACACCTTTCGTCTTTTTTGATTGCCCCAGATTCACAGAATGCTTCTTTTAAAGATAATAAAACCTGGAAAGGCAAGCAATATAAGCTGGCTTATTTGAATCCTAGATGTGCGATCACCATGCTACTTCTTATCGTCGCCTCCAAACTGCGTAGAGTTCCCATTCCAGAAAACGTTTCGGTCGCCAGATGGACCTTGGTCGTCATCATGTCTAAGAGTGTGGATGTTGCTTCCAAATGGTCTATTTGGCGTTCTTCTCCCTAGGTTGCCAGTATTATTATCAGCAGCTGGCTGGGATGCTTCTCCTGGAAAACGATTTAAATTGGCAGGATTTGGACCTATAAAAAGAATATCAAACTTAATAAAATTGCTCAAGATTTCACATAAAAGAGGAGAGTGATAAAAGGACATCAGAAATAAGTATTCCAAAATGGACTCTATGCACAAAGTGTTCTGTCAGGTCAGAATATATCAAGGCCTAAAGAAATTAAAGCAGTACAGAATAAAGAAATAAGGATTTACATGTATACCGCTGCAAAACACCTGTCAGATTTTCCAGGGCTATATATGTGAATATTCAAACCTTTTAGGCGTATATATATCTCTCGAGAAAACTATATAAATGATGAGCACTGGTTATGAGAATAGGAAGAGATTTGCGTGATCGGCACTTACGATATTGCCGAAAGCCATCATTTGTTACTGGTTCGGAGATTGGTGAGCTGGAATTCCCCGGGAAGTAGGAGAAAGGATTAAAGTATGATAAAATCCTTTTAACATAACTAAAATATCCCCCACTGCTGTCTTCTGTATTGCTTCCATTCTGCGTGTCATTACTGATAGGAGATGATGACTGGTTCCTTGTGGGTCTTGTAGGTTGACGATGTGGAACAACAATTAATGCTTCTCGGCTAGCAAAGCCGAGTTCACTTAATGTTCTGTCCATGTCTGTGTACAAAAATATTCAGAAAAGATCCAATTAACACATTGGTTGGAATTCACAATCAAATAAAGTAACATACATAGAGCTAAAAAGACATGCCATGACCCCCAAAAAGCAACAACTGCAAAAGATTAACATGCAAAAAATCACGAAATTAATAAAACAATGAACATATAGTATGAAATATATTGATGATGGAACTGCCAGTTACCTTGTTCACTAAATAATTTCCGGGGATAAGGAACTGCCAGATCATATGAGCCAATCTCACTAATATTTCCATCTATGAAGTTCTTTACATCCCTTAGCATGTCTGCTTTCGTAAGCTTTGTCTGAAGGCTGGTACCATTTGGCGAGCGAATGCTAAGGTGAATATCATTTGACTTTACAACACTGGAACTCGTATTTGATCCATCAATCTTTTTATCACGAGGACATTGTTTCTCTGCTTCAATTGCAGTCGCCTCTGAAGAAGCTTCACCTTTTATACTCACATTATCATCCAATTTAGGCTTTTCTTGTCGTAAAGCTGGATAATCACCTTCATTAGGCGGTGAGACCCCTGCATCCCTAAGTTCACCAATGACTTCATTATCTCCATTACTAGCTGAGCCTGAATGTTCTCCTCCACTAATCTTGTCATCTTTAACATCATCTGGTCGTGTACACGCTTGTTCCATGGGCTTCGGATCTTTCTGGCATATATTTGAAGTCTAAGTACACGAATTTATAGAAAAAGAAAGCCAAATTTACATATGAGCACCAGCAGCTGCCTACAATTTCATATTTACTATCTTAAAGTCAAAAATGTAATAAATGCCATGATATGCATCAGAAGTGTTCTTGTAAATATCAAAAATGCCCCTGTTTACCTTGGCAAAATGGCATAAATACCCGCGAGTAAGGGCACTTATGAAAGAATCTGAATTTTCAATCTAAAATATTTCAAACTTAGTGAGCCAGTTTAATTGCAAGAACATCTCATTCAGCATCTCCCTCTTGTTTGCCTCAAGGATTATGTTGTAATTGGCAGAGGGAAAGCATGAAAAGATATCAACAACCATATAATCTATACAATCTGTAAATCACTTTCAGAATATTGCAAAATTATCTCGTAGGTGGAATGAATTATCCTTGAAAATCATTAATATGAGTACCTTGCAATGGCCAAATTGAACTCCTAAATTGGAATCCCAAAAGAAAATATTCACACTGCACAAGTTAGTTCTGACATCTAAAAAAGACTTAAGGGGCATATATAATCTTCAGTGATGTAACGAGGTATGCCAGAAATCGGCACTGAAAGAGAAGCAAAGAATAAATAATGTTATCAGGATAATAAAGCTTACTTCTTCAAGTCTCTGCTCCTCCAAATTATCACGATCAGTTAATGGTCTAACCTCTGAATCTAGTGTGGTTTTGTCAGAAGTTGTTGGAATATCTGAGCTAGATGAACTTGCTTCACCAGATGGAGCAATATTAGAAGAGGAATTGACAGGCCCAGTATCTTTTGAAGCAAGAGCTGCTGTTAAAAATGTCTCCTGCAATTGGTAATTAACTTTCTGTTACTAAACAGGGCAACAATAACAAAAGGACTATCTACAGTGCATAAAGTAGTGATGGAAAATATAGCATTCAGATGTTACATTACCTGAAGATTTAGGGTAGCCCAAGCTCTCCCAATACCTTCTTTAAGATTTTCAGCAGTGATGTACCCTTCTGCAAATTCCAATGAATAGTTGGTCACAAAATATATGGGTGTGATGTGTTTAAGATTATTTAATGTATCCTTACCATGATGCCAAAGCATAACACCATTGAGTCCAATAGCAGAGATGCTTGGAATGGATTTTTGAGGGTCTGACGCCCCGGTCAATTAAGGAAAACACTGGATTTTAGTATGAATATCAAAATAACTGGATACATCAAAGTAAACTACAAAAGTTTAAGCCACAAGAATAACTCAGAGATTTAAAAGAAAAATCAAAAGTTATCTGATTGGTGCATCAAGTCATAAATCTTACTCCTGCACCAACTTTCTAAGATATCTATCCAACATATAAAAAAAGCTCTTTATTTAGCTTCTATCCAAGTAAAAAAACGTTTAACTATTGCAAACTACGAAGTTCTGAACTGTAAAAGAGTAAGTGTGACCCAAAATCAATCTCTCTCTTGCAACCTAAATCAAGATATCAGTTCAAACACCTGAATTTCATGAGGATCAATTATGGAACGTCCCCAACAAATCACTTTCTTTTGAATCCTCAACAAAATGAGAGCAGTCGCCAAAGTTCAAACTCATTGATAGTTGAGCTCAACTGGAACACTTTCAGTTCTCAACTACAAGATATCCATTGAACTAAGTGTCCACAGGGCACATAAGACGAGTAAGTCACACGCCCAAAAGCGATCAAAAGCACCTAACTGCTAAGTTATAGACAGCACCTTCAAGGAGCTTGTACATAGTTCAACTGAATATCGACTGCACACATTAAAATCAGAGAAATTAGATGTCAACTAAGAGAGGATACAAATAGCTGAAAATTGTGATGCCTCGACATTTCCTTGCATGAGATGCAGGAAGACACAACATCTTGACATGATTTCCGCTACCTGAAAATGATACATAAACTTGTTAGCAACTAAGTTATGAAGTATAGATTATGAAATAAGACAAGTCATACAGGTAATATGATTTAACTTACACTCTGATCCACCCATGTTGACTGTTCCAAGAGGGCTGAATTTTCATCCTCGCCTGAAAGTACAGGAGAAATCACACGAATTACAGTAGGATAATAGAGTAAAATAGCACGAGCACATGAAGATAGGTCATCCTGAACGTGGGTGAATAAGAAGCGAGTAGAATTCTTCAACTTGTTAAATAAATGTGAATAGGATTTTTTCAAACATTTTTTCTCACTTGATAACTGATAAAATATTAAGAAGCAGAAAGGGATGAAGCCACAAGAAAAGAAGATCAACAAGTTATCAAAAAGAAATTCAGATTATCAATAATGTTGAACATAAATATTTCCAACTTATATAAGCCCTCAGTAGCCCACAAGCCATTGTTGAATTTAAGCAGCTTGTCAGCATCTTATTTTCAACAAACACACTCAAAGCGTATAAAGCATTTTAAGAAAAGCTTGAGAGCAACCTAGAAATGCAATAAAAAAACAGATGTACCAAATTTTTTTTTTACGTCAAATATGTGTACTGGTTTCTGAAACAAGGATGATTACAGAATCCTTCATGCGCTATTAAGTGCGAGGCCAGAAGAACTAAAAAAATAACTAATGTAATTGAAACTGCAGAAGAACGTAATAAATAAATTCACCAGATATATAGACTACAAAGAGTTTCTTCCGCTTCTTTGCTTCATTAATTGCATCCGGAATGGAACCTTTGTATGTCAAAGAGTAGGTGGGCCTCTCCATCTGAGTTAATCAAAAGGTAAAACAAAAACAAAAAAAAAATAATGATTCAGGCCAAGAACCGTTGTAAGGTCTCCTCAATTAAGTAATATGTGACAAGGTAATCAAGTACCATATCAATGTAATTGTGCCAAAAAAGGAAATCTAATGATGGTGAACAAACAACATATACAATTCGGCACTACTTCTAATGAAACTTCTGCATGAAAAACTCTTGCTTATTGAACTTAGACTCCCTACTTACCTTTATTTTGACAAACAAGTATATTTCTTTCTTTCGATTGTAGTGCAGTTACTGACTTACTGTTCCTACACATACAATTGTAAAAATTAGCTGAATAGATTTCTCAAATAGAGCAGATCTTCGAAGTTGAGAAGGCCCATAGATGAAGTCACAAAACTTCATGCCCGGAAAAGGCAGAAACAGCAGAAATTAACCACCTTTACTCATCTTAAGCTCATAAAATCCAGTAGAAAACCTCACTAGATCTCTCCACGCATCGTAAGAACCAAAATAAAGTACAAACATTACATGTTCCGCGAGATCCCAAATCGGCAAATGAAAAATAAACTGAGAAATCGGAGACGTATAAGAGAGAAACCACCGACGATTTCGTTACCAAATACTGAACCTCGATAGGGTTTTACTGCGATACAAAACTGAGATAACACGATTGGGGATTAGAAGTTTGGGGGAGGAGAAGAGATTCGTACCTTCGAAGAATTAGGGTTTCTGAGAGAGAGAAAGGAGAGGGAAGCGTCGACGATGATCAAAGTATTTTTTATTTTTTTTTTTCCTCCCCGGGCGATTTTTCTTTCTTTTTATTTTTTTTCGATTTTTGGTTCGATAATTTCAGTTACGGCGCACGCGGGTTAGATATCGATCGTGTTGCACGTGCGGGACACGTGCGTTTCCGGTTCAGAAAAAACGCATGGAGACCCTTCATTTATACTAAGTTATGAAATACAGCCCTAACGTTATTAAATTAAATGATATTTAATTAAATTTAACAATTTCGATAACTTTATAATAAATATAAATTTCATGATTTAACTAACTAATTTTAAAAATTTATGTAAAAAAATAGAAATTAATATGGCATCAATCAAAAAACACCGAGTTGAGGGGTTCTTTTCAAACCTACTTATAGTTGAGGGGTCTTCCATGCAACAACACGCGAGAGAGAAGTGCCATGTGGGCCCATTCAAGCCCAATTATGAATCTCGAACGGCCCATTATGGCCCCCAATTCGACATAGTAGGCCCTAATTCAAGACCAATTTTGCGCTCTAATAGCCCACCCCTTCTTCGTCCTCCTCCTCCTCTTCTAACCCTAGCCCTCTCTTCGACGATTCTCTGGGAATCTTAAGCCAAATTTTGAGGTAATGTTTGTATCCTTTTCCTCTCTCTCATAACTCATAGAATCTAAGAGATTTTGAGAAGGATTTTTCTCTTTGTCTTAGTTTTTTTTTTTTTTTTTTTTGATGATGATCCATTTTCTTAATTTTAGCCGATGAGATAACAATGATGTGAAAGAGAAATAGATTAGAGCATGTGGAAATGTGCTTGTGTTCATAGAACGATCTACTCGACCCGAGAAATTATTAATTTGATAAGGTTGATTATTAATTTGATAGCTCTGCCTAGAGCAGAGGCCTTGAATTTTAGAGTTTGAAAACGAAGCACTTGGCCCTCATTCCAGTTTGCATCTGATTCAAAGTGGTTTCCTTATGTCTGGGTTCGGTGTCGTCCTGTCGATGCATTTTTAGTCTGAATCAGCAAATGCGATGCGTCGATATCTAATGTAGTTTGACGGATATTGTGATCGGAGTTCTTGTTTAATTTGACAAATTCTAGATAAAGTTCAGCTCATCAATAGTGCTTTCCTTTTGTAGCATTGTTCCTGGTCTCTGACGTCAGTTCTTTGTTTATTGGCATGTAGCATCTCCGATGGCATTCAGTACAAATTTTGCCCCTCTCGGTATTTCCGCCCGCGCTCTAGTCACAGAAACACAAATCCTCTGGCAAAGCGCCAGATTACGCGCTCGGAGAAACTTGCCCAAGTATCTCACCGTCCGTGCAGTCCAAGGGACTGAAGGGCCTCGAAGGTTGGTCGACGTTATAAGAATCATCCCTGACATATCGAGAAATTATTTTAGAAGCCGACCTAGGCGAGCGCTTTTCGGAGGCATCTCTCTGTTGGGCGGCTTTTATGTTGCGCAGACAATTTCTCTGTCTTTCGGCGCATTGGGTGTGAATGATGTTATAGCTGCAGTGGTGTGTGTTCTCCTTACGGAGTATGCGACTAGATTCTACTACAGTCGGCCGAAGGTAACCTTTCCGCTTGCGCTCCTCAACAATTTCAAGATGGGATTTACCTATGGCCTTTTCATCGATGCCTTCAAACTTGCTAGTTGAGCGAAAGTTCTCTTGGCCAGTGTATTATTCTTCCACTCTCTGAATCTGGAACCATACTAAGATTAAAAGTATATTTGCTGTAAAGAAGCCACGGATTTTAAACCAGGTATATAGGATGTTTACGAATTATTGCTTGGCTGTTCAATATTCTTGAGCACTCTTCCGCCTCTAAACTACGTACGGAGATGACACTAGAACTGCTGAACCTGCTAAAGTTGCATCTTGTCAAGATCTCTCTGTATCTTATGTTTTGTGGAGCAAATTCCGTTGGTCTGATCAGAAGAAGTGTGAAGTGAAAACTGGATGCATGGCTATCTCTAGTACACCTTGATGTGGATGGTGCCGCTAAATCAACGTCGCTTCTGGCCTGAGAATATATATATACTGATCCGTAGGTGCCTACTGGTGTGCTGTGGCAATTGTGCTGATAGTCTCTGCATTACATGCCTTTTCCATTATCAAAGCTACTTTGGCAGATATTTAGCAGACATTTTGTATGTGTTTTCCATTTGGGAGAAGAAATTGGACAGCATATTAATTTGATGTGTGCTATTACAGTGGTGCCATGCCTTTTAGATTACCTTTCCTTGTTATCACAAGTAGCAATCTTTTGCTATTCCAGTAGTGACTCTAATGTAGCTATCATATGCTTTGGACAAAAAAGAAATGACCTCAGCATTAAGTTTTAGAAATTTAAAGCTGTTATTGTTTGCTCGCATCACTATGGACATGCTCTGCAGAATATGTTAATTTGGAAATGCATGCTGTTGTATACATTGTGAAAGAGACACATGGAAATAGCAGAAACTCAATTTAAATGAATCAGGTATTATCGGAAATTCCAATTACCATCAACTTGTAATTTTTTCTCGGAAAATGCTATGTGTACACCCCTTTCGGGGTGTACATCATACACCCCACCCATCTAAGGGTGGGGGTGTGATGATGGGTCACTTGATGTGACCCGTAAAAAGTATCGCCACCATTAAAATGGTGGAGGTGTATGATGTACACCCCTTCGGGGTGTACAGGTAGCATTGCTCTTTTTTCTCTGTCAGTTTCTTCTGATGTTCTTGATTACTAAAGCAGTGTGATTTGCTTTATCAAATTTTGATTTTTGCACTGTATCTTTACAGACATAAAGCTTTTGGAAACCAAAATGGTACGACAATTGCTGTGTAAAAACTCGTGCTCTGTTCTTTCAGTAGTAACAATTAGGTGATGCCTTGACCACTGAATTAGAGAGAGGCTCATTGGCAAATAAGCTCAGTTGCATTTATTTCACAAAATAATACTACTTACCTTTTGGTGGTCAGCTTATTAACTGCATCATGGTACTTGTGCTGTAAATGTTTTGGCCTCCCCCCAGTTTACTGCACATTTAGTGTGCTGTTTAAACCTTTTTATTGCGGCCGTACATCTTCCCAATACATTGCAACTTAACAACCTTATTCATTCCATTTCTGACATGAATTAAATCCCACAAGATTTTGATTCAAGTGGGCAGAAACTATCAAAAAAAAAAAAAAAAAAAAGAAGAATAGATTGGATTGAATTGAATTGATCTTTATTGTTTTTGTGGCAGAGGAAGTGAATGTAGTAAAATCTCAGGCCTAAGGAGTGGTCTTTAAATGATACTGTGAGAGTAGGCTGATGGAAGCAATGACAAAGGTGTTGCATGCGCCGGGTGCGCCAGGGTGAGAAGATCAGGTAAGGGCATTATCGTAACTTCAAAAAGAAAAAGATGGTAAAAATGAAATAATATTGATGGATTTGATCGCAGATGATAATTTTTTATCATAATCCTTTCGGGGCGATGCAAAAGCGCAGATGATAATTTTTGATCATAACCCTTTCTGACAATACAAAAGCTGCAAAATGAAGGACGAAATGAATGGAGGGCAGATAACTGGGCGGTGCAACGGGGATGATTTGTGCACCTGGCGCAGGCGATAATTTGTTGGAAGCAACCAACCAAGTTGGCCAATTACTGCTGTGCTTTTGAGGTAGGACATCCTCAGGAGAAACTAAGATTTCTTCAGTGCATTGCTTTAAAACTCAAGCCAAGTGTGATAAATGAAAAGTGGGTGAACCATCTTTGCCAAAAATAGGATAGTGAATTAATGCTGCATTTAAATTTGAGGGTCCTTATACGAAGGGGAAAAAGAAAAGACCATAGTCTCTGCTGAGGAGAAATTATTGCATGCAACTGCAATGTATACACCAGGATCTCCAAAACTTAGAACTTAGATATGATCTACACCACTTTAAAAATTTATACATGTAATTGACAAATAATATATTTTTCTAATGCTGTTGATTTTTCAGACTACTTAATGATTAGGTAAATTTTTTTTTGAGAATTATGATTTTTCACGTATAAATAATGCTGACGGTGTAGATCATATCTAACGGTTTACAATCAGGTGTTGGGAGAGCTTGGTGTGTTAAACCGTGGAGCATGAATAATTATTATCTCTGTGAGCAAGTGGAGTGATGAATGTAGGAAATAAATGCAGTGGAAATGCATGAGAGGGAGGGGAATTGCAGTGGGTTGGGGTTTGAATGCACTGCTCAATTTCTTCTTGGTAGATGAGGAGTTTTCAATTGAGGTTCATGGAGTAGTAAAGGAGGAAGTTCTTGTTTCATTCAATGATCTTGTACTCACAAGGAGGGAGCAGCTTTTCTCTTGGGAAAACATTAATCTATTGCTTCAGACCTTGCATCCCTCACAGATTTTTTTCCTTTTCGCTCAAAACCTCTTGAAATGGTGAGGGCTTAGGACTTGCTTTGATATCATGCTATCTAAAAGATCATATTATTTAAAAGATCTGTTGGGAATCCAATATTCGTCCCCGTACTAAATTTTATGAATCTACAATCCGCTCCAATACCACTCGTCGGATCGTTGGCGCTAACCATTAATCCAAAAAGCTCGAGCTGTTAGAAATACGCAATTAATTGACTTAAAGCGTACAATACAGACCAAGGTAAGATGTTAATTAATCACTTTTTTGTGCTTCTTCTGTTTTAATCAAGGACTAGTTGTTCTTTTCTCAGCGGAGTAGTGTATTGATCAACTAGAACTGCTATCATGCATTCAAGAGTTTGTATTGAAGGTTAGGTGTTAAGTCTCTCTTCAGATGTAGACCACCTCGCACTCAAATTTAAGTTGTAACAACAACCCAGAAACAGTTTCCCAATTAATTTCTTTTAGTCTACTTTTAATCCTCTGAAAGGAAAAAGAAAAAAAATAATTTAATGAAGTGCATATTTTACACTACAAACTTAAAAAATACCTTGGAATGTTAGATTTTGGCTGGTATATATATATATGTGTGTGTGTGTGTGTGTGCAATCTTTGAAACAGGTTATGTGGTGATGTATCAAACAAAAACTGAAATTATTACAAAAGTCCCATAAAATTAACTACTTTTGTATCAATTATGGCATCTAAACAACTCAATCTGACTGGAATTTTTTTGCTTTTTCAGGATCGGATCGGACTGGGTGGGCCAACTGGGTTTGGCTACATTGTGCCATTTGCCACCATAGCTATTCATTGACAACATGCCATCAATATGTTAAATGTTAGAACCACAATCTTATAAATAGAATTTCCTATTTTGGTATTTTGGGTGCGAACACATAACATCACTTCAATTTCCATAACTGGAAAGGACAAGCAAGCCTCAAGACCTTTCCTTTTTGGAAAACGAACAAAGCAACATTTTGATGAATTCCGACCCTTATGTAGTTGCATAGTTCGATCTCATGTTGTGCTGCATTGGATAGCGTTGGCTGGGGGGAATAAGGTCGGGAATAAGGGGCTATTCAATTTTTATTTTCCAAACAAAAAAAATAGGGCTTTGCTAGGTGTACACCCCCATAAGAGGTGTACATCCTACATCCCATCCCATCCTCGGGTGGGGCTTCTTTCACTGGTCACTTCGATGTGATCAGTAAAATTCACCCCACCTCAGAATGGGGTGGGGTGTAGGATATACACCCTTCATGGGTGTACACTTATATATACCCAAAAAAGTAAGATGGTGGAAACAATTGTTCTCTTTTTTTTTTTTTTCCAAATAAGCTGGTATGAGTATGTGACTACTATTTTATTTTCTTTCCTAAAATAAATTTAATTAAAATAAATATAATTTTAATTATTATATTAATCTTTTAGTTAATCCAATATTTTGACTAATCTAATTATTTTATTAGCTAATTATCTAACTATTAAATAATTAACTAATTAATTTATTAATTTTTAAAATTATTTATGGTTAATTAAAATATTAATTTACAATACTCATTGTTAACAATTTTATTAATTAATATTTAAAATTATCTAGCAGTAGTTAATTAAATAAATTAAATTATTATTTAATTAATATTTTATATTAATTAATTAGATAAAATATTATTATTTTAAAATTATAATTATTCTTATTCTCACTATCCCATCTAACTATACAAATGCTATATTTTTTATTGTTGAATTCAATTTTTATCTAAACGCAAAAGATTAATACTTTTTGTACACCCTATTTGGGATGTACCACCCATCCTAGGGTGGATTGAATTTCACTCGTCACTTCGAAGTGACGAGTGGATGAATGTGCCCCACCCAAGGAATGGGCTAGGTGCAGGATGTACACCCCAAATGGGGTGTCCAGATAGCATAGCTCTTTAAGTAGATTTGAGTATCTTGGGTGAAGTTTTATATATATCTCTAATGTAGAAAGCTTATATATATGAATACGTATGAGACTCTTGATATAGATTGTACTTTAAAAGAAGACATAGATGAGAAAAATTCAGAAGGAGGCTCTGGTTGAAGCTACTTTATTGTAGAAGAGGAGTCGGTATAATTTTTCTCTTGGTTAATTAATCTTATTTCATCTGCATTTTTTTGTTTTTAGTTTTTTCTCCTCTTTGTGGCGTGCCGGTTCCAGTTTCAGTTTCTATTGAGAAAATAGGTTTATAGTAAAAATTCGATTTGAAGCTTCGATTGTGGAATCTCAACACTAGGCGATACCGGCGTGGATTTGCGGTACCGGAGCGGATTGCGGATTCACAAAATCTGGTATCGAGGCGAGTACCAGATTTCCAACAATTGGTATCAGAGCTAAAGGTTATCGATCTTCGGGAGAGATCGACGGAGATGACCACGAAGTTCGAAATCGAGAAGTTCGACGACAAGAACAATTTCGGCTTGTGGCAAATTAAAGTTTGAGTCGTTTTGGTACAACAAGATTTGGACCAAACGTTGAACGGAAAAGAAGCAAAACCGACGGAGATCACATATGCGGCATGGAAGAAGATAGAGCGGAAAGCGTTGAGTACGCTTCATCTATTATTAACAGATGATGTTCTTTACAACATAGCGAACGAGTCGACACCGGCGAAGTTGTGGAAGAAATTAGAAGATCTATACGTGATCAAATCTTTAACGAATACATTGTATTTGAAGCAGCGACTGTTCACGCTGTGGATGCAAGAAGCAGCTAGTCTACGTGAGCATTTGGACGAGTTCAACAAGGTGGCGACCCAGTTGACCAGTATTGGAGTCAATTTGGATGATGAGGATAAGACACTTATTTTACTTTCTTCGTTTCCGACGATATATGAGCATCTGGTGACCACGTTACTCTATAGTAAGGAGACCATAAGCGTGAATGCGGTCATGGTGGCACTTCTCTCGAATGAGATGCGAAAGATGACTTAAGAGTCCGGCATGCAAAGCCATGATACAACTTTAATGGTAAAAGCGAAGAATGAGGCAAATATATCGACGACCGAAAGTAGACAAAAGAAGCCACTATCCGAAGTGAAGTGCTTCTATTGTTACAGAAAAGGTCACATTAAGCGCAACTGTCATAAGCTTAAAGATTATCTGAATGACCTAAAGTGGTAGAAGGAAAAAACTGTCGCGGATCAGGACAAGGAGACGTCAGCGATGGCGCAGGCGGCAGAATCGGAGATAATCGATTCTGATGTGCTATATGTGACGACCGGTGATACTAAAATTTTGGATGATGTATGGATACTCGATTCGACATGTTCCTTTTACGTCTGCCCGAAAAAAGTGTCTTTTGCTACCTATAAAGAGATAAAAGGTGAAAAATTTCTTATGAGGAACGGGACGGCGTGTAAAGTTTTACGAGTCGGCACGGTGAAGATCCAGATGCAAGATGGGGTCGTGAGAATGCTAACAGGTGTACGACACGTTCATTAGGTGAGTTGGGCTCGAAAGGTTGTAAAATTTTAGCTTCAGGTGAAGTTGTGAGGGTCTAAAAAAGAGATCGAGTCGTGCGTGTGGCGAACAAGCACGAAAATTTGTATGTTCTGAATGGGAGCACAGTTTGAACCGACACAAAGCCAATTTAGGTTCCAAAAGTTCGCAAAGGTGCAGTCGCTCAAGATGGAGTGATGAATACGGCAACATCGAGCGGCGGAAACAAACTTAAGGTGGAGCTTGTGTGGTGAGCTCGATGCAGCGATTGAATATTACAAATCAAACTAACGTGGAGATTAATTATTAGGATTTGGTTAGATTTGTAATTAAATATTAATTAGATTAGAATTAATATTTAAATTTATTAGAGATAAATAAATATTTGAATTTAAATATTAATTAGAGTATAATTCTATTTTAAGTAGATTTGAATATATCTTGGATGATACTTTATATATATCTCTAATGTAGAGAGCTTATATATATGAATACGTATGAGACTCTTGATGTAAACCGTACTTTAAAGAAAGTTATATAAATTGTATGTATCTTGTATACGAGTGCATATGAGAGAGAAAAAAGAGAAGTCTTCCAAATTTATTGAAAATGAGAAAAGGATGAGAGAAATTGAAGATGAGGGTTTTGGTTGAAACTATTCTATTATAGAAGAGGAGTCGGTGTAATTTTTCTCTTGGTTAATGAATTTTATTTTATTCGTATTTTTTTGCTTAAAAACATGATTTAACGCTTCCGTTGTAGAATTTCAACACTAGGCGGTACGTATTCATAAAATCTGGTACCAAAACGAATACTGAATTCTCAACATTAGAGATAAATAATTCTTACTTATATCCGAAACAAATGATATCCAGTAAATTCTAACACCTAGCATGCACTTTGAAGGCGCTAGCTTTTCAGTTTCAAACTTAAAAACATATGCCTAGAAGCAGAAAACTTTTATCTTGTATTTCATAACTTTTGTTGGCATTGTAGTGATCACATCTAGCATAAGTGGTAAAAAATTATTTAGTTGGTATTCAAAATTTTAAGTTCGAAATTTAATTGCTTTATAATTTTGAACTAAATTTATTTTTTAAAAAAATGGATGAAATAATACTACATTTCACTCACAAAAAAAAAAAAAAAATAATAATAATAATAATAATAATAATAATAATCACTTTTGTTGGCATTATGCCTTATCCAATTGTGTCATACTATTATGCATGCTTCTTCGGTGGCGGGGTTGATCAGGCTCGGTTCATTTACGCCCTATCTTTGATGCATATCTACGTTCTCATCCCAAGTATATATAGTCTTGTCTTAAAATCTCTATCCATTCATGTTATCAGAGTATAAGAAAATTGTACACAAACTTTCATTTATGTTATGGGTGTTAATTAATATGTAACTTGTCTAAATTCCATGAAGGCATAATAAGACATTGATTTGGGATCAAAATAAATGGAGACGCGAGATATATTTTTACTGGGCTCAAGATAAATCGGGGTGTACTGTGTACATGAACCGAGCCTGATTGAGTCTATTATTGTTCAAGCTAGGTTCAAAAGGCAAATTAATTTTGATCGGTTTCGAATTGGTATCCATTCGAGCCGAGCCTCTTAGTTCTAAGCCAATCCAAGCTCATTTTGTTAAATACATTTATATATTTATATATTTTATAGCAAGAGGAGACTTAGAATATGAATGATAGAACACTTATAACCAAGTATGTCATTACCTTAACACAAAGAGTTTGTCACATCATTATAATTGAATGTCGAGTAATGAGAGACTATGTACATTAATATACAAGGATTAGCACGCTAATAATAATATACAAGGATACCTTTGCTCCTCAAGCTAGGAGGGATTTGGACGTACCTTCTGATTTTCAAACTTTTATTTATTGTAATTTTTTATTCAAATTTTATTAATTATTACGATCGAATTTCACAATTCATTATGATTTAATATGTTGTTGATATAAAAGTGATGTGGCATCCTACTTATTGGCGTGTCACTCACAACACTATTATATTATCTTTATATTAGTGGCACATCAATATTTAGTCAATTAAATTAAATTGTGAAACTTAATTATAATAATTCAGAAAGTTCTGAGTCAGAAATATACACTAATTAAAATTTAGAAACCAAAGTGTTACACACATCATAGTTTGAGGGCCCAAAGTATAACTTAGCCTTAAAATGTTGTATCCACATGCTGCAACAAGCAGAAGATATCCTCATCTACATAGCAAACTAGTGTTTTTGATCACTCGTGTCCTGCAACATCTACATACATCTCGTATTGAACTCCCAGTGTTATATATGCCATAGTTTTCAAGTTGCTTGTAACTCATTAATTATAACACAGTTATACATAGGAATTACAACTCAGATACAATACCAAGTATGGCCCTATATTAAGCACACTAAACAGTGACACAATTATATCTTCAACCATGTATATTGTTATAGGTGCCATAAACGAACAGGTACGTATGTGTATTAAAAACTAGATGCTAAAAAGGACGTTGAATTAATACTAACTACTAGAGAGGGGTTGAACTTAATTATAACCTGACCATAATGCAATGCGTACATAGAGTGTACAGACTCGGATCAAGTTGGGTCACTCTCGATCGATTTCGATGGATGGAGCCCAAATGAATCAATTTGAGTTGAAGTGATTGTAGGTTATTAGCTTATTAGGGTGGAAAAATCAACAGGGAGGGGTGGGGAGTGAGTGGGTTGAGGCATAAATAACGAAAGAGAGAACATCAAACAATAAATGGGTTTCATGCCCCAACAACCAAAGAGAGAGGCGCCTCCATTTATTAGTGTGGTTGGCACTGGTGAGTAGAAAGGAAGAAGGCCCCAACACGCCTTATTTATTCCCTCTCCCTCATGCCTTAGCCAATTTACTGCGTGGGAGGGTGGGGGTGGTGAGAGGGGGCTCTCCTTGCTGTTATTAGTATTAACTCTGCCTATCAACACTTCTCTCTTCTTCCCCCCTCCCCCCCCCCCTCTCTCTTCAGAAATTCGCTAACCAAAAGATCGGCCTAATTAATCGGTTGCGATCACAAATAGTTCTTAACATCTCTACTTAAATGCATGATTGACATATAAAAGAAATAATAAAATATAAGTAACAGAAGACATAAAATCAGTTCTAATACTACATTATTCCAAAAAAATCGCTCAAGACTGGAATAGTATTATTGACATCTCTCTGTTGCAAGGGCATAAGAATGCAGTAGGTGTTCTGTGCTTTTTTATGAGAATTAGAGTTAGGGCAATGGTAATGAATGCCCACCCACAAGGAGCAGTTCATGATTTCATGGTAGTTAATGGTGTAGGTATACAAGGATGATAGTCACATGGTGCATGAGAAATTTTATGACGTGACAAGCGCGATGATATATATTCTACTCTCTAATAAAGCTCTCCTTAGTGAATTGTAGGAGTGTGACATCTACGTTCTCATTAAAGCTCCAATTAAGTTGTGTAGGCCACATCCATCCAAATTTACTTCATGGTGTAATCTTCTATACCTTCCAAATTCTTCTCCTCTCAATTAATGTTATAACCAACATATGGTTATTAATTAATTAACGGCCCTATGCGATATGGGAAGTTATCAACTAAACTGTTCATGTAGATATCTGATCTGCCAAGATGTTTACGTTTGTATCTTAGTAAGAACAACAAACAAGCAAATTAAGAAGCAAGATTTGCATATGCGCACGATAATCGAATTGATTCTTGCGGAAGATCCTTATTGAGTAATGAGTTTTCAAAATAAGTAATTATTTCACAAACTATATATCTGGACAGAATTCTCTCTACCCGCTTAAGTTTCTAGACACATCAAAACAACATCATGAAAATGTAATTCCCCACTGGTAATTGTAATTAGCAATTCATGATCATACCTATTGGCTCCAAGCACTAAATTACACAACTTTGGTGTTGGAATTAATAGCTTCATGTACACACATGCTTTAAAGAGAGGGTGTGTGTGTGCGCGCGCGAGATAGATAGATAGAGAGAGAGAGAGAGAGAGAGAGAGAGAGAGAGAGAGAGAGAGAGAGAGAGAGAGAGAGAGAGAGAGAGAGATTTAGCTTGATATACTGAAGAGGTGGTTTAATACATGGGTGCGTTATGACGTGAATAGTCCGGCCATGTAGGGGAGGGGGGCTCTTAAATGGCATGGAGGAGAGGATTTGAGTCATTTAAGGTCACTCTACTTGTCATCTTTAATGCTTCGCCCTGCCCCCTCCTCTTAATGAGGTTGGATGAGCCCCATTTAAGAACCCCTTCTTTAGCATCCTCTCACATTACCATTCCTCCCCCCCCCTCTCCCCTCTCCCCTCTCTCCTCTCCTCCTCTTCATGCATGACCCCATCAATCAAAAGGGTGAAGTAGTTTCTCTCTTCTTCTTCTTCTTCTTCTTCTTCTAGGATTCATACCAAAGTGGAGGATAGATAAAGGATGATCACCGAATTCCTTCGGCCAAAGAGAGAGTTCCGTTTCGGAGAAGGAGAGGAGCTGGGGAAGGCGAAGGCGTTGAGGGCGATGGAGCAACCGGAGCTGTCGCTGGGGCCTTCGGTATCCACCTTCGCCAAGAGCACGAATAGCTCGTCGTCAGACTCTGACGCCAACTCGCGGAAGAAGAGGAAGCACGCTTGGGATGAGCACCCCGCGGCGCAGACTAGCGTGGAGCTTCAGCTCAATGATCCCTTGCCTTTGGATTGGGAGCAATGCCTCGACCTCCAAGTGAGTCTCCCTCTCTCTCATGCGCACACATATGCACACGCATGACCAACCAAAATTCATTACTTCGTAAATATATTTATAGCTCTTTGTTACTTTAAGTATCATAGAATTCGGAATCTCGAGTTATACATATTACTGTAGTATTGTCAGGGTTGATTCCATGATGTGTGCCACATGGTCTAATCCTGTTGATATTATTTCTTTTTCCTAGTCCGGGAGGATGTACTACTTAAACAGGAAAACCTTGAAGAAGAGTTGGATCAGGCCTAAGGAGCAAGCCCTAAACCTGGAGCTCAACATCGCAACACTCGTGAACTCCGACGTGAATGCGAGCTTGGGCTCGGCGGCCCTTGATGAGCCGAAGAAGCATGCGAGTTCAGGAGGGAACATGGTCGCCGTGGTGTGTGCGAATTGCCACCTCCTGGTCATGCTGTGCAAGTCCTCCCCATCGTGCCCGAACTGCAAGTACGTGCACTCGCTGCAGCCGCCTCCGCGCCAGATGGAGGCCGTGAAGCCCGTCGAAACTCTCAGCCTCCTCCATTAGCACGAAGCGAGATGATTGTATAAAAAGAAAAGAAAAACCTAGTAGTCACTGAGTGTTTTAGATACCCTGGAAACATGACCAGTTGCAAGGGTAAACATAAGTATGTTAATAGTTTGATGATGATGATGATGATGATGATGATGATGATGAAGCTAGGTGGACATGTGAGTATACTATAAAGTTCCAATGGTGAGGACTTTTACAAGGTTTCAATGAGAGAGTAGAGAGAGAAAGAGATAGTAGCAGCAATGGAAAGAGTCCTTTGTTTCATTTAAAGAAGAGGTGAAGTTTCCTGCACCATAAAAGCTTTGACTGTCTCCACTCTAAATGGCACCTATTTTAGATGGGTGGTTTGGGTTATTGAGAGAGAGAGAGAGAGAGAGAGGGAAGTGAATGCCACCTACACTCAATTACACTATTCTATTCCCCTTACCTGTCTCCTACTCCCACAACACATGGGGTTAATCTGAGCCAGAAGAAACTGGTAGTCAGTGCTTTAGATATATATAAAATTGGGAGGCGAGGGGAGTGATCCCAGGTGGGGGGTGAAACTACACCTCTACAAGCACTTCTAGAGTGTGGGAACACCTCCCTATGCTGATGCCTATCTGAATGAATTGAAGTTGCACTTCCCCATGCAACACAGTAGCTTAATAACGCGAATTAGTTTACCAAGTCTAATGCAAAAAATACTATGCCCACTTCTAGAAGCAGATGGAGGTAGAATCTGGAATGAACTGATTAGTTCCTACCATCACTCCCTAATTTGCATAAATCTCTTTATGGTACAATTTTTTCTGTCCAAATTCAACTCTCATGTATTTCTGAAATTTGGCGAAGCAATGGATTACTAAGCTACCATTGTCTAGTAATTTAGATAGTTTAGGTGGACCACCATACTGCTGTATTGATGGCCATTCAAGAGAGCACACTCTGAGAAAGTAGATATGAATGCTTAGTCCAATCTTCGAAGTTGGAATGGTCTAAAAAGGTTAATACAATTAATAGAATCATGCTAACCCATCACTGTCCAGCAAAACCATTAATAGATTGGTTAGGCTGTTATAAAAGTAGTGGCTAATGGTTCAAGACTCATTTAATGAAACTTTGAACTATTCAGGTTATCTTGCTTGTGGTAAAGTAGATTCACATGCCTTACTCATAAGAAGAGCTTGGAATCTTCTTTTCCAATTCCACAACCTTTAATGCTTAAACTCCAGCACCACAGTGCTGATGCATGTGATTCAAAAACAACTGTTAAGGTAAAGGTTCAAATAAAAATGAGCTCAAATAAGAAAATTTTGAGCTAACAAGAAAATTTTGACAACATCTGATTCCTGAAGAGATTTAGGACTTCTACGTACCTTCCTATTTAGCAACTGGCAACTGCATCTTTGAAAAGCCATGCCTCACTTTGTAACTCGAGCAAGATTAAATTCTCAAACATAGTCCATGAAGCAACAGGCAAGAGTATAGTACTGCTGAATCATCATAAGGAATTTAGACCACCGACATTCTGGTAGATATTCAAGAGAACATATATCAAGATGCTATTTATTAAAATAATTATATCAAGAGAATTAAGGTACTTGCTGAATATGTAAAACACAAATTTAGTTGCAGTTATTCTGTTATGAAACCAAAATCTCACCTCCTTTGCCCATGTGAAGAACAAGCAACTCGGAAATTTTGGCATGTGGATGCTAACATTTGTGTATACAGAAGTGCACCAACATGCCTCTGAAACATTTTACATATAGCTGCAAAGAGACTGATCACAACTAGAAGGTCCGCTTTTGGAGATATGAGCAGGAGAGGAAGACTATACATGATTTTCTCTGATTAGATAACTCTGTGCTGTTCCTAGAAACACATTAGCAGCTAGATTAGTTTAAGGTTCAAAAGAGCAAATAACAGAATGTAACTATTTGGAAGATTACTTTATTTGATGCGAGTGAACTACCATGTAAGAGAAGAGCTTCCCATGATTCATCTTGAGGATGGTCCAAGTCCTGTACAGCACATAATTCATCTCACACACGTATTTAGAATAAAATCTTCGACCTGTTGATACAGCAGTTATAAGCAAAGGATACATGACATAAAGTGATCAAATAAGACAACAAATTTATAAAGAATTAACCTATTCCTAGAAGACAATTGCCAATCTCATCCAATTCCAAATATCTATCCAAAGCAAGTTTTTTGATCGATTTGCATGCAGGTTCACATATGCAGGATTATAATTAGCCTTCACGAAATGCTAGTCTTGAAGTTTGCAACTGAATCCTCAGTATCTCACGTATGCCATTCAAGTGATTGGAACATAACCCTCCCACCTTAAGTGCAAGTAAATATTGTTTAAAGTCGTAAATATTTCTTCTGATCGAGCCTGTGAAGTATCAGCAACAAAGAATTCATGGAACTTCCCATTCACCTCCACCGAACTACAACCGGGAATCTTCTTCACACCTTTCTCTCTCATCATCATCCTCACCTTCTTCACATCGTCCCATCTATTTTTAGTAGCATAGATTTGCGACAAAAGCACATATATTCCGCTGTCCCCAGGGTCCAACTCTATAAGCTTATTTCCAGCCCACTTGCCCAACTCTATATTACCGTGCATTCTACAAGAATTTAGAAAAGCACCCCAACCTGCCTCATCCGGCTCCCTCGGCATGCTTTTTACCATCTCAAAAGCTTCTTGCAAAAGCCCAACTTTGCCAAGCAGATCTATCATACATGCGTAGTGTTCTGCTTTCGGCTCTAAATTGTAGACCAATTTCATGTCTTTGAAATGTTTTTGGCCTTCCGAAACTAACCCACCATGACTACATGCAGATAGGACTCCAACGAAAGTGATATCATCTGGGATGATTCCACTTCTTTTCATCTTCTCAAAAAGTGCAAGAGATTCTTTGAAATTATCATGGGTTGCATATCCCATAATCATCGAGTTCCAAGTCACTATATCTCTTTCAAGCATCTCCCCGAATAACCTAGCTGCTGCCTCAACATCTCCGCACTTAGCATACATGTCTATAAAGGCATTCACTAGTTTAATACTAAGTTTAATCTTTTCTCCATCTATGTAATACTCATAGATCCACCTCCCAAGACCTAATCGACCCAGCCGAGAACACGCAGAGAGAACACTCACCAAAGTAGCATCTAGAGGTTCCACACATTTTGCAATCATCTCATTGAACAAATTCAATGCTTCTTTAGGTCGGTTTGCCTGTGAATAAGCTGCAATCATACTACTCCATGATACCGCATTCCTCTCGGGCATACTCTCGAACATCTGCATCGCAAGCTCCAAGTAGCCGCATTTCCCATAGGCATTTAGCATACTTGTCCAAGAAAACACATCCTTGATTTCCATGGCGTCGAACACCTCCCTAGCATAGTGTATGCATCCACACTTGCCATATGCATCTACCAAAGCATTAATCAGATTAATGCTAGCATATATATCGCATGTTTTTATATAGTTGTGCACCAACTTGGCCAATGATAAGATACCCAATTGCGAGATAGCCGAAAGAACAGTAATCAGCGTAACTTCATTAGGCTCAACATTTGCCGATAACATCCGGTAGAAGAGCCTCAATGCTTCATCTGGGTGGCCATTCTGTGTATACGCATCAATCATGGTAGTCCAAGAGACCACATCTCGCACACGCATTTCATCAAACACCTTCTCCGCATCAGCCCAGATCCATTTTTTAGCATAGAAGTGCACCAGCCCATTGCCCACGAGTAATTCCGCATCAAAACCCAGTTTTCTAATCACACAATGCACCTCCTCCCCCGCGGAAACCCCCGAGATCCGCTCGCAGGCCTTGAGACCGAAAACGAAGGTCCGGCCATCCATCTCGGCGCGCTTACGGATCACGCAACGGAGGACGGAGAGGGCCGTGGAGAGAAGGTTCGATCTTGTGTAGCCCCTGATCATGGCGTTGTGGATGTAGGCGTTGGGATCGGGGATTTGAGCGAAGAGGAGCTCGGCGTGGCGAATGTCGCCGGGGTCAGCGAGGGCGCAGAAGGCGAGGACGCGGCTCGCGGGGAAGCGGTGGGCGATGAGGCCGGTGCAGGTCATGTGGGCCTGGATCTGGCGGAGGTGGGCCATGGAGGCGCAGGACTCCACGAGGGAGAGGATGGGGTGGGTGATGCGGAGGTTGGGGTTGTAGTTCCATTTCGGCTTCTTCGTTCTACTAAAGGAGGATGAAGAGGACGAGGATGAGGAGGAGGAGGAGGAGAAGCGGAGATTACGTGGGAGAGGAGGCCGCCGCATTTGGCGGGAGCGGGAAGGGAATTTGCCGCAAATTTCATAATCGTCGTGGAATGATAGCGTTCGCGCGGGATGAGAAATGGAAATGCGTTGATTTTTATGTTGCAATTTGTAAATCGAAAATGCTTTTTTGTACGACCGAAAGTGTCCATCTTATATCCTATTAATTTTGAAGTAAAATAAATTTAGAATATATATTTTAATCCTACTAATTTCTAATTTTAAATTTTACTAATTATTTTCAAATGATTCATTCTTAAATGAATGAAATGTGCATCATACATCTCTTTTGAGATGTATGAATAGTATTGCTCTTTGTAAATATAGCTCTAGTGTCTTGTTTATTTTTTTTTTTTTTTTCCAGTGATCACTAAATTTTTAGACAAATAATAGAAAATAAATTTTGAACTAATATCAAAAAAATATTAACAGTTAAGGGACAGTAGGCAAATTAAATTCAAATTTTTAAAATTTAGAGGAATATGTATATAACTAATATTTACAGAGAGATGAATGTAAATTAATCTTTTTGGAGGGATGCATATGTAATTTTTCTCTCCTTCCTTTCAGGGTGAGTATATCAACAAAATAACCCAAAAGCCAATGAAACTATTGGGTTAGGCGCTATCCACATAATATATTTGGGCCGTATAAGGCCCAAATTGGATTCAGATCCATAACCCATAGTTTATCCTAATTGGACTCGGCTCCGGATGATGATCTTCATCATCATCATCGTTGTTAAGAAAAAAGGGGAGAGAGAGAGAGAGAGAGAGAGAGAGAGAGAGAGAGGAAGAAGACGAAGAAGAGAGAGACAGAGAGAGAGAGGAGTGGGAGAGGGGGCGATGGGGTCGGCGCTTCTCCCGACGCTCACGCGGAAGCGCGAGGTCGATACCCTAATCCGCGACACCCTCGACAGCGTCCTCGTCCTCCGATTCGGCCGATCCGACGATCCCAATTGCCTCCACCTCGACGACGTCGTACGTGCTCTACCCTTCCATCTCAATCCACATTACTAAACCAACTCGAATTCGTGATCCGTGTTAGGGTTTTGCCGGATTGTGCAACGTTGTTTGTTATCCATGAATGCGCTGTTCGTGTAGGGAGTTCGATAATTTGTCGAACCCTAGTGTTAAATTTTGATGCTGTTTTAGGAGAAATTATATGTGATTGTATTTGTGCTCATCTTGTGGTTCTTTGGATTTATCTTTTTTCCTTAAATTATGAACTTTGTTAAATTTAAATGTGAGTTGCTTGATATAAACATTTTTTCAGTTGATGGAACTGTATAATTGAGCACTATTAATAGTTGATAGCTGGAGAGGAGCTGTTAATTTTTGCGAATATTCAATTCCACTCAGAAAAATCACTCGTGTCAAATTAATTAAAAGTTAAGGGAGCTTCAATCAAAAGAAAATTAGTTAAGGAATCCATTTCAAAGTTAACATATTTTAGGATATCATGCATAGGGAGTGAATAAGTGATCGAAGAAATATTATGCTGTAATTTTTAATGTTTAGCTCGTTTTTTTCTTTTTTTGTTAACTTTGTTGCTGCTTTGTAACGTTCTTTTCTAACTCGAATGGTTTTAACAGCTATCCAAGTCATCCCGAGAAATTTCAAAGTTTGCGACAGTAGCTTTAGTTGATATAGATGCTGAGGAGATTCAAGTTTATGTGAACTACTTTGACATTACATTGGTGCCGTCAACTGTTTTCTTCTTCAATGCTCATCACATGAAAATGGACTCGGGGTATGCACCTCTCTGCTCAAATTTGTCTCATGTTGTTCAATTTTTGCTACAATGCAGAAAATCTCCCCAATAACCTCCAACATTTGAAGCTCCTTCGTTGTTTTTCTGTGAGTAATATGATGTATTTGACATCTCTTCAACCCACCTTGTATCAGACAATGAGTTAGGGCCAATATAGTATCCTAGTAAAGAGAGATGGAAAATGTAACTACGTGGCCGAATTTTCCTATCTTCAGCAAAAAGGATATCGAATGTAGAGAGAAGAGGCAAACAATAGTATCATTCCAGCCGTAAAAAATGTGTAATGTGTACTTACCCTTGATCCGTTTACAAACGATCATCGCTATACTTTTAAGTCGCATCTAAGAAGCTTAAAATCTCATTTTCCTTTAATCTCGCGACTTTAGCATTTTCGAATATGTAAATCTATCTTGCGTTCTAATATCTCTGAACTTGTTGTTCTTGATTATCACGCAGAACTGCTGATCATACAAAATGGATAGGCTCTTTTCACAGGAAACAAGACTTTATTGATGTCGTAGAGGTGAGTATCAGAATTAAATATTTACCCGTAATTTATTCACTGATTTCTTGCCTATTTATAGTAGATTGCATATTATTCGGCAGGAATTTGCGAATTCTTTGCTTAAATGCTTAATGAATATCATGATACATGCTGTACATATTTCATATGTTTTGGAATCTGCTGTTTAAATCATTGTTGGATGCAAACTGTTTTAGAAGTATGTATTTTAATAAGTGTGTTTTATTAGTGAATTCTGCTTCCTTCTAACTTTGTCCTGGAGATTCTTGACCGAGTAGATGACGAGTATCTGAAGCGAATGCATGGAAATGAGTAATCATACACAACTAGTGTAGTGACCCGCGCGATGCAGCGGACAGATATTATTATAACTAAACTTATACCCAATCTATCACAATAATATAAACAAATTGTTCTAAGATTTCGATATAGATTAATCCAATATCAAATCACGGAATGAAATCATGCTACGACGAATTTGGAGCACTCACCAGGATTTCACCATTTTAGAAGAGGTTGGAGATGAGCACCAAAAATTCGGAGAGCATCTTGGAGGTGAAAAATTTTGAGGCGAAATACCAAAACGCCGCCGTGCGCACGATCCCCGCCACGGTTTGCCCGAAGCTGCCCTCCGCGGCCTCCCCACTCCCGGTGCTGATGGTCGTGGCCTCTGTCGCCGTGGTGGTCGCCGCCGCCACCGCCTATACCTTAAGAATTCGAATTTATCGACTTCTATAAGAGATTAAACCTCAAAAACGTAATAGAGAGGATATGTGGATGGGAGAGAGATAAAAGTAGGGTTTGAAAAAGAGAGAGTGGGGGAGAAGATGAGGGAATGTCGGGTGAGAAATTAAAGAGAGTGGGGAGAAGATGAGGAGATGTCGGGAAAAGAAAAAAAAAATCTCAAAAAAAAAAAATATACATGGAGTAATTAATTGGGGTAATATTAAACCATGAAGGAAATAGTGAAGGAAATGTTGACATGTGGCAAAAATTATGAGGAATCATATATATAGGTATAGATATCATGACCTATTTGCTATATGTTTAAATGAACCCTTTTAAGTGAAGAATATGCTCTACTAAGTGAAGGAACATATTAGTTAACTTAGTGATTCTTCTTCCAGGCTATATATATTGAGAAATCATCTTCAAATGCAGCGAAACATCATTTTAATTAATCTCTCAGAATTTGTATACAGGCAATATACCGAGGGGCGATGAAAGGAAAACTGATTGTTAGCTGTCCACTTCCGCCAGAGAGGATACCGAGATTCCAGCTTCTGTTCAAGGATGTGTAATCAATCCAACTACTATCCAAGTATTCAGCCAATGAAACTTCTCTCATGCTAAGTAAGAGTAAGATTACTAATTCTTTAAGGATATGGAGCATGGTAATCATAATCTTCAGCACTTGTAGTAAATTGAAATGTTGTGTAAATGGATACTTTCTCGCTGCAGAGATAAGGTGACCTGACCCACCTCATTAGAACTGTATATATGGGCATTTATTTTTCACATAAATGAAAGAGCTATTTCCTGTTGTTTTTAACAAAACTTGAATACACAGGAGCCAGCCAACTGGGTTAGTACCAAGGATTTAAGGGTCGTGACACTGGATCGTGTCGAAAACTTGCCGGCACGGTACGGCACGGTGCGTACCGAGCCGTGCCGATGAGTGCCGGTCATAAAAAATACATGCGTGCCAACACATAATGATATGAAATATTTATTTTTTTTATCAATAAAATTTTCTAATTGTTTATTATGTATCTTTATCAAATATTTTGAATTTTATTGAGAAAATTACTTAATAATTTAAAGGAAAAAAAGTTTTGAACTGTGCCATCGGCACGGAGGCTGTATCGTGCCGGTATTTTGTCGGCACGATATGGCACGGTGGATATGGTCCGTGGCCGATGGATATTTAAATTCTTGATTTTAAGAAGGTACGTTGTTGGAGCTGGTCCGGGTCGGGTCGGATCCTTGGCATCTACGCAATGGTGGTTTTAATGCATAATGGTACAGAGCTTACATGCACTATTGTGCATTTAAAAGTCGGTAGATAAAAAAGTTAGACTAGAGTTGCGATGCATATAATCAATCCACCTACCTATTTAGAGCTAATTTATTGGAAATTGCAGTACGATTACCCACAGCACATTCAGCCCTGTTACTCGTCTTCTGTTCGAATTTTACGAATTTTGGAGTGTCGTTTCTACTCTTTTTTAAAAAATAAAAGAATTTTTTTTTTAAAAAAAAAAAAAAAAAAAATTATGGGCATTTTGAGTCGCTGCCGCCACGTTCCAAATCAAGCTGTCAGACTGTTGAGTGTCGTAGTGCAGTGGTGCGAGGCAGCCGGACTTGAGGCTGCTAGTTACGCAGTCAGGCATTGGAAGCCCCGTGCGGTGGAATTTGGTCTCTCTCGCTTTAATATTTTTCCACCGCATTAAAAGACGGATTAAAAAAATATAAAAATAATAAAATAAATAAAAGAAGAGATGAGAGAGAGAGAGAGAGAGACGCGACGAATGGGGTTAGAGCAAAGGGTGCGCATCTTCACGCGGAACGAGGTAGAACGTAGGTGGGGGAGATGTCTCGGTGGGTCCCGCAAATGGGAGGGGCCCACAGGGCCACACCAGAGGACGAACGGTTAGATTGAAGTAAATTTCAAGGTGAATTATTAAAAATAAAATTTTCCTTTTTTTTTCGTTATTTGGTTGTATAGTTGTGAACATAGGTAATTAATTCGGATTCTGCAAAAATTTGATAAATATTTATTTAGAATAAAAAAAATATAATTTTAAATTATTTTCTATAAATAATTTAAATTCGGATTTTTAATAATTCGTGAATAATTCGCGAATAATTCGTGAATTAACTAACTATGCTTTGAAAAAGAACAAATTTTTCACCAAAAAATTCATAATTCGTGAATAATTCGCGAATAATGCTTTTTGATTCAAAAATTCGCGAATTATTCTGAATTTTTGGAAAAAATCGGAAACGGCACGTTTAATTCGGATTCTCAATAATTCGCGAATAATTCGCAAATAATTCGCGAATTAACTAACTATGGTTGTGAAATTGAAATTTTTTTAGCTTTGTTATTTATTTGAAAATAAATGAATTATGAAGGTATATATATAAGAGATGAATTAAATGTTTTTTTTTCATTAGTCCAAGTCAACTACGCCATTTTAGTTTGAAGTGTGCTGAAATGGCATTAATGACCTTAATTTATTTGTTATTTTTATTCCTCGTTAAATATACAAACAATGCCAGTTTAGTTAAGTGATTCAAGTTTTAATTTGGTGGAAAGATGGTATGTGTTTGTTTCCTCATGTTAATTTTGAAAAGCAGAGTAATTACCATTGTTTATGTGTTAATTAGTACGCTTAGAAAATGGTACTCTACTTTAAAATATGCCATATATGTGTGTGTGTTAGACATAAATAAAAAGACAAACACATGAAGACAAAAAAAAAAAAAAAAAAAAAAAAAAAAAAAAAAAAAAATGTAAAAACAAAACCAGGGAAATAAACGAAGTTCAGGTGTCCTTTTTTTCAATCTAAGACATGCAAACAGCTGGATATGAAGGTGTATATATAAAATTAAATATATTAAGATTTTTATTCTTTTGTGGCAAAATATGCACTTCAAGTGTAAATTATTAGAAATTTGCAAACATCTCAAGGTTTAAAACAAGAAGAAAAAAAAAAAACAATATTTTTAACCCATTGCGACATTATTTTCTAAATAAACTACTTATTCTCTTCCTCAAAAGAATCTCTCTCTCCATATATATTTAGAGAGGGAAAGAGAGAGAGAATACGTTTATGCCATTTTAGAACTAACTTATAGTCTTCATATTATCAAATTATTTTTAATATTAAAATTTTTAAATTGATGATCGATTTTATTTGTTTTGATCTAGTATTTGTGAAGTAGTTAGAAAATAAATTTTATAATTTTTTTATATCATTTACATTATAATGGCTCAAAATTAATAATTTTAATATTTATAGTAAGTCGTCTGCAACTTTAACGATATAAAAATATTCAAATTATATAAAATTTTGGTAAAAAAAATTTTATGCTATATAAAATAAGATCAATATATTATATATACCTTTTATCTAAACTTTAGTGTCATATATAATATAATAAAATTAATATTTAAAAACACCTTTTTTATACTTAATAATGTTTAAAAACGTTCTAATATAGTCTAGCGTCATATTTAAAAATATCGATTAATGGGTCAGGAGATGAAAAATCGTCATGTATACACCGACGCTTATGCTAATTGTTAGTAAAATATACTCTGATATTTTAAAACGTCATAATTTTTAAAATTTTAATTTTTTAAAATATCAAAAAATTAAAAATAATAATAAAATTTATTATTTAATAAATTAATTTAATATAATAAATAATTCATATGACAACATTTTTTGTAAAATCAATATTTGTTATATTATAAAGACGATTGAAAATATTTGCACTAAGAGTGGTCTAAAAAATGTCCTAGTATTGAGATTTTTTTGTAGTCTTCTTTCGGCTCCGATTCTTAGGTATCGTTTATTTTGAGAACGGCTGGAATAAGATCTTATTTTTCAAACATGTTTGGTTATAAATGAAAACAACAGTTCTCGTCTTTATGGAATAAATTAGTATAAGACTGAAACTACTATTCTGCCTTTTTTCTGCAACAAGACTTATTCCTACTTAAGAATAAACTTAATTAAAGTAAATATATTTTTAATTATTATATTAACTTTTTAATTAATATAATATTTTAACTAATCTAATTATTTTATTAACTAATTATTTAAGTATTTAGATAATTAACTAATTAAATTATTAAATTATTTATAGTTAATTAAATTATTAATTAATAATAATACTTATTATTGTTAATTATTTTATCAATTAATTAAGAATAAGCTTATTTAAAATAAATATAATTTTAATTATTGTATTAACTCTTTAATTAATCTAATATTTTTACTAATCTAATTATTTTATTAACTAATTATCTAACTATTAAATAATTAACCAATTAATTTATTAAATTATTTGTAATTAATTAAATTATTTATTAATAATACTCATTATTGTTAATTATTTTATCAATTAATATTCAAAATTATCTGACAATAGTTAATTAAATAAGTTAAATTATTATTTAATTAATATTTTATATTAATTATTTAAGATAAAATATTATTATTTTAAAATTATAATTACTCTTATTCTTACTATTATAATCTATCCAAACGCTATTTTTCTTATTTTTAGAAACAATCGAATTTTCATCCAAACGTAAAATTGGTCTTGTTCCTATTTGTTCCTGAATTGATACCTATTTCGGAATAAACAGTTCTAACTTATACCTGAACCAAACGCAGCCTTAGGATCTGTTTATTTCGGAAATAATGTTTGAAATAAAGTCTTGTTACAGTCTTGTTCCCCAAACACATTTGGTTTGGATGGAAATAATAGTTCTCGTTTCTCTAGAATAAGCTGGTAAAAGGTTAGAACTACTGTTCCAACCTTTTTCCTGGAACAAGCTGTTCCCACTTCAGAATAAGCTTAATTAAAATAAATATAATTTTAATTATTGTGTTAATTCTTTAATTAATTTAATATTTTGACTAATCTAATTATTTTATTAACTAATTATTTAATAATTAACTAATTAATTTATTAATTTATTAAATTATTTGTAGTTAATTAAATTATTTATTAATAATACTTATTATTGTTAATTATTTTATTAATTAATATTTGGGGTTATATATCAATAGTTAATTAAATAAATTAAATTATTATTTAACTAATATTTTTATATAAACTAATTAGGTAAAATATTATTATTTTAAAATTATAATTACTCTTCTTCTTATTATTTCAATCTAACTATCCAAATACTATTTTTCTCATTTCCAAGAATAACACAATTTTTATCCAAATGTAAAATTGATCTTATTATTGTATGTCCTAAATTTATACTTATTTCAATAATAAGTTGTTCTAATTTATATCTAAACCAAATACGACCTAAAGAAAAGACTGTAATATCGCTTTCAGACAGAAACCCTTTCAAAAAAAGACCGAAGTTGCGATGAATGCTACATGTACACCCCTTTGGGGTGTACATCCTCCACCCCCACCCATCTAAGGGTGGGGGTGTGATGAGGGTCGACCCTCATCACACCCCCACCCTTAGATGGGTGGGGGTGTGAGATGTACATTCTTTTAGGGTGTACACTTAGTATTTTTCTTATGTTAATTATATCATTGCTTTTTGTGAAAATTTTCTTTTGGTTTTAAATTTTTTAAATCACTAAATAAATAATATTAAAAAGCTAAAAAAATTATTTTTTTAGATATTTTTAATATTCTATATCAAGTCTAATAAAAATGATTGTAGATTCAAAAATTTAACATCAAAAATAATTTGATAGTACAGAAATTACCGTGCTACTAAAAATTAACAAACAAACTCGACTATATATATATATATATATATATATATATATATATATATATATATATATATATATATATATATATATATATATATATGAGCTTATATGCTTTTAAAAGCACAATTCCATTCATATTTATAAATTTTTTATTATTGAATTTGTATTGCGATTTGTGTTTTTTACTTTTTCTTTCACTCTCTTTAGTTTATTTTACAATAGCACAAATCCCGATATAAATTCAATAGTAAAAAATTTACAAGCATAAATTGATTTGTACTTTTAATATATATATATATATATATATATATATATATATACTTTTAAAAGTATAAGTCTAAATATGCTTGCGAATTTTTTTATCATTGGATGTGCATTGAGATTTGTACTATTATAAAGTCAACTGAAGAGAGAGAAAGAAAAAGTAAACAGCACAAATCTCAATACAAATCTAATGATAAAAAATTCACAAACATATTTTGACTTATACTTTTAAAAATATATAAGACCTTTTCTCTCTCTCTCTCTCTCTCTCTCTCTCTCTATATATATATATATATATATATATATATATATATATATATATATATATATATATATGAGCAATGCTACATGTACACCCCTAAAGGAGTGTACATCATACACCCCACCCATCCAATGGGTGGGGTAATTTCAAAGGTCACTTCAAGTGACCCTTACTATCACCCCACCCATTGGATGGGTGAGGTGTATGATGTACACCCCGAAAGGGGTGTACATATAGCATTTTCCTATATATATATATCGTATGACTACTATACTCTTATAAGTATAAATTCCTTTATACTCATAACTTTTTCGTCTTTGGATGAAGACAAATATGCGGTTAGGATGATAGTGGTTCCCTCATGATTTACTAGATTGTTGGTGAAATAGTATAAATAATAGATGGCCACTATAATCCAAGCCGCATATTGTTTCATCCAAAAGTCAAAAATTTATAAGTACGAAAAAATTTTATTCATAAAAATATAATAATCGGATCATATATATATATATATAGACAAACAGATTGACTAACAAAATTTTTACAGCCTTGTGGAAGAATCTATATAAATAGCTAGGTGTGGGACCATGGTGGCCTGATCCGGTCCTTCGTTGGCATCTTCAAATACTACCATTTAAATTCTGACAGTCAAAGTTCCCTTAGTTGGATGACTAGCCATTTAATATCTTTGAAGGTCTATAGAATTTAATATTTCTATTTGAGTGAGAAACACACTTATTAATACAAGTATTAGTTATATCTCTAAAAGTCCTTGCATGATCAAATTAATTGTACAAGAAAATATATAGAGCGAAAGTCAATTGAGTCATTGAAGGTCTTCCTTTTTTAGTATTAAGAAAAAGGCCTTTTAATTTATTAATGAAGCAAGTGGTTAATTAATTTGGCTTGTAAGATAATACTCACATGCTTGCATGGCGAAGTACAAGTCGAATATTACCTTTCAAAAAGAAGAACAAGTTGAATACATATGTAAAGAGTGTGTAGATTAAGCAACTCTTTAGACAATTAATAAATGGACACATGCATGAGACATGCACAGCTTAAGATTCAAATTAACTAGCATTGATTTTTTTAATGCATGGTTTGTATTAAAAAAGATAGTGCATACAGCTTATATGAAGAGAATAAGTATCAATCAAGCCATTTTTATTGAAATTTATAGCACATACACGTGTGGACGCGCGCACATGTATATATAGAATCTCTCTCTAAATTAATATTTCATGCGAGACATTATATTAACATGTGGGGGTGTGTGTGTGTGTATATATATATATATATATATATATATATATATATATATATATATATATATATATATATATATATATATATATATATATATATAGAGTTGGGCTGGAATGCTATTGATAGCACCAACCTAACTTTGCCACCCATTTTTTAGCCTTTAGATCGCATTGAGATTTGTGCATGCTCTTTAATGAAAAAGAAAAGCTTTTTACTTTTTACTTTTTCTTTTTACTTTTTCTTTTTTCTTTTTTTCATTAAAGAGCATGCACAAATCTCAATGCGATCTAAAGGCTAAAAAATAGGTGGCAAAGTTGGGTTGGTGCTATCAATAGCATTCCAGCCCAACTATATATATATATATATATATATATATAGTTGGGCTGGAATGATGTGTGGTTATTTTTAAAAGTAATAAATCGTTAATACTTGTAAGTTTGTAGCCATCGGATGAATGATGTGTGGTTATTGTAGCCATCGGATGAATGATGTGTGGTTAGAATAATAATGGGTCTCTTCGATTTAGTAGGTGGTTGGTATAATAGTATGATATAAGTAGTGAAATTAGTCAAAAAAATAGATCTAACAGTAGAAAATTTACAAACACTAATTGCTTGGTGCTTTTATAAGTATAGTAGTCGAATTATATATATATATATATATATATATATATATATATATATATATATAGTCCGGTTACTATGCTATCAATACCACCAAACACTTGATGCTACCAAGTTTTTCACCGTTAGATCTACATTTTTTATCATTTTCACCCCTTAGATCATACTATTTCTCCAACCACCCACTAAATCCTAGTGGCCTATTATTATTCTAAACACACATCTTTTAATTCAATGGCTAAAAATTTAATATCACAAATAACTTGGTGCTATCGATAGCATAGTAGCCTAGTTATATATATAAATAGAGAGCTAGACTTGTGTGCTTTTAAAAGCATGAAAGCCCCGTGCTCCCAAATTGTTTTCAATGTTGAAACTTTCGAATGGACGATCGGCTTCATTAAATTTGATCTAGAGTATTTAAAATGTCTAAAAATTAAATTTCGTAAATTTTCGATATCTTTTGCCTAGTAATTAAAGTGGCTCTAAATCAACAATTTTAATGGTTATGACGAGCTGTTTGCAAATTTAACGGTGTAGAAATATTCAAATTACGTAAAATTTTGTAAAAAAAATTTTACACTATATAGAACAAGATGAATATCTTTTTTTAGTATCATATCATTATATTTTGTGAGATTTTTATTTTCAGCTGTTGATTTTGAGTCATTTCAGTCACTAAGTAAATAATATCGAAAAATCACAAAATTTAATTTCTAGATATTTCAAATATTTTAAATCAAGTTTAATGGAACCGATCGTCTGAAAGTTCCAACATTAAAAATAATTTAGGAGCACGAAGGACTTTGTGTTTATGAAAGAACACAAGTCCTACTCTCTCTCTCTCTCTCTCTCTCTCTCTCTCTCTAGATATATATATATATATATATATATATATATATATATATATATATATATATATATATATATATATATATATATATATATATATATATATATATATATATATATATATATATAGTCCGGCTACTCTGCTATTAATAGCACAAAACATTTGGTACTACCAAGTTTTTCATCATTAGATCTACTCCTTCAATCATTTCCGCCATTTAGATCATACTATTTTTCCAACTACATACTAAACCCAAAAGGTCCACTATCATTCTAACCACACATCTCCTCATCCAAGGATCAAAAATTTAATAGCACTAAAATTTAATGGTATCAATAGCATATTAGCTTAATTTTATATATATATATATAGTCCGCCTACTATATTATTAATAGTACCAAGTTATTGGTGCTATCAAGTTTTATACCTTTAGATCAACCCCTTGGATCATTTTCATCCGTTAGATTTTACTATTTCCCAACCACCTATTAAACCCAAGGGCCCACTATCATCTCAACCACACATATTTTAATTTAATGGTTAAAAACTTAATAGCACCAATGATTTGATACTATTAATAGTATTCCAGCCTAGCGAGCAATTGGTGTTTATAATTTTATACCGTTAGATCTACACCTTTGACTAATTTTATCTCTTAAATTATTTTATTCCACCAACCATCTACTAAACTCAATGCCAAGGGCTAAAAATTTACAAGTTTCAATAACTTAATACTTTTAAAAGCATACAAGCTCAATTATATATATATATATATATATATATATATATATATATATATATATATATATATAGTCCGACTGGAATACTATCGATAGCATGTTCTTGGATGAAAGTATGTACAGTTGGGATTATAGTGGTCCTCTAAGATTTTTACTATTTAACCAACTACCCACTAAACTCTAGGGAACCACTATCATCCTAACCGTACATCTCTTAATCCAAGGACTAAAAATTTGATAGTATTAATGACTTGATGCTATTGAAAGTATACCAGCCTAATTTTATATATATATATATATATATATATATATATATATATATATATATATATATATATATATATATATATGGAAAATGCTATGTGTACACCCCTTTCGGGGTGTACATCATACACCCCACCCATCTAAGGGTGGGGGTGTGATGATGGGTCACTTGATGTGACCTGTAAAAAGTATCGCCACCATTAAAATGGTGAAGGTGTATGATGTACACCCCTTCGGGGTGTACAGATAGCATTGCTCTATATATATATATATATATATATACCTTTCAATGCAAGTACCCACTGTGTAAGTACCCAATGGAGTCAAAAAAAAAATAAAAAATAAAAAACTAATTATATTGTTTATATATAGAGAAGTGCTAGATGTACACCCCCAAACGGGGTGTACATCCTACACCCATTCATTCTAGGATGGATATTCATCTACTCGTCACTCGATGTGACGAGTAGAATTCACCCACCCCTAAGATGGAGTGGGTATAAAATGTACACCCCATTTGGGGTGTACATCTAGCATTTTTCTTATATATATACCTTTCAATGCAAGTACCCACTGTGTAAGTACCAAATGGAGTCAAAAAAAAATATATAAAAAAAACTAATTATATTGTTTCTTCTGTGCCACATGCCATGCATCCATACTATTATTTGAATTTACAAAGCTTAATTCTTTCGAAGGATTCACATCTGAAGCTCGATCCCCAAAATTCACAGCAAGTGAGAAAACTAATGATGATCAACTCTTCTCACATGCCATGCATCAACACTTCAGTAGAACCCTTTCAAGTTAGAAGATGAGTTATAGTAGTAATACAAAAGGTAAAAAGCAGTAGCTCTAGTTTTTCTTCTCCCTAGAGGAAATTTTAAGAAAAAAAAAAAAAAAAAAAAAAAAAAAACATTAAACAAGAAAAATAATTCATAATCAGGAGCTTAGTTGTATATCTTTCTCTTTTGTCCTATGACCACCTTTCCTTCCCTTAAACCCTCCTAAAACACCCGAAACTTCTAAGCATCATTCCACACAGTGAAGAGAGGAGCTCCATGGCAAACGGCGACATTGTTCGCCCTCGGCGCGATCGCCTGCGCCGGGTTCTGCACCCAGTTGTTGCACCCATTGCTCTCTTGCTCAAACCCATTATTCTCCTTCAAACCACCCATTGTTTGCTGGTTTATGTAGTATACATTCCTACCACCATAAGGATCAACCCCCACATGCATGTTCCCCTCACCACTCTCCCCATAGCTGCTGCTGGTCCCTTGGTGGTTATTATTCTGGCCTTGATCCACCACCATCGTACTTATCGGCATCGCATATCCGCAGTTGTCCGCACCGACAACGCCCTGATAGGAGCTGCTGTACATGACGGAGTTCGACCCGGTGCTGTGCTCCATCGAGGGGGACGAGTCCAACGCCATGAGCGGCAGCGGCCGCTGGAAGAAGTTGTGGGTGTTGCTCCCCAGGTGGAGCTGCTGAAGCTCTTGGAGGCTTTGGGCAGCTGCGGCAGCCGCCGCCATGCCTTCGTGCTCCTGCTTGCACCACCCCCTCACTGGTTGCTGTGGGTACGGGTAGTGCATGCCCTGTGCAGCAAACGCAATGCCCGGCCAACCGTACGCTGCTGTGGTGCTGCTGATCCCTTCGGTTATCTGGGAGTTGAAGTGATGATCACCGTCGGCAGTGATCATCCGATGGCCATCCACACTCATCTCCGTGTGCTCCGAGACGTCCTTGAGGCGCTTCGCGGCCCCGCCGATCGGAAGCATGCTGCTCTCGAGGATGCTCTTAACGTCGTAGCGGCTCATGTCGAAGTTTGTGACGGCATTGAGCCCGCGGAACTTGATCGCAGCGATATCGTACGCCTCGGCAGCTTCCTCCTGGGTACCTGGATTAGGTTTTTGGTGTGAAATTCTTTTAGTCGATTATATTAGTACTCAAGTGACAATGGGAGGGGTTTAGAGATATTTGAATAGGAGTTGACTTTATTCTGTGGGGGATTTTACTTACTAAATGTGCCCAAGTACAGATCCTTATTTCCTGCCACCCTTCCGATCCTTGCCTGCCACCTTCCATGTTGGTGATGCCTTTAAAGTTTATTTGGCAGGCACAATTATTAATAAACAATATATATGTTAATGTGGTATCTGATTCATGGGACTCTTCTTCAATATTTATCTTTGCATATATAAAAGATGAACAACAAATGCAAAAGCTATTAAGGGACCATTTGCACTTTTTATATATGCCTTCTATCAAAAGAAAAAGGGACTTGTAACCTAGGAATAAGGGTTTTAAACTTTTGCATTTCACTATATAAAATTAAGTACGTGAACGATGCGCAAAACATAACTTACATTGGCAAGATTAAGACACTTTCAGAAAACTATAAAAACTAAGATGAACTGCAACATTAGAATGTGCATGCAGTATCCGATGAATTGCAACATTTAATATAATATATATTAATTCTGATCAAATGAAATGGAATGAACATAAAACAAGCAACCGAGTACCTTGTAACACCGCGATAAATGGAGGCGCCACGCGAAAATCCACTGCTCTTTCTGAATGCATGCATAGCATTAACAATAAAAATTAAAACCGAAAAATATTTGATTTGATTTGATTTATCAAACTAAATAACTAGCATTCATAAAAAGTACTATTTACCTTCTAAGAGATGCAACATATTCCTGCCTCGTCATGTGTTTCATCTCCTCCAATTCTTTCTCATAGTTACTTATCTAATAAAGAAACAAGTGATACCTTTAAACATTGATCAATAAGCAAATGCATCAGAATAATAAACAAAACCCTCATTATCTCAATTGCATGCAAAAGAAAAGTAAAAAAACAAAAAACAAAAAACAAAAAACAAAAAAAGATTCAACATACTGGGAAATTGGTTGTTGTTGTAGTACCCCAGTACTTAAGAGCAGCCAAATCATAAGCCCTAGCAGCCTTTTCTTCCTTATCATAACCACCTACATATTCAGAGGTTACATGAAAGATATTAAGTACTCAAAACCCTTAGATGGTTGAAGAAGCTAACAACTAGAATGATTTATCCTTTTGCTTACCCAAATAAACTGCATGCAATTGAAACAGGTCCCGTTTGTTTGCGAAGATGCAAAATGATTTAAGGGAAAGGAGTTAGTTAGTGTAACATGTACAAATGGCTTTATTAAAAGAAATGCATATAGGTTGATATTATGATCAACTGTTTGTAGTTGTAATGTGATGTACCTTGTCTACCCTTTCGCGTTTGGCCTTCTCTTCTGCAGCTGTTATCCCATAGATGGGCTTCATACCTTCCTGTCCACCTATGCCTAAAAGAAAGTAAAAGAATATATATATAAATGGAGGATGAGGAGAGCAAGTTGAAGGAGCAATAGAATGGGAAAAAAGATGAATATATATATCAAAACAAGTAAGGAGAAAAATGAAAATGATGTAAACTGGTAATCACCCCATGTCTTACACTCAAAAGGAAAGAGAAAACACACAGTTGGAAGAGCTTAATATATATATATATGATTCCAACATGTAGTGTGCTTAGTAAAAAGCAAGTTTATCAAAAGAGATTTTAGAGAACTTCATGAGTATTTTGAAATACAAGTAACTTTTAAATCTTCTCTGATGATAAAAAGAAAATGATTATCCTATCATGATCACAATATAATATAAAAAGGATCAGGAGAATGCATTCAAATCTTTTCTTAAAAAAAAAACATCAAAGATCGATATCACTATCTAGTGGGAGAGAATTTATACATCTTCGAGTCCCAACAAAAAAAAAATCATAAAAAAAAAATTAATCACAAAATGATCAGATCGCAAAAAAAGAAAAAGTGTTATAATGAGCCCAACCTTGTCACACCCCTATAAATAGAAGTCCTTTGCCCAAACGTATCAATGGATTTCCTCGGCACAGCTTCTATAGCACCACTTTGCTCATCAACCCCACTCCCCACACTCCCCTTATTCTTATTCTCCGACGATGAGCTCTCACCGCCACCGCTTCCCATTAGCGGCAGCGGCGAGCTCGACTGCGACCCTGTGCTCATCGATAGCGACAAGCTTTGCGATCCACCCCCGCCCCCACCCAACGCCACATGATCGACACTCCCCACTAATGCATTACAGCCGCCACTGCCACCGCCACCGCCATCGCCGCTCTTATCGACCATGTCGGAATGTTGATTATGTGGCACCGGCTGGCTCCGTAACCAATTCTTTATCATCGATAGCCCTATTGTGCTATTGCTATTACCGTTACCACCGCCGCCGCCGCTGCTACTATTGTTGTTGGTGTTGTGGCTGAATAGGCCGCAATGGCTATTGTTTTGTGTTAGGGCAGTGATATTGACAGAACAGTTAGAAAACATGTAGTCCCCGGAAATCTTCTGGCTGTCGTGCTCGGAGAACGAGTGACCACCGAGAAAGTCCTCAAGCTTCGGCGGGCCGTTGTCCATGTCCATACTACTCTTCAAGCCCCAATCTATACAAATAAAAAACCGAGGCAAATAGAACCCCACATGTTTATAATCAAACAAGCTATACCATATATTGGCCGGTTTGGAAGGGGGAATGGGTATATGCATATATCTAACCTTGTTGTTGATGATGGCTGATGCAAAAAGGCCCATCTGGCCTTAGCGTTGGGATTGATAGAGGAGCAGGAGCCAAGGAAGAGTCTGCGGCAGCGGCGGAGAGGCCGTAGCAATCGGCGGAGACATCATCGGCTCCGGAGATGAGGGAGGGGGATGGGTGCTGGGTTTGATGGGAGTCATGGGAGGGTTGGAGCTCCTGAGGAGAGAGGGAAAACCCTAACCAGTTGTTCATGGAGGCCATTGAGAAAAATGGGGTCTGATGCTGGACTATGGCTATTATAGGAGGGAGGTGGGCTTGTCCTTTTATGGGTGGGGACCTATATGACTATACCTTGTGTAAGTGTAATAGTGAGAGAGAGTGAAAGAGAGAGAGAGAGAGAGAGAGAGAGAGAGAGATGGGGGAAGCGGAAATTAATTCATCTGTGGAAATAAAGACTAAGGAAGTGGAGGAGGAGGGGAAGGAGAATAGAGGGGGAGGATAAAAGGGGGGGGGGGGGGGGGGGGGTGGTTCAAGGAGAAGGAGATGTGGCAGGTAATATGGGGAGTTTGCTGTAGGGGGTGGTGCAGTGCATTGGGGTTTGGAAGAGAAGAGGAAAGGTCAGAAGTACCTGAAAGAAAGTTATACTTGATCAACATAAGCAAACACAATGACTTTATATATGTATGAAGCAAAAAAAAAAGAAACATAAGTTATTTCTTTTTCTCTTTTCCCCTTCCCATCACTGAAATCAAATAATCTCTATAAAACAATATTAAAAGAACAAAACTATCTCAAATTTATTTTATTTTTTTACAATAGAGTGGTAATATATTTTTGCCAGTTCAATAAGTCAAATTGACCACTATAATCTAATGGTTAAAATCTATTAAATTTTATATTTTTTATATTAATAAATATTTTATTATACATAACTGAAGTAAAATTAGAGCCAAATAGACCCAAAATGATGATATGCTGGTAGAGTACAGGCCTGCAAGAGAGAGAGAGAGAGAGAGAGAGAGAGAGAGAGAGAGAGAGAGAGAGAGAGAGAGAGAGAGAGAGGGGGAATGATAAATGCACGAGTGATATGAATTACTTTGTAAAGTAAGAAGAATATTATGAATATATATTTATATTGAGTTGCTTATTATACTTAGGTATAAGATTACAGTATATGTACACCAAAGATATTTAGTATTAAATATTGCCTTGGAGGCTGCCATATTTTATGTGTCGCCTATCTATAGTCGTAAGCTTTTGGTAACATTTTTTGACCAGCAACTTACACATCTGTATGACCATGAAAAAGAAAAAGTAGACCAACTCTTTTGCGCAGTTTACACTTAACTTTTGTGACAATTAATATTATATAGAGAGGGAGTTCCTTTCATTCAAAGGAGAGGGGGTCTAAGCATTTTCTAATCTTTGAGATCATTAGATCAATGTATGTGTGCCTCCCCAAAACCTTGGATCACGCATGCATGTTGAAGATGATCTCTGATTAAATTCAAACAAATTAAAAAATAAAAAGAAAATCTCTGACGAGATTTGATAAGATTGAAGATCTAGATCGATCACGCCGTATGTAGTTTAGTATCACGGTGTCCTTCTTGGATAATAATGTATTAATTTAACCTCCTTCATACGAAAACAAAAAAAAAAATTTGTGTGATGGCCAACAAGTCATGAACCTTTTTTTTTTTTGAGAAAATACAAGTTATGAACTTAAAACAAAAAAAAAAAAAGAGAGAATTTTGTCATATCCCTTACTGCTTGTAGCCCCTCAAGAAATTAAGAAAATCCTCGGACTTGTTATAAATACATATAATATTAAAACTTATTAGCAATAAACTTCTTAATGTTTTTACTTCAATTATTACATAGTAAGCTTTGGTCTAATCTTATCAAAATGATATGTGCACTCTTTAGAGTGGAAGTACTCCGGCCCATATTTACACGATTCATGTCTCTTCCTCTCCTTCACACACACACACACACACACACACACACATCATTTTTTTTTTTTTTTTTTTTTTTTGTATAATGTATACTCTACTCGGATGAAGATTTTTTATTAGTCATATTAACATGATTAGTGGATGCCATTTTATTTTAGAAAATATGAGATGTACATACAATTTTTTTGAAGTATACAACAGCAATTTTTTTATTTTTTAATTTTTTCATGAAAACCCTCCTTAGGTATTAACTATTCATTCAAAAAGTTGGGTACATATAACCAACATTCGTTACATGCACGAACGAGACGATATCTGGCTAAACATGAACATGAACATTAAGATATTCCAACTACACATTATTAATAATTAGACAACAACATAACCGCGTTTTAATATTGCATATACTTGAGTAAAAAAAAAGGAAGTTAAACAAGATAATGAGTATAATAGAATACAAATTCAAAACTTCCTACTTCAACACCATATATATATATATATATATATATATATATATATATATATATATATATATATATATATATATATATATATATATATATATAGTAGAGTTTATATAATTTCAAAAACACAAATGAAATCATGTTTATAAATTTTTTACTATTAGATTTGTATTGAGATTTATATTATTATAAAATTAACTAAAGAGAGAGAAGAAAAAAATAAATAGTATAAATCTCAATACAAATTTAATAATAAAAAATTTATAAGTATATTTGAAATTAATTCCGCTTTTGAAAGTATATAAGCCCTACTATATATATATATATATATATATATATATATATTAAAGAGCTCAAATTAGTTCCAAAACTTAAAACTACTGGAAAGTGACATGTATTTAATTTAATTTTATATATTCAATAAATACTACAAATGAGTATATACAATAATTGAACCTTTATAAACTTTTAAATTATATAAAGCACAAATTAAAATTTGTAAAAATTATTTTCAACAATCTCAAGTGGCCACAAAATTAATGACTAGTGAATATGGGACAATTCTTATTCGAACAATCTTAATTAGAGAATGAAACATTAACTACAGTACTGTATTTTAATATAGTATTGTTCATCATAATCTAGATTGTAAATAGCAATTTCTAATGAAAACCAATTCATTTGAATTTTTTTACACCTTCAAAACAAACAAATTAATGCTAGCTCTATATCAGCAATTAAATTATTAATTTTCAGCACTTTAATTTGATCATTAGATAAACCTGTTAAAAAATTTATTTTTAGCTTTCGAAAACTTCAAATACTTTAAATTATATCCAATAGGATAAGTGGTTGATTCGGGTGTCTGAAATTTAAATTTGTAAAAAAAAGCTCAGTGCTTGAGAGGGCACCGTAGCACCACATAAAATAAATAAATAAATAAATAAAAAAAAAAAAAAAAAAAATCTTCTTAGGAGGAAAGAAAAATCCGCTGAACATGTTAGGGTCAATTGCGGTAATTAAAATCAAAGTCGATCACTCTCTCCACCGCATCATTCGAGTTTTCCCACTTTTTCCATCTAATTCCCCTCTTCGTTAGCCCCACATTATTGCTTGGATTTCCCAGGAAAAAAAAAAAAAAAAAAAAAAAAAAAAAAAAAAAAAAGAGAAAAAAAAACTTCATCATCTCCCAAGACAAAGATAGCAAAAGTACTAATAAATAATGCAAGGACATGAAGTGGTGATACGGATGGGTTTGTAACCTGCACCCTCTATGAGGACAAAAACCCTTGTCTTCTGCCTCTCTCTCTCTCTCTCTCTCTCTCTCTCTCTCTCTCTCTCCTCTCTCTCTCTCTTTCTCTCTCTACAAACGCAAACTGTAAAAGTAACCAGAGACATATATTACTTTGTAATATCTTGGAGTGAATCCCACCACCACTTGTTTGGACAAAAATTTTATTGGAACAGTCCTGTGACTCATGACTAGTTTCATCCATCGTCCATCACATTTTGTTGTTCGTACTAAGAGGAGATCGTACGTCTGATCACTTTAGAAGCTGAGGCAAAATGGATGAGCACTGATGATGATTTTCTATAGTGCATGTGTGTGTATGTAAAAATGCATGCACCAAGTTAAGAATAAATGAAATAGTTCTGGAAATATAGATTTGAGATGTGTAATTAATTTCCAACTAATTATATAGAGTTGAGGACTACAGTGGAACCCGCATAAGAGTTGAGGGACTAGTACTACACATCACCCTAATCTTTGCCGCCTCTTCCACTCTCTCTCTCTCTCTCTCTCTCTACATTATTAAACTCCCCTCTCTTTTATTATCACTGTACGGCGTAGATTAAACTGGGGTTTATTCTGGGAGATTGAGAGGGGGTTAAAGGGTAAGATAGAGACTAAAGGGTAATTTTTCCTTCTCGGTGTGGATGCACGGCTTGTTGAAAGTTTGACCGTCAACAAAGGAATCAAAGAATGCATGGTAATACACGTGGCCTCTCTCTCTCTCCTTCCTTCTATATAAAAATATTAATTATACAAAGCCTGCTCTACTGTAAAATAAATGGCTCTCGGTAATCTAATCATGCATGATCATGACCCATCCAAGAGGAGAGAGAGGATTCAAAATGGGTAACCCAAATAAATAAACGAAGCAAACAAATAGCATGCGTCTAGGGTACATAGAGAAACTTCAAATAAAGACGCTTTTTAGACTATATTTAAGAAAAGTGTTCCTGCGATATATATCTCGATGTTTTAAAAAATATTATTATATAAATATCAAATTAATTTATTAAATAATAAATTTTATTATTATTTTTAATTTTTTAATATTTTTTTTAAAAAATGACAGTTAATATATATATATATATATATATATATATATATATATATATATATATATATATATTAATTGATATTTTTAAATATAACACTAAATTATATTAGTTTATTTTTAAGTACAGTTAAATATATAAAAAAAAATCTTAAATATTAAGAAATATAGTAATTAAATGGGTAACCCAAATAAACGGAGCAAACGATAACCTCTGCGCGCGGCCCCAGACGAGAGAGACTAGTACGGGCGAGCGCTACACGCGCGCACTGTGCCCACGTGGCCACATGCCATCGTACTTGTACGTGTGTGTATCCGTGCGCGTGCCTTATAGATATCATATGCATATATATATATATATACTCAAATGCTTTATAAAGCTAATGTTTACAATACCATTTTAATCTATTTCGATCGATCTCATTGTAATTGAAAGTTGAAACACACACAGTAGTAATTGATCTTGTATATGAATATATGATAGTTTCACCTACGTCGGTGCATGCATGGGGTGCATGCACCGAACCTCTACCATGTCCACTGTGTGCACCGTGTCACGTACTTTAGATCACGTTTAGAGAGAGAGAGAGAGAGAGAGAGAGAGAGAGAGAGAGAGAGAGAGAGAGAGAGAGAGAGAGAGAGAGAGGGGGGGGGGTGGGGAGGGGCGCGGTGTTTCATGGAAGGGGAGCAACCATTGGTGGAGAAGGGGGGCCGGGGACGGACACGTGGAGGTGCGTTGACCCGAGAATGGAGGTGGTCGGCGCCATTTAAATGGTAATAACGGTCCCTTATTACAGTACGTAGTGAGTGGCCAACCGTTGCTCCTGGGAGAGAACGACGTTGCCTTCAAGGAGTGTCAATTCCAAGCCACCTAAATTAGTTTTAAAATTGATTCAAAAAAAAAAAAATGTTTAAAAATGAAAGTGGAATTATTGTATAAGCCATATATAAACTATTTTAAAGTCTTCTTATACTATAAGCAACTTATTAGTTGCTGTTGTTTATATAAAAAGGTGAAATCTTATTAATTAGTTATTACAATTATGTAGGATGGAATATATATTTCTTTAATAGTTAATGTACGAACCTTGATAAAACTTATTAAGATCACTATTATGGAGAATTTGAACCGATGTTTCATAGCAACAATATATGTGTATGATCTACAATATCTAACTGGTTTAACAAAGATCAGAAAATGTGATTTTTTTTTTCTAATTTGTCTTTGGCCTATCAAATGGTTCTAATTAAATAACTAATTTTTTTAATGGCTAGCATAAAAAATTGGGGTCCACTGGTGCGCTACTAATATAGAATATTCAAAATCTCTAAAAAGTAAATTTCATGACATTTCATTAACAAGTATATCGTGTCAATTTATCGAAGCATTTAAAATTGATCATTTTAGTATATAATATAAAATATTTATTATTTTAATGATGTACAAGAATAATTCAAATTAGTGAAATATTTATAGAAAAATTCTTCGGACTATTATTTAATTAAGTCGTTCATCTTATTTTCACTTGTTGTGATCTGATCAATGAGAAGCGATTGCGATACAGTAATTAATTATAGGTACTTATTTGCATGTTATAATACAGTGAAGCTTGTTAAATCTGAGAAGACTTAATGTTCAAGCAGAGATGCTTGTCATTGAAATGAAATACTTCAAATAATTTTAACAATCATAAATTTTGGATTTTAAATACTTCAAATAATTGAAATCTCATTTAAAAAGTGTGGATTGTAAAATTGGAAAGTCCATCAAAATGGAAAACATTTTGTGCTTCTAATTAGAAGCATAACAAAATGATCACACACACATACATGAGAAGTGATGTTAATGATTGGATTCAAGGTATCTCTCCTTTTCTTTTAAAAATTCTGAAAATGATATTGAGAGTGAGAGAAAGAGGGAGAGAGAATGCATAAGCATAAGCTAAAAGAGTAATGTTATACCACGTACTTACATATAATTTGTACATCATTTTATCCTATAATATAGAGAATTTTAATTCGATAGTGATAATTATAATTCACAAAGACACAGATTTAAATAAGCTTATGTATATATAAAAAAAAAGTTAAATTTGTATTTGCGTTATTATCTTCCAGGCTAGATTTTAAATAGTTATGTCACCGTGTAAACAAAATAATATACAAAATATAAGTAGATAAAGCATTACTCGAGCTTGTTAAATTGATCTTAGGGGCCGAACTTAATATATTAAGCAAGAGTAATATATATTACGCTTACCAACAACTTCCACAAATGTCGCCATAGTTAATTAGAAGAAAGGTATATATATATATATATATATATATATATATATATATATATATATATATATATATATATATATATATATATTAAGATGGAGAAAGAACTCTAATTAATTAAATAAATATACAATCGGTTAGAAATAAGAATAAGACAATGTAAAAGTTAATTGGTAGTAAACATATATAATAACAATTTTATGTTAGAGTACGTAATAAGCTAAATAATATTAAGAAAAGACTCACTAGGAGATATATATAATATTATATACTGGAACCAGCCTTCGAGGAGGCGAAGGTGGTGAGAATCGAGTTATATTCAAATTAATGAAGCGAAAATAAGCCTCGGGGAGTGCATGTAGCATGCCCATATATGCATCATGCATGGCTCTGGCCTGGGAGAAATCGGCGGAGCGCGCCCGTGCCTCCTCGGTCTCGCGCGTACGTGCGTACGTAGGATATTTTATGATCACCAAAACCCTGGAACCAAACGGTGGGAGCAACTTACAAGTTATATATATATATATATATATATATATATATGTATATATATATATATATATATATGAGTTGGGCTACAATACTCTTAAGAGTATCCCACCTCATTTGCTATTGAGTTTTTATCCGTCCGATCTCCTTGAGATCCGTGCAGTTTAAATAAAAGAAAGAGAGAGAAAAATAAAAAAACTCACTTTTCCTTCTCTCTCTTTCTTTTATTTAAACTGCACGGATCTCAAGGAGATCGGACGGATAAAAACTCAATAGCAAATGAGGTGGGATACTCTTAAGAGTATTGTAGCCCAACTCTATATATATATATATATATATATATATATATATATAAAACTAGACTGGAATAATAGCACCAAGTTATTGGTGCTATTAAATTTTTAATCTTTAAATTAAAAGATATGTGTTTGAGATGATAGTGGGTCCATTAAGTTTAATGGGTGGTTGAGAAAATAATAAAATCTAACGGATAAAAATAATTAAAGAGGTTGATCTAAGGGTACGTAAAAAACTTGATAGCGTCACATGCTTGGTGATATATATATATATATATATATATATATATATATATATATATATATATATATATATATATATATATATATATATATATATATATATCGTGGATTTGTGTTCTTAGAACTATAAAGCCTTCCGTGCTCTCAAATTATTTTTAATGTTTGAATTTTCGAATTGACGAGCGGCTCTGTTAAACTTGATCTAAAATATTTAGAAAATAAATTTTGTTATTTTTCGATATCATTTACCTAGTGATCGAAATGACTCAAAATCAACGGTTGAAAATAAAAATCTCACAAATAGCGATGATATGATGCTAAAATTTTAGATCAAAAATATTGATCTTGTTCTATATAGTACAAAAAAAAAAAAATTATCAATATTTTGCGTAATTTGAATATTTCTAAATCGTTAAACTTATAAACGGTTTATCACGACCATTAAATTTGTTGATTTTGAACCACTTTGATCACTAGGCTTGATAACGAAAATTCGTGAAATTTAATTTCTAGAGCTTTTAAATATTCTAGATAAAATTTAACGGAGTCGATCGTTAATTTAGAAGTTCCAACATCGAAAATAATTTGGAAGCACGGGAGCCTCCGTGCTTTTAAAAGCACACAAGCCTAGCGCTCTCTCTCTATACACTACAACAAAATTAAGTTATAGGGACACATTACAATAATATATCGCTATACACTCTAGCGGCTGCACATATAGCGACACTAATAATAAGCGTCGGTATTTTTGCCAGCGACACTTTTTTCAGATTTTAAAAAAACTTAAAAATATTGCTATACTATAATTTTATTATAATGATATATATATATATATATATATATATATATATATATATATATATATATATATATATATATATATATATATATATATAATTGAGCTTTTATATTTTAAAAAGTACCAAACTTATTAATACTTATATACTTTAAAAAATATAAGTATATATATATATATATATATATATATATATATATATATATATATATATATATATATATATATATATATATATATATATATATATATATATATATATATATATATATATATATATATATATATATATATATATATATATATATATATATATATATATATATATATAATTGTGCTCGTTTGTAAAAATATCAAGTCATTGGCGTTTGTAAATTTTTAATCATTAGATAATAAGATGTGTGGTTAGAATAATAGTTGGCCCCTAATTGGGTTAAGTGAGTGGTTGGTAAAATAGAATGATTTAATAAATAAAATTAGTCAAAGAGATAGATCTAATGGTAGAAAATTAACTTATAATAATTAATTATTTGGTGCTTGTACAAATATAGTAGTCGGACTATATATATATATATATATATATATATATATATATATATATATATATATATATAGTCCGCCTACTATACTATCAATAATATCAAGTATTAACACTGCAACAAAATTATGCTATAGCGACACTTTTAAGTATTTCTAAAATCTAAAAAAAATGTCTCTGGCAAAAATACCGACATTTATTGTTAGTGTTGCTATATGTCCCGTCACTAGAGTGTATAGCGACACATTTTTGTAATGTGTCCCAAAAATATGTCCCTATAACCCAATTTTAGATATAGATGGAATATAGATAGGACACTTATACAAAAGTGTCACAAACATGTGTCTCTATAACCTAATTTTATTGTAATGTTTGTATTATTAACTTTTTGACATTTAGATGAAAGGATGTGCGGTTTGGATTATAGTTGTCCCCTAAAATTTACTGAGTTGTTGGTGAAATAGTATAAATCCTAGGGGGCCACTATAATTCTAATATATATATATATATATATATATATATATATATATATATATATATAGTAGAATTTATATAGTTTCTGTTAGCAACGAGCGCACAAATCCAACAAAAATCAATTGGCGATCACGACACAAAAGCAAATCAAAAATTGCACGACAGAAAGATAACATACAGATTTACGTAGAAAATTCTTTTCGGGAAAAAAAACCACGGGCGAAAGAGGAGAGGTTTCACTATGTAGAAAAAAGGGAATACAAAGTTCTTGATCGTACAAAATCGCTCGATCTCTCTCTAGGGCAAAACAAAATAAAAAGAGTGTTTTTCCTTAGCGGATCGGATCCGTACCGCTACTATACTATCGATAGTATAATTACCAAGCATTTTGTGCTATCAAATTTTCTACCATTAGATCAATCTCTTTGATTATTTTTACCCGTTATATTTTACTATTTTTTCAACCACCCATTAAATCCAAGAGGTCCACTATCATCTTAACCACACATCTCTTAATTCAATTGTTAAAACTTAATAGCATCAATGACTTAGTACTATTAATAATATATAGCCTAGCTCTCTCTCTCTCTCTCTCTCTCTCTCTCTCTCTCAAAAAGAAAAATGAAGGATCTATAGTAATTTAGTTGAGGAGAAACCATTGGCTGCACCTCGTTCAACCCTAGGTACGTAGATCTTGTGGGTCATTGCTCGTCAGCCATCAATTTCATCTATACTTTCAATTTAATCGTCCAGCTTTAAATAGTAGAAAAGTGTGTGTACTAGTACACCGAGTATTGTAAATTTGTTGCCGAAAAACACATTTGCTTCAATGTTTTAGAAGGTCCAAATGTTTCATAAGTATTTTAGGATTTAACTCTTTTGTTTTTATAAGACATTAGTGAGAATCGTTACTGAAGAAGCATATTATTGTATACTTTGGATTCACCATTTTAAATTATCGAAAAGAAGATATAAAGTTTTGGATCCTCTAAATCGAGTTAAATGGGGCCTTAATATGGGCTAAGGCTAGTTTGATCAGAATGTGTTAGCCAAAATTAATCATTATGAGAGATTAGAGCTGGTTTTCATGAACTAGGCCCCTACATGCATGGGATGGATCCATTCCCATTCCATTAATAAGTTTGTGTACAACTTTGCTTCTTAATTAATATTTTTGTTTTGAGAAAGAGAGAGATCATGAAGAGAGAGAGAGAGAGAAGGGGGTTGGGGTCATGTGATTATATATACATATATATATAGTTTAATTAATACATGGCACGCAATGTTTGTCTCACTTAGACCCCTCTCATTTTCCAAATGGAATCCCTTCTAAACCCTAGGAATGCTCATCTCAACTAATTTATTCCATTGCTTCCAAAAGGCATATAAAGTGTACAAATCTTAGTACATTTATGTATAAACAAGTCTCCCTCATCAGGAAATGGGACGCAGGGGGCCTTTTGACCAGGAGGACTTTCCCATGCATGTTGTGGGGGCAGAAGATGAACCCTAATTTTTTATGTCTAGGAGAGAGAGAGAGAGAGAGAGAGAGAGAGAGAGAGAGAGAGGGAGAATAGGCATCATTGCTATAATAAATTTGTTAAGTTTCCAATACCTACTATCTTGGATCAAATAATCCAAAAATCAGAGATAAAAGAGTATATATTTTTCTAAAATAATCTTATGGTTTTAATATAGAGGCACTTCTATTGAATACAACAAAACATGTCTAGTAAATTAAATTCCAAATTTTTCATGTCTTTAATTATCATATAATTTTAAGGGTGCAGTGCATGAGATATATATATTAACCATCAAACCCATGGGTCTATGTTGATGCTCCTGCCACACTGGCATGTGGACCATGTATGTATGTTACAGGAAATATATATATATATATATATATATATATATATATATATATATATATATATAGAGTTGGGCTGGAATACTATTGATAGCACCAACCCAATTTTGCCACCCATTTTATAGCCATTGGATTGCATTGAGATTCGTGCAAGCCCTTTAATTAAAAAAAAAAACTTTTTATTTTTTACTTTTTCTTTTTACTTTTTCTTTTTACTTTTTCTTTTCTCTTTTTTTCATTAAAGAGCCTACACGGATCTCAATGCGATCCAATGGCTACAAAATGGGTGGCAAAGTTGGGTTGGTGCTATCAATAGCATTCCAGCCCAACTCTATATATATATATATATATATATATAAAATTGATCGATTTTGGACCACACGTGTGGCTTTCATAGGAGTTGAGATATTATAAATTGTGGAAATTAAAGGAGGCTTTATATAAAAAACTGGGGTACATGCTTCAATCTCTTCCTTCCATTTTCGTAAAAATTATGATCTCCATGTGCTATCGCAGAGACTTTTTTTTTTTTTTTTTTTTTTTTTTCTTATTTTAAGGAAATGTAAGAAAACCAACTTAAGATGAAAAACAAAAGAAGCAAAACAAAAAAAAACAAAGAAACTGAAATGGTGATTACTATTGCATGAAGTCAACTGGGAGAAGCTCCCCAACGGTATCTCGCCGAGATAATTTAATGAGTTATATATCTTAAAAGGTTTACTTCAATCTAAATGTTTTATATCTTAAAAGGTTTACTTGAATCAAAAAGTTTTCTGTTCGAATCCTAATACTATGTTGAACGGTGGATTTAGAAAAGGTTCAATAAGATTAATTAATCTCGACAAATTAAGCTAATGACTATTTGCATCGTGCACACAGATGGTGTATATGATTGAGCAAATAAGATATATAAATACAAGAGCACACACTTTGAAGTTAATAAGATGTCAGGATCTCTTCTATTACATGTATGAGTCTTCCAACAATTTTGGAAACTTCAAAAACGTCGACAATCTCAATCTTTGCACCAGTTCTATAAATTCCTGTTGTAAAATCATGAACCGAAAATTCGCCCAATAAAATGGTTAACCAAAAGAAACAGCATATACAACGAAACATGCGCGATACTCTTCTGTACAGAAAAAAAACAAAGGATTTTATAATCTTACAAATCCTTTGGTGCTGCAGATCCTTCAGTTCCAGATTCACTGCATGGAGAAGCACAGAGATGTTCCTTGATGGAGTTAACGAGGCCGATAGTTTCTTGACTCTGCTCCAATGGCCGCCTCCTAAAGCTCTGCAAATAGTCCAACTCAGGATCAATTTTATGAAGATTTAAGTATTAGTTTTGACTATTCTTACCTCAGAAGGCCATAGCTGATCGCCGGCTTTACGAGGAATAATATGGAAGTGAGTCTGCAACAGCAGTCATAACTCATCAATTGACAAAATGAGCAAGGAGCGATGGCAAGATCGCACTAAGAAGTGGCAAATAGAACACCCCGTTTGCTCTTTATAAAATAAGTATAGAATGGTCAGATAACCAAATTCTAGTAGAAATGCTCTGCTAAAGCCGAACTGAAAAAATAATACTCACATGAAATATAACTTGTCCTGCAGCAGATCCATTGTTGACCAGCAAATTAAATGAATCTGCAGTAGGCATGAAGTTATTAGTAAGAAAAGCCGACAGTAATGACAAAGAAATTGTTAATGATAAATCTGAGTAGGAGAGCCACGGGATCGTTGATAAAATTTGTCTTTCCCTAACTATACTATATAAATGTATATAGGGAGCTAGGTTTAATAATGCTTTTAGGAACACAGTCCACAGTGCTTCGAGTTGAAATTCAATTATAGGACTTTGGAATTGACGGTCAATAATATTAGACACAGTATAGATCAAAGATTTTCAAACAGTGATGATATGCACATTGATAAGTCGTTCTTTAGCCAAAGAAAGAAATCAATCAGATATTTTTGTTCTACTTTACCACATTGAGCAGCTTTCATGATAGCATTGCTAAGAAATGGTACCTTCGAGCACATGGCAGCTACTACCTGAATTATAAGTATATGAAAATAATATGGTCAGAAACTTGATAATCGTGTTTCCGAATCATTTCATTCTTTTCTGATGAATTCTTAACTGAAAAATGACTAAAGTAAAAAGTTTGATGAGACAAATGTTGACATGCAGAAGCATATTCTCAGTACGCTAAGGTTTATAGAAGAATTGTAAAGGAAAACTTTTTATATGGAACCTAAACAAAGGGCAAAATACAGTTAACAAGAAGCATTAATCATTAAAGATGGACTCACAAGCATTTAAACTCTTACTTAAATTGAAAAAAGCTATAAAATGTAGTTCATTCTAAAGGAATCAAATACAATGTTAATGAAATGCTGCTGAAAATTTGGTGTCCGCTCACTGGAATTTGATTGTTCTTCCTTGCGAAGTTAACCATATCCATGACATAGACATGGGAAAGACAGAAACTGCATTGATAATGAGGATATCAAACTAAAGTAGTCAGATCATATAAACAATCATTGATTTATGAACATTGTTGGCATAAAAAATATGTAATGAAAACATATAAAGAAACAGAGCTTCTCTTTACTTCTCTAGAAATTAACCAATATTTTATGAAGTTGAGAGCAATCAAATATCTATACAAACTGGAGAAGATAAACCACCATGAAGAAGCAATTTCAGTAGTCCGGAACGAAAAATCTAATGGACGGACAAAACTTGACCATGGGCAAGAAAGATAATGATCATTTTGTCACTCTCTAAATGATTCACAAGAATTATTAACACCGCCAACATAAAGTTGCACATAGATAACCAAAAAAACCCAACTAATCAGAGGGGCAACTTGGAAAAACAAGTTGACACTCTTCACACAAAGAAGAGTTGATTTAAAAGAATTAGAATCCTCAATTATCTCCTACGAAGAAGAAGCTCTCCTATTTCATATTTTTCATCACTGAATCTACAAGAAACCTTTATGGTCTTATTAGTATGCACAATGGTTACTTTTCATATCCTGTTTAAAATTCTCCAGTCCATCTAGGTAGTTAATGAAAAATCTAACAAACTTATCCGTAAATGGTGTACAAAAAACTTACAGGTGGAGGAGTAGCTTCCAATGAAGGAAAGTGACATTTTGGAATGATAAGGGAATGCCTGCAGAGAAAAATAATTGATTGAGAAGATCAGTCAAGAAAAAAAAAAAACTTTTCAAAAAGATCGGATATAGAAGACAACAAAGCTTGACAAAGTTTGAGATCTACATTACAAGCAGAATGAATATGAAGTTCATTGCTGAGAACAATGAAAGCTTCCAAATGCTTCTTTTAGAAATGTCAATCATTCTTGAAAAGAAATTATCAGCATACAGAAAATTGAAAGTACAAATTATAAACAAAATCCGTCTTACCCGTGACTCAATGGATTGGAATCCAAAATGCATAGACATACATCATCTTCATAAACCTGTAAAGGAAACAAAATTAAGCAGTTGATACCAAGGGAACTAACAACAGGTGCAATAATGTTATCAGCTTATGATTGTTACTAATTAATCAAGTCATTGTATCCAGAGTATACAATTTCGCAAATCACAACCGAAGCAATTCTAAACAACGAATTACTGAAAACAAAATTGAGAAGAAAAGATTGAAACAAACTAAGTGAGCAACACATGCTTCAGAAGGATATCACAACTGCTACATCTGCACGAATCTGCACTCCAAAGGCAGAATGCAATACCAAGGATTTTAACCGTTTCCTCACTCTGTACCAAGGAATTAAGTGTTGGACGGCACAGGTCAAGCCGACCTTGCAACTTTCCAGGGTACCCTACAATACAACCCTTACACTGACAGAACAACTCAAACCCAGAATAAAATTTGAAATTGATTTCCAAACTCAGTTATTCTACTATTTCAAATATGATGAAATGGAGGGCTGCATCTGAGTTTTCCCAATTTGTAATCTTCGGTTTCCACATAGTCAAAAGATTTCATAGACATTAGAAGAAATTAGCGAGAAACAGTGCAAAAAGATCATTCAGCTTTATCAATCATAAGCATCACGTATACACCTGCATTAAAAATTTCAACGTAGTTTAAGAATTAATTTTGCAGTAATTCATACCTTTTTCAAAATTAGCAAGTAATTCCATCAATAGAGTACTAAAACTTTGATAAAGCACATTTAAGGACAATTAAATTACACCGTCGGAAAAAGAAGGAAAAGAAAGAGGAAAACTCGATCCCTAAATGCGTGGGCACAGGGGTACAGTTTCTGCAGTGTGCAAGTTCGTGCGCACATGTCGGCACAGCGCTGTTCGCATGCTATGACAGTAATTTAATTTGTTGCTTTACCACTCATAGTTTATTGGTCTATTGCACATAAGAGCAAAGATTAGTGGTGATTTCCATCAATAAAAGCTTCAAGTAATTTGCTCTTCCCTACCTATCTACAACACGCTTCAAATCAAAACCATCACCAGTATTATCCTTCTCTACACATCTACGCAAAAGCTGGAAACTAATTTAATCCTCAGTTAGTTGAAAATATTTCCCATTTATCCTCCCTAATTCATGATGAAAACTACTACAGCCATTAATGAGCATCACCACCTGTTGTCTACATATCATCAAATTATTCACGAGTTCAAATCGAAAGAGCAACTTTGCATTGCATATACTGTGCCAACAATACCAAATCAAAAGATGGATAGCAACAAAAGGCTCTAATTAGAGTACGAGCAAAGTTTCCAGCGATGCGCACCAGGTGTTCGACTCAAGTCCCCAGAGAGCAACGACACAGAACCAGATCGAGAGGGGTGAGAACAAGGGAGAACCCACAGAAGGAAATCGCCCGAAAACGCACCTTGAACGCCGGGGACTCGCCACGGACGATCGCGCAGAAGACGCAGCCCTTCTCCTCGCTCACCTCCTCTTCCGCTGCCGCTGCCGCAGCCGCAGCGGCAGCGGCGGCGGCACCGCCGCCGCCGCCGCTGCAGAGGGAGGCGGAGAGTTGGGTGGGGCGGAGGTGGGCGCAGAGCACGGCGAGGCGGCGGCGCCGCCGCTCCATCGGCGCGAGATAGGAAGTGCGCGGCGGCGGAGTTAGCAGGAGCGCTCGGCGCCGCCTCCTACGTCTTCGGCTTCGGCCATAGAGACGGTGAGTGGAGTGTATTTTACTTTATCTCAGTTACGCAATATGCCAATAGACAACGTTATTATTATTATTATTATTATTATTGGTAAATTTGCATGGGGACTCTTCAAATATATAATATTGTGAGATAATCCCTCATAGTTCTTTTAATAAACTAATTTTTTTTTTTTTAGTTTGAGTTTTGCTTTGGGTTTAAATTATTTATCAGCCGAGAAGAAGTATGGATTTCTGGACAAAAATTTCTAACCCGAACAAAGTCTAGGGAAAAGAAAAGTTGGGCCAATTTCAAACCACCTCATAGTTGAGGGGGCCTTCAATTTTCTTTTCTTTTTTTTTTCTTTTTTTTAGCGAAAAGTGTTGCGGTTTTTGGGGAAGAGTGGAAAGTTAAAATTGGTCCACATTTTTCTTTTTGGTGGAAAAAGCCTTCATTACAGTTCTAATCTATCATTATTTATTATTTTTATTTTTATCTTAAAATTATATAATTTTTCAAAAATATTTTAGTATTGAAAAATATTTCTTAAAGTATATCGAATACTCTTTAATAAGATATTATTTTATTTATTTTTGTGTCAATTTATTATTCCTATCCATTTGTGGGTGAGGATGGTGGGACCCACCGGATTTGTGGAAGAGGGAAACATTAGATTTGGGGCTTCGCATGTGGCTTCAAACGCAGGAGATGTACTTTATTTGAAAAACGGGATGAATTCTATTTTAAGCTAAATTATACTTAACATTTTTATATTATGGTATTAAAATTTTAATCTATGATATTTTTATAAATTTTTAAAATTGATATAATTGAATTTTATGATCTAATTAAATTGTCTAAATAATTATGCATATATCATTGATACGACAGTCTTTTAATAAACAAAATAATAATAATTAAAATATTTTATTACTATTTATTGTATCAATATTTAGTGAATTAATTATATAATCTTTAAAAAAAAAAAAAAAATTACAGACAAGTTTGATATATTCAATTGTTTTCTTATATGTATAGACAATTATGAACTTCTATTTTTTACTTTACAATTAATATAATTAGATTCTTCACCATGCAAGCATAGTTTTATAAACTAAAGTTTGGGAGGCCCATGTTTTTCTACATATAGCATGTTAAATGAACAAAGATCGATATAAAAGAATAACTCAACAGCAAAGTATATATTAAATGAGATTAATTAATGATATTAATTCATAAAATTCCTCTATCAGAAAGTAGGATCTTTTTAAAACTCGTTTCCAGACGAAAACTCCTCGAACCATCGATGATCAAAAGAATATACGATTCCACGATCGATCGATCAGAAGGCCGGTGGAACAATATATATATATATATATATATATATATATATATATATATATATATATATATATATATATATATATATATATATGGCATGGACCACATTAATTGTAGTTGAGAATTAGATTCCAATGGAATAGTGGATCATGACAAAAAGATGTATAAATTACAAACAGGGATTCTTTTGAGAATTGAGCTGTGTTTCTCCATAAATTTAGGCCTTGATTCTATTCTTCCTCATAGAAATCGAACCTAACAAACATTGCAAGCTTCCATGAACCGCGCGAATCAGCATTTCTTTTGCTTTATTCTTTAGTGGCACCAAAATGTCGAGTTATGTATGTTAGGGTGGCCTCTTTTTTGTTGGTCAAGAATCATTAATTATGCATGGCTTGCCGTCAGTCCAGTTCCATTTTTCTTTTTTAATTTCGTGTAACAGCTTCCAGCTAAAATAAATTCAGAAAGGCACCTATTTTTAGCAGTTAAATTTTCTTTCCTAGAAAGCATGTTTTTTAGCAATTAATGGATGCATTAGAAAATACACTACAAAAAAAAGTAATATTAATTTGGTGACTTTTTTTTTTTTTTTAGGCCCTACTGTCTACCTTCGTAGCCTAATTCATTTTCCTTATGAATGAAGCGGTAGCATGCTATCTTCTTCTAAAAAAAAAAGGATATTTTTTTTTTATACTTAAAATTGTTTCAATATAGTCTAGATAAAGAGTCGTGATATATATACCGACGGCTTATGCCAAGCGTCGATAAAATATTTTCTGACGCTTTAAAGCTTTAAAATTTTTTAAAATTCTGACGTTTTAAAACGTTAAAAAATTAAAAATGAAAAAAAAAATTATTATTTAATAAATTAATTCAATATAATAAATGGTTTATATGACTACGCTTTTTAAAACATCCTACTATATTATAGAGATATTTGAAAACGCTTTCCTTGAGAGTAGCCTAAAAAGCATCTTTATATTAAAATTTTATAATTATTTGAAGACAAGCTTAAACTAGCTGATCTTAATAGTTAAAATATAAGAATATATATGTATGTGTCTTTTGTGAGGGAGCTGGATATATGGGAGCAATAATTAGGAGATTTGTATTAAGTCGATACTGTATGGTGTGACTTCACCAAGAATATTAGTGATGTTTGAAGAGAATGTAATGAAGCATCCAACAACGTGGAGAGAAATTAATGGGATTCTCTCCACCTGCCACTACAAGGACAATTTATTTTGCTGGAGAATCCCCATATATATATATATATATATATATATATATATAGAGAGAGAGAGAGAGAGAGAGAGAGAGAGTGAGAGAGAGTCCAGGTTGAAATTATAGTGATTCTTTCAAATATTTACTATTCAACTAACCCCCCATTAAATCCTAGGGGAGCACTATTATCGTAATCGCACATTTTTTAATCTAATAGCTAAAAAATTGATATCACCAATAACTTAATACTATCGATAGTATTCCAGCCTAATTATATATATATATATATATAAAATTGGGCTGGAATACTATCGATAGCACTAAGTCATTAGTGCTATCAAATTTTTAGCTGTTGGATGAAAAAATATGCGGTTGGGATTATAGTGGTCCCCTAGGGGTTACTAGGTGGTTGGTTGAATAGTAGAAATCTTAGGGAACTACTATAATCCCAACCGCATATCTTTTCATCCAACTGCTGAAAACTTGATATCACCAATTATTTGGTGCTATCGATACTATTCTAGCCGGACTATATATATATATATATATATATATATATATATATATATATATATATATATATATATATATATATATATATATTTGCATTGGAATACTATCGGTAACAAATGAGTTTCATTGCTATAGGTTTGTTTTTGGTGATAGAACTTTCAAATTAACAATCGGTATCGTTAATTGAGCATGGTCTATACGATTTGAAATATTTTAAAATTAAATTTTAAATTTTTTTCGACATCATTAACCTAATGATCAAAATATTTGTAAAAAACTATAAAATAATTAAATTTTGATTAAAAAAAATTTATACTATTTAAAATAAGATCTATACTCTTGAACTTAATTACAAGACATATATCATTATTTTTTATAGAATATTTATTTTTAGCTATTTATTTTTGTATTCGCTTGATGCACAAGAGAACAATATCGAAAAAATATAAAATTTGATTTATAAATTTGCTATCTTATAGTATCTCTCTGTGTGTGTATATGTCCTTACTTCACCCAAGCATTAGAGGAGCCACAAATTTTTATTTTATTAAAAAGCTCTAGTTAACTGTTCGCTTTATTTATAATGAAAAATAAATTTACCACAAAACTACAAAAAGCACGATTATCAAAAAAAAAGAGAAAAATACAGAAAAACTAGAAGGTGCTAAAAAAGGGACAGTTAATGGCAATACTCGATCGATCCACAAAGCCAACAAGCTTGGAAATTGGAATATTAGCTAGCTAAAAACTTAGCTAGATTAATTTAATTTGTACTTAATTCTATCTCTAAAACTAATATTATTCCTCTCGGGTGCGTTTGGAACGGGGTTAAGCTGGAATTAGCTAAACCGGGGATAAGTATAAAGTACGGAACTAGAGCTTAAACTCGTTTGGGATGGTTCCAGGGATAAGAGAATTTGTGTTTGATTTAATAATGAGGAATAGGAGGGATAAAGAGGATAAGATGGGTAAATTACCTTTTTGCCCTCAAGAGTTAATATGTGATAAAAATTGTTAAAAACGAATTAGTCCGTTTTAATTAATGGATTAATATTTTTAAAAAATAAAAATAAAATTATAATCATAATTAAAATGTATTATTTAAAAATAATACATTTAATTTAATAATTAATTTTTCCAACTTAAAATTGAAATTTAAAATATAAAATTTCAACATTTTAATTTTAATATTTACAATTATATAATATTAATTTTAAAAAATTAATTTTTAACTTAAATTTTTTTTAAAATTCACAAAATTCGTATATTTGATAAATATTTATAAATTTGTACCCACGAGCTTTATTATGTCATTAAAATTTGCTAAACTCATTTTTCTCGTCTTAATTAATGAATTATTGGTTTAAGAAAATATAAATAAATTTATAATCATAATTAAAATGTATTATTATAAAATAATACATTTAATTTAATAATTAATTTGTTCAACTTAAAATTAATTTAATAATTAATTTGGTCCGAGCTCGGGGGGCGGAGGAAGAAGAAGGCGGCAGCTCGAGGGCCCGGGCGCGGGGGGGCGGCCGGCCTCGGTGGGCTCGGGGGCCCGGGCGCGGGGGGCGGCCGGCCGCGGGGGGCTTGGGGGGCGGAGGGAGAAGAAGGCGACGAGCTCGGGGGGCGGAGGAAGAAGAAGGCGGCGGCTCGAGGGCCCGGGCGCGGAGGGGCGGCCGGCCTCGGTGGGCTCGGGGGGCGGCGGGCTCGGGGGGCGGAGGAAGAAGAAGGCGGCGGCTCGAGGGCCCGGGCGCGGGGGGGCGGCCGGCCTCGGCGGGCTCGGGGGCCCGGGCGCGGGGGGCGGCCGGCCGCGGGGGGGGGGCCGGCCGCGGGGGGCTCGGGGGGGCGGAGGGAGAAGAATGCGACGAGCTCGGGGGGCGGAGGAAGAAGAAGGCGGCGGCTCGGGGGGCTCGGGGGTCGGAGGAAGAAGAAGGCGGCGAGCTCGGGGGGCGGAGGAAGAAGAAGGCGGCGGCTCGGGGGCCCGGGCGCGGGGGGCGGCCGGCCTCGGGGGGCTCGGGGGGCGGCGGGCTCGGGGGCCCGGGCGCGGGGGGGCGGCCGGCCTCGGGGTGGCTCGGGGGGCGGAGGGAGAAGAAGGCGGTGAGCTCGGGGGGCTTCGGGGGGCGGAGGAAGAAGAAGGCGGCGGGTCGGGGGCTCGGGGGGCCGGAGGAAGAAGTAGGCGGCTGCTCGGGGGGCTCGGGGGGGCCGGGCTCGGGGGCTCGGGGGGCCGGGATCGGGGAGGGAGGGAGGAGAGAGAGAGCGGAGAGAACTTGGAGCTAATGGAGATGAGACGAAGAAGAGAGGAGAAGATGGAGGTGACGAGAGAGAGAGAGAGAGAGAGAGAGAGAGAGAGAGAGAGAGAGGCAGGCTTCATCAATGCCTGCGTTCTCAGGAAGTGGAAAAGGAGGGGGGGGGGGGAGGAGAGAGAGATGAATATTTTAATTAATAAAAAAGAATAAAATTAAGGAAAAAAGGGTAGTATGGTAAAAAAATTAATAGTAAAATATTAGGATGGGATTTATTATACCAGCTATTCTTTTTGTTCTGGGTTAAGCAATACCAGACAGTTCCAGATGCGTTTGAAAGAATAAGGAGGATAAATCCGCTATTCTCGATTCCGTTCCATTACCAAACGGGACCCTCAAGTCAAATTGTCCATCAGATGATTGAGAGTCTCGTAGGTGAGACTCTTTTTCTATTACAGCCATATTTCTGCCTATTAAGGTTTTTTCCACAGTCCTTGCATGTCATCAATGATCTGAGCTACGTACGTGTAATTCGTGATCTGAGCATGCATTAAAAATATAAACATATATATTAGGAGCAGATGATCATATATTTCGGGTTCACTTCTTCACTTTTGCAGAGGATGCAAACTTTTGTTTTCTCGAAGAACCATAATTTGTAAGTTAAAATTATAGCAAGCTTAATTATAAATGAGATTTTATTTGCTTTATGCATATAAAAATAATAATTGTTCATGCACATATATCCAATGAACAAATTTTTCTTTATAAAACATTATTTACGTTTATATTTATTTATAGCACTAGGAGAAATATAATGTCTAATCACTATCCAACCATGTTATTCTGATCCAAAGTAAATTTTAATAAAGGTGCATAAAGTTTGCTAGTTAGTTAGGCATCATTTTCCACTTAAGTACACCAGCAGTATAATTATCCAAATCAATTAATTAAGCATAATACTTGAGTTAATATATGTAAAATATAAAAATATTAAAAATATTATTCTTTATTAATTTAAATTTTTAGAATACAATAGCTGCTTTATATAATTTAATATAATATCATAACACAAGATTTTGAATTCAAGTAACGTCAGAGTTCTAGCATATTTAATTTTTTTCCGTAGGTATATAAAAATAATATTTTTTATCATAATTTTACCGGCTTAAAATTTTAAAGTATAATAATTGCTTACAAAAATAGGGGAAGAAGAGAAAGTACAAGTTGAGCTTATAATTAAGCCAACCACCTCTAACTCACATATATGCCATGATCAAATTGGACTCAACACAGATCCCATTTGCCCACGCATAACTAGTAGACTCCGCACGTATCTCCCAAGTGCCTCTATTGGATCCTTCCTCTGTACCTTTCTCCTGGCTTTTTAGCCTTATAAATACACAAACCAATCCCTTACTTCCCTAACAAGAACTACACAAGTGATCAATATTGTGTACTGCGAAAATGTCGGGCGCGAACGCAAAGCCGGAGAAGGCTAATAACTCGCGGTGGTCGCGATTCCCGTTTGTACGCGCGACGACACAGTGCGACCAAGTTTCTAGTGAGAGTGTGCACGGTGCGCAGCTCGCCGCTGCAAAGCTCGCGGGTTGCGCCGCTTGCGAGGAGGAGAGTAAGCTGTGCATGTGCGGAGAGGTGAACCGACTCACGAGCTACGAAATTGAGCAGCACGACAGCAAACCGAGCAGCTCCTTTGCTCACTCAGTGATCAACATGATAGGAATGCTCATAGGTATGTATAATATTTGCTAATTATATATGTTTAAGCACTTACTTAATTAGCGCACACCATGCACTCTTCAAATGCCATTTGCTTAATTTAGGGCTTGTTTGTTTTGGCCGGAGATTACCATCCATAGAATAGAATACTTTTATCGCAGCCCTAAGCTTTTCTTCCAAATATCAAGCTACTATATATACTTTTCTTCTCTCTCTTTTTTTTTTTTTTTTTTTTGACGTAAATTAAAAATGTTCTTTCATAATTGTGACACAGCAAAAGCGAAAAATTTTATAAAAAAAATATAATTTTGAGGTATGTACAGAAGATGACTATATGCGAATCATCATCATGCTTGTATGTTCCACACCTAATGTGTGGAATCTATATATCTTGCACAACACCACAATATAGCACTGTACGCATGCATGCATGCGACTCGGTCTAATTCGCTCCCTCTCATGTCTTTTAGGTTTGGGCCAGCTGTCGACGCCCTACGCCCTCGAAAACGGGGGATGGGCCTCGGCCTTCTTGCTGGTGGGCCTGGGCCTGGTCTGCGCCTACACGGCCCACGTCCTCGGGCGGTGCCTCGATGCCGACCGCAGCGGCGACGCCAAGTCGTACCAGGACCTCGGCGGCGCCGCCTTCGGATCGAACGGGCGGAACATCGCGGCGGCCTTCATCTACCTGGAGATCTTCCTGGCCCTCGTCTCGTACACCATCTCCCTCGACGACAACCTGCCCCTCATATTCCCCAACGCCCACCTGCACCTCCCCTGGCTGCGCCACGTGTCCCCCCGGCAGTTATTGACAGTTGCGGCGGTTATGATGGCGGCTCCGAGCCTGTGGCTGCGCGACTTGTCGTCCATCTCGTTCCTGTCGTTCGCGGGAATCTTGATGTCGCTGCTGATCTTCGCGACCGTCGGATGGACCGCCTCCTTCGCTGGGATTCGCGCGGATAAAGTTATTCCCGTGCTGCAGGTTCGCAGGATTCCCGGAATTTCGGGCCTCTATGCGTTTAGTTATGCGGGGCATATTGTGTTCCCCAATATTTATACGGCCATGAAGGACCCTTCCAAGTTCACCAAGGTAATTATATTAATAATAAATTTAATAATAAATTGAAAGACATTTATTTTGCGCATTTACTATAAATAACTTTATTTTTACAAGTGCCATTTAGTTAGGATATAAATAAAATTATTTATTTCAAAAATGAGTCCGGAAGGTTTGGTAGCTGTTGTCCGATCTACTCGAATGGATTGGATCTCGTTCTGTAGCTAAATCTACTTTCTTTTTTATTTTTATTGTTAATTTTATTTTATTTTTTATTTTTCGAGACTCATTTGTTCCATTATTGTAGCTAAGTTCATATTTTCTTAAATGAAGCAGTAATATGCTGTCTTTTTTTCAAAAAAGAAATAAGTAGAAGCTAGGGTACAAGATAAAATAAAAATAAATTTATGCTTGGATAGTAATTTGGTTAATAAGGTGTATAAGAAAATTAGTGTTTTGATATATAAGTTGGAATAAAAAAAATAATGAATAATTATAAATATAAAATAACGATATTATTCCTTTCTTTGAATTTGAATTTTAAAATTTTAAATTTTAATTTATAATTTTAAAATTAAAAATATAAATTTTAAATTTTAAAATTCAAATATATAATTTTAAATTTTAAATTTAAGATCAAATATAAATTTAAAAATTATAAATTATAAATTTTAATTTTCAAATTACAAATTATAAATTTTTAAATATTCAAAATTTATATTTTATATTTTAATTTTTTAAATTTTACAAAAAAAAAGAATAAATTTAAGATCAAATATAAATTTTAAAAATTATAAATTATAAATTTTAATTTTCAAATTACAAATTATAAATTTTTAAATATTCAAATTTTATATTTTATATTTTAATTTTTTAAATTTTACAAAAAAAAAAAGAGAAAAGAAACGGTGGAAGGAATAGCGTTGTTGCAACGCAGGTCTAGAGATGGATGGGAACAACAGGTGTGGGAACAATAGTAATTCCCACCTGATCTCATATCAATTTTAGCTATTAAATATAATTTTATAAAATTTAAAAATATATATATAAATTTATTCTTGCATGTGTACTATTTTTGATTTATCATTTTAGGTCCCGTTTGGTTTGATAATAACGAATATTAGAATAAAATTTTTTTATTTCTGAAATAGTTTATTACTTTAGGATAGTCGAAAATAAAAGTAAAATTGTGTTTGGTCTGTAAGAATGTTATTCTCGAAAATAATTAAAATTGTATTTGATTAATTTTATGAAATAATAAAAAATAGTGAAAAGAGAGAGATGATAGTTAAATTTAATATAAAATATAATTTATTATAAAAATAATTTATTATAAATTATAATTTAATAAAAATATTTTTATAATTTTTTTTTTTAGCTTCTACTTAAACTTAAATTTAATAAAAATAATTTATTATAATATGTAAGTATAATTTATTATAATATTTAAATAAAAATAATATATACTAATATATATAATTAATTATTAATTTTATAATAAAAATAATATATATTTTTTTTAGAGAAAGATAACATGCTACCTGCTTCGTTTATTTTTGAAATAAACTTAGCTGGAAATGTGAAGCAACTAGGCTTCGAATAGTACTATTTCACCAAAATGATGAAATAGTTTATTCCAAACAATCTCGAAATAATCGAGAATATCAAAATTTGATCCGAATAAAATATTCTGGCCAAAATACATATCATTTGGCAAAAATAGTAAGATAAAATAAATTATTTTTACTATTTTGGCTAGAATAAAATATTCTGGCCAAATTATTCGAATAGTACTATTTCACCAAAATGATGAAATAGTTTATTCCAAATAATCTCGAAATAATCGAGATATCAAAATTTGATCCGAATAAAATATTCTGGCCAAAATACATATCATTCCGCGAAAATAGTAAGATAAAATAAATTATTTTTACTTTATCTCTCAACCAAATGATACCTTAAGGCCCCGTTTGGTTGGAGGATAAAGGAGGAATAATTCTTTTTATCCCTCAATTCCTGTCAAACAGTGTTACAAAATAGCATGGGATAAATTTTTTTTTTTATCCCTGGCTTAACAGGTTATCTTAGGATAATCCGTTAAGCCTTATTCCTCTCCCCCCATGGAATAGAGTTTTATCCCTGGGGGTAATGAATGGGCAAAGTTATAATTTATTATTTATAATTAAATTATAATATAAAATATAATATAAAATATAAAATATAAATTATAATATAAATTATAATATAAATTATAATATAAAATATAAATTATAATATAAATTATAATATAAAATATAATATAAAATATAATATAAATTACAATATAAAATATAAATTATAATATAAAATATAAAAAATATAAAAAATATAATATAAAATATAATTTATTATTTATATTCTTAAAATATAATATAAAATAAAAAAAAAATATATTTTTTTAACGTAAGATATAATTTATTATTTATAATTAAATTGTTTCAAATTTAATATAATAATTAAATTAATTTTTCTATAAAAAAAACTAAGGGCAAAGTTGATATTTTTATAAAAATTCTATCTTCTATTTTCACTATCCTCTACTATTCCATAATTTTAATCAAACACAATTTTAACTATTTCAGATAATACCAACTTTTCAACCAAACGCAATTTAAATTTTATACTTCATTATTCCGAAATAGCAGACTATTTTATGTATAAAAAAATTCATACCTCTTAAATTTATCTCCGAACCAAACGGGCCTAAAAAAGTATTTTCCCCGTGATTCATTTTTTTTTTTTGAGAGAAAGGTAGCACGCTACCCGCTTCATTCAATCATTCCCCGTGATTCATAGTCTACGCATTTCGAGTACTATATGTGGAGAGTATGAACCATGGTTTCAAAATTTTAGTTGTTGTCACGGTTCAAATTCAGAGTCCCGAGCCTTAGCTATGATCTCATACCAGGGCTAGCTACATAATCAATTCGTTCTCCCAATTGCTGCAGGTCTCTATCACAAGCTTCACAATAGTAACCATCCTCTACACAGCCCTCGCCTTCACGGGCGCGAAGCTCTTCGGCCCCGGCGTAAGCTCGCAGATAACCCTGAGCATGCCGCCGCACCAGGCCGCGACCAAGATCGCTCTGTGGGCGACCGTGCTCACCCCCATGACCAAATACGCGCTCGAGTTCGCACCCTTGGCGATCCAGCTCGAGCACAGCCTCCCCTCCTCCATGTCCTCCCGCACCCGCATGCTCGTTCGCGGCGCCGTCGGCTCCACCTTGCTCATCTTGATCCTACTCCTGGCTCTCTCCGTTCCCTACTTCGAGTACGTGCTTAGCCTCACGGGGTCTCTTGTGAGTGTGGGGATATCCCTGGTGTTTCCATGTCTTTTCTACCTGAAAATTTGTCGGGGGAGCGTGTCGAGATCAATTGTGGTGCTAAATGTGGCCATTATTGTTGCCGGCATAGTTCTTGGAGTGGCGGGCACTATCTCTTCTTCTAAGTCGCTTATTCTAAGTATTCAGAAAAGTCGCTCAGTTTAAATTATTTGGTAAGTAATGCTACATACATATATTAATTCTCGTTTACTCGTAAAAATAAATAAGACATGCATTATTTTGTTTGGTTGCAAGTAAAACGAGAGTCAGCACACCACTTTCCAATATAGAGAAGTTGCGGATGGCTGCAAGCAAGCGTAGGATGAGAAGTATGCATTGAAAAGATATGACTGTAAAAAACTGAATTCTCTTGATATGGATGTAAAGAGGATTTGGTTTGCATGCTTGAAATTAATATATTGTGATTTCTCCAAACATTATTGCATTAAAATGTTATGGAAGTGGGCCTTTTTAGGCTTTATGTTTGGGTGCCCATGTCACCCCTGGTTTGATCAATTGGGCCAATTCTAGCTCAAAAACTCCATCCTACCCATTCGCATTATTCTCTATTCCAAATCAATCGGAGTTAATTTTATATATATATATATATATATATATATATATATATATATATATATATATATATATATATATATATAGAGAGTTGGGCTGGAATGCTATTGATAGCATCAACCCAACTTTGCCACCCATTTTTTAGCCTTTAGATCGCATTGAGATTTGTGCATGCTCTTTAATGAAAAAAAGAAAAAAGAAAAAGTAAAAAGAAAAAGTAAAAAGTAAAAAGCTTTTCTTTTTCATTAAAGAGCATGCACAAATCTCAATGGGATCTAAAGGCTAAAAAATGGGTGGCAAAGTTAGGTTGGTGCTATCAATAGCATTCCAGCCCAACTCTATATATATATATACATACATAGTTTTTGAAAAATGAACAGTTCAAATTGAGCTTCCAAACATGTACACAACGCATTTAGTAATTCGTAATTTATATCTAATATCAGTCTCTCTAAACTAAAGATCTTTTTGACCCAAGGAATTACATTAAAAAAAAAAAAGGCCCAGTTAAAAACTAGAGGATTGAGCATTAATTATTGTGAAAACAGCTAAATTACAAAGATTTACTCCTACGTTTTTCTCCACTAACAAATAATATCTGTAGGTCCTTTGAATAAAATGAGTGAATAAGAATAGTTAAAAGGATATGGCATATACCATGCATGGATGGCCCATCACTGTTCGAGCAATTTATTGTTGATTGAATTGTATGAAAAGTCCTGCAAATCGAGTTGGTTATTCCAAATTCCAATTAGAAATGCGAATGTAAGCGTGCTTGGACTGCGGTGAAATTTCGGTGATTGATGATCACCGGAGAATTAGAAGCACATGCATTTGACTTTACTAAATGACAAAGTGATGGTAATTAATATTTAACATAGAAATTATATATTCATATACACATTATTCATATACACAAGTAAATAATGAGAACAACGAAAAAATAAAACGTCAATATAAAAAATTGAAATTTCATGCGATATAATGCCATGATTTCTTCTTTGTATACATGTAAAAGATAATTTCAAATTATAAATTTCAAAATAATGTGTGTGTCTATATATATATATATATAAAATTAAGTTTTTATGTTTTTAATAATATTAAATTATTGGTACTTATAAATTTTAGTACTTAGATGAAAAAAATATATGATTAGCATGATAGTGAGCCTGTTGAATTTAGTAGGTGTCTGGTCGAATAGTCTGATCTAAAAAAATAAAATTAATCAAAAAAATTAATCTAAAAAATAGAAAACTGGCAATCACTGATTACTGGGTAAACTCTCTCTTTCTCTTTCTATATATATAGTGTCTTATGTAATTATCAAGATATTGACCACTGCAGATTTTGAGCTCGACGTGGCTCCATAATAGGCTCAATCAAACTCGGCTTGATGCGACATTTATTGAGCTCGACAAGGCATGATAACAGGTTCCACTATGCTCCGCTAAATTAGATGAGATTCATTTCATACATTGATGTGTGCAAATCACAAAATTATGAGATTGAGTTAATTCTGATTTGTTGAACATGAATGGTTTTTTTTTTTTTTTTTTTCCCCTTCTCTTTTAACTTTAATTTAAGAATGAATATGAGTAACTCAAAGAGGCTGCAGTGTAAAACCATAGCCCTCCTGTGTGATTGGAGAACTGGTGGGCTAAAGTCGGCGACGAATTAAATGCCATCCATCAATTTCTACCGACTTCTAATGGACAAACACAATTGTGGATTCATTATGTTTTTTAGGGTATTTATATCCACAGCTCACAGCTAAGAACACAATGGTCATGGGCTCGTGATGTTCATAGTCTTTTGGAATACCTATCACTGTTCGGAAGGGACCGCAAAATTGAATTACTTTGAGGGCTAAATTAAGATTTATTCCACACGGTAGATAATTAAATTCAATTGCATGGCTTTTTGACAAATTCTACAATGGACCATGACAACTTATTGAGTACCTATTTGCGATTAACTAATTAATGTGTTTGGTGATTCATGGTGTCCGGAGAGGAACCGAATTAGAGATGACCTATATTTGATTCCGAAATCAAGATCGAGATTGAGAAATGGATCGGTCTCTGAGTTGATCATCGAATACGCAACATTTTAAAAAATCAAGCGATTCGATTGAACCGGAATTAGCCGTCTATCTTATGGTGCACTAATTTGTGCACCAACAAATGGCAATAAAATCAAATCCACTTATCCATTTCATTAAGATTCATAGTTCATACAAATTTGCTAAGTTCTCTATTAAAAATAATTGAATTGTGCTAGTATTTTTGTAGGGTATAGTAACATTTGAATAATGAATATGACCCCAATAGATTTATTCTACAGTAAAATCAGAAGTATCAAATCGACTTTTGAGAACAAATTAAAGTTTGTACGCTTAATTATAGCTTGCGACACATAATTTGCAAACTATAGCATATATAGGTGACATTTACCCTAGTAAATTGCATTACTATATATAGTCCCTGAACTTTGAGTGAAGTTTTATTGTGGCCTAATTGATATATTTGTTCATATACTATAAACTCATTATTTCTTCATCCATCTCATATTTTTAATTCAGCAATTCAATATTTATTTGCGCAATGAAAAAAAATAGGAAAAAATATATGATACAGAGATGTGTTGACACAAAAAGTGCAGGCAATTAGTTATAGGGTTAATTTTATACAGTTCTATATAAATATATCGAATAGTAGATATATTTTTATAAAATTTAATTTTTTATATTTATCTCTTCAAAAATTCTAATTGTTCATATATATATCTTAATATTAATGTCTGTTAGAAAAATATAGTTAATCATAGGTTAAATACTTATGCTTGGTTAGTAAGTGAAGTAAATTTATCTTTTTATCCTTTCAGATATTATATTTAATAATATGTATATTTTTTCACCGTTGGAATTTTTGGAGTGATATATTTGTAAGGCAAAATTGATATTTCGCTTATATTCGGTTAAAAAATAAATAGTAAACTAATGGTTGTAAACAAAAAAAACATATATGAATAATTTATAACTTTTGAAGAAATAAATATGAAAAGTTGAATTTTATAAAAATATATCTACTATTCAATATATTTACAGGGAGCTGTATAATATGAAAAGTTGAAAAGTTGAATTTTGAAAAAATAAATATGAAAAATTAAATTTTATATAAATATATTTATTATTCGATATATTTATAGAAGACGGTATGAAATTAATCCTAATTCATAGTCAATATATTTAAATACTAAAGTGAAACTCTTTAACATTAAATTTTTTTTAAAAAAAAGTTTGAGAAGTAAAAAATAAAATTTGATTTCAAGTTCGGAGACTAGTGGTGCAATTTGCCCAAATTTATCCAATTTGAAGCTTTTTTGGCAATGACATTTTGGATCCTAGTGGTCCTAAAATTAAAAAATATGAAGGCATTTAAGAACCATCACTATTGCAGAGTAATAAGAGTTGTGCCAATCTCCTCTCGGATGTTCCTAAAAAGAAACTTTTGTCAACAACATTGAGCATCGCTACGCATACCTCGAATGTATACTACCAGGGAGGCTATTTGGCTTCTTAGAAAAGTTAAAAAATTATCTTTCAGAAAAAAGGGAAAAAAAAAATAGTATTTTATGAAAAACACTACTTTCTATATATTTCTGAATAATTTTTTTTTTTTAAATAACAACGCTATTTTTTCGTAAATTTTCTAAAAAAAATTATTTCTCTCAGAAACCAAATAAACAAAAAATACTTTTTCAACCACAAAACTGTTTTTTAAAACATATTTTAGAAAATCAAATACGCCCTAAGTGACTCCTATTCAAATTTGAAAAGAAAACCTTCTCCATCACAATTAATTATACAAAAATAAGAACATTCAATTAAATATCTTTGTAATGTATGAAAGAGAAAGGACGAAAATATTTTTTAACAACATCTTAAATAAAATTGCCATATTACTGTTGATTGAATTAATCCCTTTTACATGGTACGACAAAACCAGTTAATTAATTTGGAGTAATCTGATATGATAGCTGATAAAAAGCCAACTAATGCAATTTATGGTTTGGTACTTTGGTAGGTAGTGTTGGTTTGGCTTTTAACTTAGAACCTTTTTTACCAGTAAAATTTGAGTGAGGGTACGCACATGAGAACACACGAGGGTACACTTATATATATATATATATATATATATATAGTGAAGTTAAAATGTTATTGATGGTTTGAAAATAATATTTACTATTAATTTTTTTATTATTGAATACTTAAAATTTAGTGGAAGTTAGTAGAATAGTAATAATTCAATAATAAAAAGGTTGATAGTAAATTTTATTTATATAGTATATATATACTATTAATAATATTCTAACTCAATCTCTCTCTCTCTCTCTCTCTCTCTATATATATATATATATATATATAGCACAAAGTATCTGGTGCTATTCATAATATACTAATTAAGTCTACATAATTTATTAATAATAAAAATAATTATTTAAAATTTTTATTTATAAAATTAGTATTAAACAATAATTTTTTTTAAAAAAAAAGATAAATTATGTACTGCTTTCGTCAAATTTATATATTTTATACATTTAAACTCTAAGGATGTATAGTATTAAAGACTAAAAATTATTTAAAATTTTTGAAAAGGAGATAAACAATTTATTGTATTTAAAAAAAAATAAATTATTCACCACATAAGACCAACTTTAAAAATAATTTTTTAAAAATTTATTATTTTAATTATAATATTTTATAAATTTGTTAATAAAAAAATTACTCGGGATGAGCATCTTTTGCCTAACTGGGTTAGGGAAATGCTAGCTAGTATTGTTCGGTAGATGCCTTACACATTTGGACAAAAATTTGATGGGCATATCATGTCGATGGGCGCGCGGCATGGCAAAACCGGAGCCCATCTATGACCCCCACCCATTATTTTCTTTCTCTCTCTTAATTCAATAAAGTTGGATGCATGAATGTACGCTGTTTCACTACGATGTCCATCAACATCCCAGACTATGAGGACTATCCCCATAAAATTTTTGCCCAACACATTTGGAATCTTCTTCGACTGTTGTTGTACTCAGGTTTTTCACGAGATAAGGGCGTGTTTGGATTAACTGATCTCTAGATAGATAAAGCAAAACTCACAAGTCCAGGGGAGTCGACAATATCGTGACTTTCATCCACACAAGAAGTGGTAAGTACTTGAGAGAAAATTTTCATAGTCCCATATTTGAGCTACGTACACATAGCTCTAAGTTAGATAGCATGATCTAGCTAGTTCCATATTTGAGTTCCACATATCTCTAAATTAATAGCATGATCAAAAACAAAAAGACATGATACTCAGGCGGAGTCTGGAGTTTCACCCTTACTCCTTAGGATCATGTTTGGCAATCGTGAAACACATGCCACGATCCATGAAGCTTCTATTGCTGTGCGATAGGAGTTTGAGTAAACTAACAACTTCGAACTAATACTAGAGAAAGTGAGGTTTACATCTGCTCCACCTCTGGAGTTCTAGATAAATTCAATATCCCATGCAGTTCCAGAAACAAATAAATATACTCTCCGGTGTATTTGGTTCCCGTTATATAATATTATAAATTATTTCAAAATAATTAATTAAATATTTAAAGGTTTTGAAATTAAATTACTATCGATATTGTATTATTGTATTTGATTTAATAAAGTAATATAATTTTGGATTGCATTATATATAAAATTATTATATTTAATTTATTTTATAAATTTTAATAATTCTCACAATTAAATGTAATTTATTCTAAAATTATTTTTGTGATTATATTTAATATTCTTTTTTACAAAACTATAGTTTAATATAATTTGCATTTGAATTAATTTATAAATAAATAATATAAATTTAAAATTTAAATAAAAATATAAAATTTGAAATTTAAAATTTAAAATTTAAAATCTAAAATTTTAAATTTTAAATATAAGTTTAAAATTTTGAAATAATATATTAAACAAATTTGAAAGGACTGGATAGATCATAAACTTGTAATTTTACCTAACAAGCAAAACAACCCGTCATTAATAATTCAAAAAATTCTGACTTATTAATTAGATGAATCAAATATAATAATTCTAACAAGATAGCCTTTAATCCTGCCAGAATAATCTAAACTAAGCACTTCCTTAAATATCTTAAATTTTATACAATATTATTCTTAAAAAAGGTTGATGTATACATTGATAATAATATGCAGTAATACAATGTAATCGCACTATTGACACAATATTTGGTTGCATAAGAAAGAATAAAAAAGAAAGTTTGGGTGGAGAATAAATTTTAGTGGGACAATAGTGATGATAGATGCCCCACTATCATCTCCCAAATATAATAGTCCCTGAATCAATGCTCGGTGTTGCTTTCAAATTTTTGTCAAAGTACACCTAACAGTAGAGGAGGCTACATCACAATGGGAATTGAATCCCATTACGAATTTGTCAAAATAATATTAATTTCCTTGACACGAAAAATTACGACATATCATGCATATCATCTTTATTTTTAATTATTTATTATTAGAAAAGGATAGATAAGAGGGGAACTAAGAGTAAGGTAATCTCAGTCTCCTCCATCCTCGTTCATAAGGACATGCCAAATCTTTATCTTCAAGCAATAACGAATGAAATTAATGGTGAAAAAGAAAGATTAAATATGAAAGTAGAAATGTACATAAATTAATAACACCTCATTTTTCTTTCTTAAAGACCTTGACATATACGGCAATCCTTTCATTTCTAATTTTGTATTTTTTCCTCCAAAGAAGGCAAAAAGAATCTCAATATTTCAGTTAAACAAGTAGCTGATAGAGAGAAAAAAAAAAGATTATCCTTGCAAGTTAGATCTTTAAATTTTTTTGTATAATTTATGTATTTGGTCGTCTATTATTTTTTGAAAATGTATTATTTTTTTTGATAAATAAATTGTTGATAAATTATTCCATGTATAGTTAACTTCAATTTGAGTCCTAAACATTTCTAAACTTGTAGACCAATCTTAATTAACCTTGAGACTGCTTCTCATTTGTCGCACCAAAGCACAGCCCGTTTCGAAATTTATTTGCTCATCTAAATAATATGCTAAATCAGCTTTCGCACGTTATGCTAATCATTTTTAGTACAAGTAATAAAAAGTTTAATTATTGATACTTGAAATTTTAAAATTTATATTTTTAATGTAATTATTTTATATTTTTATATAGTTTGATAAAATGAATGACACGAATAACATAATATTTTTCTCTCTCTCACACAAAAAAACAAAAATCCTTTCAAGCTCTAACCAATTCCAAATATGGAGTTTTTCTTGTCCAAACTATAACAAAATTATGTTATAGCGATATTTTTAAGTATTTTTAAAATTTTAAAAAATATTGCTGACAAAAATGCCGATATTTATTATTAGTGTTGCTATATGTGCAGTCGGTGTATAACAATACATTATTATAATATGTTCCAAAAATATGTTCCTATAATTTAATTTTAAATATAGATGGAATATATATAGTATACTTGTATAAAAGTGTTACAAAAATATATTCTTATAATTTAATTTTGTTGTAGTGACACTCTCATAACTCACTAAAAAAATACAGGCTAAATTACATGAGGCACTCAATTAATCTCCCCATCTTAAATAATTCTAAAAATTTAAATGATAGTCAAACTAAGGCATGAAATATTATAGGAAATTGTTTGCCAATTAACTAAATTAAAATTGATGAAATTAATAAAAATTATTCGATAACTGTAAATTTTGATAATATTAACAACGTAGGAGGTCTCGTTAATTGCATTTATTTTTTATTTTTGAATTATAAATTTAAAAAGTATTGAAAAATAGAGTAATGTAACATGCCGACTTATTTTAGTAAAATTTTATAATCTGATTCACCAATTAATCATCTTAATTTCATGCGCCTTTCTGCCATGATAGCAAAGTGAGCAGATGATGATAATTGTTAAATTGTTTTGAATACAACGAGTAATTAATTGAGACATGGAGTAAATTAAGTGCAAAGGAGCGTTTTGCATTTTAGCTAATAATAATAATAATAATAATAATAATAAGACCAACATAGGTACACGACAACATGCATGTTGTGAGCAATTTTCCTATGCGTTGAATATATTAGCGTTACGTATGTGAGCTTCTCACAAGCATATATTGTGTCATTAATTATCTATTGCTCCGAGGGGAATGAAACTACAATATTTAATTAATAAACCAAGGGCAAAAGACGCTTTATGGATTTTAAATTTAATATTAGGTGCACAAAAGATGCTCCTCATTCATGCATTGTAGAGGAGGTGCTGTCCTTGACTTGATGCTCTCTTGTGGATAATAAACTTTTGATCGAGTGGCACTTTTTTATATATATTTAAATTGAGTCTAATAAGTTTGGGATAATCCAATAATGAGACTATTTTAATGCTCTTCTCTTATTGAATCTAATAAGTGTGGAATAATCCAATAATGAGACTATTTTAATGCTCTTCTCTTCTTATTCAACTCCAGATATATTTCAAACCCCTAAATGGAAGCACCAATTAATCTGCTACTACGTATACGGAGTTGGAACTGAGGACCCTCATGCACAGCAGGGTGGTGCACTCCAACCACCACACCAGAGGTGGGGATGCTTATTAACTTAATTATAGAGCATAATTAGTAAGCAAAAAAAATACACATTCATGGTGTATTATTACTCAACTTTTTTTAGTCAATGATTCTTCGTTTTCGACGAAGAGAAAAGAAGAAGGAAAAATAAATTTACTTTCTCTCGTATTCCTTGGATTAAAGAAAGAAAAAGAAGACAATAATTTTTTTTTCTCCCCTAACAAAAAGTTATTTACTATTCTTTTCTCTAATGTTCTCTCCATTAGTTTTAATTAATTAAATGAAACAAAATAATTCTCTCTCTTAATTTTCTTTTATTTTTTCTTTTCAGTCTCCATCCAAATGGAGGGTAAAAGTTGGACCAAAATGTTTTTATGTTGATGGTAAAAGTTGGACCAAAATGTTTTTATATTGATTTACTACTCAAAAAGTGATACTAATGGAGAACCACTCAAAATGCAGCAGCAGTATTTTCACCAACTTTTTCCTGGCAACTTTAAAAGCAAAACGGAAATAACTTATTTTAATCTCAAATGTCAAAAGAGAAGCTTCACGCATGCTTTTGCTTAATTAAAACAGCATGTATAACCCTTTTCCTATTCTTTGTCCACAACTAATAAAAGTGTTCAAAAAGGTCACAATGCATAGAGCTTAGTGCTTGCTTTAACATAGCACTATTCCACCAACACATTAAAATAAAACAACTCCCATTAGATTTGTTTTCTTTTTCTCAAAAAGACTCTTCTTAGGTTGGGTGTTAAGTTTGAATTAAGTTTCCCAAGATGCATGGGAGGAGCATATGAAACAGTTGTATTAAATTGGGGAAGGTTGGGGAGGTGGTGATGTTAGGAGATTGCTTAGAGAGCAAGGGATTAATTAGGCAGGTGCATGCGCTTATCCCTAATCACTGCTCCCAACTAAAATCTGGTTGGAATAATAGAATAGTATGGAGAAGGGATTGATACGTTGCAAATGATTTTGTTAACAAATGCATCCGTTAAGATCTATTAACTTTGATATCGAATCAAGAAATCTAAGGTTGGGGAGGTGGTATTGTCACCAAATTAATTCTGCTAATCATTGCTCCCAACTAAAATTCAATTGGGATAGCATGGAGAAGGGATTGATGCATTGGATGAGCATGATTTTGTTAATAGTGTATTCGCTGCTAAGATGTATTAATTTTAATATCGAATCAATAGATCTTCCTTTATCCACAAGATCCATCAACATCATAAGAACATATTCTACAGTAATTAATCTTTATATAAAAAATTTCGTGAGAGAATTTACTAAACCACTAAATTCTAAATTTTTTAGTTTTTTTTTTTTAAAAAAAAATTAAATGAATAACAGTTCGATCTTATTATTTTATATAAGAATTAAAATTCAAAATCATAAAGTAGTGAAAATATAAACCACAGTATTTTCTTTACTATTATTATTATTATTTATATGTGTAACCATTAGTCGGGACAAATAAGACAGCAGTAGGAAGATCAGTTTTGCTAATGACACCCAAAAGAAAGAAAGAAAGAAAAAAAAAAAAAGACCAAAACTAAAAATTGGCTTGACTATATGTATAATCATCATCATATAAATTTATGCAACTAAGTGTATAATAATAATAATAATAATAATACCTCTGCAAAACTAAAACACCTTAAAATGATCATCATCATAAATTTGAGTTTCAGCAGTAGACGGGGGCGGAGGAGGAGGGGGATCCGTTAGGACCGTTATGCCCTCGCCGTTATTAGAGTCCTCGTCGTCTTGCTTGCCCTTGGCCGCTTCGCGGCTTTGGAACATCTCCTCGACGACTCTCTCGACGTCGAGCGCATCGCATTCCTCTCCGTCCCGTTCCGTTACGGTGGGGATGAACGGAGGGCGAGCGACCGTGAGTAGAAATTCCCAATGTACCCCGGTGAAAAATTCGTGGAGCTTGATGGACTCGGGGGAGATACGCTTGTCGGGGTCCTTGTGGAGGAGCCGAGCGATGAGGTCGCGTAACGGGGTTTGCTCGCCGACCAGCTCCGGATCCTTCGAGAGGATGCGGTAGAAAGTTTCTTTACGATTTTGGCCCCGGAAAGGGGTGCGACCGTAGAGCATCTCGTATAGCACCACCCCCAGGCCCCACCAGTCCACCGCGAAATCGTGGCCCTTCCCCCTGATGATCTCCGGCGCCACGTACTCCTCCGTCCCCACGAACGAGTTCGACTTCCCCGGTGACCTCGCCGGAGATGCACCGCCGCCGCCGCCGGAGACGGCGCCGGCGATGGCCGGAGATGGGGACGGGGAAGGGGATGGATCCTCGGGGGACACTCCAGCGTCGCAGGAGAAGCAACTGAGGAGGGGGCGCTTCTTCTTCTTCTTCTTCCTCTTATTATTATTATTATTATTATTCGTATTCTTCGTCCTGCTCGCGGCGGAGGGCAGTGGAGGAGGAGGAGGAGGAGGAGGAGGAGGAGGGGGTTTGGATGGATCGGGGGGTGGCGAGGGCGAAGGGAGCTTAGTGGAGAGGTCGAAGTCGACGAGCATGAGGTGGCCGTTGTCCTGGATGAGGACGTTCTCGGGCTTGAGATCGCGGTACACGATCCCCAATCCGTGGAGGTGCTCCAGCGCGAGGACGAGCTCCGCGGCGTAGAACCTGCGCGAGGCCGAGATTTCGAAATCGAAAATCGTCGAGTTAGCTAGGGTTCTGAAACGGAACGGAACCGATCGAGGGAAATCAATCGGACAGGATGAATCGGAGGGGGAGGGGGAGGGGGAGGGGGAGGGGGAGGGGGAGGGGCTTTGAAAGCCTTACCGTATGACGTCGTCGGAGAACATCTTCTCGGTCTGGCGCCGCCGGAGCGAGTTCAGGTCTCCTCCGGAGCACCGATCGATGGCGAACCCGACGATCCGGTCCGTGGAGACGACGCCGCGGAGGGATGGGAGGAGCGGGTGGCGGAGCGCCAGGAGCACGTCGCGCTCGAACCAGATCCGGCGATACGCGTCTCCTCCTCCTCCATCGCCGCCGCCGCCACTGTGGCTCTTGGAGTGCTCGACGGAGGAGCGCGAGATGGCCTTGAGGGCGAGCGGGTCCCCACCGGCGGGGGAGTGGACGAGGAAGACGACGCCCTTGGCCCCGCGGCCGAGGACGGAGACCGCTCTAAGCTCCGCGAGATCCAGCGACGGCGGAGTATTCTTCGTCGTCGTCGTCGTCAGAGGAGCGTAGAGCATCTCCGCGGCGGAGCTCCTCCTCGTCGTGGTCGTGGTGGTCGTCGGAGACGGTAGGGTTAATGGGGGCGACTAGGGTTTGAAGGGAGGGGGCGATTCCTTGGGAGCGAAGCATCTGAGAGGGAGGAGTCGGGAAGGTGAATTGCGGTGCTGTTTGTTTGTTGACAGTTGAAAAAGGCGACACCTGCGAAATCCGTGACGAACGTGGGGGGAGTGGGGAGGCGCGGAGGAGGGAGGGGTTTCGTGGACTCCATGTTATGGTTATATTTCGCTATTCTTATCATTATGGCCCAGTACTGTTCTAGGTGGATTGCTGGGTGCTCGACCATCTGGGCCGTTCGATTTTCCAGCCGACACGTGGACGGCCTATCGGTGCCACGGGAGGCATTCGGGAACGAACGGTGCAAAATCGAGCATCGTGGGTCGAAAAGGTTGTTTTTTGTAAAGTGGGAATATACCACGCGCTGTGCTGTGCTGTAAAATTTTGTGAGCACGTGGAGGGTGGGGACCGGGATAATGTTTCAACGTAGGCCTTGTCTACCACGTCATCCGTGGGCCGGACCAGTTAAAAAATGCGGCACCGCTCACACGAACAATCATTGCTTCGACGCGCTGCAGCACGTCAGCTGTAGACCGCTCCATTCCATCACGATTTTGTATCTAGATCGTCGGGTGATTTACTTCAAAGAAATGGACGGTTTCGATTCAAAGTTCATATGAGGTGGACGGAGGCCGCTAGGGCGGTCCATAGATGGCGTGGCGGACAAGGTCCAGGTCAGCTTACCCAAATTGGGCTGGTGGCGTGTTTGGGCAGTGGATTTGGGCCTAAAGTCAAAAGTGGGTTATGATATGAGCAGCAGTACGCACGTGCGAACGCACACGTGGTGTATCTTTTTGTTGTTGAAAACCTTTTTTTTTTAAAAAAAATATATATATATATTACTAAAGAATATGAAACATGTGTTATTTCCGGGTGGAGTACTCCACGTAAGTTTAGCATTGATTTATAAAATATTATCTAATTTTACTTGTACTCTCAAACATAAATTCTTATTCCTATTATTATAAATGTGTCAAAATTTGAACCAGTTACTTCTTGTAACTTTTGATGTAACAAATTACATTCAGCAACTGATAAAATTCTGGACAATTAGAGAAAAGTAAAAGCCGTTGGCCGACAAAATTCCCAAATTTCAAGGCCCATTGTCAGTTCACTGCTGACGATACTCTGGCACAACTTTCGCAGGCTCCTTCCTCCACGAAGAAAAAACAATTAAACACATAGAAAAGAAAAGTTGATAGCTTTTAATGCCATAATAACTTGAAATCGAAAAGTGAAAGTTCAAATTGGAAGCTCCTGCTTCTGCTGCAGTAAAAAATTGTAACTGTGGAGATTCTCAAGTGAAAGTTCAAATTGGAAGCTCATGCTTGTGCTGCAGCAAAAAATTGTTACTTGCCAGTTGCCATTTTGAATGAAAAGTAGGAAAACGATAAAAAAGCCAACATTTTCTCACCAAGAATTCTTATTTTCTGCAGAAGAAAATTACATTCAAGGCTTTGAAAAGTCAATTCGATCTCCCATCCATGCCATGAGATCAGAATAGTCCAAATCCTCAATCCGAAGACAAGCTCAAGCATAGTAGTTGTTCAGGTCCCATAGAACATACAGATTGCAAAACAAATTTAAACAGGAATACAGCATGATCATAAACTGCTAATTCACCGGATAATAATAAATAGCAAATTTTGTCTAACAATTAATGAAGGTAAAGTAATTCCATTGATTCAATTCAGCACAAGTAGCAGATACAGTGAAACCCATAATCGGAATCATTCGAGGCGGCAGAGAAATGTACCGGGATTCTGCAGCCAAGCCCAGTTCTTATTTAGGAGACTCTGAAATTCCGAATTAGGCCTCTTGATTGTTCTCTTAGTGTAAAGCCCGAAAATAGACTGTCCGCAAGACGCCGATCCTGGAAATCGTCTTAGTTAAATTGATTGGAAGATGCAGAACCTCTCGCAGACCTACACATTAATAAGAAAAGGTCATGTTAATTTTGATCTTGCGATCCATGCTCACTAATTGAAGACAGAGAATAGCACGCTAGTCCGCAAGGATTATGCAACTGATGCCACACTAATGGGGTAAGAGGGTAATAGGCTATGTATAAATTTACATTCATTTCCTCGAGCTATCCTATAATTCGGCTAACAACCAATTTCTCATTATACTCTTGATCGGTTTCCTGAATTCATTTGGGGAATTCGAGAGTTCATACATGCATTCCGAAGCAGAAAGAGTCTTTTAAGAAGAATATTTCCAGGAATGTTCACGCAGAAGCTGGACATGGTAATGCAATTTGTGAAGTACAAGGCATATATAATAGGAGCAGAAACACATCATTTATTTTTACCTAGTATATAAAGCATATATAATCTTCCTTTTTACGCTCTAGCTCTCAATTTTTTTAGTTTCTTCCACCTTGAGGAAAAGGTGGAAACTTTGCAACTTCTCTAACACATCATGCTTCACATCTCTATACCGCAATGAGGACTAAAAACAGAATTTATTACACATATATAGATGTTAAGATGCTACATTAGTAAAGAACTAATCAAAATGAAAGAATCAACTCGCAGTGACATTTTATATGATCAACACTGTGCTATTTAACTCATTTCCTTTACACTTTCTAACGGAAATTACACCTCTGAACTTTCCTAGAGCTTCTTTTTAATCAAAATCTTATTGCCGCAACAGCGAAAGTCAAAGCCAAAATTAAAACATACATACAAACTAACCATGCATTTGAATTTTTAAAGATGAAAGGTTCCTTAAGATTTTTTTTTAAAAAATACTTAATTGTCAGGACAAAAACTAATAAAACACTTTGAATTGAAGCAGGTGATTACTGGAATAAGACGATGACAATTGCAGAAGAGGAAAAAGTAGCCGAAAGTAAAGCGGAATGAAGAAGGACATGTTAAGACTACTCTTGGATCATTTCCTATCAGCTCAATTTAGTAGGTAACATGGAATGAGAGTGATCCTAACTCCTAAGCTGCCACATTGATGTAATTTCGTAGCTTCGAAGCTCCAATGCTGATATTTAATTGGCTAAATATTTAACAGACTAGTCAGATAATATCCACCCAACTGGAATTCCAAATCCGAGTTTCGTCGCATACAGGTTTCGAATACTTGTATCAGTAACACGTTGCACGCGTTATAGGACTACAAGTTATACGGACCAAGAGAATCAAACTTCAAGAACTGCACTAAAATACGAAACTATGAAGACGAGGCATGATTAACTAACTTTAAGAATTACACTAACCTATGAAATCACACATTCAACTATCTAGAATTTCAAGCACTAAAAAACTAATATAGACACATTCAAACAACCAAAATCATAACAAAACTAATTCAACTAAAGATCTAACTACAAGGCAGTATAAACGATTCGGCAACGATTTTATACCTCAAATCTTAATGATCTTAGCAGCTCTGATCAAAGGGTTCGCCTTGGCGATCTCCTCCCTCCCTGCGGCTTTGTAGTCGAAGGAGCAACTGTGGGATTCGGAGTGGCGGTGGCGGCCGCAGAAGAGGCCTCCGCACCGGCACCGAAAACTGGTGAGCCCGACCTTCTTCCGGCAAGCGGAGCACCGGTTACTAAACCCAACCGACGGCCGAGACTCCGCCTCATCGTCGGGACGATGTGGGCAATCGAAGGACACAAAATCCTCATTCAAATCGATCTCCGGCGCCTTGCGCTTCTGCCTCAGAGGCAATGAAGGTGGTGGTGGTGGCGGTGGTGATGTTGATGGGGGAGGAGGAGGAGAAGAAGAAGAGGGTTTGAGAATCTCGGCCTCATCTTTGTCGAAATTACAGCTTTCTCGTGCCATTAGAGCTCCTACAAGAGATCAAACAAACCCAAAAGGCTAAAATTCGAAAGCTAAAGCAGATCAGGAGGAATCGAAGAGGAAATTTGCAGCTTTAGATCGTAAAAAATGGAACTTTATTGCTTTAAACAACTGGGAACTTGAAAAGGAAACAAACTTCTCGACTAGATTAAGGAAAGCAAATCAAAAACCCAAACCTGTTCGGATTCGGAAGTGGAACCGATGGATTTGGGGGAGGTTACCAAATCGAACACGCCAAAAAAGGTGAAATCCTTTGAATTGGACTCGGAGGGCTAGGGTTTCACCGATTTTTTTTGAGGAATCGATCGAGTATGAGCCATGAATAGATTGGATTTGATCGATCGCAGAGAGGAATCGTGAGAAATTGGGGATGTGGAAAGGGAAAGGTTGAAGCTTTGGGGATGGTGCAAGAACCAAAGAGAAAGGGTTACATAATATAAAAAGTTATCTAATAATAATAATAAAAAAATCAGGTTGAATAATATTGGACTTATTAATTATTATTATTATTTTTTTACATATTTTACTTCTTAAACTTTCACATGTACAATATTTTAACCTTGTTAAACATTTTTAAGTATTATTTGATAAAAAGATTAGATATTAGAGAGGAAAAATTAAAATATAATATATATATATTAAAACTTATAACTTAAATATTCACACATTGTGTTCTAAATTGTGTTCTACAGGAATTCACTTTTATTAATAAGTCAAGTTAATTTTTCAAAAAGTAATTTTTCAATAATTGATTGCAAAATTATATAAAATAATTATTTTTTTTTTAAAAAAAAAATAGGGAAGAGATTTTTTATATTTATATATTCAACACATAGTTCTACCTCAAAAAATAAAATAAAATTAATAAACATTAGCTAAGAATGAGCCCACCTACGGCCGTGTTTATTCCCGGCCCAGTTACATTTTGGATTTTCGGCCCATTTAACTTATTGGGCCCATTTATTTATTTTTATTGCTTTTTGGTTGGATTGGGCCGGTGTTTGAGTTTGGGTTGGGTTGAGCTTGATATCAATCCTTACTAAACCTACTAAACTTATAGGATCGAACTCAGATTTCACAATCGTAACCGAACCCGAATTCTGAATTGGACAATTGAAACTGGCTCGTCTATCGGGTCGATCGGATCCTACGTGTTTGAATTCGACCCTCACTAGCTGCTGCAGCCCGGTTTCAATGTGCTCAGAAATTGCGAGTCAGTCGCGAATCTGCGGTCGAGCCCAAGACCGAATCGACCTCGTCGCTTTAGAGCATGATTTTGGGCTTAATTTGGTCGAGGTTGAGTGAGTCTAACTCAAACTCAAGTCACCTACAATAGTGTACTTGGCTTCAAGTTTAACTTCTATATTACGTTACAACTTGCTGGTAAGTAAAATAATAAATTTTATAATCTTCTATACCTCTATATTAATCCCCGACAAAATTTGCCACGTGTCGTATTTTCTTATACATTACTTTTTTTTTTTTCTTTCTTCTTCAATAATGAAAATCTCTTTCTCTCCACATCTTCCGTAACCCTTGAAACTCTTACTCTACTCAAAGTGACGTTAATAATGAGAATCTCTTTCCGCATCTTCCGTAACTTTCGAAACTCTTGGGCTGCGTTTGGAATCGGGATAGGCTGGAATTGGCTATTCTGGGGATAAGGATAAAGTACGGAACTAGAGCTTAAACTCGTTTGGGATGGTTCCAGGGATAAGGGAATTCGTGTTTGGTTTAATAATGTGGAATATGAGGGATAAAGAGGATAAGATGGGTAAATTACCTTTTTGCCCCCAAGAGTTATTATGTGATAAAAGTTGTTAAAAATTGATTAGTTCGTTTTAATTAATGGATTAATATTTTAAAATAATAAAAGTAAAATTATAATCGTAATTAAAATATCTAATTTAAAAATAATACATTTAATTTAATATTTAATTTTTCCAACTTAAAATTTAAATTTAAAATATAAAATTTCAACATTTTAATTTGAAGATTTACAATTTTATAATATTAATTTTAAATAATTAATTTTTAAGTGAAATTTTTTTAAAATCTCGCAAAATTTATATATTTGTTAAATATTTGTAAATTTTCACCCACGAGCTTTATTATGTCATTAAAATATTGTAAACTCCTTTTTCTCGTTTTAATTAATGGATTAATAATTTTAAAAAATATAAGTAAAATTATAATCGTAATTTAAATATATAATTTAAAAATAATACATTTAATTTAATATTTAATTTTTTCAACTTAAAATTTAAATTTAAAATATAAAATTTCAACATTTTAATTTGAAGATTTACAATTTTATAATATTATTTATAAATAATTAATTTTTAAGCGATTTTTTTTTAAAATTTCGTAAAATTTATATATTTGCTAAATATTTGTAAATTTTCACGCACGAGCTTTATTATGTCATTAAAATATTGTAAACTCATTATTCTCGTTTCAATTAATGGATTAATAGTTTTAAAAAATATAAGTAAAATTATAATCGTAATTAAAATATATTATTTAAAAATAATACATTTAATTTAATAAATAATTTTTTCAACTTAAATTTTAAATTTAAAAAATAAAATTTCAACATTTTTTCAAATTAAAATTAATGGATTAATGGTTTAAAAAAATGTGATAAAAGTTGTTAAAATCTAATTATTTCGCTTTAATTAATGGATTAATGGTTTAAAAAAATAGAAATAAAATTATAATCATAATTAAATTATATTATTTAAAAATAATATTTAATTTAATATTATATTTTTTTAAATTAAAATTAAAATTTAAAATATAAAATTTCAATATTTTAATTTTAAGATTTAAAATTTTATAATATTTATTTTAAATAATAAATTTTATAATATTTATTTTAAAAAATAAATTTAAAAATTTATAATATTAATTTGTGATGATGAGAGTGTATTGGGAAGAGAGAAAGGAGGTGGGATGAAGGAAAAGAGAGAGAGGAGAGAGGGATTTGTGATGATGAGAGTGTATTGGGAAGAGAGAAATGAGGGAAGAGGAGAGAGAGTGAGGAGAGAGTTTTTATTAAAATAATATGTTGGGATGAGATAAAGTAGATAAGAAGGGTAATATGGTAAAAATTTTTATAGTAAAATAATAGGATGGGAATTGTTATACCAGCTATTCTCCTTGTTCTGGGATAAGCAATACCAGACGGTTCCAGGTGGGTTTGGGAGAATAAGGAGGATATCCCCGCTATTCCCGGTTCCGTTCGAAAAACAAACGCAGCCTTGGTCTCCAAATCTCCCGTAACCTCCGAAATCCTTGCTCTATTCAAAGCGGCGTTACGATCTTCTATTCCTCCTACCCTCTTTTTTGTTTTCTTCTTTAATAATGAGAATTTTTTCGTCTCCGCATCTTCCGTAACCCTCGAAACTCTTGCTCTACTTGAAGTGGCATCATGGTACGATCTCCTGCTCCTCCTTCTCCTCCTCCTTCTCCGATACCTAAATCTCTTTTTGCGTCGTAATCGTTGATCTAGGTATTTTTTCATAATTTCTCGCTTAAAATTATTTTTTCTTTAAATTTATCAAATAAAACATTCATTTTTTATTTAATTTGTGGCAATTTTTGATATTTTAGGGTTTAATAGGTTACCATGCGTTTGAATTTGACAAGCTCCGAAGATATGTGGGAAGGCGTCGGTCGCGGTGAATAAGAAGACAATATTGGTCTACATTATCATCTTATTTTAAGAATTTATTAGTATTTTTTTTTTCTTGCACTAGATGATGATACATTTTGTGGTTTTGATGCGAATTCTACAAGAGAATGTTGTGAATCTGTTGTTCGAGAGTAGACCGAAGTAATTTGGAATCGGCAGGGCCTTGCCGTTGAATAGAGACCTCACCTGCTTCGTAAAGTGGCCGAAGGTGGTGTGGATCTAGCGGCAGGTGAGGATCCTCAAGCAGAGGTTGAAGGTGTCTCTAGCGAAGAAAAAGTTTTGAGTTTATTCTTTGCCTTTATAATATTATATTATTATTATTATTATTATTATTATTATTATTATTATTATTATTCAACAAACTACAAAGAAAATGAATAAACTCAAAACTTTTTTTTTAATAATAGGCGATAATAACGGATTGAATTAAATCAAAGAATCAATGTAGGACCGGATATAAATTTGATGAGATAACATGCTACAAGATTTCATGAGCTCTTTTTTTTCTATTCAAATTTTTATTTTTATTTTTTTTTTTAAATTCGTAGTAGAAAATTTAGATGACACGGGTAATATGGATGTCTACATATCTACATGAAAATCATTACAGTCATTTATTATTTACAGTAGTTTAATTTTCAAATTTCGAAATAATTTACTTATTTACAGTACAAACAATACACTTATATTATACGTTTGTTTTTATTTGATGTTTAAGAAAATTTTTACATTAATAATATCTATCCGCCGCAACGCGCGGGTACTTCACTAGTATTTTTTATTTGGCTTATTCTCCACTTATCATATTAATTCATACCAAAGAGTTATAATTAATTTAATAATAATCTTTGTTAATTCTAATAACCAACATTAATTTGAGCACATTTATGCAGAAGCCACGAAAAACAAAACGTGTGACGAAGCCACTTAGGTATATTTGGTTGAATTAAACCGTGTGAAATGATTAGCACGTGTGATTAATATAATATTAGTGTCACATAAAGTCAAAAAGTTAGAGCAACTAAGAGCGTTGAGAATTTTACCTGGAAAGTCAAAGAGGGACCAAAAAGTATTTTACTTCTAAAATGTTAATTAATAAGTAGTTTGGATTATTATAATTATAATAAATATTAATGTTAATTAATGTAGAGTTAATTAATTAAGTACAATGATCCTAGATGAACAGGTATTAATACTAAAATAATACTTGTAACATGTGACTACTAGTAACAAAGGTTATAATTAGTAAATGTTTAATTTATAAAGTAATTTAAATGACTAAATACTCGGAGCTATCTGGTTCCTGGGAAACTATTTTTCAGAAAGATTTTTTTTTTTTTTTTTTTTTTTTTTTTTTTTTTTTTTTTGAGAAAAAGATAGCACGCTATTCTCTTTCATTATTTAGGGAATTGAATTGAACAACAAGAGTGAGACAACATGGTCTCGAGGATGACGATGTCGAGAAAAGAAAAAAAAAAGAAAAAAAAGACATACAATGAAGGACAAGACAGTTACTGAGAAAGATCGCGCACACCAGGCAGCCCTCCGATCAGCTCCCAGTTCGTAATCAAACTTTTAACCCAGAATGTGGTGTTTCGGTTTTCCCGTGCGACTTGACTGGATAGTCGGCGGTGAGAAAACACATATTTTTGGTGTATCGAATGCGTTGTGCGTCAAACGGACGCCAAAAACGGACTCAACGCGCGAAAACATTAAAAATATAGCTATTTTTGGACTTATCGGGCTTTTGGGCCGATTCCTAGAGTGGGTCGGTCGATGGCCCACTTCCGCATCCACCTAGACCAGCCAGGAGGCGTGCAGGGACGCGTGGCGGGCTACGGTTGGGCCGACGTGAGCCCGCAGCTGACCGCACGCGGCGCTGCGCGATTGGCCTCGCCCGCCCGCTCCGCCAGCCTGGCACGCCACGCGGTAGGCTGGTGCCAACCGCCCTCCGGAACGGGCCATGTGGCGTCATCCGGGCATTTTGGGCGCTCTTCGGATGGCCGCCACGTGCCCAGTTCGGGGGCCCGAATGATTCGGGCGCCCGAATCAGGATTTGGGTCTTTTTCTGGAATTTTCAATAAATAGACCCCCTTGTGCGGCCTTTTGGAGCTTTTTGAAATTTTCTCTTGGGGCCATTTTCGGCAGGGACCTTCTTCTATGCCTCTCCTTTGTTTTTTGGGTTCCCGGAGATTTTTTGGAAATCGTTTTCTCAGCCTCCTCATCGACATCCCATGCTTCGACGTGCCTTCGATACTGATCTGTCCCGTCGACGTTTCGTCCGCGGGCTCTCCTGGGCTGACCCGAGTGAGTTTTTAGCCGATTTCTACAGCATCGTTTCCATGAGAGGTAGATTTTTGATTTCCGTATTTACCGTTCCTCTCGGTTTTGGGTCTTTATTGGGGTTTTCGAAGCATTTTTGAGCCCCTTTCTTGCTGCTGGTTTTTCTGGACTGCGGAGTTTGTTTGATTTTTATCTTGGTGCTCAGTTATCGGATATCAGTCTGTAATGACTCGATCGACATCTACGCTTCGCGAGAATCACAGTCATATTTTTATTGGAATTTTTGGAGATCAAATCAAAGGTGATATTTGGACTTCTTTTGAACTAATTTTTTGCAGAGTTGTAATTTTGGGGATTTTTGCTTACCGCGGTGTTTGGTCTGTATCTCAGCGACAGGGGGGAGTTTTCTGGTGTTTTTGGGCTCGTTGGGATTGTGGGAACCCGAGGAGTATCCCCGTTCAGTTTCGGCTTATTTGGACTTCAGATCAACATGCGCTTTCAGGTGGGTTGCTTTCGTCTTCAAAATCGGTGGACGGTTCTCTAATTCTATATAGTAGTAAGTATGCATGTTAGTGTACCACTTATATGTTCGAGGGATAAGCACGAGATTTGTTCCAAGTTTTGGGGAAATTAATGCTTACTGAAATTATGAAGTACTTTAGTGAATTTGAGAACTTGCATGTTATCTGATTTTTGGGATGAGGTTGTGAACTATCTGGTGGTTATGGTCACCTATGCTAGTTGAGAGCATGTTGAGGGAGATAATATTTACTTTGGGTGGATATTGAGATCATGTCTGATAGTGTTTCCTATTTATGTTTCAGTTTAATTAAATGTCATTATTAGAACTTTGACCTAGCAACTTGTCATATGTTGCATGTTTCAACCAGACTAGTAGAAAACTCTAACTTGGGCTAGTTTATTTATGCTTTAGATACTCCCACACTTTTATTCGCTTTTCCTGGATTTAGAGTGTTTCTCGCCCGGATAGTGGGCCGAGTAGTCAGGTTGTTGTGGGATGTATGTTACACTTGTGCCTGGGGGCCGAGTGGAGTTTGGTAGCTGTGATTAGAATAGTGCTAGTCTTAAGAGTCGTCTGAGTCGACGGTGGGTCCCAGCTATTGAGTATTTTCATCCAGTGAGTTAGAGATGTGATTTATGTACTGTCAATCTTGTTGATCGTGGATTTGGATTATAGTCTGCATGAGCCATATTGAGCTCGACAGAGATGCGCGATTACTTTCCTCGGTGGGGTCGCGCCCCTCGAGTGTTGCTCCGGAGCTTGGCCTGTTACTTTGCTATCGTGACTTGTCGACGCAGTCCTTCCGGCTAGGCCCTTTTTGAGCAGTCACAGATGCCCTACGTAAGTTCAGTCCTCCGTGGATGTAATGGCAGTAGGTGGGCGCAGGTTTGACTGGACCCTATGTGGCAGTCAGTGTAGATTGGGTGATTGTTTTATCGAGATAGTAGATGCATTATGTTTCATTTGTATCACCCTATGAGCATTTAGGTACGTAGAGACATAGTAGCTGTAGAGTTATTTCCAGCATTTCCTTTATAATACTGCATTTGTTACTTTATGACTCTAGTAGACTTAGTGGGCAGACCGTCGGGCTTGGTGGCGGTACCCACTAAGAACTATTGTTCATTATAGTTCTCATACCCGCTGTTGGTGACCTTTTTCCAGGGACTTCTTCTCCAGTTTCTGCTGCTCCAGTTGCTGCTCCATCTGACCGAAGTAAGGGAGTCGCGAGTTAGATCCCTACCAGCTTCTAGTGTAGAGAGTAGATGTACCCCTTTTTTGTGATGTTTAGTACAATCAGTGGTTTGGTTGTATCTTGTATTTACTTTACTTGAGATTTTCATTTTGGAGAGACATTTATACTATGAGGACCTGACTTATACTATTTGATGTTGTATTTATTTATTTCTGTACTTTACATTTCCGCTCTGATATCTGTATAGTGGCTAGTGTTATCTTTTGCATGTTAGTCGCTTCATCTATACAAGACTTCCCGTATGGGCGACGGATTTGTTGGCGGGCCCGGATCGCAGTTTCGACCTCGGGGTATGACAGATTAGAGTGGTATCAGAGCCTATGATAGAGGTCGTTGTGGACATAGAAATCCTAAGCTTGTGGTTGGACCGTAGGATGACTCACGTGAGAGTCGTGATTGTTAGCGAGAGTCCTAATTGAGTTTCCTAACTCTCCCAAGGGATGAGATGAGTGATTGACATGTCTTCTCCCGGTAAGTGGCTATGTTGGCTGCAGACAACATAGTGCTTCAGGAAGGGGAACATGTGACACCCCCGGAATTTGGATTAGTCCTCTATATAAATGATATAATAGGACTAAATCTCTAACCCGGCTATAGCATTTTGGATGGTAGCAAGATCCAAGAGGAACATGAGAGTTAAGCGTGCTAGAGCTAGAGTAGTTCTAGGATGGGTGACCCCCTGGGAAGTGGGGCGTCACAGAACATGCCTTAGATTTTCGCTAAATTGGGTCGAGTGTTGTTTTGGTTCCGATCTTCTTCCTTTTGTCGCAGGTGAGAGCGATGCCTCCGCGGCGCAGGATACTGACGCGTTCTCAGCATTCATTCTCCGATGACCCTAAGCAGGAGGAGTCAGGGAAGGACCAGAAGAGAGAGGCACAGGAGTTTCAGGCTCAGATGGCCCAGATGTCGGAGACCGTAGACCGGATGATATGCCTGCTTGAGCAGAGGGCGCAGCCGGTTGCGGCACCCCCTGAGAGTTCCCCTGCACCTTCTTCGCAAATTGCGGCACCCCCAGTGGCACCAGCGGCACCGACAACCCCTATTGCGCCTGTTACCGATAGACAGCCGTCCAGGCCGGTAGGACAGTTGACCCCTGTGGAGCAGCGGGAGGTTTTTGATTGCTTGATAAGGTTCCGCCAGCTCGACCTGCCTCGTTTCTCTGGGCGGAGTTTGGAGCCGTGGGAGGCGGAGTCTTGGATCACGGCTATGGAGCGACTTTTTTAGAGCCTTTTTATCAATAAGCGGTTTCATGTTCTTCTAGCGACAAACTTCTTCGAGCACAATGTCGAGTCTTGGTGGCGGCGAGTGCGACCTGTTGGTCCGCCTGGGACCCAGCTGCTTACTTGGGCGGAGTTCCGCAGCCTTCTTCTTGGAGCCTTCTTTCCTAAGAGTGTTAGACAGAGGCTGGAGGAGGAGTTGAAGAATCTCCGGCAGGGAGGTCGTTCTGTGCAGAAGTACATAGTGGATTTCAACCAGCTACTGAATAGTGTACCACACGCGGCCAGGGACGAGGCGCACAGGATTTACATGTTTGAGCGGGGTTTGCGCTGGATATTTATTAGTTTGTTCGTTCGCTCAGGCTGCAGACTCTGGATGTCTCGATGGAGCAGGCACTATATGTTAAGCACGGGGAGGTAGTGATGGAGGAGATGACTCTTGCCCCAGTAGTGGTTTCGGGGGAGAAGCGCCAAGCATCTGTTGACGAGGGACAGACGAGCCGGCAGGGGCCTCCGAGACCTCCACGATTCCATCCTCAGGGTCGTGGGTTTCAGAGGTGCCAGAGGTCTAGTGGACCCCGTCACCCCCAACAGCTACAGCAGCGACGACCGCCTCAGCATCAGCAGTCTCAGCGGCAGCAGTAGTTCCAGCGGCAGCAACACCATGATAGATATGTTATTTGTGGGGGATCGCACCCGCCGAGCCAGTGTACTCAGAAGCAGGGCCGATGCTTCCTTTGCGGTCAGACTGGTCAGTTTTAGTCATCGTGCCCCAGAGCAGGCTTCCCAGCAACCTCGACGGCCTCAGCACCCCCTATTTCTCTACAGATGGCCGGACCTTCCTCGACCTATGGTATGCCTGATCGTGCTTCTTTCTCGCGACAGCCGTAGCGACGACTGCCAGTGCTAAGCAGGCGAGTTCATGCCGCGCAGGTAGAGAATGCTTCGGCGGCTGACCACGTCGTCGCAGGTATTATTTTGATTTTCGCTATTCGTACTCGAGCTCTTTTCGATACTGGTGCTTCACACTCATTTATCAGTAGACCATTTGCATCCCTACATGGTTTAGAGTTAGACTTATTATCGCATGCATTAGAGGTTCAGATTCCATATCATATTTTGCGTGTCGATGAGTACTGTAGGGCTTGCCCAGTGCAGTTGGGATCTTGGATCTTGCCGGCGGACTTGCTTGTCTTGCGGCAGCTCCAGAATTTTGACGTTGTACTGGGTATGTATTGATTGTCGCAGTACTTTGCCACCATTGACTGCAGAGAGAGGACTGTGACTCTTCGCGAGCCAGGACAGGAGGAGTTCATCTACAGAGGCTGCCAGAGCACGCTGTTCGCAGCGACCGTTTCCTCGGCGAGGGCTAAGCGAATGATGAGTAGAGGTTGTACCGCTTTCTTGGCGACTATTGTTGAGGTGCCTACGGCTGCACCGGGACTCGAGGATATCCCTATCGTCCGCGAGTTTTCGGATGTATTTCCCCCTGAGTTGACGACTATGCCGTCGGAGAGGGAGATAGAATTTGTGATTGACGTGGTTCCGGGAACCGCGCCAATCTCGAAGGCACCTTATCAGATGGCACCTGCCGAGTTGAGAGAGCTAAAGGGACAGCTGCAGGATCTGATGGACATGGGTTTTGTTAGACCCAGTGTATCGTCGTGGGGAGCGCCGATTTTGTTTGTGAAGAAGAAGGATGGTTCGCTTAGATTGTGTGTAGATTACAAAGAGTTGAACAAAGTGACCATCCGGAACAAGTCCCATTTACCGCGGATTTATGATTTGTTTGATCAGCTGCAGAAAGTTTCGGTGTTCTCAAAGATCGATCTCCAGTTCGATTACCACCAGCTGAGGGTGAGGGCCGAGGACATACCCATGACGGCATTCAGATCCCGGTACGGGCATTATGAGTTCACAGTGATACCATTCGGATTGACTAATGCCCCTGCCGCATTCATGGATTTAATGAACCGGATATTCCAGCCGTACTTGGACCCGTTTGTTGTGGTATTCATTGGTGATATATTGATTTACTCCTGGAGTGATGTGGAGCATGAGGAGCACTTGAGGATAGTGCTGCAGCTTCTGAGAGAGAAGAAGTTGTATGCCAAGTTTAAGAAGTGCGAATTTTGGCTTCGAGAGGTTACATATTTAGACCATGTGATTTCAGCCGTAGGAGTGGCGGTGGACCCGACTAAGATTGATGCTATTTGGGATTGACCTAGACCGGTGACGGTTACTAAGGTCCGGAGCTTCTTGGGCTTAGCAGGTTATTACCGTCGGTTTGTGGAGGGTTTTGCAAAGCTCTCCACTTCCCTTACCTGGCTGATTAGGAAAGGGATCAGATTTGCTTGGACTGAGCAGTGCCAGCAGAGCTTTGAGGAGCTGAAGATGAGACTCATATCAGCGTCGATCTTAGCATTGCTAGTGATGGGAGATGGGTTTGTGATCTTTAGCGACGCCTCCCATAGCAGTTTGGGTTGTGTATTGATGTAGCATGGTAGGGTAATTGCATATGCTTCGCGACTGCTAAAGGATTACGAGAAGAATTACCCTACACATGATTTGGAGCTTACCGCTGTTATTTTTGCCTTGAAGCTGTGGCGATATTACCTGTACGGTGAGCACTGCGAGATATTTACCTATCACAAAAGCTTAAAGTATCTGTTCACTCAGAAGGAGCTAAATCTGAGGCAACGCCGGTGGTTAGAGTTACTGAAGGATTATGATGTGAGTATCCTATATCACCCCGGCAAGGCCAATGTCGTGGCAGATGCTTTGAGTCAGAGGACCATGCAGAGTTTGAGTTTGGTGATTACACAGTAACCGCCACTGGTCGAGCAGATGAGGCGATTGCAGATCGAGGTTGTATCCCCTGAGGTCTCTGCTAGACTTATGGCTATGGTCGTGTAGCCCACTCTGTTGGACAGGATTAGAGAGGGACAGAGTGAGGACCCCCACTTGACGAGGATTAGTGGACAGATTCAGACTGAGCAGTTAGGGGATTTCTCAGTGGATGCTTCGGGAGTACTGCGGTACAGGGACCGAGCGTGTGTGCCTATGGACTCCGAGATCAGAGAGCAGATTATGAGAGAGGCATATTATACACCTCATACCATTCATCCCGGTGGGATTAAGATGTATAAGGACCTCAAGGCACACTTTTAGTGGAATGGGATGAAGCGCGATATTGGGAGGTTCGTGGCTCACTGTTTGACTTGTCAGTAAGTGAAGGAAGAACGCCGGATTTCTGCTGGCAAGTTATAGAGTCTCCCAATTTTCAGGTGGAAATGGAATCACATCACGATAGATTTTGTCATTGGACTGCCGAGGGCGCAGAGTGGAGCTGACGCGGTGTGGGTAGTCGTGGATAGACTCACCAAGTCTGCTCACTTTCTATCTGTGCAGGTGACTTGGCCTTTGGAGCAGCTTGCTCAGGTGTATCTGTATGAGATGGTGAGGTTACAAGTATTCTATTCATATTCCATCTATATTTAAAATTAGGTTTTAGGAATATATTTTTGAGACACATTATAATATTGTGTCGCTATACACCCTAACGACTATACATATAGCGACACTATGTTGGTATTTTTATTAACAATATTTTTTTATATTTTAAAAATATTTAAAAATATCGTTATAATATAATTTTATTAGTGTATATAGCGTGAATAGATCTAAAAAATATAAAAAGTAATGTTATAGGTCTAGTAAAATATTATTATTTATTATATATTATTAATTAATATGTCAGTATTTATGGTATAAAGGTTTAATTTTATTGTGTGAAATCATTAATTATTTTTAAAAACTTAAGGTCTTAATTAATAAGATTAGGAGTCTTGTGGACACGGAGCTAATAAATGTCTTTTATTTTTGTATCATATAAAATAATTATTTATTTTCTAAAAGTTTTTATGTTAGAAACTGATGTTTTAATATCTTACTAAAATGTCACATAAATTTGTCACCCATCAACAAATTAACACCCTACGTGTGCAGGATTAATGAGTAATAAATGTGTCGTTAATTAATGCATAGTCCAAATTAAAGTCCATGATCAACCTGTTTACACGTGATGGTCCAATCAGTACCCAAAAATATGAAACCAACTATGGACGTACAAACATACAACCATGGACGTACAAATTAACGTATGTAAATATTATCCAACATTATTTTTTTTTTCCAACTGTTGAAAAAAAATTTCGTGGCTCTGACGGTATGAAAATAATAAATCATAATTAATAAAAAGAATTATTAATATGAGTTTTCAGCAACTTCATAAATATCAAAAATATGTTAGTCAAAATTTAAATTCATTTATGTGACTTGAATAGGTGTGATTACTTGACTTGCAATATTATTTTATTAGACTTATATAGATGCAAAAATATGAAATCAATCGCAGGTGTTTGTATGTAAATATTATACTATATTTTTTTCCAACTTTTGAAAAGAAGATTTCATAATCTTAACAATATAAAATCGTGAATCATAACTAAAAATACATATATATTAACATGAAATTCAAATTTATTTATTTGACTTGAATAGTTGTGATCGATTTACTTGCAATATTATTTCATACTCATATGGACACAAAAATATGAAATCTATCGTGGATGCTTGTATGTAAATATAATCCGACAATAATTTTTTTCCAACTGTTAAATTTTTTTTTCCGGTGATCTTAACAATATAAAAATGGTGAATCAAAATTAATAAAAAACAATATTAACATAAAATTCAAATTTATTTGCATGACTTGAATAGGTGTGACTGTTTTACTTGCAACATTATTTCATTAGACTCATATGCGCGCAGAAATATAAAACTTGCCATGGACGTTTGTATGTAAATAGTATTGTTGAAATCAGAAAGATCGTCACATGACTGAAGGCATGGTCAAGATGTGACATCCCAATAATCTCACCTTGAATAAAAATGAGATTGTGATTGGATATGTAAGAAACATGGACGTCAATAATAATAACCGAGCTTAAATATTTTGGGCCGGTAGTTTGAACCCAACGAATTATTATTGTTAGTGGGTTGGATCGTTACACAAGATGGTTGAGACGGAAAAATCTAATTAAGAGACAACACGTGGCACAAAGTTGTACCAGCTGAGCCGAATATAAAATACAGCCGAATGATCGCAAGTTTCTAAATAAGAAGACGGTACTCGACTCTATGAGCCGAATATAAAATACAGTCGAATGATCGCAAGTTTATAAATAAGAAGACGGCCAAAATATAGACCGAGCAAAGAGTAGCTCACCCTGTTCGATTCGGGTAATACAAAGATATTCGGCTATTTTGGCCGAGTGTATTTTATTAAGCATTTTGTGTTCGATCCCCTCATTTTCGGATATTCCAAGTTGAAGCTTGCTCGGTATTTAAGTGAGAAGAACCCAATCGAATGGATTCCTTTTCGACCTATCGTTTGGCACGCAGCACATATCACAGATCGGACCAAGTCAACGATCAACGTCCGTGCGGCCAACTTTTGGAGCTCATCAATTATCCAACGTTAATTTTTTCCTAATCGTTGAAATGAAAAATTTATAATCTGAACAATATGAAAATCATGAATCATAATTAATCAAAAATATATATTAATATAAAATTTAAATTCATTTACTTAATTTGAATAGGTGTGATCGTTTTACTTACAACATTACTTCATTAGATTCATATGGACACAAAAAATATAAAACCTATAGACGTTTGTCTGTAAATATTATCCAACATTAATTTTTTTTCTAACTGTTGAAATGAAAATTTCATGATCTAAATAATATGAAAATCGGAAATCATAATTAATAAAAAATATATGTTAACATAAAATTCAATTTCATTTACTTGATTTGAATTGGTGTGATTGGTTTACTTGCAATATTATTTTATTAGACTCTTATGAACGTAAAAATTCCATGAAAGTTTGTATGTAAACATTATCCAACATTTTTTTTTTTTCTAACAGTTGAAATGAAAACTTCATGATATAAACGATATGAAAATCATGAATTATAATCAGTAAAATAAAAATTATTAACATGAGCTTATCCCAACTTCATAAATATGAATAATATTTTAGTCAAAATTCAAATTCATTTGCCTAACCTGTGTGTACGTGATCAGTCTACTTGCAACATTATTCCATTCGGCTCATCATATGGACGTGTTGAGATCAGGATTTTCGCCACTTAAGAAAATGACACGTGGCGAATACTGTCGGCTGACGGGCATCAACCGATAGGAGAAAAAGTTAGGAGAAGAAGACTCGCGTCCCAATCGAGACCAGTTTCAGTCGCTTGAAGATGTAGCACGCGACGGATGCCATCGGCTGAGAGCCTCAGCCGACGAAAAAGTAGCCGGCAAGAGGAGTAACGCCTTGGCCAAGGTTGATTTCGGCTTCACCTGACCGCTCTGGTCAAGTGACAAAAGACAAGAGTCAAAGAGAGTTTTTCGGCTGCTCGAGCTGAGAAGGGAAAAAACTTGGAAAGAAATAGTGTGAGATTTAGGCGCGAATCCGACAACTAATCCGAAAAGGCAAGCAGCGCCCAACATTAGAAAACGCTTGGAATCATGCTCTGGCGCAACAATTAGGGTATGAACCTGAAAGGAGAAACGACTACTATCCTGATTGTGGGCATTCGGCTAAAAAAGAAATAGTTGTGGATATCCGATAACTTCTCCCAATTTGTGCTGATAATTCAAATTGGCGCCTAATTGTCATGCACCGGGGTCGAAACTGCGACCCGGGCTCGCCAACAGATTCGCCACCTATACAGAATCCCGCATAGGCGAAGCGTCTAACCTGCAAAGAAAAATATACTACAGCTAAACAAATATCAGAGCTGTAAAATAAAAAGATGTAAAACTCAATCAAACACTGTACAACTGAAAATAAAGATACAATATCCTCAGATACAAAACCCAGACAACAGGGAGGGTAATCTAAAATAATACGTCAGTGTACAGGCTCACTGTACAAGTCATATCCTCACTACAATAGTCTCTCAAAAGCAGAAATAAAACTAATCTACTGACTGTATTGCAAGTCTCCAATGTGGGGGTACAGCTACTCTCCAAAGTCAGGTAGGGATCTAGCTCACGACTCCCTCGCCTCGAACAGCAACAGCAGAATCAGCATTTTCCACAGATGACTCTACAAAACAAAGGAGAGAAAAAAAAAAAAGGAGGGGGAGAACCCCCAACGGATGTGAGAACTACATCAACACGTAGTTCTCAGTGGGTACCGCCACCAAGGCCGACGGTCTGCCTACTAAGTCTACTAGAGGCATAAGATAACAATGCAGTAAAAACTGAACCAGAAAAGCTGGAGATACTCTACAGCTACCATGCCTCTAACTAAATGCTTAATGGGTGGTACAGATGAAAATATATGCAACTACTCGCACTCAAGGTGCTCAATCAACCCAATCGAACTGACTGCCTCATAGGGTCCAGCCAAGTCTGCGCCCACCTACTGCCACACATCCACAAGAGGACGGGACTTAAGTAGGGCGTCCGTGACTGCCAAAACTGGCCCAGCCAGAGGGACTGCGTCGACAAGTCGCGATACAAAAGTAACAGGCCCACTCCGGACGGAGCACTCGAGGGGCGCGACCTCACCGAGGAAAAAGGTATCCGCGCATCTCTGTCGAGCACAAAGTGGATCATGCAGGCTATAATCAAAATCCACGCTCACTCTCAGAACGGAAGGACTAAAGATCCTCTAACATCTCGCACGTCGGTCGGAGTACTGTCGACGACTCAGCTAACCAGCTCTCACGAATCTCGAGACACTAACGAACTCAACCAACTCGTGGCACAAAAAACACTGGCTGGAGGTACTCCACAGCCGGGACTATCGTCGACTCAACGGCTCCCAAAACGAAATACCCAACTCGCCACGCTAAACACACAGGCTGGAGATACTCCACAGCCGGGATCGACCCACAACTCAGGGCTAACAAAACTAGTCGGACGACACTCAACGACCCGGGACCACCGTCAACCCAAACGGTTCCCAACAACACTGACCGGAAGATACTCGACGACCCGGGACCACCGTCTATCCAAACGGCTCCCAACAACACTAGCACAGGTTTAAACTCAGCTACCAGACTCCACTCAGCCCCTAGGCACGAGTGCAACAATGTCCCACAGAAACCTGACCACTCGGCCCACTATCCGGGAGAGAAAAATCTATGTCCAGGAAAAGATGCAAAGTGTGGGATGTCTAAGGCATAAAAGAATCTAGCTCAAGTGAAGGTTCTCCACTAGTCTGGTTAAACATACAACATATGACGGGGTGCTAGGTCAAGTTCTAACAATAACATGTAATTAAACAAAGCATAAATAGAAAATCCCCATCTCTCATAAGCATGCTTCCTGTCTCCTCTAGTATCAAATAAACATATCCATCTAGCATGCTATCAATCAAAAAGGGGTAACATTCCGAAGGTAAACTTCTACTAATCATCATCATGACATCCCCTATCGCAATTCTCATAAACATAATATGAATATTATTCATTCAATTCTCAAATAAATACTGATACTAAACTTAACACTCCATCACATACATGGGTATACTAGCATGCGATTATTCTATCAGATAGAATTAGAGAACCGTCCACCGGTTCTGGAGACGAAGCAACCCACCTGAATCGCTTTCCGCACGCAAAGTCGAAGTTGGTGAAGTGCGTAGCCACTTGCTAACAAAATCCGCCGGAACCGCACCCTCGGCACACAGTCGTACAAGCCTCTGCTCAAACCAACATCACAGCCAACAATCAATCAACACCAAAAATAGCCCTCGCTGTTTTTACCAACTAGCGCAGAAAAAAGGAATTTTCACCTGCGTGCGGTCCTCCGAAAAATCTAAAAAAATTACTATGGTGATCCTCGCGACGAGTAGATACAAATCGAGTACTTATACACCATATTCCGACACTTGTAGGCCAAGAAAATATTAGAACATCGCCGAAAGCCAAAACCTTCACGAACACAAGCCTGTAGAAAATCAGTCACAAAGAAGCTTAATTATCACCTTTGAAGAGTCCTCTAAAATTCTGATAAAAATATGGGTGCGTTCCTCTCTAAAATTCTGATAAAAATGACGGTAGAAGCCAAAATCGAAGAAGTGTCGCAGTGCACCGCGTGGTAGAAAACGCCGATGCCGTGGCCTTCAAAAAAATCTGGGAATCCATCAAAGGGTGGAGGAGAAGGAGAGGAAGAACTTATCTTAAGGGTGCCATAGCAGGGGAAGTCGGGAAGAAGCTCGAAAGAACGGCCAAAGGGGGCTATATATAGCCAAAACAAAACAAATCAAAAAATACCACCTGGGTCCCCACATTCGGGCGCCCGAAATAGATTCGAGCGCAAACAGTGCCCCGATCTGAGCCGTCCATACAACGCCCGGATCCACCAGGATGTGCCACGTGCCCCCCACACAGCAAATAGCTAAAGCGGCCAACCTGCTCGCGACACGTGGCCGAGCCCCGCGCTGCTCCACCAGCGTGAACGCCTCAGTCGGCGCGCCCACTTGCGCGCACGCAGCCTGAGGCACCTGCCGCACCCGCTTCGTGGACTGCGCCCAGTGCACCGTCCAACCAAAAGCTGCCACGTGTCCAACCGCGCCAATAGGAAGACGCCACGTGGCACACCACCCATGCTGCACCACGCACCGCGCTTGCTCCGCTCCTCGCGTGGACCGAGCGCACATGGACCGTCCAACTAGCGACCGCCACGTGGCCCCGCCCCGGTCCATGCACCCGGCTGCGCGACCCCGTGGACCGCGCCTGCTGCGTCGGCCAATCGGGAGCCGCCACGCGTCCAACCCCGGTGCACGCCTCGCCCCGCGGACCGCGCGGTCCGCGCCTCTGCCCGAGCCGCTGCCCGCGGCTGCGCCGCCTTGCTCCGCCACCTTCCCGTCGACGCCGGCGCTGCCCCGGCTGCCGGAACAGTGCCCCAAGCCTCGCAATTCGTGTTTGGGCATCCGGGCTTCGAAAAATTCAAGTAAATAGTTTATTCCCATCGTTTTCGCGCGCTGAGTCCAAATCCGATGTCTGTTTTGCCCAATTCCACTTCTAAAATTTGTCGGAAGCATCCAGAAAAGTATTCTTATTCAAAATTTCGCGCTGAGTCTAATCCAGAGGTCCGATTCGCACGCAAACACCTCTAACACAAAGCAAAGGCCTCCAGAAGTTGCCAGACACACTACAAAAGCTCTGTGGAGATCCGGATCATCACACTAATAATATAGTTCGGGGAGTGTATAAATACCCGAACCATCGAAGGAAAAGGGGTCCGACAATCTTGTAAGCCCGATACTACCCCAACTTCTTCATATTTAGGAGTAGGTTAATTTAACTTTTCACATCAGCATTTACTGCTTTTCTAGGAGTAGGTTTAATTATAATTTCTATCCCTACCTTTATTCTTGTATCCTATTTCCAAACAATATAAAGTTTCAATCGGCCCATCAGTCGTGTCATTTTTGTATCTTGTTCTTAAAACTATAATCGGCTCCTTAGCCGTGTCATTATCTCTTCATCCGGTTCGGCTATTCTAAGTCGAAACCAGCAATCCCTCTCTACCTCCATAAACTCGATTCGGCTATTCTAAGCCGAACGGTCGCGAGAGTTATTAGAGGAGAATCCGGCCAAGCGGATCCCTCCTGGGCCCGATCGCTTGATCTGTTGGCACGCGGCGCACTCAACATCTCTGAGGGTCACTCTCAGGGGTCGATCGCGCGCACCCACTTTTTGGCCCCAACAACTTTCTTAGCACGCCCGGTGGGACACTTAAGTAATTCCTACCTGTCTTCCTATTGCAAGCATGCCAGAATTTCCGGAGCCATACAAGGAGTCGGCACTATCGGAGCCGTCTCTGTCGGAACTATATGGCCAATTGGCCAAAATAATTAGGTCTCTCGAAATAAGAGTCCGAGTTTGCGACGCCGACGTAGTGGCCTCGGAAGAGAATTTTCTCAAATTTGGGCACTTTTTAGCCTAAGGAGATCTACGGGAGGCCCCGTCAGTCCCGCTATAGTCGGTTTCGTCGGCGCCGGCAACGGTGGAGGCGCTACAGGTTACACCCCCCACAACGGCACTTCTGCCGGGGGCAGTGCAGCCACGAATAGCTCCTACCCCGGTACAGAATAGGCTGATGGATTCGAGCATCGGCCATCAGCAGGAGATTACCCAGGATTTACCCGTGTCACCCTTGTTGTCGGTGCATCAACGCCACGCTAAGGTCAGGGAGACTAAAGGACAGGCCCCGGAGGCCAGGTATGTACAAAAGCAGGCAGGACCTAATACACCGCCACCTGCATATGCAAGAAGATATAGCCGATGACACTAAACCCTCCAACAGAAAGCTCTAAGCTTCATGCCCAGAAACTGGGTGTGTTTGGCACATAGGCCAGGCCGGCTATATGGTCGTCCTTCGAAACTCTGCACTACATGAGTGCGAAAGAGATATACCCATACTTGGTCGATTGGAAAGAGTCCAATGTTTAATAAGTTCTCGAAGAAAGTCACCGAGGACGCGGCCGGACATAGTAAAGATTGCATAGCCACCGGCAGGGCAAATGCGGTCGACACTTAGACATCCGAAGAAGGGCCCTACCCGGGCTCGAAGGATGGAGGCCGGCCTAGAGGGGCCGGCCAAGAGGAATGTTCGGCTATTATATTCGGGGCCGAAAACTAAAAGTGCACATTCGGCCGGAAAGGCCGAAGTCGGGGTAGTCAGTTGAAGACATTCTGGGGAATGTTTCGATAAAAAGACACCGAAAAACGGCGATAGGATCAAAACCGACTATTCGAATCATTATGCAAGAGTCATATTACAGTCGCGATCAAAAGACTAAATAAAAAACGCATGCAAATGTGGGGAAACGCCGAATCAACAGAACATCAGGTCTTGAAGTTGCTTCTATTCGGCGTCAACTACTGCTCGCGATTGGTAGTTGGCCTTCCTCCATCATTTCATCTCCGGATGCAGGCTCAAGAGGTAATCGAGCCCACAGACGAGAGGGGCATTGCAGTCGGTTCCCGTCTGCAAGTAGGATTTAGCTACATCAATCGCCGCTCGATCAGCGGCCTGGTGTCGTTTCAAGCCGGCAAGGCGTAGCTCCGTCTTGGCGATTTCTTTCTTAATTACAGCCAAATGCTGGTGGAGTTCAGACAGCTGCTCCACACCTTTGTCCCCGATTTTCATCAACTTCGGGATGGCCGATGTTACTGGCAGTTTCATATCAATCGAGGACCCACGACCCTAGTCCTTTGCTACCGATTTTCTCCTGGCCGAAAGCAAATGGGTCGGGGTACGTATGCTTGGGGAGCGTTTAACCGGAGAGGAATTGCAGACTCGCTTGCTCGACGAGCGAGGTGGCTGAAAATCATATGTGGGTTAGTCGAACGTAACGAGGTATGGGCCCAGGACGAGCAGAAAGAACGTACCGGAGGGACCAGAAGACGAGTTGTATTCGCCACGATGACCGGCTCGGAAGCCGAAGTAGAAGGTCCGACTGAAAAGAATAAACGACTAAGCAAAAGATTGTCGAGGAGGTTTGGAAGAGGACAGCGAACATACCTTCGGGCTTGGAGAGAGTGTCACGCCCTGGAACTCGGGCTCGCCAACAGATCCGCCGTGCACACGGGATTTCCCGAGTACACGAAGCGCTGGTAACCTGCTCCGATATAATATGAACAATAAAAGAGCATAATACAGAGCTGAAGTAGAATAACCACATAGTATCTCAGACTGGAACTACAAATAAAGCAGTAATAAGTACAATAATCTCTCAGCTCACCAAATAGTACAACCTGCTGGCAGAAGCCAGACCCAAGTAAAAGGAGAATACCACAGTCTGAGTGAAGGGTATAACGTCTATTTACAGCTCTCAATCTCACAGGAGATCTATCTATTCGGCGATCCCCTTACCTCGATCCGCTGTCGAAGGCCTAGCAGCTCCTGCAGATGACTCTACAAAATAAAGGAGAAGAAAGAAACAGAAAATAACAATGGGGGGTGAGAACTACCAGATAAACCAGCAGCCTCCCCTAGTGGGTAAAACCTCAACTCTGACGCACCCACTAGGACTACTAGAGGCAAAAGGGAGAAGTGGTAAAATACATAAGATGTTGAAACAGGAAAACTACCACTACTATGCTGTCAAAACTGTATGCATGCATCAGAAATGGTATCTGTCCAAATAAATCCAATCTAGACACCAGTAACAACTGGTACTGCCTGCTCAGCGGAATCTGCACACACGGCTCGAAACCGCGGGATCGGCTCGCACGGCTCGCATCCCAACATAAGTATCAGACCGGCACACACGGCTGGGTCTGAAAAAGCCCACCTCCGGAGTGGCACTCGAGGGGAGCGACCCACACGAGTAAAGCATCTCTGTCATCAGTATCTCAAGTATCTCTGTAGCACATATCTCAATATAGCAGGACTGGATCATAACTATGATCAAAGTAGGAAACTCCATCCACTACAGAAACCCAATCCCCAGCTGATGCAATAAACCAGACTCAACCCCAATCTGATGCAAGGATAAACATCTGGTTGACCGCCTACTTTCCGCGGTTACCGCAATACCCCACAAATCCACAATCTAATGCAATCTCGACTACACTATCCCAAACCCCTGCTCACACTTGAGCAACAAGCCTCTGGATGCACAGGACAACAATGAAACATGTACAAATCCCAAGATGATAGTGTAGCAATAAATAGTGGCTAACTAGATGAGCAAGAAAGCATGTCATTATTTAAAAGCTGTAGAAAAGTGTCAAATATTTATTTTAAAAAGATTGATTGTTATAAAAGTTATTGCATACGAGATTATAGCCTTTGTCCCAATCACAGTGTCCCAATATAAGTCATCATATAATTTGTGGGGTTATATTAAATTTTAGGAGAGTTCGTCCCAGCGGTTCTCATCAATTGTCCTGTTAGTTGTCTTGTTAGTAGTCCTGTTAGTTGTCCCAATGGTTCTCATCAATGGTCATATTAGTTTGTCCCAATTGTTCTCATCAATTGTCATATTAGTTTGTCCCAATTGTTCTCATCAATTAAATTTTAGGGGAGTTCCAGTAATCCCAGTGAGCTTGTCAAAAATGAGGTAAGCAACAACCGCCCACCTCGAACAGCTCAAATCACACCCAGATAGTCTCCTGGCTGTCCACAGTCCCCTAGAACTGCTGTCTGCCGAAAACGGTGCCCTACAGCAACACACATTGCACAGGGTGTAACTATATTATTCATAAAAATACAGCTTTTGCTGTTTTTCAAATAGCACGAAAAGAGAGGAGTTTTTCACCTCTGTATAGTGCTCAGAAAAATCCAGAAAAATTACGGTTGCGTTCCTCGCGAAGAGTAGATCAAAATCGACTCTTTAAACGTCTTGATCTGATGCTCCTACGCCAAGATAAAAATCGGAGAAGTCGATGCTGTCCAGAAATTTCCACAGCAAAAAGAGGGGTCAAAGAGACCTCAGGAATCGTGCCAAAAGTACGAAATGGAGCAAAGTGATCAACACGAAAATCAAAGCCTTACCTCTTAGGAACGCGCTGTCGTGAAAATCGTCCAAAAATTCCTCCTGGTTAGCACTCAGGGAATTTCCGACGGAACTACGACGGGAAATGGACCGAAAAAGAAAACCGTCGCAGTGCGCCGCGTCGCAGATAACTCTTTATCGGTATCTTCAAAAATTCTAAAATTAGGAGGAAAGAGAGAGAAGAGAGAGAGGAATATTTTTTGTATAGGGCACCTTCTTTGTTTCTCTCTCTACAGCACGCAAACCAAGGTGGGAATGAAGAGGGGTGGGGGGCCCTATTTATAATGGGCTGGGGCTCCACACAGGATCAGATCCGAACAGGAAACACCGAAACGGGCCAACCAAAACGCGCCACGTGTCCACAAAACAGGAAACAGCCTGTGCAAGGGCCACTCAGAAGCCGCCACGTGTCCACGTGGTGCACAGGCCCGGTCCCCGCGCCGGGTCTTTCGGAAGATGTCGGCCAACCGGGTGCTGCCACGTGTCACCTTCCCACGTGCTTCTAGAAGCCGGCCGGCCAATGGGGAAGCGCCACGTGGCAGGAGAGATCTTCGGTGCACCCGGTGCACGCCATGCCGTGGACCGCGCACCAGCGGCCCCTGCCCGCGCCTACCCGCGCCTGCCCGCGCTGCGCGCCTCCGCACTCCGCCGCTGTGCCGCCGCTGCGCCGCTGCCCGCCGCCGTGCGCCGTCGCCCGCCGCCGCTCGCCGGTGCCGGAACAGTAATTCCGGCGGCCGGAGTTACTGTTCCGGCGTGAACAGTACCGTAGTGCCGAAAAATTAAAGTAATTATACCGTTTCGATCGTTTTCGCGTGCTGAGTCCAAATACGACGTCCATTTCGCCAAATTCTCATCCGAAATTTTACCGAAAGCTCCCGAAAAATTCTATTTGCTCCGATTTTCGCGCAGAGTCTATCTTAAATGTCCAATTTCGATTCTACAAGCTCTGCTTCACCGAATAAGCTCCCTACAGTCACTGTTTAATGTTGCACAGTTCCTGCGGGAGTCCGGATCATCACATAGAGGGTCGGTATCGAAGTTAAACCGACCGATCATATTGTCAAGATCAATGGCGAACAGGGTATCGTAGGTACACTTCCACGATTGCTGGAAAAGGTCATCAGAACGGCCTCTAGAAACCGTCTTGAAAGATACGGGCCGCCTTAAGCGGTTCCCGATAGCGGTAATCCGATCAACGTCGGTCGTAAAGGGGGTTGTCAGTAAAGTAAGAGGCCGAAGCCGGGAGCGCTTGGACTACCCCGAACTGACGGGCTGCAAAATGAGGTAAGCAGATCTCAGTACTTGGTAGCAGTTTTGGATCGTTTCTTGAGGTCGAGGTGCAGGTCCCGGGGAGCAAGGAAAGCGTACTATACGGCGATATGCTTTGCAAGTTCCGCCGACGCCGATAAGTGGCAGACATGCTCGAGTCTTTCTCGAAATCAAGAGGGCTCATTGCCCCGAGCGGCGAAAGTGCCCAATGGCCCGATGGCCTATTTTTATGGAGGTAGAACACTTGAAAGTAGTGCCGAAAATTAGGAGAGCCACCCGAGGAGAAGGGTGCGGGGCAGCCGAAAGATCGGCCAAAGGATACGGAAGGTTAGGAAGTAACAGGAGGAGGTCCGACACGGCGAAGGATTGACGAAAAGTAGAACTGGAGACATAGTTGCAAGAACCACAGAATGCCGCATTCCAAGACGATCACTAGATGGTTGTCATTAAGAGGAGCCAGCTTTATCATCTCAAGCATCTCCCGATACAAAAAGGCAAGAAAGTAAGGGCCAAGGGCAAGTTTCTGGCCATTGGCCAACGCCAAGTAGAAAGTTTCGGTCTATCCTTTAAAACCAGGTGCAAAATAGCCTGTGGCACAGCCAGTACCAGAGGAAGGTTATGTGCTCTTCTTTGGATACTGGCTCGGCCCCACGACCAGCAAAGATCTGCGCGAACCTCCCATATGGGAGATTCGCCTTGGAATGTAATGAGGAAGCGAAGGCGTCCATGCTGTCGGCCGAAAAGGCCAGAAACAAAGTAATCCCATGAGGGCGAAGGCCGGTAATGACGGCCACGTCCATTAGCATTGGGGTGAATGGCCCGGAGTGGAAGAAGAAGGTGTTGGTATGCGATGACCAGAAATACAGGGCGAACGCCAAAAGTAGCGGATCGACATGGTAAGTGTTCCGAGAAAGTTGGATAGCATAAAAAATGTTCATCTTTTTCCATGAGTCCCCGTGGGCAACTTGGACCCGGTCGAGCCACCGTACATATGAGTAAGAGGCGGCGGGCCAGGTGCGAAGATTCTCGCCAAAGGACTTGTCAGTGACCCAGGTACCAAGGTAAATTTTGTCCGCCCGTAAGGGAATGCCGGTGGTGATGAACGGAAAGATTTCCTCAGAAGAAAGCGTCACAAAGGAAGGCCCGTGGATGAAGCATTGTATGTCCACCGATAGCGGGCGAAGGAGCCGGAAGTCAACGGGAGTCAAACGATAGCGGAGCAACGAGGGGGGCCATAAGGCAAGAAGAAGTTTGATAAGTGGCGAAGAAGATAATACAAAATAAAGATAGGGATGTTGTCACGCCCCGGGGGTTTGTTTTAGCGGAAACGATTCATAAAAGCCGAATATTTGACGCGTAAATTTTTTTTTTTTTTTTTTGTTTAAAAGAGAACCCCTCTTCCCCGGCGCGTGCCCAGACCCGCCACACGTACAGGGTCACTCTGCAACCGGACAGAGTCTCCCCTGTACGTGCACGGCGTAGCGTTCAGTACATGTTCCAACATACACAACCAATCAATCACAACAGTTGTTCACAAGCAACCAGTATTCTAAACTAATAAAAGAAGAACGTATGGCCGATCAATTTGGAAAGGATAAATCCACAGTTTTGAAAGAGCGCCTACCCGGCGCTTACGCTTTGAAAGCTAGTTTCGAAATTAGCATAAAATCACAAGGTTTGAAAACGGTGCCCACCCGACACCAAGTTTTGAAATCCCTTTTGCAATCCATAAATTCACAGGGTTTTGAAACCAGTGCCCACACGACACTTAGATTTTAAAAACGGTTTTCGCAATCTTTTCCTTGGCTTCTGCCTTCTTGATTTTCAAATGGCCGATAGAAATAAAAGGGAAAGATATTCCACTAGGGGCACTAAATGTAGCCCGTACCGACATCCATGCCGACCCCACGAGGGTATCGCGAACCACTCACATGACTACAGAGTAATGAAAAGCGAGAATAAAAGAATAAATACAGTCCAGGGTCCCCAGCGACCCAGCTGCTCCTGTCCCGTCCTCACCGCCGCCTACCTCCCTCCCCGTCTGGACCCTGTCACGAAGTGGGATGTCAGTGACGCAGAAACAGTAAAGCAGGAGAATAGAGTAAAACAAACCGTGAAGACAACTGGAGCAACCATCCTCCCAAGGAGGAAAGGCAACCTGTACACCTGCATCCTGTAATACCCGGCCGCGTCGGTCCACTACCGACGGCCCCATACCGTACCTGCAACACCGCGACCGCGCCGGACAACTAAACCGGCGGGCCGCTCCGCTCGCACCTAGGCGCCTCAACCCCACAACTAATAAGGGGCCCCCACTACGTCACCTCGTGGGTATACACGGGTTCTACGACCTCTTTTCCGGAAAAGCGCACCCTCTGCGGTGGCCAAACCGCGGGTGCGCGTGTGGCAACCTCGAGCCCAGTAACCGTAACCACCATCATGTCAGTATCACAATAAGAATAATAAGAGTAATGAGGTAAATGAGGTAAAGTGCATAATCGAAAACAAGGTAATACTGCGCGCACTCGAAGGTGGCCCGCTGACATATAAGGGTTGAAAAAGAAGAGCACCGTCGGCAATCGACGCTAGTCATTATAGCGAACCCACTAACATGCATAAGCTATCACCCGTCATCATGTAACCCCAGTACACTTAGAATAGACCCCGTCCAATAAGATAGAATTTAGAGGCTAGGAATAAAGTAAAAACAACCCACCTGAATGACGGCCGATCCCGAACTCCCGCTAGGCTACCGGGAGGCTGGTGCTGAACTGCGGGGCCCTGAACAGAGACTGTAGTCAGAACTAGACTCACATATACCCGTCCCGACGACACGACAGTAACGGAGTGTTTATACGGGGCAATATTGCCGATTTACCGCACAGAATCTAACTCTCGATCAATGAGGACCTACTGAACTCTAACAAGATGCCTAGTAGGCGTGTAAACGCTGTCTAAGGACAGCCAGCAAGTCCGAATTGCATTTTAGTCCAAAATGTAATTTAATTTGCCTAGAGTTCTTGCATTAATCCGATGTTTCGACTCGTTCTCAAAATCCGGGAGTCCAAAAGCTGCGCCGTAACTTTCAGCGCGTTTGTTATGACGAGACGGAGGCCGTGCTCACAATAATTGGGCCGAGACCAGGCCCATTTACAAGTTGGCCCAAAAACACAAGGGTTCACAATGTAACTATGTTCAAACTTTAACCTTTACTTGATCAATTAAGGAGCTAGCTAGAGCATCATGTATAGGAAGGTAAGTAGAGTTGAGGGCTCACCTCAGGTGCACCCAGGAGTGGCCGGAACAGTCGGCCGGAGTAACCCGCAAAGATGCCATGAGCTCGGTTTGGTGTAACTCCAAGGCAGACCTTACCCTGTCAGCAACCAAGGTGAGCAGCAGCTAGTTAGGGGTCCCAGGTGAGGACTAATCCATGTTGGGTCGAGCCCCGGCGGCCGGAGGCGGCGGCGGCCGGAGTTAAGCCCAAGATCACAAGTTCGGGTGCAACAAGGACCTGTTCTGTAGGGATTATTTCGGCCAAAATAAAATCGTGGAGCTCTTACTAGAGGTATCTGGATCTTACCTGTGCAGTTGGCCGGAGGCCGGAGCGCCGGGGATGGCCGGAGCTCGAGCCTAAGTCCACCTCGGGTGCAACTACAGAGGTGACAAACCCCACGTTAAGAGGGCCATGCAACACCACCATTGTTCTTCAAATGATGAAATGGACCTACCTGGACGGTTTCCAGGGGTCTGGAGTTGCCGGCAGCGCGCGGCGGCGGAGCTCCGGTGAAGCTCCAAAGCCTCTAATGGTGGTTTCCGGCCGACGTGCTCCGGCCCGGTGCAAGATGGACCAAAAGCTCCCACTGCTCTCTGCGAGGCTCGGTGCAGTGGTTGCCGGCGCTGGGAGGCCGCGGCGGCGCCGGACGGCGGCGGTCGGATTTAGTGGAGAAAACCCGCTTCTAGGGCACGATCGCGCGAGCCCGATCTTTGTCCGATCACCCTCAGACTTTGTGGAGGCGCAGAAGTCGGTGAGAGCCGTCGATCCAACGGTGCTGATCGCCGGTTTATCTGTCGGATGTCGGCGGCACCTCCAATCGGCTAAGATAAGCAATAATCCGGCGGGGTTTGCTTCCGCCGGCGAACGGGACGGCGGCCGAGGCTCGGCCTGCACCCGGGGAGTCGCCACAATGTCAGAAGCACGATGGTTGTGCCCAAATGCCGAAATGAACAAGGACGTTCCAAGAACTCACCTCACCGGAAAAAATGGAGGAAGAAGAGGTCTCCCCCGCGGCGGCGCGCGGCGGCGGTGGACCTCGGGTTCACCTCCACTCGGCCTCGACCACTCAGAGGATCCTCCCGAAGAAGTCCGGAACCACCAAAAGCTTATGTGTGGTTCACTCACTTTCCAACCCGAGAGGAAGAAGAAATGGCTTCACCTTCTTCTCCGGCGAGGGGAGGCGGCGGCCGGTGCGGGGTTGTCCGAGGAGAGCGGCTGAGGAGAGGAGGTGGTTGCAGGGTGCGGCTGGGGCTGAGGGCTTTAGGGTTTCTTGGAAAACCCTAGCCCGCATGCAATATATATATATATATATATAGGGTTTGATATAATTGCAATGTAGTCCTTCTATACTTGGTATTCACAGCTGAGTCCTTCCCAGTAGTTTAGTCTCACACTCAGGTCCCTCCTCATGCAGTGGCACGCTTTACGAGGCAGGTTTTATAGGGATTCATACGCAAAATTCACATTTTTCCCGTATTTCACGCTTTTCGAGGCAAACCGGTCGCCGAAACGGAAAATGGACTGCGCCATGACGTCCGGCTCGACGAGACCTATCAGGTAGCGATCTCTGATTTTCGCGAAACTGCCCGGATAAAATCTCGGTCCATAATAACTGTGTCAAAATACAGTTTTCGCGCTTTTCGAGATCCCAGAGTCGTCAAACAGAATTTTCGACTGCGCCATTGCGTTTAGAACATCGAAGCCGTTCGAGATGACTACCTGGATCACTATATTCGGATTCCGAACAGTGAATTAGTCAGCGTTGCAACCGCCGTAGTCCCGAAATTGAGGTTTACTGTTCATCCACAGTGGCCACTTAAGCGACACTGTGCACAGGCACTGTGTTACAATGATTGCGTTTATTTACTTGCTTCTTCATCGGTTTCTGGAAGATCCGACCGTCAGATCGAAAAGTGCTGAATATGAATCTCGCTCAGTTCGACGAGACGATCGCAACGGTCAACTCGGATTTCCAAGATCATGTCCGGGTTGGAAAGTAGCCTTTTTGTCTTGTAAAACGTGCAACTCGCACACTGGCAATTGACTAAATAAATCAACATAGGTCTTCTGAATTCAAAAACCAGGTCAAAATTCACTTTTAGACTATTTATTAAAATAAAATATTTTGAGTTATTACAGATGTAAGGAAGCAACATAATAAGGGCTATTTGAGACTCCGAGGACAACGTGCTCTCCAAGAATGGCAGGGAAAGGTAACAAGCCGAGAAAACATGAACCGCCGCCTCTCTAAAGTCGGTGACGTTTATGGCAAAAACGATTTGCGAATCGGTGACATCAGCACGGGCAACGAGCAATCATACGGAGCAAACAGAGAGGGTTTAATCAAAAGGCACGAGGATAAGATCAACCGTTGAAATCAAATCTCTCGATCAGAGAGTCGAAGACAACAAAAAAGAGGCTCGTGCCAATCGAAGATATCGACAATCACCCGAACGGCACATCAGGCGATTGCCAATGAGGCATTGTTGAGACCAGAATTTTCGCCACTTACGGAAACGATACGTGGCGAATACTGTCAGCCGACAGGCATCAACCAACAGGAGAAAAAGTCAGGGAAAGAAGACTTGCGTCCCAATCGATACCAGTCTCAGTTGCGTGAGGATGTAGCACCCGGCGGATGCCATTGGCTGAGAGCCTCAGCCGACAAAGAAACAGCCGGCAAGAGGAGTAACGCCTCGGCCAAGGTTGATTTCGGCTATCACTTGACCGCTCCAGTCAAGTGACGAAGAAGGAAAGAGACAAAGATAGTTTTTTGGCTGCTCGAGCCGCGAAGGAAAAAATCTTAGAAGGAATGAGTGCGAGATTTAGGTACGAATCCCGCAAGTAACCCAGAAAGGCAAGCAACACCCAATATTGGAAAGCGTCGGGATTCATACTTTAGCGCAACAATTAGGGGATGAACCTGGAAGGAGAAACGACTACTATCCTGATTGAGGGCATTCGGCTCAAAAGAAAATAGTTGCCGGATATCTAATAATTTTTCCCAATTTGCACCGATAATTCAAATCGGCGCCTAATAATATGGTTTAGGGAGTGTATAAATACCTGAACCATGCATCGAAGGAAAAATGGTCCGACCATCTCGTAAGCTCGGTACCACCCTAACTTCTTCATATTTAGTAGTAGATTAACTTAACTTTTCATATCAGCATTTACTACTTTTTTAGGAGTAGACTTAATTGTAATTTCTATCCCTATCTTTTTTCTTATATTCCTTTCCTAAGTAATATAAAGTTTTAATCGGCCCATCAGCCTTGTCATTTTTGTATCTTATTTTTAAAGTTATAATCGACTCCTTAGTCGTATCATTATCTCTTCATCTCGTTCGGCTATTCTAAGTCGAAACCAGTAATCCCTCTCTATCTCCAGAAATTCGATTCGGTTATTATAAGCCAAACAGTCGCGAGAGTTATTAGAGGAGAACCCGGCGGAGCGAATTCCTCTTCGGCCTGATCACTTGATCTGTTGGCACGCGGCGCACTCGGCATCTCTGAGGGTCACTTTCAGGAGTCGATCGCGCGCAGCCACTTTTTAACCCCAACAGAACGCAGATTAATAATCTGGTCCACTAAATTAACAACTAAACAATTAAAAGAGGGTTCCTTACAAAATCATAACAAGGTTGATTTCAAAGATAAAAAAAACAAATTGTACTATGACGTAATGATTTTTAATTAATGGCGTATGTATGTATGCTTCCTATCTTTTACGCTACCATGATATATCAAGTTCTAACATAATTACAGTACTTATTATCTTGCTTCTAATATGTAAAATGCATTTCATATTTATACATCCTATTGGCATTTCTAATTAATTTCTAGCCTAATAATTGAGAAGCCTGAAAAGCTTTGTTATTAATTATTAAAATCGGGAAAAGTTCTAATACCAATTATTAAAATAGATGTTCACGCTGATACCGATTATATAACATAAAATTTTAAATTTTAAAATAAAATAATATGAAAAAGTGATATCAGAGAAGAACTAATACTTTATTAATAGAAAATATTCAATTACACCCTCAACGATATTCTTGACCTTATACGACGATGTTTACTGTGGCCCTCTTTATTTAATTAATCCATGCCTAGATATATATAACTATCAAGTCATAACATATTGAGAGTCCGGCTAGTATGCTATCGATATCACCAAATATTTGGTGGTATCAAGTTTTCCATCGTTAGATCAACCCTTTTGATTTTTTCCACTCGTTAAATCATACTATTTCTGCAACTACCCATTAAACCACACATTTTTTAATTCAAAAGTCAAAAACTTAATAGTACTAATAACTTGGTACTATTAATAGCATTCCAATCTAACTCTCTCTCTCTCTCTCTCTCTCTCTCTCTCTCTCTATATATATATATATATATATATATATATATATATATATATATATATATATTTTAAAATTTATATATTTTTAAAAGTATAAATTCAACTATACTTATGAATTTTTTATTATTAGATTTATATTGATATTTGTGCTATTATATTTTTTCTTTTTCTTTCTTTAATTGATTTTATAATAACACAAATCTCAATACAAATTCAATAGTAAAAAATTTACAAACATATTTGGACTCGTGCTTTTGAAAATATATAAGCTCTGCCATATATATATATATATATATATATATATATATATATATATATATATATATATATATATATGTTGTAAAATATTTATCTTTTCAAGATAATTTTTTTAAATAATTTAAACTCAGCATATTCAACAAAATAAATTTGTAAGAAAAACCGATCAGAAACTAAATAATAGATACTGTAGAAGAAAAATTTTAGAGGAGGCCTGTGGATCGAGGCGTGTAGAGCACTGTCCTAGAAACGAGATTGCCTCTCTACGTGCGAGGCCTCCCGGCAATCCCTTCCAGCGATACAACGTCCACGTTCCACCTCGTCGGCACGATTTCAAGGTGGCGCAAAATTGAACCGGCAAACTTTCAGGGATCCAGCAAAATCGACAAAAAGAACAAAGTGAAATCTGGAATAAGAATTGGGAAAAAAGATTGGGGAAAAAGAAGATGGCACTGACACCGTAAAAATTCAAAATGACGTTCGGGTTTTAAATTCCTCTTAAACCCCGAAGCGAGCGATCGTGCTCTAACGGCAGGATCTCCACGATCGTGCTCTAACGGCAGGATGTCTACGATCGTGCTCTAACGGCAACGGCAGGATCTCTACGATCGTGCTCTAACGGCAGGATATCCAGACTCCGCAAGATAAGCCCATAAGCGCCCAAGACTTACGGAGAAATCAACCATATTTTCGAATATAAAAAATAAAAGAAAAATAAAATGAACCGAATAATAATTTTTAAATATTATTTAAATAAGTTTTAAATCATCAAAATAAAAATTTCAAATAAAATCCAACAATATATATATATAGTTTTGTATTTTTTTAAAAAAAATCAATGATCATTTGACTTTGGTACCATTTCTTCTTTTTTTTTTTTGGGAAAAAAGCACCACTTAAAATACTATACAATATTTACAAATTAAGGTCAACCTTATTGTAACTGTCGTGAATATATATAAGGGAAATGATACTTGTACACCCCATTCGGGGTGTATATCACACACCCCACCCATCCAATGGGTGGGGTGTGATGATGGGTCAATCGATGTGACCCGTAAAAAATATCGGCACCATTAAAATGGTGGAGGTGTATGATATACACCCCTTCGGGGTGTACATGTAGCATTGCTCTATATATAATGTAGCAACATATAGTTTTTTATTAGCTTCAATGAGGGTATACTTATATATACCTATTTTATAATGATATACAATCACTGTATACACTATACAATGACGTACACATGACATATTCTCAGTTCCCCTGTGTTTAATTATTCTTTGCTTTAATAGTAATTAATGTAGCAAGCATGATAAACAAGGGTTCATTAGAGCTCAGGTTTCTACCCGATAATATATAGGGTGAAAAATAAGTTATATGTTGACCAATTGGAGCTACAACTTGTTGCGTTTATCATAACATGTTGACTAATTAGAGCCGCAGCTGACGATCGACGCGTGAAGTTAAGGGTATAGTTGGTGAAATATTTCACTTTGGTAATTAAGTTCCCATCTTAAATTTCTAAGTCGTATATAGCAACCGAAAATATATTATTATTATTTATTTAAACGTCAAAACCAAACTCTTGAGTATATTTTCTATGTGTTATTATTAAAAGAAAAATTGTAAAAATTTACATGTATGGAAGCTAGCTAGCTAGCTAGGTTCTCTGCGTACGTACACTCGGATTTAGCTTAATTCATTGAGCTAATTAATTAATCAATCAGTGGACATTAATTAGATGATCACCTAAGTTTATTTTTCTAGCCAAATTATTTATTTAAGTTTAATTTAATTAAGTTCTGTTTTGAACGTTTGTGAGCTTCTTTACCAAATTTGTTCAATAAATCCCTCCCTCTCAATTGAAGTTGCTAATTACACAATTATTCAATTTGATTATATGATTTACGTATAATTTTGTAAAGATTCAAAATAGCCAAATTAGTAAGATCCGAAAGCAAATTAATTCTCAATAGGATGAATAAGTATTTTATAATATAAATAGTTCTCTCATATATATATATATATATATATATATATATATATATATATATATATATATATATATATATATATATATATATATATATATATATATATATATATATATATATATATATGTATTACAAATATTATACAGCAAGAATAAAAAAAATAACACCGAATAAATACACAAATTGTACAATACAAAACTAGCTAGTAGATACTCAAACAAATTACAAATCACACACAAACACACAATTCTTTAGCTGAAAACTATATTTGAAAGTAAATGATGCACAAAATTTATAAAAAAAATTCTATCCGTGTGAGAGAAATTATGGTGCCGCGTAAAAAAAAAAAAAAAAAATTGAGAAAAAAATAGCACGCTATCCGCTTCATTCATATTAAAATTAAATTAGACAAACAGAATAAAATAATTAGATCTCAAGAAAAAAGAAAGAAAGAAAAAGAAAAGTTACAGAAAAATCGAAGGGTATCATTCGTCAAGCAAACATGGCACTCACCAAACTGCCCTGACTGTTTCCACCGAAAAGAATTTTACTATGTACAAAAATAGAGTTACGAAGGTGACAAGACCATTCCGACATTTCATATTCCAACGGTCGTATGAGATGAGCATTCATGCACAACCGACTTCTCTCTAACTCGTCAAAGTGAAGTCACAACTAATTTAATTTAGGCTCGGTCCAAAACCTCACCCGCATCCAGGCATGCATGCCGCCTTCATGGCCTGTTGCCCCGGTGAGCATTCAAGCACTGAAATGCTCAAACGGTGCATGAAAAATATAGCTTAGGATAGTTCCTAAACTCTAGCATGATCTATGTATCATAAGCATTTCTATAAGATTCGTGTATTCGTGTCGAACTCGTGTCAAATATGAAGTTTTTTTTGAACGTGCGTTCAATACGAATTTATAACGCATATAATTAAATATATATATATATAATATAGGAGATAAATATTTTAATATTTTGATGAGTACAAATAATGTTTTAAAAAAATAATATAAATAAATTATATATAGTGAAGAATTTTTTTTATAATATATAAATTATTAATAAAAATTTTATTAATATTTTTTCGTATAAGAAATATAATAATAATTTATTAAACTTTATATTTTATATATAATAAATATATATTATTATATTAATAATATTAAATTTTATTATTTATTTTTATATCGTGTGAATATTCTAATTTTTTAGGCACCGTTTGTTTCGGGGCTAGAACAGGGAATAAGAGGTTTATCCCCCTTATTTACCAAACGCATCAAGAATTATTCGGTACAGTAGTTCTAGTACAAGCAGAATAAGCTGGAACAACAGTTCTTAGCTATTATTTTATAATTTTTTTTTTTTACCAAACTACCCCTCCTCCCCTTCTTTTTTTCTTCCCAATACACTCTCATCATCACAAATTCCTCTCTTTCCTTTCTCTTTTTTCCTTCCCAATACACTTTCATCATCACAAATCCCTCTCTCTCCTCTCTCTCTTTTCCTTCCCAATACACTCTCATCATCACAACCTCTTTATTCTTCTTATTCCTCATTTTCATACCAAACACAAAATCTCTTATCCCTGGAACCGAACCAAACGCTTTTTCGCACTTGTTCCGTACTTTATACCTATCCCCAAAATAGCTAGTTCTGACTTATCCCGTTACCAAACGATATCTTAAAGAATACAGAATTATCACGTCCAATGTCAGTGTTTGGTATCAGTATTCCATAAAACTTAAAATACAATAAAGCTACATACGTAAGATATTAGACTTTTACAATCAGGAGCGATAAAAGAACAGAACCAAAATGATTTTGTTTTCCGATGAGCAGTAGAATTTGGAGAGAGAAAAAAAGGGGGGGTGGTTTGGAAGACAAGTCTCGTCAAAATGGTTGACAAGTGCTCACTTACCCAAAGAAATCAGTGGGTGTTTACACCCTAGAACAAACATAGGTCAAATCAAATGTTGTGCATGTATATATATATATATGATGCATCACGCACAACATTCCGAAAATTTAATGAATTTGCTTGAAACGATTTCAACTAATTAAGTTGAACCAAGCATCCAGTGAGTACTAAAGTTTTTTCAGTATAATAATGAAAACAACAAGTACTCCTCCAAAAATGTGGAAAATTCTTTTGCCATAAAAGCCTACACTCTTGAACTGATATAATTAGCAGGGAAATTAATAAACCTAATGAGTTTTTTTTATCTAATTGGGATTCTGAAGTGAGGTTATTTCACACTAAACCCAATGCCAAAATTTTAGCAAAATTAATGAGATCAACTCAGTTCACAATACATCACTGACCGGCAAATTCGTCAACACCTAGTAAACCATACACATATAATGCAACAATCGATCTCTATCATTCACGTTAAACATTAATCGAATTACCAGCAACTTCAAAAAAAACAAAAAAAGAAAGGCCACACAAAATTTGCAAAATTAATTACATTTCTAATTTTTGATTGGTCTGAAAGCCATAGCTAGCTAGCTAGCATTGGACGCGTCTCCTTCTTGATTTTGTAATGGTCTGAGGAAAATCGATTCCGTAAGAAGCCAAAAAGGAGTGGTTTAATTTGGCCAGGGAATGCTATAATTAACTCTGTGTGTTTTTCGTTGGATCCTCGAATGCAATCCCCGTGTTTATTAATTGACCGTGTGTACAGTGTGCACGGTGGGTACGTACTCGGTATCGGTATTCCTACGATAAGCGACTCGTAAGGCTTAATTTGGGCGGCACTACAATAAAATTATTATATAGCAATATTTTTATATATTTTTAAAAAATTTTAAAAAATATATCGCTCATAAAAATATCAACACTTATTATTAATTTTACTATATGTGTAGTCGTTATGATATATAGCGATAAATAATTATAACGTATTCTAAAAATATATCCCTATAATATAATTTTGAATATAGATACAAAAATATAATTTTATAATTTAAGTTTGGAGAAATACTCTAGTATTTTTTTTTCATAAATAATAAAAATATTCTTAGCCGTTGATTGACAAAGGATAAAAAAATAATTTTATTTATTAACATATTAATAGATAACTTCATAAAAAAAAACATTTTCGTAATTAAGTATTACAAAAAAAAAAAAAAAAAAACCTTCCACTAATTTAGTCATTAATTTAAAAGGTTGTAGAATTACAATTTATGCATTAATTTAAAAAGTTTAAATTAAAAAAATGTAGAATTACAATTTAGTCATTAATATAAAGAGTTTAATTTAAAAAAAATTAGAATTATAATTATTAATTTAAAGATTTTTAGAATTACAATTTAGACAATAATTTAAAGAATTTAATTTAAAGAGATTTAGAATTACAATTTAGGTATTAATTTAAAAAGTTAAAATTAAAAAAATTTAGAATTACAATTTAGATATTAATTTAAAGCGTTTTAGAATTACAATTTACTCATTAATTTAAAGAGTTTAATTTTAAAAATTTTATAATTACAATTTAGGGTTTATTTTAGAGAGTTTTATAATTATAATTTAGGCATTAATTTAAAGAGCTTTAAAATTACAATTTAGACATTAACTTAAAAAGTTTTAGAATTATAATTTATATATTAATTTAAAGAGTTTATATTAAAAAAAATTAGAATTACAATTTAGGCATTAATTTAAAGAGTTTTAGAATTACAATTTAGGCATTAACTTAAAAAGTTTTAGAATTACAATTTAGGCATTAATTTAAAAAGTTTTATAATTACAATTTAGGCATTAATTTAAAAAGTTTTAGAATTATAATTTATGCATTAATTTAAAGAGTTTAAATTAAAAATATTTTGAATTGCAATTTAAACATTAATTTAAAGAGTTTTAGAATTATAATTTAGTCATTAATTTAAAGAGTTTAATTTTTTTTTAAAAAAAGAATTACAATTTAGTCATTAATTTAAAGAGTTTTAGAATTATAATTTAGGCTTTAATTTAAATAGTTTTAGAATTACAATTTAGGTATTAATTTAAAGAGTTTTAGAATTACAATTTACATATTAATTTAAAGAGTTTAAATTAAAAAAACATTAGAATTACAATTTAGACATTAATTTTTTTAAAAATTAGAATTGCAATTTAGGCATTAATTTAAAGAGTTATGGAATTACAATTTAGGCATTAATTTTTAAAAAAAATTAGAATTATAATTTATGCATTAATTTAATGAGTTTAAATTAAAAAAAAAAATTGCAATTACAATTTAGGCATTACTTTAAAGAATTTTAGAATTACAATTTAGTCATTAATTTAAAGAGTTTATTTTTTAAAAAAATAGAATTACAATTTAAGCATTAATTTAAAGAGTTTTACAATTACAATTTAGGGATTAATTTAAATAGTTTTAGAATTACAATTTAGGCATTAATTTAAAGAGTTTAAATTAAAAAATTTTAGAATTACAGTTTAGGTATTAATTTAAAGAGTTTAATTTGTCTAAAGAATTTTAAAGTTTTTTTAATTTAAACATTATTTTTGTATTATAATTTTTAAAAAATTAATATGCTTAAATATTTGATTTAATAGAATTATATGGTATAATTCAAATTTATTTTTAGAATAAAATTGTACGGGTTAATTAAATCAAATTTAAATAGTAAAACTTAAATTAGAAATTAATAGATTCCTAAATTCTAATTCCTAAAATTAAAATTATTTATAATATATTAAATAAAGACCATTAAAATATTATCATTTAAGACATAACTAAATTGAAATATTTAAAATTTATAATCTTTTCGAAAATAAAAAATCTCACTAAATTCAAAATTTTAAAATTTATAATATGAACAAAAATAAAAAAAAAGATAAAAATAAAATAAAATTACTTAATTATTCTTGAATCAAAAAATTAAAATATTCTATTTGGGTATCTGATAACTGGTACCTTTCTCAATTCTTAAAATAATTGCTATTGTATATTATAATTTATGAATAATAAAATTTGAATTGTTAAATAAATATGAATGTACGGTAAAAGATAAAAGACCGCGTTTTCCTAGAGGGTGCTGCGAACACCACGTGGCGCTTCTCCCTTCCCGCGTTGAAACATCGCCACCAACGTGCACTAATTAATAAAGTTCCCACGCCCATCATTAATTAATAAAGCACGGAATTAATTACGAAATGATATATATAATTGTAATTTATAAAATCAATGAAGATTTTGTTTATAAACGTAGAATTTTTGGTGCAAAATAGGATTACACCGCTAATCCCTTAATTAATCTCATGGTATTTTTTTTAAAAAATATATATTTAAAGTACAAAAGTAAAATATTTTACAAAATCTTATTTTAAAAATTAAATGCTAACTTAGGACGCTAATTAATTAACGTGGCTAAAATCAGGCGTTAACCCATAAATTAGTGAGTTCTCACAAGCTCCCCCCAAATAAATATATTTATATTATATATTTTAATAATAAAATTCGGTTATTATATTATTAAATTATTAGTATTATTACGTTTTTTTATTTATAAATAAAAAAAATATACGGCTAGAATGATAATAATTTCATAAAATTTAATGGATGGTTAGTAGAATGACAATAATCAAATAAATAAATTTAATAATAAAAAATTTGATAATATGGAATACAATTACTATTATATACTAATTAGACTCTAAAATAATAATAAAATAAATATGAAAAAAATATATTTATTTCAGAATAACTAGTCAATTAGATATACTTTAAAAAGTTTGAACTGGAACGATCGAGCGTATCTATGATCTCCCGTTTATCCGATCACGCATTAGTGGGCCCTACCACTGATCTCTCCACTTGTACACTGTCACTTTCCCATCGCGGCTAAAAATGTCTTGGCCCCATTCTGAACGCAGCCGCAAAGTTAAACTACCGACCAAATAAATAAAATATATATATATATATATATATATATATATATATATATATATATTCTCGTGGTCAAATCCGCGCGCCAAACATGCTCTTCTCACCTCTATAAAACGTTTGGACGAAGGTCCGACCCCCAACCTCCCAAACCGTGTCTTCTATAAAAGCAGAAGCAGTAGCGCTTCTCTTGAGAGAACTTGGAATTGAGTGCTCCGAATTAATTCTGTAGGAGTTGGTCCAAGACGCTCTCGCAGCACCCTCCGACCAAACTATATATATATATATAAAAAGACTTAGAGTGATTAGCATATATTGGAGCATTCATGGTTTTCAGCATTAATCCGGCACCGAACCCCTCTGTCGTATCCCGCGGGCTCCGCTCGCAGCCGATGCGGGCTTCTGCCTCCTCGGCCGTGGCGGCCGCCCCGAGCAGCGTGGCGTCGCGGGCGGTGTCGGCGCCTGCGCTCGTTGCGGTAACGCATGCGGCGCCCGTCGCAAAGGCGCGGCCGCCGCTGTCGAGCGTGTGGCGGGAGATTCAGGGGGCCGATGACTGGGAGGACATGGTGGAGCCGCTGAGCCCGCTGCTGCGGGAGGAGATTGTGAGGTATGGAGAGTTCGTCGCCGCGTGTTACAAGGCCTTCGACCTCGATCCGGCGTCGCGGCGGTATCTCAATTGCAAGTACGGCAAGCGAAGTATGCTCCGCGAGGTCGGCATGGGGGTCTCAGGCTATGAGATCACCAAGTACATTTATGCCACCCCGGACATCAGCATCCCCACGCAGAGCGGCACGTGCTGCAGCCGCTGGATCGGGTACGTGACCGTGGCCTCAGACGACGCCGTCCGCCGCCTTGGCCGCCGCGACATCCTCGTGGCCTTCCGCGGGACTGTCACAAACACTGAGTGGATTGCCAACTTCATGAGCTCACTCACCCCGGCGCGACTTGACCCGCATGACCCCCGGCCAGACGTAAAGGTCGAGTCCGGGTTCCTCAGCCTCTACACGTCCGACGACAGCACGTGCAAATTCAGCGGTGGCAGCTGCCGCGAGCAGCTGCTCTCCGAGCTTGCGCGGCTCGTCAACAAATATAAAGATGAAGAAATAAGCATAACCCTAGCTGGGCACAGCATGGGGAGCTCTTTAGCACTTCTTCTCGGCTACGACCTCGCAGAGCTCGGCTTGAACCGGGACGGATCGAACCGGGATATACCTATCACTGTTTACTCCTTCGGGGGCCCGAGGGTTGGGAACTTGGGCTTCAAGGAGCGATGCGAGGAGCTCGGCGTAAAGGTTTTGAGAGTAGTCAATGTGAATGACCCCGTAACCAAGTTACCAGGGGTTTTCTTCAACGAGAACTTTAGATTGCCTTGGAGCTGCTCCTGCTATGCGCATGTCGGAGTCGAGCTTGCACTTGACTTCTTCAAGATGAAGAACCCTGCATGCGTTCACGATTTGGATGCATATATAGGGTTGCTCAAGTCCTGGCCCAAGATGGCAAAGATGAAGAAGGAAGGGGCAGATTTTATAAGCCGCTTGAGGAAACTTCTGCGCGCGGAGAAGATGGAAGCGTGGCTTCTGCTAGAGGCTTCACGTCAAGTAGGAAACTTGGTTCAATCTCTAAGGATTTGATACTGATGCGGTCTATACTATTTTTGCTTCCGGAGTAAATATCGAAGATGCTTCATTATCCTTATTGTAAATTTTTGTAGGGCAATGGGGCCCAGCTTTTTTTTTTCATTTTTTCCTCCGAAGCTGTATATTTACTAAATCTCCGAAGAGAAAATAATACAATGTCATAGAAAAGATTGCCATATATTGTTTCAGCCAAATACATTCTTGATTTTTTAATTTTTCAACACTAATCGATCATGAATTGCACCATAGTGAGCGAATAATAAAACTAAATGGGCGATGCCTTTCTTGACTTGATCATGCATCAATTAAGGTTCTTGATTGCGTTACCAATTTTCACTGTGCGCTGAAGTTTACAATTGAGTTCCATGTTTGATCGATGTTGTACGTAACGTCCATAACAAATACTTTACAAACAAAAATTATCCTTTTATTTCCAATAGAAAATACATTATCATTACGGATATTCATGTCGGAGGAGTTGATCATCAATCTAGGTTTTAATATTCGTTGAGATTTGCACTGAGCAGTGAAAAATATTAATGTATGAACTCCTGGACTGATGTTGTAGTATGCCTTGAATCCTTTGCCAAAATTTCTATTCTGGTACAAGAAGAAAATTGTAGATCATGATATTGACTAGAAAATTAAGAGTAGTTCACATTGGAGGAATGAAAAATCTTGGCTACAATATTAGAAGCTAGGGTTTCTTCGATGCTTTAGTCTAATCGTCGCTGTACGAATGAAAGTGTGCAGCAATTAACTTCTACTTGTTTTGTTTGTTACACATTCAACTGATCGCAAATAATGTTCTGCTGTCAAATGCTTCTATTCCATGTTTTCATACTATCGGTCTTCCATTATCGATATTCAATATTAATTTTGCTGAACTTTTCTGTCTCCAGTCTTACATTTGGTGCATTACCACTGTGTGCACAGCAATTTTCTTTCTTTTCATTGGCTAATGGAATCACTCAACAATTCCACAAATTGCGGAATAGTGAGATAGCGAATTTATTGATCCATGGAACATGCATGGTGTACACCTAACTGAAGCTTTTGTTACTCCCCAAAAGTCAAGTCATGTAATATATACTAATGCCACGATTAATTAGAATTAAGTTCATATATTCATTACATGAATAGAGAGTTGTACTTGTGCCCAAGTGCATTTGGATTATGAACTTTTGTCTCAATGCTTCTGATCGATGCACACATCTTAATTTGCATGGGAAAAAAAAGGGAAGAAAATGAAGTGTTTTTACAATGTAAGGTTCGTTATTTTCTTTCCATTAATTAACCTTTTGACATGTTCACTCGTAGAAGCATTTCACTTTTGTATTTGTATATACAACTCAAAAGGAACAAAAAGAATAAATAAATAAATAAAGTATAATTTATTGAAAAAAGTATATTTTCCTATAAGATTGATTTTTTTGGTCATGAAAACATTCATATATAACCTGCTCGAACCTTCTTTTTTTTTTTTTTTTGTTGCGTTCAATTTAAGAAATCAATTTAATTTGTTCTGCATATAGTTAACCTAGCTAGGGTTTCGACATAGCCAAATTTCCTAATTAATTAGGACCCAACAGTTTCAAACAATTGTCAAAAGGTAATGAAGGATAAATCTTAAGTAGAAAGGTATCACGTGTTAGCTGAGTATTTTTTTAATATTAAAATTTAAAAAAAATAAATTTTAAAAAAAGATTATAATTACCCTTGTACGATGAATTGGATCTTTTTCAATGAGGCTGCAGTTTTTTTTTTTTTTCCCGGCAATGGAGTTGAACCACACATATATATATATATATATATATATATATATATATATATATATATATATATATATATATATAATAGAGTTTATATATTTATATTTTTAAAAGTATAAGTTCCTTGTACGATGAATTGGATCTTTTAATATTAAAAGGTATCACGTGTTAGCTGAGTATTTTTTTAATATTAAAACAAAAAAAAAATTAAAAAAAAGATTATAATTACCCTTGTACGATGAATTGGATCTTTTTCAATGAGGCTGGAGTTTTTTTTTTTTTTTTTTCCGGCAATGGAGTTGAGCCATATATATATATATATATATATATATATATATATATATATATATATATATATATATATATATATATATATATATATAATAGAGTTTATATATTTATATTTTTAAAAATATAAGTCCAAATATATTTATGAATTTTTAATATTGGATTTGTATTGAGATTTGTGCTATTATAAAGTCAACTAAAACGAGAAAAAAATATATAATTGTATAAATTTTAATACAAATTTAATGATAAAAAATTTATAAGCATAATTTGATTTGTGCTTTTGAAAATATATAAACTCTATTATATATATATATATATATATATATATATATATATATATATATATATATATATATATATATATATATATATATATATATGACGGGGGTGATTATATCATGAGTCACTACAGTATACTGACCCTTTTCTATTGCGCTGGCGAGAGCCAAATCTTCCATACGCGTTTCCCTTACGTATTAAATTTTGAGTAAATTGGTCATGCGTAATGGTTTGGTCAACCCTCTCTGTAGACAATTCGCTCTTGCTATCCCATGCAAGTCACGTTGTCTTACGTGTCATGATTTATCTATATTAATCATTTTTTGATATATTTTATTGTTGATAAACCAATTTGAGTGTTGTAATTACGGAAAGTGAAATGGCATATAGAGAGAGAGAGAGAGAGAGAGAGAGAGAGAGAGAGAGAGATAGAGAGAGAGAGAGAGAGAGAGAGAAAGAAAGTCAGAGTCTCCAGGGTTGTGAAGCAGATATAAGGAGCTGTCACTATATATTAATGAACGGCTCCTGTGTAGGCTTACACACACCACAGAGATCAGGAGATTGCCTTCAAAGGAACAGCTGGATATATATATATATATGATGGTTGATGTGATGCAGATTTTTGGAGCTTTCAATGTGAAGTCCTCGGTTCAATTAGAAAGCTAGGGTCAAATCGATCGATATCAAGTGAATATATAATTTGATAACTCGGTAATACCTGTAAAAATGTTGAGTGTAAACAAGAAACGGTAGAAAAGAAGACGCAGCAATAAATGACTTGACTTCATACTATGTTCAGTAGCAAACTGTGCTTATCGACGAACTTAATTTGCAAAAGTTTACAAACTATGCAATTAATTCAAGGAGTTGGATTTGGTCTACACTAATCACTGAACAATTAGATATCGCATCTAGTAATGAAATTGACTTGTAGGAGGGGATTTATGCGTTTGAGGACCCCATCTAAATCACGAGGAGATTTTTTTTTTTATTTATTTGAAAGACACCACACGGCATTGTTCTGATTTTGAATGTGTTACCTGCAGAATTTGAAATAATTTTATATATAGGATAAAATTAGGATAAAATCTTCTAAACCGGTTATAATATTTTGGATAGTGGCTTCCAGAATTGAGAGTGCTAGGGCTGGAGTAATTCTAATATGGATGATTTTACTGAAAAGTAAGGCATCACATGTATATGCAGTTGGTATCAAAGTCAATTACAAGCTGAAAATGTGAGATAAGTCTAGGATGAGCAATGGTGATACAGCGGGTAGAGTGCAATTCTCCGGCTGACAATCGTTGTGGATGGAGCGCAACTCCCCACAAAGCCGACGAAGGCTATTGAGACGAGTCTCGTATCACCTAATGCTTATGAATGTGTTCGAGTCTGATAAGGACATCAGGGTTTCAAAGAAGAGAAGAATATGATATTTTTAGAATTTGAAATAGTTATATATATAAGATTTAATAGTGTTTTAGCAACAAAGTGGTTGTTTAAATGTGGCACCTATTACATGTTAGGGGACGGGAATAAAGTGGACTGGTGGAACGACATTTGGACTGGACAGGCCCCCCTTCGTACTGTGTATCCACTTATTTTTGACAAAGTGAGAAGCAAAAATGCGAGGGTGCGTGAATTAATGTCGTGGAGTTAGGGGATGGAGGTGGGGTAAGATTCTGGCGGGGTTCGTTCCAGAATCTTAGGATGAAAGGGAGATGGATTCTCAATTCAGAGCGGAGGTTAATTCTATCGCCACTGCGAACGGTAAGGACGAGATCAAATGGAGATGGGACAAATCTGGCAGGTTCAGCGTCAAGTCTCTATATAAATTCCAGCAATTTGGAGGAGTTGTCGATAGAAGCTTCATACAAATCTGGAACATCGGGACTCCGTTAAAAGTAAAGATTTTCGTTTGGTTGGTGCTCAAAAAAAGGGTGCTAACTGCCGACAACCTTCGGAAAAGGGGTTGGACCGGGGTGAGGGAATGTTCACTCTGCCCGGGTGGGAGCAAGACGGTGGATCATCTCTTCTTGGCATGCCCTTAATTATACGAAGTATCTACTGACCGCTCTCTTACCGGACAAGATGACGGCCTTATCGTGTGATTCGCCAGGTAGATTGTGGGAAGTAGGTAGTCTCAAGAATGGAACACTGGACACGAGGGACCTAGCGACGGTGGCTGCCACTTGGTGGGGTACTTAGTTAGAAAGGAATAGAAGGATCTTCGAGTCAAAGAAGCGGGCGGCGTGGCTTTTGCTGGATGAATTCAGGATGCAGATGAGATCCTGAGATTCCTTCTGCGGGTCTTGATTTTTTTTTTTTTTTTTTTTTTTTTTTTTTTTTGCGTTTCGTTCCTTTTCTTGTTAGCGGGTTGAGACTCAGCTGTCTCTGTTTGTAGTCAAATTCATCGCTCAAATGAATGAAGCGGTAGCATGCTACCTTGTTCTCAAAAAAAAAAAATTAATAGAGTAATTAAATTTTTTAACTCGATTATAATATTTTGAATGGTGGTTAAACTCGAGAGATTATAACAGTTGAGCATGTTAGAATTAAAATAATTTTAAAATGGCTAAGCCTTCTCGAAAAACTGAGTGTCGCATTGAATTATATGTATCATTCGAAATTGTTCAATCGGTCATGTGGTGTTGCATAAGATATGTTCCTATGTTAATTGATCGGTGAGTCCTGTAGAATTAAATTTTGCACGTTAATTACCACAACATCTTATTTCACCCGCCTATGTTGAATGGTGAGCCCTGTAGAATTAAGTTTTGCACGTTAATTGCCACAGCATCTTATTTCACCCCTTATTTAATATTTCATGCGTAACATACTTTATATATAATATACTAGCCAAAGTAATGGAGCCAGCTCTCTTGTTGTGTTCAGACTACAATTGATCATTCATATCGTGATGTAATAATACTTATTAGAGCAACATATACATTTTAAATGGGGTGATACATTTCATTTCATCCAAGAATGAGGATAAATTTATCGGTCACTTCGAAATGACCGATAAAATTTATCTTATTTTTTGATGAATAAAATATAAGATGTACATTCTATTTGAAATATACATATAGTATTAACCTACTTATTATGCACTCCACCGGCATTTTGACTGTTTTTAGGCAGCACCACTTTAGGACTTGGTCTAGACGTACGCTATATAATTAATGTACACAACTTCACTTTAGATGATCTATGATCACTTGCTGTTAATGATTTATATCTGTTGATGCATGCTTTGCATTTGATTATATAATATTGCACTTCTATATATATATATATATATATATATATATATATATGTTATCTTCGATTTGATACCATGTAATATATCTTCTGTTAATTGTTTCGGAATAGCAGTTCAATTTCTTTCTCCTTATTTTTTTCCAGTTTTTTTCATTTCCTTCCTTATATATATATATATATATATATATATATATATATATATATATATATATTTCGATTAATTTCAAAAAAATATCATTTGCTTTTTCAAATTTCACCTTTAGTACGTTTGGTAAAGATCAGTAAAACTTAGCCGAACTTTTTCGTGACAATTAGTTAATTCATGCACAAATTTAGTGCAAGATTTATAGCTAATAAACTAGTATTGATGTGCAGAAGCATGTTGATTACAAAATTATTTAGCGTCCATCATGCAGATCCACTATATGTAGACCATTTTTAATCGAGCCAAGGGTTGACTTAAAAGCAACCGTTTACTTTAAGTCCAAATGCACCAAACTCAGACTCAGATCCAACTAAGGGTCTAGGGACCTATGCCAAACATAAGTACACATGTAGATAGGGACCTAAGCTTAATAATAATATATTCTCTGTTCACTCCATTAATTATCTTGTGCATTTGTACATCTATACACCACCTTAAGATCAAGATCCACCCTCTATATCACTATTAAAAAAATTTAATATAATAACACTTTTTAGATATTCGTTTGGAGAAAATATTTTTAAATATAAGATGCGTTTGGTAATAATATAAGAAAAAATTAGATACTTTAAAAATAAGTATAAAGTACGGAACTAGTGTAAAAAAATAATTAGTTAAATATTAAATTAGTTTCATGAATAATAAAAATTATATTTGGTTTGATAATAGAAAATAAAAGAAAAAGAGAGATAGTGTGTTAAAATGACGTTTTTGTCCTCAATCATAATTTTTTTAAAAAATAAATAAAAATTTTCTTTGCATAATTTTAAATATTTAATTTATGATATTTATTAAAAAAAATATTAAAATTTATATTTTACTTGTATATAAAAAAAATTATTAAAATTTTTTAAAGTTTTAAAATTTTATAAATTTAAATATTTTAAATTTTTAAAATTATATATATATATATATATATATATATATATATATATATATATATATATATATATATATATATATATATATATATATATATATATATATATATATATATATATATATATATATATATAGTCCGACTACTGTGCTTGTACAAGCACCAAACAATTGGTGCTTGTAAGTTTTATACCGTTAGATCTAACCTTTTAATTAAGAGGATTGCTATATGTACATCCCGAAGGGGTGTACATCCTACATCTCCACCCCTTTAAGGGTGGCGATGTTTTGTAGGGGTCACATCAAATGATCCTTCATCACACCCCCACCCTTAGATGGGTGGGGGTGTGAGATGTACACCCCTTACGGGTGTACACTTAGAGTTTCCCTTTAATTAATTCTATCCCTTAGATTATACTATTCCACCAACCACCCACTAAACCCAAAAGGGCCATCATCATTCTAATCGCACATTCTTATATTTAAAAATAAAAAACTCACAAGCACAAATAACTTAATATTTTTACAAACATAAAAGCTTAATTATATATATATATATATATATATATATATATATATATAATGTGACGAGGTTGGAAATCCAATCTTGTCCCACCCGCGGGTTGTTCCCCGGGTACCGAGTTAACCCGTACGGGGAGACAGGAGTCCCCCAAGCTTTTTTTTTTGTTTGGGTTAATTTGGGGATGAGAGGAATACCCCAAATTAATCCCAAACCAAACAATTCCATACAGTATAATAAATACTGACGCTTTAAAAAGTATCATCGTATAAATATTTTATTATATCAAATTAATTTATTAAATAATAAGATTTATTATTATTTTAAATTTTTGAATTATGTAAAGCGTCAGTATTTTAATAAATTTTAATGTTTTAAACTGTTAAAATATATTTTACCGACGCTTAGCATAAGTGTCATTATATATATATATATACACACACACGTTGTGATTCTTCATTTATCAACGCTTTCAAACACTACAATAAAATTAAGTTATAGAGACACATGTTTGTGATTCTTTTTACAAATATTCTATTTATATCTATATTCATAATTAGATTATAGGGATATATTTTTGTGACACATTATAGTAATGTGTCGCTATACACCCTAGCGACGGCACATATAGCGACACTAATGGTAAGTGTCGGTATTTTTTCCAGCAGTATTATTTTTAATTTTTAGCAACATTTAAAAGTGTCGCTATAGTATAATTTTGTTGTAGTAAAATACGACATTAAACTATAATGAAACGTATTTAAGTATCATTAAATATAAAAAAAAAAATCATGAAATATTAAAATTCTTGTAGTGTCCTATCTTTAGAATTTTAATCTCTGTAGTTTATTAATTTAGTGTCATTTATTAATTTAGTGTCATATATATAGTGTGGTGCAGGACGGAGCCCTATGGAGACATAAAGTGGTGATTGACCCCTAACATTTTTAAAATTACATAAAAAATTATTATTAAGTTATTTAAAAAATTAAAATAGTGTAAATTGTAGTGGCCAAAATATTTTTTTTAAAAAAATAATATTATCTTATGGACTACAAAATATAAATTTAATTGACTCCAACGTATTGTAATATTTGATTTGCAAATTATACTAAATCTTAATATATACTTAATTTTTTAATATAATTTTTTATAAATCTCTAGATTATTATTATTTTAATAGTAAAACAACTATACTCTATTTTTTAAAACAGAAAAAATATTAAAATCTTGAAAGCTAATAAATAAATAAAAATATTTATATATAAATATTTTACTAATATTTTTTAAAAATTAATATATTGTGCATAATATATTTTTGGCTCGCTTAAAATTAAAATCCTAGCTTCGTCCATGGTGTGGTGCATGTATATTTATATAGATCCATTAGATGTGAGCAATAATTTCTCCTCCATTTCTCTCGTCAACTCAATATTCACCGACCATTTTTACTCTTATCTCTTATTTTCACATTCGTTATCAATTGTTGGAAATCTGGTATTCGTTTCGATACCAAATTTTGTAAATTCGCAATTCGTTTCAGTACCGTAATCCACTCCGGTACTGTCTAGTATTAAAATTTCGTAATGAAAGCGTCAAATCGAATTTTTACCATAACTCCGTTCACTCAACAAAAAACTGAAACCAATACAACCACACAAAAGAGAAATAAATTCGGATGAAATAAGATTCATTAACCAAGAGAAGAATTATACCGGCTCATCTTCTACAATAGAATAGCTTTAACTCGAACTCTTTTCTTGAATCTCTCTCATCATTCTCTTGTTTTTTATAAATTCAGAAGATTTCTCTCTTTGAACGCATCCGTACGTGCTTCCAAAATCATGGGCACCTTGGTCATACCATATGAATGTGACTTAACCCTAACCCCCACCATGTCTTATGGGTGTGGTAAAATCTTACCACCATCGTGGGTGTGGTTAAACTCTACCGCCACCGTGTCATATGAGTGTGGTTAAACTCTACTACGACCGTGGGTGTGGCTAAACCCTACCACCGCTACCGTGTCATATAAATATGGTTAAATTCTATCGCCACCATGTCATATGGGTGTGGTTAAACTCTACTACCACCGTAAATGTGGCTAAACCCTACCATCACTACAACCGTGCAGTCATATAAGCGTGGTTAAATTTTATCACCACTATGTTATATAGGTGTGGCTAAACTCTATCACCACCACTACCAAAATAATAGTAACTATGCTATATTTATAGGTTACATTACAAGCTATCTAAATTCTAGTCTAAATATATATTTATTCTAATTAATATTTAAATCTTAACAAATTTATTTTTAATATATTTAAATATTAATTTAACTCTAATTAAAATTTAATTACAAATCTAATCAAAACCTAACAATGCTCTATCTATCGAATGTATACAAAATTCAAATATTATTTTCTTCAACAATTTAAAATTTTAAATTAATTGTCTGTTCATATGATCTTATTGTAGAATGTTCACATTCGTGTTCTCAAGCAGCTTAAGCTACTAGAGTCCTCGTATCTCCTTTCCTTTCCCACTGGATCCCTCAATATGGAACTCCATGGCACTCCATTGGCACAATGCGATTAATTAATTCACTAACTGACTAACTGATTAGTTAATTAATTCCCCATCAGTCTCAGTCGTACGTTCATACTCCAAGCATGCACAAACTTGGAAGCGACGGTTATTACAGGGCCCCTGCCGTGCCAAATTAGCATGGTTAGGTAATGTCAACGTATCTCAACACCACGCAATAATCATCTTCTTCATATTTTATATATATAAATGATAAATGTGGTCAACTCATCCCCAAATGGTGAAGGGGACTTGTGATATATACGTTGAGAGAGAATAGAGAATAGGGCACCTTCACCATTTGTGGATGAGTGGACCACATTTATCTTCTATATAACCATTTGTGGATGAGTGGACCACATTTATCTTCTATATATATATATATTTCAGCTATTATATTATGAATAATACTAAGTATTTGGTACTATTAAATTTTTCACCGTTAGATCCATCCTATTAATTATTTCTACTTCTTAGATCATATTGTTTTTTCAATCACCGACTAAACCCTATAGACCAACTATCATCCTAATCATATATTCCTTAATTCAATTGCTAAAAAACTTAATAACACCAATAATTTGGTACTATCGATAGCATAGTAGCTTAGTTCTATATAAATAAAATAGGCTTATATATATATATATATATATATATATAGTAAAGCTTATATATTTTTAAAAGTACAATTCTAAATATACATGTAAATTTTTTACTATAGAATTTGTATTGAGATTTGTACTATTGTAAAATCAACTAAAGAAAGAGAAAGAGAAAATACAATAACACGAATCTCAATACAAATTCAATAATAAAAAAATCATAATTATATTTGGGTTTGTGCTTTTGAAAATATACAAGTTTTACTTTATATATAGTTATTGAGATTCGTGGAAGCTCTTTAATAAAAAAAAAAAGAGAAAAGAAAAAGTAAAAAGAAAAAGTAAAAAGTAAAAAGCTATTCTTTTTAATTAAAGAGCCTGTACGAATCTCAATGCGATCCAAGGGCTACGAAATTGGTGGTAAAAGGGCTGGTGTTATCAATAACATTCCAGCACAACTATATATATATATATATATATATATATATATATATATATATATATATATATATATATATATATATATATATATATATATATATATATATATATGGACGAAGTCAGAATTTTAATTTTAGGGAGGCTAAAAATACATTATGTAAAATATATTAAATCTTTAAAAAATAATAATAAAAAAATTATATATAAATAACTTTTTGTTCATTAGTTTTTAAAATTTTTAATATATATTTTTTAAAAAAAAATAGAGTATAATTGTCTTTACTATTAAAATAATAATAATCTAGAAATTTACAAAAAATTATGTTAAAAAATTAAGTATTAAGATCTAATATAATTTACAGATCAAATTTTACAATATATAAAAAAATCAAATATTAAGATTTAGTATAATTTGTAAATCAAGTATTACGATACGTATATTGGAGTCAATTAAATTTACATTCCGTGACCCACAAGATAGTATTATTATTATTTTTTTTAAAAAAAATTATATTGATTTCTAAAATTTACAATATTATAATTTTTTTAATAATTTAATAATAAATTTTTATATAACTTTAAAAATATTAAAAAATCATAATTATTTTGGATCTGTTTACCTGATATATGAGGCAGTCCAATTGTGAACCGACCACAAAAGAGAACACGTGAAATTAAGTAGGATGCGGTTGACCATTCCAAAGCTGACGCGGGCTCTGTTGGTGACAAATGACGTTGCTCGCTTCGGATGTCGCGTCAGCAATGAACTAAGCAACCGGCCGCAACTGCTGGTACGGTTGGTCAGTACCCACGTGTAAATCCCCTGCCTTATTCATTTTTTAGAAGCGCTTTGAATCGACCGACCACTCTAAGATAATCCATTATGTGTTGCTGACACATGTCTGATAGAAGGGGATTGCTATCTGTACACTTTCTTGGGGGTGTATATTTTACACCTCATTTTATTTTAGGATGGGATGAATTTTACCCGTCATATCGAGTGCTTTTTTTCATAATAGAATTAGGGTCTAGATTTTAAAACATAATAATAATAATATTTGCAATTTAATAGTAAGGTTTGATGTTTAGTAATTAATATTTAGACACTATAATAAAATTAAATTATATAAACACATTTTTGTGACACTTTTGTATATATAAGTGTCCTATCTATATTCTATCTATATTCAAAATTAGATTATAGAAATATATTTTTGGGACACATTATAATAATGTGTCACTATACACTCTAACGACTGCACATATAGCGACACTAATAATAAGTGCCGGTATTTTTGACAGCGATATTTTTTTTTAGCTTTTAGAAATACTTAAAAATGTCGCTACAGTATAATTTTGTTGTAGTGAGAATACCTGTGGCAACTCTCTTTATTTTAGACTAAACTGTATTTTGGATGCTTACATTTTTTTTTTCTTTGTATAATTTAATTAATTTATTAGAATTTTTTATTTATGAAATTTTGAATTATTATAATTAAGTTTTATTATTTAATTTATTCAACTTTTGCTCATATGTTGCTGATGTCGTAATAATGCGGTATTTTAATTATGTATTATCATGTCATCAATCATATGCATGCAACCGTATCAAATCAGCAACGTATTAATATTTTATTATGAAATTAGTAGGATCGTGAAGCTTGATTGTAATAATTTAGAAACTTCGAGTTAGAAATTACAACTTCAATTACACCTTCATCTTATAGGTCAATTTATAATATTTCAAAATAGTATATATTTTATATTTAAAATAATAAATTTATTTTTGATATAGTTACCATGTAATTTGGGTTAGAAGGTAATTGTCAAGGGCTTCTAACTAGTAATTAATCGATAATTTGGTTTGTTGGTACCCATGTATCAATCTTTACGGATAGTTTGTTTTATCGATTTATAACATTAATGTAGAAATAGAATTTAGTAATTTTTATATTGAGACTGATATGTTAATTTGTTACTAATTTATTATACCATTTGAATTTGAAGGCATTTAGAAATTTATATGTTTTTCTTAACGGACTCGTTATACTCGTTGTTTCTATAAAATATGAAAATGAGAAAACTTTCAAATCCAAAGTATATAGTCATATGCTTTTTAGTTGGAAGTTTATAATAATTTCATAAATTTTTTAACTTAAGTTGCATAGTAAAATGATGAGTGAAATGCACTGCTCAATAAATCTTGTATTCAATTCCTAATATAAAGCACAAAGTTGGATGTGAGCCTACAAAGTAGTTCAAAATAATAATAATAATAATAATAATAATAATAATATTGAGTATATAGTATCTTTTTGACCAAAGCTAGCAGTGCTTTTCGATTAAAAAAAAAATTACTACAACCCTCGCAAAGTTTAAAATGGAAGGTTATTATATATTAAAAAAAAAAATTCTCTCTTAGGAAATTCTAATAGACGGGCTGCGTCAAAAATTGACTAAAGATTTTGAAAATTAATACTATACTAATATATATAGAATAGAGTTTTTTTCTGAAGCAAAATCAAAATTATCGAATTAGAGATTTTACTTAGAGTGGGAACTTCTCAATATAACAAAATTTTGAAACTTTCTATTTGATACACGCCAAACTAAAGACAATTTCTATTGAAATAAAAAGTAGTAGTAGAGCTAAACATACTCTTCCATCAGCATGCCAAGATTGATCAGATGAAATTAAGGATATAATTTTAAGTGAGAAAAAATGATGAAAGAAAAAAACAGTTTGCTTTAGGTGTGATTGCTGTAGAAAATTAAGAATTCTTCCATTGATTATTTTCTGGAGGTGGCTAAGACTCAAGAGTAATAGAAGCTCCACTTTCAGAATCTCTAAAGTTTAAGGTATGAAGTTTATTCTTCTAAATAATGAGAATTCATAAATTTATTCATTTTCTGTGTCACTTGACAATTTAGAATATTTAATTTCCTATGCAAAAATTACCATTCTATATATGATTGAAAATATGTCATTAAACTATGAACATTGTTTTTTTGTATATATCTAAAGTCTTTCTTTCATCATTTTTTATTGGTTACGTTAGAATTTGGTTAGATTTATAGTAGAATTCTAATATTTAAATCGGTTGGAGATAAAATTATTATAATTTAAATATTAATTAAAATATAAATTTTTTTATATTAGGATTTGGATAGGTTTTTATACAAGCTATAAATATATATAATATATGTAATATTATTTTGGTGGTGGTGGTGGTTGGGCTTAACCACACTCATATGTCGTGGCGAAAATATTTATAAATTTGGATACACCTAGTGCACAGGTGTGCTTAAAGAGAGAAGTCTTTTGGGTTTATATAAGTCAAGAGAAAAATAAGAAAGATTCATGAAGAGGGTTAGGATTGAAACTACTCTGTGTAGAAGATAAGTAAGGTGTAATTCTTTTCTTGATTAATGAATTTTATTCTATCCGTATTTTCTATTTTTATTTTTTTTTTTTATTTTGTGTTTGTGTTGGTTCCAATTACTATTGAAGAGCTAGATGGATTTATAATAAAAATTCGATTTAACTATTCTATTGCGGAATTTCAATAATCGATATCGAAACGAATTGCGAATTCATAAAATCTGATATCGAGCACTAAATTTCCAACCAATTACATATATGAACCCTAATTTTTTTTAATGCCTACAGCAATACAAGTTAATTTTTGCATTGTTTCCAATCTTTTCAAGAATTTACATATTAAGTATAAATTCAACGACCACTAAAAATTTCATAAATTATTTTAGTTGGTTATATATAATATTTTGCAGAACCACTTAGATTTTAGCTTAGCTTAAAGGGGTGTCACGGATAGTAGGAGAGTATCATTTTCATTGATTTTTATTCAATCTTTTTTAGATGAGACTTTCTTTTTTAAAAAATAAAATCGTGCGCAGATAAAAGAACAACCCCGCCGCTCATTTGGAACGAAGTTGACTCGAGGTGTTCAATGTGACTGTAGAAAAACTATGCGACTTTTAGCATCTTTCTGGGTAAGTTGGTCCTCTACTCTTTAGTACTCTCTAAATTTTTTCAAAAAAAAGATACTTAGTGATCCAGACATAAAAATTTGGTAAATATACGCATAAAAAAAAAAAAAGAAAAAAAACCTTTAGAGGTATATATGTATGTATGATTGGCTAATGGGAGACCTCTTTTGCTCACCCTCCTCATAGAAGTTTTTGGCGTGTACGTACGCAGTTGCTTACAAAAGTTGACAAATATTGAGGTGATCAATTGATCGAGTACATAAAATTAGAAGTAATCACCCTTCTCATAGAAGTTTTGTCATGATCACATGCATATATATATATATATATATATATATAGTGACTCGATCTCTATGAAAATTAGAAATAATTATTTGTTAATCATTTTCTAATGCTTTTAAGATTCATGATGGACAGTTAATTAATTAGTTCACATATAATTTTTATTTTCCAAAATTCATAATGTTGCATCATTATCCACATACATAGATCAATAACAAATATTATGCGCATATATATATATATTATATATATATATATATATATATATATATAATTCGGCTACTATACTATTAATAGTATCAAGTTGTTGGTACTATTATGTTTTCTATCATTAGATCAAATTCTTTGATTATTTTCATCCGTTAGACTTTACTATTTTTCCAACCACCTATTAAACCAAAGGGGTCCACTATATATCATCTCAACCAAGTCATTGGTGCTATTAAATTTTTAACCATTACATTAAAAGATATGTGGTTGAGATGATAGTAGGCCCCTTAGGTTTAATAGGTGGTTGGAAAAATAGTAAAATTTAACGGGTGAAAATAATCAAAGAGGTTGATCTAAGGATAGAAAACTTGATAGCACCAATAACTTAATACTATTAATAATATAGTAGCCGGACTATATATATATATATATATATATGGGCAATACTATCCATATACCCCAAAAGGGGGTGTATGATGCACACCCCACCCATCCAAGGGTGAGACTTTCTCCACTGGTCACTTCGATGTGACCAGTAAAATTCACCCTACCCTAAGATGGGTGGGGTATAAGATGTACACTCCTAAAAGGGTGTACACTTATATATACCCATATATTATATATAAAAGTTCTTGTAAAAGAGAACAAGGATAAATTGTGGGCCGCAGCTTGCCTCGCCTTAAGTAATACAAATAATTGTTAGGTCACATCTGCGTGCCCAGAATATGTTTTCTCACTATTGCTACTGTTTTGTTTTTTTCTTTTTTTTAAGATAAATATCATACTATCTGCTTTATTTATTAGGTAAAGTGAACTAGTTTATTATGTAAAGTGTCTCGGCATAAGAACAATCTATCGATCGAACATGTGATAGGCGAAGAAAAAAGAGATTATTCTTGTAGCTTTAACTAATCAAGTTCATAGTTGGGTTTACAAAAAAAAAAAAACAGAAAAGTCAAATCAAAGTTATTCTTTTCAAACAAAATATTTTAGTGTTTTTCCCGAGCAGGTGTATTTTTAGCACATCTGTAAAATCTAAAAGTGAACGAAGCAAAGCCCATTGATGTAATTACCAAAATAGGCCGTACGAAATGGAGCCCATTACTGGTTACAAGATTTTAGGCCTAGGCCTCAGTTATGGGCCGAAAACGGGCCGGGCCTAAGGCTCAATGGCATCAATAACAAGTGCATGGAATTAGTTCACCACCTCATCCGTAGACCGAGTACCTTCGCAACATGCGGTTCAGAGTTCCCGGTTCATGAATCAAACCCACGCCGGTTCGGTTCGAGGAGCAAGCCGTTGTTGTGCCCGGTTCAAAGCGAGTCGACTCGACTCGACTCGACTCGGCTTCGGGAAGAAGCCGCTTCGTCGCGATCCATCGTCGTCCTCTTCTTCCCCCTCCTCCTCTTCCTCCTCCTCCTCCTCGAATGGTCTCCGTGGTTCGCTCCACCCTCCTCTTCGCCCCTCCGAAGCCCCCTCAGCGACCGCGAGCGGCAATGGCGGCGAGCTTCTCCGGCGCCGCCCCTCCCTCGACGCAGCAGCTGCAGCGGTTGCCTTCGAGGAAGCTCCCCGTGTTGCTCTTCGACGTCATGGACACGATCGTCCGCGATCCCTTCTACCACGACATCCCCGCGTTCTTCAAGTAGGGTTTCTCCTTCGTTGCTGATCTTCAGTAGTGAGACGTGGATTCTAGGGTTTTTTTTAATGTATCATTGGATTTGTTGCTCCCGATTAACGGTCTTTTGCTGTGTATGTGATTGGATTGTAGAAAGGCCCAATTCTTTGTGTGGAAACTCGTTTTGATGCCGAGGAGAAGTAATTTTTAGTGAAAATTGTGCGGAAGTTTAGGTTTTTGATCTTTCATTGGATTTTGTTGCTCCCGATTATCGGTGATTGTAGGAAGACCCGATTTTTCTTGTGGAATCTCATTTTTATGCTTAGAAGAAGTAATTTAGAGGAAATTTAGCAAAAATTATGCAACGAGATCTGATACTGGTATTTGAAACATGAAATTTCTTAGAATTGTAACTAGTAAATATGAAGCTAAATTTTAGTCACTGTTTCAATGGGAAATGATCTATTTGACATTTTTATTTTAAAGGTGTAATGTTTAAGACAAATTATTGGCAACTTCGGAGGCTACGAGAAGAAGTGAGAACTGTGCGCATAAGATTCTATTAAGACTTTTAGTGTTTATTTGTGTTGTAAATGACTTTCGCTGCTTGGACAATATGATTTTTTTGCTACTATGCTTCGGTTACTGTTATTATTTCAAAAAATACTCAGTTGGTTTTATAAATTAATTGGTTGCCCAGCATAATTAGATGCAATAGGGTTCAGGAATCTTAAACATTTCTATGTTTTATGTTGTTTAGATTTTTAGTCTCTTCATGGTTCACTTTTGCTTGTTATTTTCTGTGCTTTTGCAGTATGTCAATGAAGGAACTCTTAGAAAGCAAACACCCAACTGCATGGGTTGAATTTGAGGAGGGATTGATTGATGAGGTATATTTATGGGGATGATCTGTTGTTTTTTTTTGTTTTCCCTATTTGCTGCCTCCATAATGAATGGGGTTTTGGAGTGTCAAAGGATAGAGTTGTTGTCAGCAATAAATAAATGTGTCCTTATTAGATTAGCAGAATTGAGTGCAACAGCATTAGCAGCAGAGGTAGCATGAAAAATGCAAATAGGAGCAGCAAAACGAAGAGATGAAAATGATTAAAACAAAATTAAGAAGAGGATAAGGAATGATTGCAGCTGGAATAGATATAAAGAAAAGAGCAGCAATGGCTGCAGCAGTTGCTGGTGGGCATTGCAAGAGCTGGATAATGCCTTCTTTAGACTTTTACTTTTGGTTATTGGAATCGTGCGAGCATGTGAATAACCCAATCTCCTTTTTAATCTTGAGACTTAAAAATATTCAGATTTCATGTATTTTTTCAAAATTTAGATTGTGTCATGCTCGTAACTTAAACAATTTAACATGCCAATGTTAAATTGTTCGTCACTTTTCCTTTTTATGAAACAACTGAATGGTAAGTTTTTTCGTGCACTAGCAGTTTGGAATATTATTTGGAAATACCAACAATCCTTTTATTTTGATCCACTTTACTCTCTCATATCCTTCTGTTATAGGCCATGAGAAATATTGCACTGACTGTTTTTCTGTTTCTGTTTGATATGAACTTAAGTTTCGTAGAACCTATCCTCCTTTTTTCAGAATGAGCTAGCTCGGAAGTTTTTCAAAGATGGAAGATCTTTTGATTTGGAAGGTAAGAAACTATAAAGGTGACTGTTTTTCGCTACTTTCGGTTAACTTTCTCGAGCACCTTCTACAAAGGATGCATTTAGATGTCTAATGGGGAAGCCAACCTTTGGTTCATATATTCAACAGATTTTCTTGTTCAAAAAGTAATTGGCATCTATGTTTGTCTGTTGAATTTTAAACAATGAAGTTGTACTAAACATTATTCAGTTGTTTCTCTTATCTTCATTGAAGTATGCATTTTGGACCTTGAAGTTTTGGTTATTACATTTATTATGCGCTGGAAACCTTGATATGGGGATCTGCTTATTTTAATTTGTTGTAGGTCTCAAAGAATGCATGGTAAGTGGATATTCCTATGTAGATGGTATTGAGGCCGTGCTTTGCAGCTTGAAACAAAATGACTACGAATTGCATGCTTTCACAAATTATCCAGTCTGGTCAGTCTTGATTTTCTCCATAGCAATACGACCATGATTTGTTTTCTTATGACAAGATATGTTTTTGTAGGTACACGATGATTGAAGATAAGTTACGACTCTCAAAGTATTTGTCTTGGGCATTTTGCTCTTGTCTTATTGGTAATATATATCTGCATTATGTATCACATCTATTCTTGAATGTTTTATGACATTAACAATAGTGAGGAACTTTCTTTGTACTTATTAATTATTCTGTTTTCTTTACAAAATATGAATATGGAACGGCAGTTTTCATTTAATGGTTTGTGTGAAAAAGATGCTAAAAGAAGTAAACTATATTCTTTTGAAAGATTGCTGTTTTCAGAGAATAATATGCCTACTATTTCGATCTGAGCCATAAGTGAAACAGCTTGGAGTTTCTTGATTCAGGACTAATCTAAAATATTTAGTCAAAACTTAATCGGATTGATTTGTCTGTGCAAATACTAAATGCTGCTCATGTTAATTAACTTGCAGTTTTTAGGCATGTTTTATAACATTATGTACATTATAAAAAGGATCAGGCACCATGGATTTTTATTCTTAAAACTACAAATCTACCCTAAATCTTGCATCTGCCAATGAACATAAAGTATGTTTTACAACCCTTACATATCATAAACAATTAGCTTGTGATTGATGTTGCCGTAAATAGTTGTACCTTGTATGTAATTGTTCTTAAGAGTATTAGTAGCGTCTTTATGTGCAGGAAAACGCAAGCCTTCTCCTGATTCTTATATGGAAGTGGTACATCGTCTCGGAGTTGAGCCAGGAAGCTGTGTCTTCATCGATGACAGGTTTCTACTACCACAATTGCCAGTCTCTCTCTCGCGCTCCCTCTCTCTCTCTCTCTCTCTCTCTCTCTCTCTCTCTCTCTCTCATTATGCTTTGTTTGGCTTGACTCTTATCTAATAGCACGAAAGGCATCAGGTTCTTTCCCGTCTTAAAGTTCTAAGCATTTTAGTTTTCTCAGATACAGTAGGCGCTCAGTTTTGTTGATATTTACTCACCTATTATACTGGACAAGGAGAAATTGTTGTTGACCAAACAATGCTTTATTGTTGATTCCTGAATAGCACGGATATTAAAAAATATCTAGTTAGAAAGAAAACAATTTATAGTGCGAGGACAATAATAAGAACTCAAAAGATGGTTTCGTTATTTTTTTTTATTGAGCTTTTCTAACATTCCTTCTTGTTTGCATTTACATTTTGTACAACTTATAACAATTGCAGGAAGACAAATGTCGAGGCAGCTATAAACGCGGGAATGGCCGGGTTACACTTCAAAAGCCCAGATTCTCTTAAACAAGATTTGGCTTTATTGGGAATTGAGGTAGTAACTGCAGCTCATCACTAAGGCGAAGAAGCTCCTATAATTCTCCAGATTCTCAAGATAAAAATATGCCTAATTATTTCTTCATGCTTCACTCATTCGGATGCGTACATTCTTCCACCAAAATACACAAACTCCAAAATAATGTCTACTGCAAACATCCAAATGCCTGTCAAATGTGTCAAATATGTATATCATCTCCATTCCAAAGTTACATTCACATTGGCTGCTATATCTTTATCTTAATTGTCCTCAAAAGCATTCTTATTGCTAGTTAATTTGTACGATGAACCCCCGTATCAACTACTATTGTGACTTTAAAAGGTTAAGGAGATGGATGCAAAGGGTGGACCTGCAATGTGAACTTTTAGGATGATGGGTATGCAAAGAGCTATGGCTTCTACCGAGCTTGTTTGTAACCACAGTTTATAAATTCTCAGGTGGTAAGTGCTGCTTGTTCCAGAAGCACTGGCTTTCCTTTTGTCTAGACTACAGTTTTGGCCTTTAGAAAGGGAAATGCTGTGTCTACAACCAATAGGTTTTAGATAATAGTTACGTTGAGTTCCGGGGCCTAGGTTCAAACGCTAAGTTATAGATGATTTCAAATCCAAAATAAAAGCTAAAATAATCTTGGTGCCCTAAAAATTGTAAAACCACTATGTGATTCTATTTATAGTTTATAACTAAAGAAAATTAAAAGAAAGCACGAAGTATTATTACGAACTTTGAAAAGGAATCAAAATCTGACGAGACTTATTCCACTCCCATCTACATAACACGAGCACATTTTACAAAGAATACGAGTCCCTTAAGCAAGAGGCAGAGAGAATCTTCGTCTCCCGGTTGGAACCATGCTGCTACTTTGTGTTACCACAGTAAGCTCTATTCCATCTCAATGAGCAATGGAGAATTGGTTTCCAACCTGAGTAGCTGCTATAAGAATCTCACTCCGTTTGATGATTTTTTGAAGATGGGCGATTGCTGCGAGTCCCAATGAAACAATTAAAAATCACTTTTTTTGATCATGATGATAATTATCTTACAATACAAGCAGAAGAATCAAAAGAGAGAAGAAAAATAAGATATAAGCGTTAAGAGCAATTTATGTGATCTCAATTTTCAATTTCGTTTTTGTTACTTTGTTACATCCTTGATTTCGATTCTATCCTCCGCGCTTCAAATTTAATAAATTAGTGACTACAGTATCAATTTCGTCCTCCCAAGTTTAAACATTGACAAAATCTTATCATGCTGCAGATAGCAGGATAAAAAAAGACACAGTTTAAATGAAGAACAAATTTTCGAGACTAACATAATAATGATATGATAAGAATAAAGATAACAACAATAGGCAAAAATTTCTTTTACCTTCTTCATGGGCCGACCTTGTCGAGATTCTCCGCGACCGTCTTCATCCTGGGCCGCTGCTCCGGGTCTTGTTCGGTGCACGCCAAAGCGATGTGGAACGCCGAGATCAACTCCTTCTTCGCGTTCACCTCACGGCGGAGTGATTCCTCCACCAGCTCCGCCAACGGCTTCGCGTCCTCGAACCCCTGCCTCACCCACCTCACCAGCTCTGGCACCGTTGGAGCTGCTGACGTCGATGATGTGGAGGGTGAGGCCATCTCTGGCGGCCTCCCGGTCAACATTTCCAGCAGCACCACGCCAAAAGAGTACACGTCCCACCTGTATAATAATTATTATCATTTAAAAACTTAAGCGGTTAGAGAACGATATATTAAATTTTTTTTTTTTTGCAAATACAACCTTTGAGTGGGCCGGGCCCTAGGGATGCGGGCTTCGGGGGCCCGGTAGTTGTTGGGCCGCTCAGGCATTGCGGGCTTGGTGGGCGGGAGGGCCCCGCCCATGAATGCGGAGGCGGCAGATGAGGATGAGAGGTCGTCATTGACGCCGGCGAGGGCGATGAGGCGGTCGAGGCCGAAGTCACCGACGTATGGGTTGTAGTCAGCGTTGAGGAGGATGTTGGTGGGCTTGACATCCCCGTGGACGAACTTTTGCGGGCTGCACTCGTGGATGTGGGCCAGCCCACGGGCCGAGCCCTTCGCTATGCGGAGCCGGTTTGACCAGGATAGGCTCGGTTGGCCAGATCGACCTAACCAATGAAACATAAGATAAAAAGACATAATAATCAGAGTTATTTGACCTAATTAGTCAATATACAGAGAGAAACAAATACCATCTCAGTAACTGTTTCTTTTTTCATTGATGCTAACTCTCAGAAGCTTATAATTATACAATATAATAATAGATCACCGTTGATTCCAAGTTCTTAAAAGCTTATAATCATAGGTTACATACAGATAAAGTGACACAACACTTACAACCACTAATAATTGTAATTACCATATACCTATTGATCATTGCTCATGATACATGCAAGTGGAAGAGCACCTATGTTTCTCGCTGGTGATTAGTGATCACAATTTTATTAATCTTTTTGGTAAAGGTTAATTTCCATGGAAATTAAAGCAACATAGTATACTATGTAGGAAAGTTTCTTTTCTTTTATTTTGTATACTAAAATGTATCATGCACTTTGTCCCTGCATGTACCCACCCATATTTGCTACATAGAAACAGGAACGTCGTATCATTTGGTCCGAACAAAGTACTGCTGTAGGGCCCCGACTCTTAATTATTTTCTAAAATTTTAGTAAAGCTGATGGTTCAGAGTTACAGCTCAAAATCTTTGTGGAATAAAGCACACACTGCACTCAACTTAGGCAACTAAACACAAGCTGCAGGCAAAAGCTTAAACAGATCTCAGAAGTAGTTGTGCAGCATCTTTGCCCCTCCTTTTAAGGCATTTAGTCCCACATAAAGAGAGGGGTTTACAACACCACCAATTAAAGGAGCTTCCAATGTCATACACAAATAAGCCCCTTTCATCTACTTTAGGGAACAGGAAAAGTGGCCTTTTCCCTATTGCATCTCTTTTCCTTGTGCTCTTTCAGACACTGAAAAAGTTAGGAGAAATCCTGCCCTGGTAACCTACTTTTCGTACAATTTTTTTTTGGTGACATTGAATTTCAGCAGCTTAGATCACAAAAAGACCACATGTTAGTCATGTGAGCTACCAACATGAAGTTATTTTCTAAAGTGAAAAGTAAAATAATTATTTTACAGAAATGAATAACTAATCTGACAGCTTACTATTCTTATACTGCTACACCTACTTGTGTTCTTGTCTTGAGTGACTACAATAATGACTACAAAGACGCATTCTAGTGTTTATTTATGGTGATCTACAGTGGTGGATGTGGTATAATTTGAATGGCATAAATATATGGGCAATTTTATTTTTTTTTCTACCAATTGGGAAAGCCGAATTGACTCCGTTGGATTGGTGGGGCCCACCATGCATGTAATGTCCTGTTTTGAGTAGCCAATTCATCTTTCAGGATCCACGAGTGTTGGTTCTCTTTTCTACTGGTAATTTTTTTTTTTTTTTTTTTAACGGTTGACTCGTTGTACGCTGGTGAAAAACTGGTGCAGAATACAGGACAACACTACATTACACCCCTGTCTGGTACTGTGGTGAGCTTCGAAACCAGGCGAATTATTATTATTTTTATTTTTTGAAAAATTAACGTACTATATTATTCTAAAACCCGTAAATCAAATCTTAAAATAACCTTAAAAAAATAATAAAGAAAAAGAAAATATATATAGCGAAGCGAGAGGGGGGGGGGAAGGACAGACTGACCTCGGAGGGCGGCGGCGAGGTTGCCGTTGGAGATGAAGTCGGTGATGAGCAGCTTCTCGTCCTGCGCCCAGTAGTAGGCCCTCAGCCGCACCACGTTCGGGTGCCGAACCCTCCCTATCCCCTGCGCCTCCGCCGCGAACTCCTTATACCTCACCTGCTGCTTCCCCACTTCGCCGCCGCCGCCGCCGCCGCCGCCGCCGCCGAGCCTCCGCACGGCCACCGGAACCCCGCTCCCCACCACCACCTTGTACACGATCCCCTTCCCCCCCTTCCCCAGCACGTACGCCGACGACCTCAGTAGCTCGTCCAGATCCATCGCGAAACCCTTGTCGATCGACACCAAAACCCCCTCCTCCACCCCCTCCCCCCCCCCTCTCCCCTACCCCATCCTCCTCCTCCCCCGCCTCCTCCGCCGCCGCGCACCAGCACCCGCACCGCCCATCTCCGCCGCCGCCGCCGCCGCCGCCGCCCAGTTTCCTCTTCCCCGTGCAGCTGCACCCCTCGCCCTCCTTCCGATCCCTCACTCTCCAGTACACGTACACGACGATCGCCCCGATCACCGCCACCCCCGCAGCGTCCGCCGCCGATATCAGCGCGATCATCCCCGAGCGGAGCCTCCCCCTCTCCCCGCCCGCCGCAGCACCCTTCGCCCCCGCCCCCGGCGCCGCCGGCCCAGTCGCCGTCCCCGGCGCCGCAGGGGGAGCCCCGCGCTCCGCGCAAGCCACCTGGAGCGGGAACCCACACAGCAGCGGATTGCCCAGGTACGCCGTCGGCCCCTGATTCGCTAGCGATCCCTCCTGCGGGATCTCCCCGGAGAGGTTGTTGTACCTTAGATCTAGCGTTACCGTCGAGGGGAGGTTCCCTAACGTTTCTGGAACCTTCCCGGAGAATCGATTGTGCGAGAGGTTGAGCGTGCCCCCGATCGAGTCGAGCTCGCCCAGGTCCCGCGGGATCGATCCGTTGAATTGGTTGGACGAGAGGTCGAGCTGGACCAGGTTCACCATCTCCGGCCAGATCCCCGCCGGGATCTCGCCGGAGAATCCGTTCTGCTGCAGCAGAAGCCGCTGCAGTTGGCGGCAGCTCCGGAGGTCCCTCGGGATCTTACCGTCGAGCGAGTTTCTAGAAAGGTCTAGATTCTGTAGCCTGGGGAGGTCGCAGAGAACCTCCGGGAAGTAGCCGGAGAGGGAATTGCCGTAGAGGAAGAGGGAGCGGAGCGAGGAGGCGTTGGCGAGCTCCGCGGGGATGGGGCCGGAGAGGCGGTTGCTGTGGAGGTTGAGGCGGCGGAGGAATAGCAGCGAGCCGAGCTCCGAGGGGATGTACCCGGAGAGATTCTTTCCCGCCACCGCGATCCCGACGACGCGCGCATAGTCGTAGCCGGAGACGTTGGCGCACGACACGCCCGGCCAGAGGCACGGGTCTACGTCGCTCTCGCTCCACCCGCTCAGCGACGACGACGGGTCGTCGGACACCGCCGACTTGAACGCCAGCAGCGATAGCCCGTCCGGCGAAAGCGCCGCGGCAATTCGCACAACCGCAGCGAGAATTATGAAAATTAGACTAGCAAAATAGTGCCCCCCCCTCATCTAATTAATCGCCCCTCTTTCTCTCTCTCGCCCTCCTAAACCGCAGATAGAAAGAAAGAGAGAGAGAGAGAGAGAGAGCTAATGATTCGGTCACTACTTAGTAGTGAACTGAGGTTGAGAGGAGAGGGAGATGGCCTGCGCAAGTATTTAAGAGGAGCACGAGAGTTTTATTAAGTGTCACATGGTGACGCGAAATAGTGTATCTTATCAGGGTAGCTCGAATAGGACAGGTTAATATTAAGGGACGCACCACAAGCCATAGTATTCCTTGGGGTGGAATAGGATTAGATACGAAGGATTCGAGGGAACAGTATATTTGGGAGGAGATAATAGGCTGTTATTAGTGTAGTGGGGGGCGGTAGAGAGAGAGAGAGAGAGGAAGTGGGCATTTTGATTAAGCGTGGGACCATCCACTCCCGCCAAAAAGGGGAAGCTTTGGGAGGGAACGGACACAGAGAGAGAGAGAGAGAGAGAGAGGGAGACGTAGGGGAGAAGGGAGTAGAAGCAAAGCAAAGAGTACGTAAGTAGGGGGGAAGAGTGGGAATGATGGATGTGCGGGACTGGGGCCATGGAGCAATAACCACGGTCGTTGGGTAGTAATTAATTTTTTTCTTTTTTTTTTAGAAATTAGAATGAGGTATAATATGTACACCCCAAGAGGGTGTACACTTAGTTTTTTCCTGATTTCAATTGAGCTAGAAAAGTAATTCAGTACTCAAAAAAATTATTATTTGTACATACTAAAAAAAAATTGAATAACTGTCAGAAAAACAAAATGTTCAAAAAATTGAATAACTGTCAGAAAAACAAAAAACATTTTATGTTTGTGAAATTATCCTAATATAATATATATATATATATATATATATATATATATATATATATAGATATATATATATAACTTATGCAAATAGTAGTGCTTATGAGATAATTATAAGTCCTAATTGTATTTTATAAGATCTGTACGAACAACTGCAGATCTAGTCTTGGATTAGAAGACGGAAAAAGGGATCTCTAATTAAACTCAAGTTCGGAATATGTTCTGATATTTTCATCTTAACCTTTCTCTTCAACTCTGGTGCTACTAATACAACTGATTTTAATATTTAATAGAAAATCTGCACCTAGGCAATAATATTGTACACGGGTGAAGCATATTAAATAGGAAAATCGTACGTGCATGCACGAGTGGTGCATTTTGCAGCACCTGAGGACGATGGGAAAACTATGTCCTGGGATTGCCAGCATAAATTAATTCACTTTCGTCAGTAATTTTGTTTTGTATTCCTCAAATAATCCACTTTTCTCCCATGGAAATTCATTTGTGTCTCCCTGCAGAATAATTGATAAATAAAAATATGTCGTATTAACAATATATAAAAATAATATTTAGATGATGCATAGGTAGCAATGGAATCACTCCGTGCGTTGGGATTCCTAAACATTGGGTCAAATTCAGGCCAAGTTTTAAAAATCCAAATCCAAAAAATTCCTCGGTTTTTGGAAATTCAAAGAAAAACTAGAAAACGAAAGAAACAAATATTCACTGAATTTTAAAACATATTATACTCAAATCTAAATTTTCAAAATACAAACAAAATTTTTTGATATATGTTATATTATGTAAAACCAGTTTAAGTTTGGTACAGATTTGAATTGGGATTTCAATTTACGATCCGATATAAATAAAAAAAAAAAAAAACATGATCGAATCTGAATTCATTGAATTTTTATTTTTATACTCATAATTGAAACTATATCTATTTAGTATAAGTTAAATCTGTTTTGATCGGTTTCCAATTCGGGAAGAATCTCAAGAACTAGACAAAATGGTCCCCTGTATACATTTAGGGTACTATTGATTCCTACTCTTCACCAGGCACGAGGATCCAACTCATCAACAGCATGCAACAAGCTTACTTTCTAATTAAACTCCCTCTCTGGGGCTTTTTTTTTTTTTTTTTCTTTTAATCTCTCTTTTTCTAGGGACGTAAAGTCGAAATGATCTTCTGCACTCTAGAGAGAATTTGAATCTGAATTCAAGCAAGCAGGTCGGTATGAATTGGACTGGAGACCTGATGCAAAAATGTTGCCAAGTTCTTGATCCATAGTTTCCAAGCCCTGTTGTGTCTTTGGGTCTAATCTGTAACCCGAGCCCAATCTCATGAGACAAGATATTGAATCAGACAACTTTTTTGCAGTATTTGAGAGCATTGATTCAAAGGGATCCGATAGCTTAAGCTGCCAGACGAGAAAAGTAGTGTCATAAAATGGCCAAAGTTACGGCCCGTTTGGTAATAAAATAAGACAGAAATAGTTATTTTAGGGATAAGTATAAAGTACGGAACTAATGTAAAAAAACGTTTAGGATAATTCCAGAGATAAGAAATTTTGTGTTTGGTATGAGAATGAGAAATGAGAGGAATAAGAAGAATAAAGAGTTTTAATTAAGGTAAATTACTTTTTTGCCCTCAAACTTTATTATGTAATAATGAGATGAGAGATGGTGTTTCGATAGACGTGAAAGAGTATTTAAGGAAAAAGTAAGAGGATGGTTGGAAAGAGTGAAAACAGTAATTCTCACTTATTTTAGTTGTATTGAAACAAACTATACCGATTGATTCCTGATGCGTTTAGAAGAATAAAAGGGATATCCCTCTTATTCTCCATTCTATATCAAATCCAAACAAGCCCCAAACAATCGTGCAATGATTGAATAATTGACTACGTTGGTGTTTTCCATAAAGCCAGCCGTGCAACCAACCCTCCCAAGTGAAATTGGTTGAAGTAGAAGGTAAGAAACTTGGCATACTGCACTAGAAGTGTAAGTGATCTGATGGTGGCCCAACATTGTTTCTCTCAATACCTGAGGTTGTTGGTGCCTGAGATGAGATAAATTATGGAGCTATCACTTAGGCATATAGCTAGGTATCTTTTGGTTCAGAAATAAGTGTAAATTACTTATTTTCCAGATAAGTATATCTTCGAAAATAGATAGAAACAAGACTAAACGATAGTTGTGTTATTTTTAAAAATAAAATAAACAATATTTAAATGATTAGATTGAAATAATTATAAAAGAAATTTTTATATCCCAATCAATATTTTGTACGACTAAAATAAAATACAAAATAATAATAATCTGTATAGTGGGCTATCACTTTCATCCATCCGGATATTGCCAAATTTTAGGCATTTATGTTCCATAAACCGAAACGTCCCATGACGTCTCGTGCCCGGCACCATTTGTAACCTTCCATTTCACAGTCCTTAAATATTGTCTTGTGCTAATTGCAAAGATAAAATGCCTTTTGGGGATTTCTATTTTCTTTTTAACTGAAAATCTTAGTTTTTTATATTTTAATTTACTCGATAGAATTGGTAAATAATTTTTTAAAATTTTTTTGTTATTGCCATCCGCTGTTAGCAAATAAATTTTTTTATATATATATTTTAATTTACTCGATAGAATTAGTAAATAATTTTCTTTGTTATTGCCATCTACTACTGTTAACAAATAATTTTTTTTTAAAAAAAATTAGAATAACGCCCACCGTGGGGCTCGAACCCACGACCACAAGGTTAAGAGCCTTGCGCTCTACCAACTGAGCTAGACGGGCACTTCTATACATAATTCAAATTACTTAATATCTCAATATTATAATACATAGTATGTCACCTACGACTATTTATTTACTGTGTCAATAGTGTTTCAGATACACTCATTTCATTACTCTTTTTGCACTTTGTCCATGGCAGGAAACAGAACCTAAATTACTTCCTTGGCACAGAGTACTCCTCAGTATTGTTATATCCAATCAGTCAAGTTAACCTGATAAATTTTATACTCCCCATTAATCAAATTTGCACAATTTTGTGCCCAGCTGCAGTGCACATGTGAGTTTCAATTTGGCACTAAAACAGCATCTTAACTGAAATACTTTAGATCCCTGCTTTTACAAGAATACACAATCTAGAAATTATCTCTAGTAATGGCACCTTGCCTCCTCTTTTTTTTGTCTTCACTACTTTCCAAATACCATTCATTCAATAACATCTCTGATTAGGAAACAGAAATGATAATTGGCAGCACATAAGTATTTGCTGTAGCAAATGAAATCTTACAAACAAGTGAGAATCAATTAGAGGAGTCATCTGTTTATGCTAATTGCTAATATAATGGTGGCAATAACTGCATTACATTTCAGGCTCTACCCAATAATAACAAATTCTGGTTATATCATTATGTGTCTAACAAAAAAAAGTTTTACATTAATTTTCCCTGAAGCAAGACATGCAAGATCCAGTAAATGAGATGCGTCCGATAGATGAAAGAATGATGGAGAACAAATAAAAAGAAAAAGCCAAACCCACATCTGTTAAGAGATTGGTAAGCAACTTTACCTCGAGAAGCCATGCACCTAGGGGTGTCAACGAGCCAGCTGGAATCGGCTCGTGTTCGACTCGTTTATTACCGAACATGAGCTGGCTCGTTTAAATATCGAGCTGAAAAATTCAGCTCGTTTATTAATGAGCCAAACACGAGTTGGCTCGCGAACAATAAGTTTGATTTTTATTCCTACTATTAGGTGTAAAGTTGAAAGAAAATTAAAAAATTAAAATTTTAATCTAACAATTAAAATTCATAAAAAATTAATGGCCTAAAATCTAAATAGTAAAATATATATATATATATATATATTCGAACTGTTATCTAGCCGAACACAAGCGAGCTGACCCCAGCTCGTGTTCGGTTCTTTTATTAAACGAGCTAGGCTCGTTTACTAAACGAGCAATTCGATTTCGAGTTCATTTCGAGCCGAACACGAGCTGGCTCGCGAACAGCGAGCTGAATTGCCGCCGCTACGTGCACCACTTACCCCAGCATGAAAAGGTAAAATATGCGACAATTCTCTACCATTTGATCCAATCACAAAAGACGGGAATAAGTTTTCTTTTCTTTTCTGCTGCTTTATAATTTGGCTGTTTGAATTAAATTGCCAAATGATTGAAATGGTTGAGGCCGCTCGCTCGGAAAAAAATGCAATGTACACATGCACTTGTCACTCCGAATATTGTTGTATAGTAGCTTTATCAAGCATTGTTAAGCCTTCTTTGAAGCTCCTCAACAAAGGTTTTCCTGGGGACCTCCTCTTCTTGGTTTGCTTCGATGTTCTTCAACTTGACGATGCCTTTTTCGAGTTCGGACTCACCAACCAGCACCATCCAAGGAATGCCGGACTGCTTGGCATAGGTAATGTGGTTCATCACCCTCTTGGTGAGCTTGAATTCGGCATTTATTTTGGCATTCCACAACTCACTCACGAGCTCAGCCGCCAGAGTAAGGTCTTTCCCAAGAATACCCACCAGAACTTGCGTCTCAGTTGCACGAATAACCTATGGCATGGTTAACAGAACTAATTCATCAATTTCCTAGGTATTCTAATGCACAACGAAAAAGATAGCATATGTTGAAAGACCACACATCGTTTCCGATATAATATAAGCCACCTAAATATAGGCGAGTGTGATGAAACCTTCTTACTTTTGGTGCTTAACCCTGATGGTATTTGTGTAGAGAAACCGCGGGATATATTTTGGGTAGTTAAAGTTCCTACGTAAATAAAAAAAAGAGCAAAAAATTGCAGCGTGTCAAAACATGGGACCAAACAATCATATCTTACTGTGAACTCGTTTTTTTGAGAAATGGAGTACGATCTATGAAGGCACAGGTTTCCGGGGAATGGCATAGAAGAGTGGAAAAAACCCACCCATTTTAAAAATGGAAATGCACTAAAAGAGTGACAAGCAGAAGGATTTTAATGCATTGGAGAAAGTTGACAAATGCCAATTGGAAAGGCAGTGAACAATACCTGGTTCCTGTCCTTTTCCAGCTGCTCCATAATTGTAAAGACTCTTTCAATTCCAAGGCTGACACCAACTGCAGGGACCTGTTTTCCGCTGAACATTCCTACCAGGTTATCATAGCGACCCCCTGCTGCAATGGAACCAACCTAAGGATTGAAAATAAGTAAGAAAAGAGTAAATCTCATGCCCCGGAGTACTGAAAATGAAATGAGAGGTTTTGAAATTATGGATTTGGTAATCTGTAAATGAAGCCTAGGATTTATGCAAGAAATAACGCATTGTGGCAGTGGTGAGGTGCTGTATAAAATATCAGTAAAGTAATGAAATATGTATATAGCAATAGCTCCACCTCAAAATCATCATAGTACAAACATTTCAGTCGCTCAACATAAAGTTCAATACAGCCGCACTGGATTTACATAGCATAGCAAGATTATATATCATCATGACAAAAGCATTTATGGATCATTGTGCGCGTGCATGCAAAAAAAAGAATACAGATATCTAAAAGAACACCAAAAAAGGCAGATTGTTAAGGCAACGAAAATCCAAAGGGTTTAAAGGCATTATGAACAAGATAAAAACTCTTCAGTTTTGCTCTATAGAAATAAAATATGAATCAAGGTGGTTCAACACTACGGAGAGTTGCCATGCTACTATATGCTGTGACAATCATGAAGTACAGGAAGAAATTCATATCTCTGTATATGCAATTAGAAACAATGCCTCACCTGTGTAGCACCCTTGAAGACTGCCTCATATATTACTCCGGTATAGTAATCGAGGCCTCTAGCCAGACTCAAGTCAAAGATCACTTTGTCTAGACAGTTTGACTTTTCGAGCGCTTTAAATAATATATCTAGCTCATTCAACGCAACGATAGAACCACTGTTCTCCATAAACTGGCTACCCTCTTTCTTCAATTCAGAAAGGATTTCAAGTGGTTGCCCTCTTTTTTCCACGAATGTGCCGATTTTCTCTGCTGTTTCAATAGCTAACCCTTTCTCTTCCACCTAGTGAAGGTATAATCAACGAAGAGAATATATTAAGTTAATTTAGTAGCTACATAGATTGCAGTATCCATTTCTTTTCTCTTTTCTCTGTTACTAATTGTACAGATGAAGTAATTTCTTACCAGTTCCTTCTTTATCTGCTCAAATGCTTGCTTGTCTAACTTATCTATACTTGAACAAACTGTCCTAAACTTTTCAGGAGGCACACCACAAATCTCCAACATTCCATCCAATAGCTTCCGATGATTTAGCTTTATCTGAAGATGATAGAAAATAGTCTAAGTGCAATATTTTAGACATTCAAGGCTCAGCAAATCACCTAATATCAAAATGTATAGATGGTCCTTATACTATCATGATATTGCAACCTAGTCCCAGAACTTTGCACTTAACACTTTAGTGCCTAAACTTTCTAATATATGGCAATTGCATCCCTGATTGTAGAAAAATAATAATAACAATACAAATAAAACCTGTAACGACAATTTACCGCTTCTGTCAAACGAAGATCTTGTTTCAGTGCACTTGAAACAAGATTAGAAAGGTCAATTTTCAAGAGAAGATAATCATGCGGTTTCTGATCTTTTCAATGGCCAAGGATGGAATTGCAGTATACAAGAAAGTTTAAAGACTAAATTGTTTTTAAGTGAAAAGTTCAGGGAGTAGGTCAATATCGCGACAGTACAGGGAAGATGCACACATTTTACCTATACATTTAACCTATATAATAATCGATTATGCTGTGAATCGTACTTCTACACATCATTAACAGCACCCTCTTCTCAGGCAAGATGAGTTTAATAGGTATATACACAATATTAGACTAAATAGTGAATTAAGTAAACAAACAACCAAGAGTACCTCATAGGTGCCAATGTCAAGTCGATCCAGCAATTCCGTTAATACTTTAATGACCTCAAAGTCAGGTTCCATTGGCTCATACTGGCCTGCTATATCAAAATCACATTGATAGAACTCACGATACCTTCCCTTTGAGGGATTATCCCTCCTATACACTTTTGCTATTTGGTACCTTTTCAATGTACTAATGTTATTCATGGCCAGGTATCGGGCAAACGGAACAGTTAGATCATATCTCAAAGAACAAAGCTCGCCACCCTGCCAAAACAAAATACGCAAGCCGTTTTAGGAAGCAATCAATACTAATTTACCAGGATGAACAACAATTAGTAGCATACTTGATATTCCGAATGAAAACACAAATTGCAAATACCAACTTAGAAATAACTCCTTCAGAAATCTTAAGCTATAAAGTCAAGTAGAGCAGTATTACAAGTATAAATGCTACAAAAAACACATGCGATGAGTTGCCCAAATACACACTGGTTGGAGCTTGATGCGCTCAATCATTCTTTTTTCTACAACAAAATAAGAGTAATGGCAAAAGTAATTCGACAGAAACACTAAAATGTTGTTAGCTGTCTTCAAAATTTTACCTGATCAGCGAGGTCATATATCAACTTTGAATCTTCCCCATATTTCCCCATGAGAGTCTCTCTCAGCTCAAATACAGGAGTATCAAGGCCCACTGCTCCATGCATCTTGAAAACACTGGTAATAATGGAAAATGCACGTTCTCTTATGGCCATTTGTTCTTTCCCAAAATCACGAGTACCCTAAAAGAGAAGTTGACCAGACATGTCGAATTATAAGCAACTTTGGGAAATTATAAGCACTTAAGGGCTGTAGGCACACATTCAGTTAGTACATATTTCTCACCTTGGGAATTTTAGGAAGTCTCCTGACTTCATTGCTCTCAACAATCTCTTTCACTTTTTCTATCAATGTATCAAGCCCTTTGTCCTTCGGATCAAAATAAAAGGAAAGGTCACGAGCCCAATCAACAAGCGCTGCGACATGCTCACTTGTTATCTCCTTTTCATTCATTACTCGGATTCTAAGAAGTTGCATTACAGCAGAAGTCCCTTTTCCTAAAGTCTTCTTCTTTTTCTTCTCGCTCTTCTTGTCACCTTTCGCAGTTTCTCCATTTGGCTTGGCATTCGTCGAAGAACTCCCCCGGATTTTCTCGATTGAATCATCGACCTCAATTGTGAACAAAGCCAACGCAGCCTCCCAAGCAAGAATGTTCCTAAATTTAACCAAAAGATCATAAACACCACTCAAAACAGATATATAATCTGATCCAGCAGCAGCATTTCGTGTTACTGAGTCAAAATGGTACTTCAATCCGTCAGAGCCCGGACACCCATTTCGAAATAATTCAGAAACTGTAGACCTGAGACCAACATCTCGGATCGATTCAACGATCAATTTGGCTCGCCCCAGACTAATCTCACTCATGGACCGAATCGCCATAGCCAGAGGGAGCGCAGACGCCACCAAAGCTTTCTCCTTTCCTTGATTACTGAGACCAGTTCTCTTCCTGACCTTAATGGAAGAGTTCAGCTCAACGCGGGTCCTCCCATGGAGTGTCCTCACAGCCTCCCTGAAGCTCCCATGGACGGTGGGGATCTCCGTGAAAGAGTCGGCATGATTCTGCCCTACGAGCTTCGAACCGAAGAGCATCACCTTCATGTCGCCGGCTACATCCGTCTCGTCCTTGATCGAGAAGCCGTCGCCCGAGACCGGCAAATCGAAGGCCCCCACGTCAGCCCTAGCTGCCTCGCAGGAGAGCGCCGCCACTGCGTCAGACACCCTCACCATTGCTGAGGAGCAGCAGTCCAGGATCGCGCAGATCGCGGTCGGAGCAGCGGCGGAGGCTTCGAAAACCCCCATTTCATCGCCGGAAACCTTAATATCCTCCACCTTTCTCCCATTCAACTGGCATATGGACTCGAAGAACCCTAATGGGGATCCGAAATCTAGGGTTTCGTGGCCCGATGGGAGGGACAGGGTCTCCTCGATCAGGCTGGGTAGTGGGGGACGCATGGAGGCGTCGGCGACGAGGAGCTTGTTGAGGAGGACGGCAAGGGCGGCTCGGGACTCCTCTAGGGTTAGGAATCTAGGGTTTTGGGTAGCATCGGAGAACGGCGGAGGAGGGGAGGAGCTCTTGAAGTGAGCGAGCTTCTCGAGGGCTGAGGAGTCGATCCGTACGACGGAGAGGCCTCCGGCGACGGAGTACACGGCGACGGGGGTGAGGGTGGAGCCCTTGCCGCCGAGGGAGATGGCGGAGGAGGGCGGCGGCGTCGCCATGGGAGGAGCTTCGAGGTAGGGGCCAAAAACCCTAGACTAGGGGGAAGGGTGAATAGTTAATTAATTCGGATTCAGCAAAAATTTAGTATAATTATAAATCCGTAGCACAATTTTTAAATGAGCAATGCTACCTGTACACCCCGAAGGGGTGTACATCATACACCTCCACCATTTTAATGGTGACGATACTTTTTACGGGTCACATCAAGTGACCCATCATCACACTCCCACCCTTAGATGGGTGGAGTGTATGATGTACACCCCGAAAGGGGTGTACACATAGCATTTTCCTTTTTAAATTTATCAAAAAAATTTATTTTTTTTAAAAAAAATTATTAATTATTCGAATACATAATTTATTTAAAAATAATATATTTATTAATTAAAATTTTGAAATTAAAAATTTAATATTTAAATTAATTTTTTTAAAAAACTTATATTATTAATAATTTATAATTTTTAAAAATAATTAGACATGCTGCCATCGTTCATCGTCAGGATCGAACTGAAAAAATCTTATTATCTGAATAAGACTGTAAAAAAGTTCTAAATATATCGCATCATACCGATCATGAATATTTAAAATATTTAAAATTTATATTAGGGGACATAAATATTATTGACCAGAATATGAAAGATTAATTAATTTATTATATAAATAAAAAAATTATTTAAAATAATAATAATAATAATAATAATAATATAATTCTAAGAGATTTTTTATAAAAAATAATTTTAGTAAACTTTTTTTATCCAATTATAAAATTTTTAAAAATTATTTAGAAAAAAAGTTCAAGAAAAAAAAAAAAACCTATACATACATTAAAATTAGGGTTAATTGCATACATGTCCCTCCAAATATGTCGAATTGCAAATATATTCCTGCAAAATTCAACTTTTCATATTTATCCCTTCAAAAATCCAAAGTTCTTCAAATATGCCCCTCTGGTTAATTCTCGTTTGGAATCTGTTTATTTTTTAACAGATTCGATGTGAAATTATTTTTTTGCCCCCTTACAAATATATCCCTCCAAAAGTAATATTATTATACTTGTTACAAAAATGCCCCTCTCCAAAAATCACAACGTATATATCACTCTAATTGTTGCAAAAATGCCTCTCTCCAAAAATCTCCCAACGGTCATCTCCATCTTCTTCATCTATAAAAGAAGAACCAAAACCCACCATTAAAGCCACTATTCGTGCAATTTTACTCTCTAAACAGCTATAACCAAAAAAAAGCAGCTCCATTCACGCATTTCATCAAACAGTTTGCGTGCACATAAACACAACACACTAACCTGGAAACGGAGAAGAATACGACGACACTATACGACGTCGTAGCAATCCCTGGCCAACCTGATGCAATCCAACCAGTGGAGCACCTCCGCGTTGGGATCCCTCTCCACGACCATGTCCGCGACCGTGATCTGCACCGTCTCTCTATAAACCTCGACGCGCCCCCGCACCCGCACGAGCGCCCCGAGGCGCACCGCGTCGGCGCGCTCCGCCACGACCTCCGCCGCGAGGGCGACGTCGAGGGGCGGCGCCGCCGAGGCCGAGGGCGAGGATGGGCGGCGGTGGAGGTGGTTGAGCCAGAGGGCGCAGGGGACGCAGCCGGAGCCGTCGTCGACGAGGAAGGACAGGAAGAGGGAGCGGCGCTCGCGGAGGACGACGACGCCTAGGGTTTCGGCTCGGGAGATGGGGAGTGGGGGGCGGGGGCGGGGGCGGGGACGGGGGCGGAGGAGGGACGAGGACGAGGACGAGGACGAGGGGACGAGGGAGAGGAGGTCGTATGCGAGGAGGGAGCTTCACGTGGACGAGGGAGAGGAGGTCTCTGAATAGTAAATAAAAGAAAGGGTAAAAAAGTATATTCACTTTCTAATCTAACCAAGGTTAAGCATTTAACCTATGGTTAATTTAACTTTTCTAACAGAGATGGACGGTAGGGATAGATTTGAATAACGGTGGATTTTTGAAAGGATAAATATGAAAAGTTGAATTTTGCAGGGATATATTTGCAATTCGACATATTTGGAGGGACATGTATGCAATTAACCCTTAAAATTAAATATAAGATATAGACCCATTGATTCCAAAATTGTGACCTATTCATACGGACAACAGCTCTAATTTAGGCACATTATTTTTTGAATAATAGAAAAAAATTAATTTACTTATTAAAGCTACGGGAGGACTTTTTTTTAAACTAACCTTAAATAATTATAATATTTGAAAAATAACCTTTGTAAAAAATTTTTTGTAAAACTAACCCTCATTCCGCCAGCAAGGCGCCACGGTAGTGGCGCGGACTGAAGGGGCTAAATCATTCAGCGTCTTCACAAAGACCCTGTGAAGACGCTGAATAAATCAGCGCCTTCACAATATATGCTGAAGACGCTGAATGAATCAGCGTCTTCAGCATATATGCTGAAGGCGCTGAATCAACCAGCGTCTTCAATATAAATGCTGAATACGCTGATTTATTCAGCGTCTTCAGCATATATGCTGAAGACGTTGATTCATTCAGCGTTTTCAGAATATATGTTGAAGACGCTCATTCAGCGTCTTCAGCATGTACTATCAAGGCGCTGAGGACTTGGCCAATTTTCGCTAAAATTGGCTAAGTCCTCAGATACAGCTGCTAAAGGCGCTGAATAGTTCAGCGCCTTTAACATCATATGCTAAAGGCGCTGAACCATTCAGCGTCTTTAACATTCAACGTCTTTAACACCATATGCTAAAGGCGCTGAACCATTCAGCGCCTTTAACACACATGTTAAAGGCGCTGAATGGTTCAGCGCCTTTAACCACAGTACCAACAAAGAATTTTTTTCAAGTCAAAAAAACAAAATTTGTACAACAAATTTCATAACAGAGTGAAAAATACAACAAGATTCACAACATCTAGATATTGAGCTAAAACATTCATAAATAATGTGGAACAATTTCACAACATTCAGATATAACAGTTGAGTAACAATAAAAAAATGTAATCACAAAAATGTTAATAATACACCCTCAAACTCAAAATTGAGATAAAACTCAATTTTGAGCTTATCCTCTCCCTCGACCTCCTCGGCCACGCCTACGTCCACGCCCTCGCGGACGCCCACGCCCACGAGGAACAACAAGCTCGATAATCGGCATATCATCAAGATGCTCGACCGCTGCCAACTGATCGAGCTCCTCGATAATACGACCCCCATCATGCTCACCAATATGTTGGATATCCTGTGGTGATGATGACGAGGGACGACGACGTGAATATGTCGATGCAAATGATGTCCGTGATACAGGAGGCGGGAGTGACTCTGACGTCGAGGGAAATGTCGTAGGGGCCTGAATAGGAGGAGATGGAGATCGTGGCACCTGAAATGGCGTAAATAGTTAGTTAATTTGAATTTGAAGACTTAATTTAAAATTTCTAGTGATATGAAGGTACTTGATGACTCGAGGACGATGTGTGGGCATAATCTCCTCGTCCCTCAGCAACTCTGACAGTAGGTATCGACGGTACATTTTGCAGTACCATATGAATATGCTCACGTATATCTATCAGAGTCCCGAATATCCTCGTAGGCGACGGACGATCATGCAATAACTGGCCTATAGTAGTATCCATCTGTCGTAGTGTGTCGGCCTGCATTTCAATTGACAAATTTAATTTATATTAAATATACAAAACATGTTAAATTTATATATATAAATTATTATACCATTGTCCTCTCGATATACCCACGGGGATGAAAAGTTAGCGGAGGACGCTGCATTGGACGATATATCAATCTCCTCGTAATCGTCCAGTACCATTGCATGTATATAGATGCCGCCTGCAGTGGGTCCTCACCAGCAGCCGGGAGCTGATCAACAATGTGATCTAGCCTCTCAGACCACCTCTCAATGTGTACAGCGTGAAATGCAATCCAATCCTCATCCGGACGCCCACGTGATGTCACACGTCGGATGGACTCCACATTGAGAGGTATATGCTGGAGAAGACCAAATTGCCGCAGGACTCTGTCTGGTACATGCATCTCTACTATGTGATAGCAGATGATGACTGTCCTTGAACGCCAGACTTGCGAGCCCTGTACACAGAAGTCTGGTAATGCAGCTAAAATTTCATCTGTGTACGGCATCCATATAACCTGTTAATGACACAAAATGATCAGTTAGTATAAAAATGTTTAGAAAAAATTTATTTAAAGTATTGATTTAAACATCTACATACCTGCGTCTCTCTCTGTTGATCTAACTCATCTCTATAAAACTCAATGTCAGCGGTCCTGACATTAGCTCTGAATCGTAGTCCTCCAGCGTTTGCCCATCTAGATTGTAAAATATATATATTAGTTGCAATTACAGTTGAAATACAAAAATCTACTATATTAAATAAATATCTTACCGGCAACCCAGAGGGAGATCTACAATGTTGGGTAGCGCTCGGACGCCTGTAGGTCGGCCGATATGAATATGCTCCCAAGCCCAAATCTATATATTAACACAAACGACTTAGTATTAGAAATAAAATATTAAATATCAATATTAACATAATAATGAAATCAAAATATTATATATTATACCTGCAATAGCGTCCCAAAACAACAGCACTCGGCCTTCCCGTACAGTGAGGCAAGTCCTAGCGCTCGATACATATAAGACAAGGCAGCTGCACCCCATGCATAAGCCCCGCAGAGATCAAAATCAGCCAAAAGTGATAGCCACTTTAGGTGAACTCTGTGTCCGCTGGGGTTGGGAAACAAACTACACCCGATTTGATATAACATATATGCACGGGCTGTAGCTGCCACAACTTCTGTAGGGGCATCTAGCGGTATATGGTTGTACTGATGATATAGCCACGTTAGGCGTATCTGCGACCCGCTTATTTCGTCGGGCATAGCTCCCAACAATGCCTCGCATAGCGGCACCCACTCTTGAAGTGAAGTTCCCGTCACTGGTGGACCGTCGACACGGAGACTTGAAATAACCGCCACATCCTGGAGTGTGACGGTCATCTCACCATGTCGAAAGTGGAACGTTTGGGTCTCCGGTCTCCACCTCTCGGCAAGAGCGGCTAGTAAAGCCTGATCCAGCTGCACGCGTCTCAGGCGTGCTACCCCGTAAAATCCACACTGTCGGAGTAGATCTAGTACAGCTGGATGGTCAAACTCCCACTGGTTGAGCTTGCGCCCATGCTCTGAGAACTCCACCGCACGATACCCTGTAATGTCAAAACAAATCTAGTTAGCTTTTACACCAATTCAGCTTATTTGTATTACAATAAAATATCAAATGAAATTTTATAGCTCTTACCTCAGTCCTGATAAATGTTGATCTATGGAGATGCTGCTCTGATAGGACCGACGGATCAACTGGTCCCGCGTCCTCGTGATCTGCCATCTGCAATATATAATCTACATATTAGTAACATAATAGCTAAAACAGAGCAACTATTAAAACAAGATAAATAAAATTATGGAAGTCATACGCCGACGTCCTTGTTGCACTCTTTGTACATTTTGTGGACAAGCGCTCCTATAATGTCCTGCCTGTTTACAAATGGAGCATGTTCCTCGTCGACCACCCCCCTCGTCCATTATATTACGAATACGTGTAGATCGTGGACGACCTTTCTTCCTTCGTATAGGAGGCGGTACAATCGGGGGACCTTGGGGTCGTGGCCAGTGTCGTCTGTCAGGAACAGGATGAAAATGTGGTGTGTACATCGCACGATAGCAGTCCGTACTATACCAGACTAAATAAAAAATATGATAGTCTAATCTCATGTGTTGTACTACAAACTGCTAAGATATGCGAGCAAGGTACTCCCGTTAGATGAAAATCACTACATGAACATTCTGCATTTGTTCCATTCACGATCACTTTGAAGGAGAAATCTTCAGATCTTACTTCAAATTCTGCTAGTCCAAATCGGTCAACTCGATGTCCCCGCGTCGTATCTATATTTTCGGTAATTATTCTTTTGATATTAGGGGTTAGCGCGTCCGTCATACTTTCACCATAAGCACGGCGATAAAAAAAAAAACTTATTCAGCTTATAAAATGTAGCCACAACAAAAGTCGTGATAGGCAAACGACGACTGTCCTTAAGTACCCCGTTTAACGATTCAGATAGATTCGTAGTATTCAATCCAAACCGGCGGCCTCCATCAAATGCCTTTGCCCGGTACTCTTTATATCTATGAAGATCATGGACCCACTGCCAAGCATCGTGATCCAAAGTTTCTAATTCTTCCTTCAACTGATTATATTCCGTCGGTGTTGAAGCAATTCCGATCTGCCAAAATTTATCTAACAAAGTTTTGTTTTTGAAGCGCTTATTCATATTTGCTTTCATGTGTTGAAGACACCAACGATGCGCGTGACCCTGTGCTGGAGGATAGATAGTAGCCACTATTTCTCTCAATCCAGGAAATCGATCAGATATAAAATAAATGGCTCTATCGCGGGTAACATAATGACGTAGGTTTTGCAAAAACCATCGCCAACTCCCGCCATTCTCGCCCTCACAAATTGCAAATGCCAAAGGATATAGTCCATTATTTGCATCTACAGCCGTCGCTATCAACGCATGATCTTCGTATTTGCCGTACATATGTGTGTCATCAATACTCACTACCGGCCGACATTGTGCGAATCCACAAACATTAGCATTGATTGGTGAATCATCATTGATTGGTGAATCCTCATGATTAATATCACTATCACCACCCCCGTCAACATTAGCATCTCCTTCATCAATATTTTCACCTCCTTCGTCAACATTAGTACCAAAATCATGAATAGCAAGATTATTCCAATGTTCATAAGAAGTAGATAACCTGCACATTTAGTAAACATTACCACCTCCACATCCCATTAATTTAAATGTTACTTTGATTTGTACTTACCCCCAATCATAAAGTTCTAGTTGTAAATGAGACAATTCAGGTTCTAGACGGGAAGTCGTGCATTGTCCGCGTGAGGTCGTGCATTGTCCACGTGAGGTTGTGGCTTGTGTGTGTGTGGTCGTAGGTGGCACACATGTGGTCGTTGGTGGCACACTAACCGAGCAAGGTACAACACTCTCAATAGGCGAATACTCACTTTCTCTGCAGTATATATAATGATTAAGTCCAATTACAGAAAATTACAAATCACCAATTTATTATGTTATTTTACTAACCTTGTAATTCTTACACCACCTTGGCTTAGAAAATTTGGATCATCCATTACATTGGCGGAAGGACCCACATCAATATAATTGTGGAGCATTCTCGTGTAATAACCTTGCGGTTCAAAATTTTCCGACGGATGTAGCTCTTTCTCAATGTATACCGTCACAAAACCATAATGTTCACATAATCCAATCATTTCCTCCAATGATTCATCATCTACTACTTCGTGAGCTAAATATTCATTACCGACACTTGGGCAACGAATAGTAAATTTTAAACGAAATTATTCTCTTCTACAATTTGTTAAACGATACATTCTCGTCTCGAAACTAGTATATGTAGAATCAGAAGCAATCGCGATTAATTTTTTTCGACCGCCGATATATTTTGGACCATTCTCATCGATAACTAACTGTCCATCCCAATGAACACTTAGCGACATGCGACGAGCCATTTTAACTACAAAAAAAATTAAGCACTTTAAAATACTAATTTGAACTTCACCGTGAGAGAGCGACAGTGAAACCTCTCACAGTGAGATCTCGCAAGGTAATGGTAAGGGCGACCTGTGAGCGATCTCTCACAGTGAAACCTCTCACAGTGAGATAACTCTCTCATTGTGAGAGATCCCTCTCACAGTGAGGGGATTGCTCACTGTGAGCGATCTCACAGTGAGGAGATCGCTCACAGTGAGAACAGAGGGATCCCTCACTGTGAGGGGTCCCTCACTGTGAGGGATCCCTCACTGTGAGAACAGAGGATCCCTCACTGTGAGGGGATCGCTCACTGTGAGCTCACTCACAGTAAGGAGATCGCTCACAGTGAGCGATCTCACAGTGAGAGAGAGAGAGAGAGGGAGAGAGAGGGAGTGAGGCTCACAGAGAGATGTAGAGAGCGAGAGAGACGGCGATGGCAACAATGTGCTTCCTCTCGGCGACGGCGACGGCGACAGTAGCTCGACACTGGGCGGGAGAGGAGGGCCGCACTGTGCGGGAGAGGGAGGCAGTTCAGCAATTGAAGAGAGGAAATGAGAAATGAGCGAAATGCTGCGCGCGCGGTGGATATAGCTGATAAGAAGACGCTGAATGGTTCATCGCCTTTAATATTATATGTTAAAGACGCTGAACCATTCAACGCCTTTAATATAAATGTTCAAGGCGCTGAATAGTTCAACGCCTCTAACAAATATGTTAAAGGTGCTGAACTAAAGGCGCCGAACTATTCAGCGCCTTTAACATATTTGTTAGAGGCGCTGAATAGTTCAGCGTCTTTAACATGAAAGCAGAATGTGCTGAGGACTTAGCCAATTTTCGCGAAAATTGGCTAAGTCCTCAGCGCCTTCATAGTATATGCTGAAGGTGCTGAATGAATCAGCGTCTTCAGCATATATATTGAAGACGCTGATTGATTCAGCGCCTTCAGCATATATGCGGAAGGCGCTGATTCATTCAGCGCCTTCAACACATATTGCGAACGCGCGGATTCATTCAGCGTCTTCACATGGTTTTTGTGAAGACGCTGAACGATTCAGCGTCTTCAGCTTGTCCGACCTCCGTGGCGCCCTGCTGGCAAAAGCAGTATTAGTTTTACAAATTTTTTTTTATAAAGGTAATTTTACAAATATTATAATTTTTTAAGGTTAGTCTAAAAAAAGTCAACGGGAACCAATTCCAAATATAGAGATAGTACAGGGACTTACCGTACATTTTATACAGTGGTGGTGACTAAATACCTCATTCGTTTAACGAGTGGCAACTCGAAATTGCAGGAAACGGCGGCGGCGGCGGCGGTTGCGGGCGGTGGGGACGCGGGTTTGGGATCGCGCGGAGATCCGCTGAGCGGGGTGGTCGGAGATCCGGAGCGCACAATGGCAGGTAAAAACCCGCCGCGTGTCCTTCTAATTCAAATCTCTCTCTCTCTCTCTCTCTCTCTCTCTCTCTCTCTCTGTTTTTGCTCTCGCTGCGCCGTGAATGGCGATCGGTGATCGCCTCCTAGGGTTCTTCTCCGACGCTCTCTCTCCTCGATTTTTCGTAGGCTCAGTTAGCGGAGTGCGAGGGAAGGGAGGGCGGAGTAGTGGCGCGTCGCAGAGCCCGTGGTTGTCTTCGAATCCCAGCAAGAGGTGGGGGGAGGCGTTCTTCTTGCTCTACACCCCCTTTTGGCTCGTCCTGTGCCTCGGGGTCGTCATCCCCTTCAAGCTCTACGAGGTTTCCGATCCGATTTTTTTAGTCCCATTTTGTTGATTAATTTGGTTGTTTCGCTCGAAAAATTGGTGAATTTGGTGTTTGGTTTGAAAAGAGTGGTACTATTTGGTGTTCGAATCACAAAGAGGTTGCGAGTTTATGGATCTCATTTACTACTTTTTTATTTTGATAATATCTGCTTCTTCTTAGTTGATTAATCTCGTTGTGCTGGAAAATGGCTAATTTTGGTATATGAATAAAAAGAAATTGTTCATTTTAGGTGTTCGATGTTATTGTTGTCACGCCCCGGGGTCAAAATTGCGACCCGGGCCCGCAGATCCGCCGCCCATACGGGAAGTTACTATGCCTCTATCTAAATGCTCAAGGAGTGATACAGATGGAAACATGATGCATCTACTAACTCTCAAAATACAGTCACCCAATCTACACTGACTGCCACATAGGGTCCAGTCAAACCTGCGCCCACCTACGGCCGTTACATCCAAGGAGGACCAGAGTTACGTAGGGCGTCCGTGACTGCCAAAACTGGCCCAGCCAGAGGGACTGCGTCGACAAGTCGCGATAGCAAAGTAACAGGCCCAACTCCGGAGTGGCACTCGAGGGGCGCGACCCCACCGAGGAAAGTATCTGCGCATATATGTCGAGCTCAAATGTGGCTCATGCAGGCTATAGTCCAATCCACGATCAACAAGATTGACAGTACCCAAATCACCTGTCTAACTCACTAACAGGAATCACTCGAACAGTCGGGACCGCTGCCAACCCAACGGCTCCCCAAAAAGAACATCAACTCCACATGTAAACTCACTAGCTGGGTATACTCCCCAGCCAACAACAGTGAAGGGTCCGAGAACCCCGAAAGACTAGAACCTACAACCCAAATCAAACAAGAACAGGCTCTAGGCATAGCCTTTCGTTGTTCTCGACCCTAAGAAAAAGGCAGCTCTTAGAATCCAGACCACTCAAATCCTCTCGAGTGCGGAAGTTTACAGGAAAAATATGACATTTATTACTGAAAACCATTTTTCACTCAAACCCACGTGGGGTGAGGACTAAAAATAGTTTCTTTTTGAAAAACCATCTTGATCTGAGGGAAATCCATTTTTAATGATTTTTAGTTCTTTTTAGGAAAAACAGTTAGAAAATAAGTTTTTCATGCACAAACCCCGAAGGGCTTCGTCCAATCAAACAAGAACAGACTCCGGCGACCCTTCGATGTTTGGAAGGAAACATTGATTGACTAAAATCATGCGTGTCTAAAAATATTTTGGGTTCAAGGTCCTGCTATGACTGGTATACTACTGCCACTAACACTGTGGCGACACATAAACAGAAAAACAAGAAATCCCGGGACCACCTTTCACCCAAACGGCTCCCGCCACAGATAAAAGACCAGCTACATCTACCAGACTCCACTCTGCCCCCAAGCACGAGTGTAACATGCATCCCACACTAAGAGAAATCCTGACCACTCGGCCCACTACCCGGGCGAGGATAACACTATGTCCAGGAATAGAATAAGAAGTGTGGATGTCTAAAGCATAAATAAACCTAGCCCAAGTGAGGGTTTTCTACTAGTCTGGTTACACATGTAACATATGACAGGGTGCTAGGTCAAGTTCCAAAAGTAGCATTTAGTTTAACTAAAGCAAGATCAGGGAACATTAACCAACATGATTTCAATAACAACACAGGAAAGACAACATCTCTCTAACATGCATTCTAACATATTTCACAATCATGCATGCTTTCTATACAACAGAATTAATGAACCGTCCACCGGTTTTGGAGACGAAGCAACTCACCTGAAGCGCGCGCCAATCCAAGATCCAAATAGGCTGAAACTGAACGGGGATAATCCTCGGATTCCCACGATTCCAACGAGTCCAAAAACTCCAGAAAACTCCTCCTGGATACAAAGATATGGTCCAAATATTGCAATAAGTCATAAACTCCCACAAACACATGCTGCTATACAAACAGTCTAGAAAATGCTTAAATACCACCTGCGAGATAATCTCCAAAAATTCCAATAAAAATACGACGGCGATCCTCGCAAAAAGTAGATGTCAATCGAGTCCTCAAAAGCCGAAATCCGATACCCGAGTGCGGAGATAAAAATCCGGCAAGCCTCCGCTGTCTAGCAAAAACCACCAGCAGGAAAGGGGTTCAAAGATGCCTCGTAAACCGTGGCAAAAACTCAGAATAAAGCAAGGTGATCAACACGGAAATCGAAGGCCTACCTCTCGTGAAACCGATGCCGCAAAAATCGTCCAAAAATTCCTTCGGAGTAGCTCTGTGGACCTCGTGGACCGAAACGCGACGGAAATGGGCCACCGAAGAAGAAACGTCGCACTGCGCCGAATCGCCGAAATCGTCGATGTCGCGCCTTCCAAAAATTTCGAAACTCCCTCGAGAGATGCAGCATAAGATGAGGAAGAAAGTTGCTTGAGGGCTCAGTCGCAGAGGAGCTCGGGAAAAGCCCAAAAAATCCAAGGTGAAAGGCTATTTATAGCCCAAGCCCACAAATGGAGGGGTTCGGATTCGGGCGCCCGAATCCGGCCCAAGCCCAACACTGTGCGCGCCCGAATTCCTCTCGGCACGCCACGTCACCCGTTTCGCGCTCCGCGCGCCTGGCGCACGCGCGCCCGCCAATCGCGGCGCGCCGCGTGGCGACGAGGTCCACGGGGGGGACCGTGGGCCGCGGTTCACGGCGGCCCAGCCGGGTCGCTGCGCCCGCCAATGGGCGGGCGACAAGTGGCCTGGCGGGGTCCACGGTGCGCCGCGCCCGGCGTGCCGTCGCGCTTGCATTGACCGCCCAATTAGCGCGCGACACGTGGCACACCCGCCGTTGGCTGGTCCCGGTGCACGCCAAAACCCGTGGACCGCGCTGCCTGCCGCCGCGCACGCGCCTACGCGCGCCCTCGCCGCCGCGCTCCGCCGCTGCCCGTCGCCGCCGGCGCTGCCCTGGCCTGCCGAAACAGTGAACCATGCCTTGAAATCCGTGTTTTGACATCCGGGCTCCGAAAAATACAAGTAAGTAGTTCATTTTTATCGTTTTCGCGCGCTGAATCCAAATCCGATGTCCATTTTGCCAAATTCCACTTCTAAATTTTGTCGAATGCATCCGGACAGGTATTCTTAATCCAAATTTCACGCTGGGTCCAAATCTGAAGTCTGATTTGCGCGCAACCAACTCCAACACACATCATAGGCCTCCAGAAGCCACAATTCACACTGCAAAAGCTCCGCGGAGATCCGGGTCATCACAGTTGTCCGATGTTAGATTTTGATATAAGCTGTAGATTTAGAGCAGGAATCAATTACGATTTCTGATTTTTTTTTCCCCCTCAGATTTATGCTTGTTTTCAGTAGACAAACAAAATCTCATCCAAATGTATCAATTTCTATGTATGTGTCTTTATCTTGCTTTTGAATCGCAAATTCAAGTCATCTTGTTTATGCTTCTACTAAAATGGAGAAGAGTAAAATTAATGTTGATCCTAATTACAGAGATTCACCGAGTTGGAATATTTGATTCTGGGATTGGTATCAGCTGTTCCACCTATACTGATACCACTATTTCTTGTGGGAAAGGTAATGTTTAAGCACTACTTGACCTATGCTAAAGGCCACATAGAAGGCTGGAGTTGCTTTGTTTTTGCTATTCACTTAGGCATCAGAAGGTGTTCATTAACTACTAAGTAAACAGTTCTTGTTAGTCAAATCAGCAAGCAGAGCTCACTAGGCTAAAAAATTGTTAGGACACCTAAAAATTTCCAGTGTTAGCTTAGAATTCTGAATGCTTTAATGGCGAACCCCCACATTCATATATGGAAGGCCTTATTTGGTAAATATTGTGCTGAATTGTGGTTATCTGTCTTTATTGCAGGCTGATAGCGGCAAAAGTTTGAAGGATCGCTACTGGGTGAAGGTAAAATCTATCCTGATACACCTCTTTCTTTTTTTCTCAACTCTCTTTTCCTAGATCAGTAAGTTTGTACAATGTATTTGTATGCTTAGTGCTTTATAGCTATAATTGATATTTAAAGCACGCCCATAGATAATTACCACTCCCTTCCCCTTTTATATAAAGAGAAGTTTACAAATTTTTTGGAATTTCACTTGCCCTCCTTGCTCCCCTTAAATCTGCCATGCTTTACCATCAATATGTTGAAACAGCAATGGTCGGTACTGGCATATGATTTCGGCTGTGTGTTTTAGGGTTAGACTTGAATTTGGGGATGAGGAGAAGAGAAGGCAAAGTCGATACTCTTAGCGTAGTAGAAACCAAATAAATTTAAATTGTCATTCTGGAGTTTCTGATCTAATATGGTTATATGTTCAAATATGTGAGAAATAGGGGTTGGAGGAATTTTAATAACAGATAGCTTTTGTATTTTTTTACACAAAAAATTTCTTAATTTAGCTGTTAGCTGATAACTTTTTCTGTTCCATGCATGAGTGGTTGTCACTAACTTTCTGCAGGCAAATCTCTGGAATATAATTTTCAGTTACGTGGGAAACTACTTTTGGACTCATTATTTTTTTGCTGTACTTGGTGCTTCATATACTTTTCCATCATGGAGGATGAATAATGTAAGCACCAAAATTTTTATTTTATTTTGTTTTTATCTCTTTGTAGATTTATTTAGACAACCATGTATGTCCTTGGACACTTTGGGGCAGACCAGTGTGGATACATAGATGGCAGACATACGTGTAGTTATGAGTTTGTTGCACAGTTCCAGAGTTAGACCTTGGCTTGTATTCATCAATTCTTAATATAGTTGTTCATGTATTATCATGTTGAGGATGTTTATATCAGAACGAAGTTCCAATATTGCTTATCTGTGATCAACCAGATTTACTAAATTATGGTAATATTTTGTTGCCCTTGCTGAATATACCATCTCCATACTCAGAATAGTAGTAAATTATTTGTATGCTATAACAGTGTTCAAAGTTTGCTGGCTAGTCTAATCATATCATTTATTGAGATACTGGTGACTACGGCATTATTATGCATTTTGATTTGGCTACGCTAAATCAGTGTTCAAAGTTTGCTGGCTAGTCTAATCATATCATTTATTGAGATACTGGTGACATACTGGTGACATACTGGTGACATACTGGTGACTACGACATTATCTTTTTTTTATGCATTTTGACTTGGCTAATCTTGCAGTTATAATTATTAATACTTTGAATAAAGCAATTCATATTATTTCTATTTACTCTTAACTAGCTTTAACTATCTTGTTCTTTTGTTCTTTTGTTCTTTTGGCAAGGCAGGTTCCCCATACTACATTCCTTCTGACTCATGCTTGCTTCCTATTTTACCATGTCGCATCAAATATGACATTACGTAGATTGCGCCATTCCATTGCTGGCTTACCACAGTCTATTCGATTTTTCACTGAAGCAACTTGGATTTTGGCCCTCTCGTATTTCATTGCATACTTGGAGACTCTAGCTATTTCAAATGTATGTCGTGATTTTTACCATTTATTCAAGAATTTTCAATTTTATTTTATTGCTAGTTAATAGTTATATGCGGAGTTTATCAATGTTTAGTGGAAAATTGTTGGAACAATCGGTTAATGCAGATTTGTTGGACTTAGCATACATAACTTGGGCTGAAATATTTTCGTGGACCTCATAATAAAACTCGACTTAGGAAGTGTCATACATTCAAGAGCAATTCTAAATGTACGACTAAATGTTTTCTGAGGCTGGCACCAAGCAAAAGCAGAAGCAGAAGCAACCAACACTATATAAAATTTGTCATTGTGGTTAGCAGAGCTCTTGTTCAACTATCTCTCATTCTTAAGGCTTCATTTTCGCCATTTCTCATATCTCAACCATAGTTAGTTAATTCGCAAATTATTCGCGAATTATTGAGAATCCGAATTAAACGTGCCGTTTCCGACTTTTTCCAAAAATTCGGAATAATTCGCGAATTTTTGAATCAAAAAGTATTATTCGCGAATTATTCACGAATTACGAATTTTTGGGTGAAAAATTCGTTCTTTTTCAAAGCATAGTTAGTTAATTCACGAATTATTCGCGAATTATTCGCGAATTATTCGCGAATTATTGAAAATCCGAATTAAAATTATTTGTCGGAAATAATTTAAAATTATATATTTTTTTGTTCTAAATGAATATTTTATTTATTTCTAAATAAATTGATTAAATTATTTTTAAAAATTATAATTGTTTATATTAATAGTATAAATTTTTTATTTTTTTTTAAATTTAATAGCCGAATTTTTTATCCCGAATTTTTAATTAGTGAACGTATTATTTCCGTATAAATCACGTATCCGAATAATTGACGAGCCCGTTTTTTAGCCGAATTTTTCAACGAATTTTAAAATTATGATACGAATTTTATCCGTATTATATCCGTACCGAATTTTTGCCGAATCCGAATTAACTAACTATGATCTCAACTAGAGTTTTTTTTTTGGTTCTCTCACTTCAATCCACTTTTCACCCAATTCCTAACAATTTGGTTCAGACATCCTCAAACTTGATCAGGTGAATTTTCAGGGTAAATCATTCGGTGTTCATGTAAAAAAAAAATTCTCAATTTCCCTTTAAAAGTTTTTTTTTTCTTTTTATGTTAACTGTTGAAATAATGAATCGAAGCATGCCCTATTCTTTAGGCTTAGTTAAATTGTTGAGTGAACTTTGCTATACTCTTCATGTAATATTACTCTATGCTACTACCTAATATTTTTCCAAATACATAACTACTTACTTCACATGAATTTGGAGATTTTATTATTTAACATTACATATTGTTGCAGTTCCCGTATTATGAGTTTATTGATCGAGCATCGATGTACAAAGTAGGATCATTGTTTTATGCAATATACTTCTTCGTCAGTTTTCCGATGTTTCTAAGGTAAAACTCTCGCCTGAAGTTTCCTATTTGATCATGAAATTTCTTAAGTTCATGCAGAATTCTGGTGGCTGTATTCCATTTCATGTGCTATTAAATTCATTGTGCTGTTTCTTATTGTCTCTATAAATCACAAGTATGCTGCAAAATTAGTTTTTGAAAGACTCTTATGAAGTGATATAATTATTTTCCTTCTTCAACTATATGGCTATTTTTCTATCTTTCTATCCTGTTTAGTTGACGTGTGGAAATAATTTAAAGAGTACATCTGAAAAGGTTTTCGGAAATTTTCTTGGTGCTAATTCCATAACTCAATAATGGTCTATCTATGGAAAAGCTGTTGCAAAAAGTTATTTTCGATAGATTTAGATTTCTTTATTACTTTTTCTTTCAGAAGTGTTATGCTATCTGCCTCTTGTATCATATGGTGCATGTTTTATAGTAAGCTCAGGTTTCTTCCAATTTGCACTTAGCTCTAACTATATCTGTTTCTTTAACAAAATTCAGGATAGATGAAAAGGTTGGTGAACCATGGAACTTACCAAGAGTAGCCATCGATGCCCTAGGTGCTGCTATGCTTGTTACCATCATTCTCGAATTATGGCGCTTGTTTCTTGGACCCATTGTTCCGACCCCAGAATCGAAGCAGTGTGCTCAGCCAGGGCTCGCATGGTTTCACACGCGTGATACCGTCATGCAGAATGAAAGCTTGTGATCAAGAAGTGTCAGGTTTGTTCCGAGGAGGAGACTTTTGTACACTATCCTGTATCAGCTACTGCCATATCAAAGGACTCACTCGAGCTTTTCTAGGTTTAACTTGTCTCGTGGTATTGTTGATCTTTGTCCGTGCTAAGATTTTTCTTTCTCGGGAATTAGTGGAGAACAAATTATGTTGTTGATGTTGGTGATTAGTTCATTTCTGGTCCAGAACTAAGCAGCTGTACTTTGCAGTGACCATCTGCGTCTTTTTCTTGGTTTCTGTTCTTTAATAAGTATGTGGGGACTAGTTGAAATTTGTAGAATTTGTGATTTTGCAGTGCTATGTACTTCTTTGGCTTCATTTGTTTTGGGTGTTTTTGAGCACTAGTCATTTTCTCCAAAATTTATGCCTTATAAAAGGTATTTCAATTTCAGTTTGGGTCGGAAACTTGTGTTAGTTAAAACATAAGGAATTACTTAAAAAAGATACGAGTATTATAACTCTTTATCTATAAAATTTTTAATCCAAGAGGCTTCGAACTAATGCCTCAAGTAACAACGTTAAAGAAAAATCTTCTCAATTTAATCTTTTTTTTTTTTTTTTTTCAATCTAGTCTCATTTCTATAGATTAGAAAAAAAATAATAATTAAGAGTATTTACACTTTAATTAAAAAAAATATTATTTTTTTCTCTCTCCTTCACCAACTTTCTCTTTTTTTTCTCTCTCCGCTGCACACAACTTTCTCTCTCTCTCCCAGGCCCCCTCCCGCCCCCCCCCCCCCCTCCTCTCTCTCTCTCTCTCTTCTACCTACCAATAATATAAAAATAATAATAACTTTTTATAATAATAATATTTAATATTTAATAATAAAATTATTAAATTATTATTATTATTAGTATTTAATTTTACTATATAAAATCAAATAATTATAGATAATATTTAATAATAATTAGTAAAAATAATATTATTAATTTAAATTATTTATTATTATTATTATTATTATTATTATTAATTTAACTAAATAATTAATATTATTAAATATATGATAGAACTGCACACTAAAAAAATAATAATAATTTTAGTTAACAATTAATAATAATAATAATAATAATAATAATAATAATAATAATAATAATAATAATAATGATTAATCACATATCAATTAATAATGATTAATAATAATAACAATTAATAATAATAATAATAATAATAATAATAATAATTTAAATTAAGTAATTGTAATGTTATTTTATGTATGAACAATTAATATTTTTGTATGACTGAATTATTTATTTTCAATGTCTACTGAATATTTAGTTTTTTGTGTGCTTATCTTTATTATTTGTTTTTTGTGTGAATATTTAGTTTTTTGTGTGCTTATCTTTATTATTTAGTTTTTAATATAATAACAAATAATAATAATAATAATAATAATAATAATGTGATATGTGATTAATTATTATTATTATTATTATTATTATTTGTTAACTAAAATTATTATTATTTTTTGAGTGTGTAGTTCTATCATATATTTAATAATATTAATTATTTAGTTAAATTAATAATAATAATAATAATAATAATAATAATAATAATAATAATAATAATAATAATAATAATAAAAAAATAATTTAAATTAATAATATTATTTTTACTAATTATTATTAAATATTATCTATAATTATTTGATTTTATATAGTAAAATTAAATACTAATAATAATAATAATTTAATAATTTTATTATTAAATATTAAATATTATTATTATAAAAAATTAATTATTATTTTTATATTATTGGTAGGTAGAAGAGAGAGAGAGGCACGGATGGAGAGAGAGAGAGAGAGAGAGAGAGAGAGAAGGGAGGGGGCCGGGGAGAGAGAGAGAGGGGGAGGGGGCCGGGGAGAGAGAGAGAAAGTTGTGTGCAGGAGAGAGAAAAAAATAATATTTTTTTTTTCTTAATTAAAGTGTAAATCCTCTTAATTATTATTTTTTCTCTAATTCATAGAAATGTGACTAGATTGAAAAAAAAAAAAAAGAAAAAGAAAAAAAAAAAAAAGACTAGATTGAGAATATTTTTCTTTACCGAAGCTATTTGGGGCGTTAGTTCAGAGGCTTCAAATATTTTGTCAACAGTGTCCCATCGGCAACTTCATCCTGGAGATCACAAGCTCCAGCATTCAAGGAGGGTCTATTAACCCATAAAAGAACAATTTTTTTCCTTTTTTTAAAAAAAAAGAGCCTAAAATTGCAGGTCAATCGAATTAGTAACAATTTACATGTGAAAGGCTATACGCACAACAAAGGCAGCAGTTACAAGATAAACAGGAACCATCACACATGGTTTACAATATATTTTACATGTACCTAGCACCATAAAAAAAGGGAAAAAAACTCAATTTAAGTGTAACTTGCCTGGCGTCTCCGGTTACTATTTCAATTCACAGAACCCTGATTTGATCTTTATTCATGGTGTGAAACAAAGTATCAAAAACACCACCCTTCTCCGCAATCTCAAGTACAGTAAAATATAAGCCACAAAGCCACTCCAATATGACGAAAATTTTATCTCAGCCTTGCTTTCTCCTGTGCTCAGTTTCAACCAATTAATCTTTGGCCAAAATTTCGCACTACATGTGATGAGATGCGAGATTTATTTTATATTAACCATGGAGCTCACCATCCCTAATATTCTATATGGATTTAATGTAGCATATCTGGATTCTCTGTTCTAATGCTTCAAGCCTCAACCTCTGTGATAATTTCCTCATCAGGCGATGAAACTTCTCCCAAATTTCCATCCGTCGTATAGTTCTCCTGATCCTTTATTCTTTGTGACCCATTTTGCATCATTTTTTCTCTTAACTTCACCTGAAGTGCTTCTCTGGCAGCTTCATTCTCAGCGAAGTAATGTTTGATAGCATCTTTTCCGTGGAAATTCTGGCCATTTAGGGAGTAGAACGATGTTCCTGCTTTCACGATGAACTTGTGTTTGCAGCCCAATTCTATGATCTCTGAGTCACGGCTTATTCCTTTACCAAACTCGAGCTCGAGCTGAACGGTCTTGAATGGAGGGGCATGCTTGTTCTTAACAATTTTCACCTGAATCTGGGTACCAACAACCTGCTCAACGGGCATCCAGAATCAGCGTAACAAGAATAACACATTCATAAGCCCTGGTTGGCGTCGATAATCTTAAACATATGAACTAAAAAAACTTTACCTCTTCACCCTTTTTGACGAGGCCTATTCTTTTGGTATTCAGACGAACAGACGCATAAAACTTCAAGGCATTACCACCACAAGTTACTTCAGTTGGTCCTCCAAATCCACCAAATGTGCTCAGCTTTGCTCTTACCTGTATAAAGTACCACCTTCTAAATAACTCGCAGTTGCTCTAAAAGATGCAGTAACATCACTAATAGGTTCTGAATAGTCAATATTTGTCCTAGTTATTATGTAGATATCAAATGTCAGCATAGAAATCAAATTCGTTGACAACTAAGTGGAATCAATCATATGTGATGCACACAAAGAAAGCCGGGTAATACAAAGAGAAAAATAGCAAGTAACGAAGAAAGAAATCAGAGTGTAATCAACATATCAATATGAAGTTAGAGAGATGAGATTAAGCCTCAAATCTATTTAACGTACCTGATTAACAAATATCAAGATTGTTTGGGAAAGAGAAAGAGAATGGCTCAATTTGCGAAGAGCTTGACTCATAAGCCTTGCTTGAAGGGCCACATGTGCATCCCCCATCTCACCATCAAGTTCACTTTTAGGAACAAGAGCTGCGACCTGCTTTACCCAAAAATAGCTGCGGGTAAAATTTTTTTCCCAACTACCACCAGCTGAAATGACGTTAGAAAAATGAAGTTATTGTACATAAACAACGTAATATTAATAGATTTGGATGGGTGGTACCACTCAGATTGCGGCCAATCCTCCTAACCCTAAATCAACTATACCTCAACATTCATACATTGGTTCTGGGGCTTTCCATTAGTAATGCTACATTTCCAAATTCTACCTGAATTTGTCAAAATATTTGGGGCCAGAGAAAGGTTTAACCGAGCCTGATTTGGACAACTGAAAGTATCCGCAGAATTTGAAATATAAACCAACTTTCGAGCAAATTGGCAACAACATGTGATAAGACAAATGAAATGCCAAGAAAACTCTCTACCTACACTGTCCACAACCACGACATCAACAGAACTGCTTCGAATTAGGGTATCAACAAGACTAAGTGCCTGTTCACCAGAGTCTGGCTGTGAAAGCAGTAGGTTTTCAGTTTTAACACCTATCGACTCTGCTAGTGTTGGATCAAGAGCATGCTCAGCATCCACAAAAACACAATAACCTGGACAACCCAAAAAAAGATAGGGAAAAAGATTACAAAATTAAAATAGAAAATTCAGTCACATGCATAGATTATCTGTACATCAGAAATAGCAGGCATAGCCAAAGAGAGCTTGAGATAATTTACTCAAATAATTTATAGTGAAATTTCTTCAATTATTAAGATTGAGATGATAATATATGAAGCTCTCCTGTCAGATTCAAAGCATGAACAGGTTGTCAAATGGTACAAAAAGGATGCACCCTATATGAAGTCAGAGTGGACACGGCAAATTCAGCTTGAACCCTTAGAATCAAATCTCCACTCAAATCTGGAGTTTTAGCAGAAAGTTCGACACCATCATAATTTTTAAGCTCTGAATAAAAAATAAATCTAAAAATTTACTTTTGGGGCAAGGAAGACAATGTCCTTCTCTTGCTTCTCAGCTCCTATAACTATTCTCCTGATTTAAAAGCAGGATAGTAAATGTCGCCCATTTCTTCTAAGCATTTTTAAGTATTCAACTTCGCAGTATCAATTCAAGTCATGAACCTTTGTGTATTAAGGACCAGGTTTGACAACTCCAAGAGAGTCTAGCCACAAAATTGATAGCATTCCTCTAGTGAGGTGTCAATTATCAGGTGATTCTCCAACTACAGAATCTTGATAAGATTTTACAGGGATAAGATCTTACAGGAGAATGAGCTGGAGATAGAAGATCATATTGAGAGGCCAAAACCCTAGACTCACCTCCGTTCTTTTGTGCTTCAGCAATAACATGGAGGGCAAGAGTAGTTTTCCCTGAAGCCTCTGGGCCATATATCTCTGTGACCCTTCCCTGTGCAGAAAAAGAAAAAGGTCAGAAAACATGAAACTTAAAGTTAAACTTGAGAGACCAAATTCATTAAGTCATAACTCATGAAGGCTCTGATGATTCAACATACTGGTAAGCATATTTTCGTACTGACAAATTTAGCATAGAAGCAAGTGAAAATAGAAAAGTGAAGAAACAGTTACATAATAACAAACCGACAAAGTCATGTCATAATACTAAGTTGAAGAGAGTCTATCACATCAAAATTGACTTAATTTTTATTCATCTTTCAAGTCAGCATATGCAGAAGAGCAGGTATCTGAATTTTCAATTTGTCAACAAACTATGCAAATTAAGGGGTATGGAGCGAAAAAAATAGAATATCGAACAACTGAAAACCTACGTATCTATATATCATGTTTTTCAAATATTCATACACATTTTAGATATTGTAGGACGTAGATATTTTGATATTTTGTGATTTTCATGCTTCAGTTTCACCTGTGAAACTGAGAATTTTGTCAATGGATCATTGCCATAAAAATGTTGTTGTTGTACACACAAGCATGTCAAAAATAAGCAAAGAAGAGAATAACAACGTGGGAAAAGGCAATTGCACATTTAACGGTGATATAAATCTTTACCGCAGTAGATAACTTCACTATATTGTAGGGTAAGTGTCATAGCTAGTAAGGTACAAGGGAGCAGAAGGTGTTTGGCTAATCTTGTGTCAGATGAAGTAAATGAGAAAATAGATAAACACACAAATAGTATAAATAGCAACAGGAAACTTCAGGATAGCTTCTTATGGCACCATACTTGTAGCAGAAACGAGAACTACAAACCAATAATTAACTCTAATACATAAACTAACATCTCAATAAGGCCTATAAATTACTTGTATCAACTCAAATAACCTTTGGAAGCCCACCGATTCCCAAAGCTATATCCAACGCAAAAGATCCCTTTCCAAATGATCGACCCCTTTCCAAATGAAGTCGTTATTTGATCCAAAGCTTGCTGCAGAGCCAGGTCCTTATGAGAAAGGCCTTCCCAACAAATATCACCTTCGTCTGACTTTGAATCTTTTCTCCCTAGTAAAGGAATGCAAATTTTATTTTCTGCATCCTAATGGCAAAGCTGAACAACATAATTTTATATAAGAAAAAACATATCCCAGATGAAATGTTTTTAACAACTTAAAAGAAAAAAAAAAAACTAGAATCGCCAAATTTACACACTTGTTAACATGAACTATGAAGGCAAGTAATTTATTAAAGTAAATATCTCTGGCTGAATGCTAGTAAAGAAGAAGGAATCAAGTTTCAGAACCTTTAGCAGAGAAGTTGCAAAACCGCAAAGCAAACCCTGCAACTCCTTGGTTACAACCCTGGCAAGCAATTAATAACGGGTAAACAAACAAGCTCGGAAGATGAAAATATAAAACGCGATTAGTTATCTTTACAGGAACTAAGCGCGCCCTACGATGCTTTTCAAGTAATTCTCAGTTGTACCACTTTTGTGAAAACTGAGCATTTACTATGTTACAATTTACACAATGCTGCATGCAGAAAATGAAATAAAAATGTTCATTTTGCTCGGAAACAAGATGTTGAAAGGTTTAGAGTTGCTTTTATATCTCAATGTACTCTTTTAGTCAATAAAAATAAAACATATAAATTAATGTCCTCTTAACAAATGTAATTTCTTACTGTTTTGTTTAGAAATATTCTGGGAAAGTATTTGAGATTTGGCGGAACTGCAGTTAATCTCAAAAAATGACCTTAACTTCATCAATTCATTTCACCGGAGCAAAAATTACTAAAAAAGTCACCTTGACGCATCAAACTCCAAAATTTTCATAAATTCCAAAATCACGCAGTTGATCCAGCTTAACCAATAATTAAAAATTAAACAAAAATCAAACATTGCCTTAATGTTCAACGAATTGAGTAGGGCATCCCACAATGAATTTAATCTTCTTCTCAGTGCTATCACACAATCGAACAACAATCATCACACGGAAAAAAACCAGTGAGAGAATCGTCGGCAACGTCGATTTTAGCGGCTAATAAAAGAAAAAAAAAAAAAACAAAAAAGGACACAGGCAAAGGGGAGAGAGAGAGAGAGAGAGAGAGAGAGAGAGAGAGAGAGAGAGAGAGAGGGACCTCGGAAGAGAAGGAGAGAGCTCGCTTGGAGAGGGCGCTACGTAGAACCCTCGCCATGAGAGATTCGGAACACTCTCTCGTCGAAACCTAAGAAGAGAGGAGGGGAAGCGAAGGGCTCGTTTTGTGTGTGTGTGTGTGTGTGTGTGTGTGTTTTCTCGTTTTATTTTAAGTCCAAAATCTTTTAATTCAAATTCAGATTTGAATTCAAAAAGTCAGATGTAGATTTAAATTTAAATTTAAAATTTAAGATTCAAACTTAAATACTTTAATTAAATAATAAATTAAATTTGCATTTATTTTAAATTTAAATTTAAGACCATTACAGGTGAAATAAATAATTGTAAAATTTTTCATAAGTTAGGGTCAAAACTTGAGACTGTGATCACCTATTCATGCGGTGTAAAAATATCATAGCGTTTGTTGCAAGGATTACTACCTAACGAAGGAACATGAAGAAAGAAATTAGCAATTATTATCTCTATCTGATAAATTATTATTTGGTTATAGTAAAATAGAAAGATATTTGATAATTTTTAAAAAAATACAGAGGAGCTCGTGGGAGTAATATTACGTATAGTTTTTTTTTTTTTTTTTCTTTGAGATCTAGTTATCTTATATTATAATTCAATTCACCTATCTAATGAGTGAAGCGGTAACGTATTATCTTAATCTCAAAAAAAATTACAGAATTATCCATATTTAGTAATACAATACCATACAAAATAAATGCACTAATTTTTTTAAAAAAATTGGGTAAGATTTTTAGTGAACCAACTCAAAAGTAATATTTTACTATTTTATATTTTTTAATAAATAGTAATTGATTTTACTGCAATTCAGAGCAATTTTTTTATTTTGATATATTCATATTTAAATTAATTATAGACCAATAAAATATAATATTTTACTATTTTATAGTTTATAAAAGATAGTGGTACTCAACTATTCTATATTTTGTATAATGTAAAAATCAGTAAAAAAAAAAAACTCAAATAATACTAAAATTATATTGTGTCAATTTAAAAATTGTATTTTTAAAAAATAACAGGTGTTGGATGGTACCCTATTCTACGGCTAAAAAAAAAATAACTTAATAATATTTATATAAATTTATATTTTAATTTTAATTTTTTTTTTCTCTCTCTTTTTCTTCACTTTCGAAGGCACCACCAAACTAGGATCTTTAATTTCGGATAAAAAATATTACTATGAATAATATTACTATAATTTTTTTTTTACAAAGTATTTATATAAAAAATATATATTATAAATAATATTTTTAAGTAATAAATAAAATAATATAGATAAATTTAAGGGTTAATATTACTTACTTAATTTCGATTTAAATATTTTCGACTATTATTTTATAATTTTTATTTATAAACCGTATATATTTTTATATTATATATTTTTTAATTATATTAACTGTCATATTATGTAGTCAAAATAAAAATAATTATTATAATAAAAAAATTATTATTATAAAATATTTTTTTTATTTTTCTCTCCTAATCAGTAAATATTAATTTTGTTGTTTTCTTTTTGCTAATATTTTTTTTTTTAAAAAAAATAAGGTATATTAGACATAAAATGAAAAAATAAAAATAAATTATGAGGCGGTTCACATCCGACGTGGTGGGCCGAGTGCACCGAATACTTCCTTGTTTCGGACAGCGTGTCTCTCACGTGTCCGTAGAACCCTAAAAACCCTTCTCTCTCGCGCACACTCACACGACGCAGGGTAAGAGTCGCCATATCTCGATCGTTACCAATGGCGATCGCGCCGTGTTCTTTCTCTAAGATCGCCCTCGGTGGATCCGAAACTAGTGGTGCGCATCAAATCCCCATCGATTTCGATGCTGGATTTTGCCCTATTCGAAATCCTTTTCTCTTTCTCGGTTGAATCGTGGCTAATTTTGTGGTATTTGATGTTATTTTTGACACTGATACTTCTCCGTCGATTTAATCTACGCGTTTCTTTTTCTCTTTTTTTTTTTTTAAAAAAAAAAAATTCCTTTTGGTTCCGATTCTTTATATATTTTTCTCTGTAATGCATGTTGTCATTTTTACTCTTTCATGGGAATCTTTAGAGGAATCGAGAAAAATAATGCGGATAATTTGGTGAAGAGTTTTGGTTATACTTTTATGGTGTTTTCTTCATTAATTAAACTAGCAGAGAAAAAAAAAAGGAAGAAATTTTGACATTTTATTTCGTGAATTGTAAGAATTTATATCAGTATAAAGCAAGAAGTGTTCAATAATCCTGGTAATATCAATTTGATTTTACCAAAATCTCAAATTGTAATGACATGCAGGTTTGCATTTTTATGAAGGACAGAAAACAAATCTATACCAGGCAAAGCAAATCCAGCTTTTGATTGCCAAAAGAAAAACAAAAGAAGAGCATTAGATCTTTCATAGTCTAGCTAAGCATCCCCCGACCTGACATATTGTTCTTTTCTTGAAGGGCTGCCCCGCCATTCGAATAACGCATGCTATCGGAAGAAATCCTACTTCTGTAAAGAGGTACATAAGCTGCGCTGTTAGTGTTTTGTTGTATTTCAAAGGTTGATGATAATTGCATCTTGTTAGGTGGGAGCAAGAGCAAGTGGGTTTTGTGATAGGCTGGTCATCAAACAAATTTTACCAAGAAACATTATCCACAGGAACCAAGGTATTGAAATGATAAAGCTTCTTATTAATTTTAGTGAAGTAAGTAGAGAAAATTGTGGCAAGTTTCCTTTTTCCTTGCGTGCTAATAAAATTTAAGCTTGTAATTATTTGGATATTGAAATCAATACTTCTCAAGCCAGTGGATAGTGTTGTTTATGCCCAACTTCATTCTGCGGATATATTTGAGACCTGCTGAAGGAAGAAACTCAGGGACGAACTTCTTGTATCTAGTGTTTTTAGAAAAAGTAGCAAATTAACTTTTTAATTCTGGTTGAACCTATGATATTAAATTGGGATGTATATTCTTCAAAGTTATCGCGGAGATGGAATTAATAGATGAAAGTTACGCCTACATTATGTTTTCCGCGGTTCCATCTTTTTCTTCCCCCTATATCCTCTTTCTTCCTTTATATTTTTGAATTAGCACTATTGGTAGTGATTTGTAATTCAAGATATATTGTACTTTTTTCACATGTTGTACTTATGAATCTTTGTGGCCTGATCCAAGTTCGTAGGTTTGCTAGTGGTGGTTTCAGTCTCTTCTGCTGGTTACACTTGTGTATTAAAATGCAATTCATTGTCTAATTGCAGCTATTCAATGTGTACTGAGTGGTGAAAAGGAGAGTGAGTTGAAAATATCAGGACATACTCTTGATGATTATAGTAAAAGCGGACTTCGTGGAAAGTTAAATAAAGTGGTTCTGGCTTACAGTGGTGGCTTGGACACATCAGTAATCGTCCCATGGCTTAGGTAGTGTTTTTTTTCTTGCACGAAATGCTTGCTTCTTCACTATCTCATAGTGGATAATAAAACCAAGCAAGACTTTTGGTTCCATCTAAAGATAGGATAAGATTCTGCGGTAAAATGATAACCTAGTTTCCTTCCTGAATTAGAAGAAAAGCCTGGGCACTTGATTTATCTTCTTGTTATCTAGTGCTAGTCGATTCATGTAATTAAAGACAAATGTAATTGTTAGCCTTAGTTGTTGAATTCTTCATCTTCCTCACTCATAATTTGTGCTTCATTCTGGCCCTCTTATTGTATGTCGTATGGTAACCCCTGTACCTCTAGTTCTGGTAGCTTTTTGTGGTAACTCTCTGTTCGAAAATTTTCAATAACTCTTATTTATTGGCTTTTAGGCAGGTACTATATCTTGCTCTATGGGGTACATCATCTGTTGTTACATTACTTCATTCATGCCTAATTGCCTAGTAACTTTCTTTTATTACCTTCTCAACTGTTGGTACTATTATCATTTGTGATTTGCAGGGAGAACTATGGATGCGAAGTCATTTGCTTCACTGCTGATGTTGGTCAAGTATGTTATTTGATTAGTAATAGCTGTGCGAATTTTTTGCAAACTGACAACTCAGTTCAAAGAAATGAGATGGGCTAAGACACTCTGCTGCTTATACAGGATCAAACCAGACTTATAATTTCTGTATGATTAATGCCACTTCCATTGCAGATTTGCAATGTGGCCTTGGATTCAATTGTATTTACTTCTGTATTACTTTATATATAGCACATCTGAGCTGTTGTCTATATTTAATATAGCACTATGTGCAATGCTAGTCTATTAGCTATTAACTGAAACTTTCATCACCTTCTAATTTTTTTTGCTTTTTGAGAGTGAAGGAACCTTGCATTTTTTCTTTCTTTCTTTTCAGAACAAGACCAAATGACTTAAGTGTCTCAATTCTTTATCTTCTTTATTGTTCTTTGATTGCAATGTCACGAGTGATCTATTTTCTTGTACTTCATTCTTGGATTTTAGTGTGATGCATTTTCTTCTGAATTCATCCATTATATCAATTATTTCTCATATTATCTCCTTTTTTTTTTAAGGGTGCGATGGAAATGGAAGGCTTGGAAAGAAAAGCCAAAGCCAGTGGTGCAAGTCAGCTTGTAGTAAAGGATCTAAAAGAGGAATTTGTTAAAGATTACATATTCCCTTGTTTACGGGCTGGTGCAGTCTATGAGAGGAAATACCTGCTTGGTACCTCAATGGCTCGCCCTGTTATTGCCAAGGTAATGCTCTTATGAATGCTGTCAACTAAATTTGGCCAGCATGGCCCAAAGAATTAGTGCATTGCTAACATGTAGAATTTGCTCCTTCACAATATTCAGTTTATAACATTTATCTGGTGCAGAATGTTAGAACATAATTAGTTTCAACTATTTCCAAATTACCTTCTCAGCCAAAATATCATAGTCTCGACTCTATTTGGTTGGGTACTAGGGATATATACCACTATAAAAGTGGGGATGGATACCACTATACCACTATACCACTTCATTTCCCAACAAAGCACTAGCTTAGTCATTTTCATAGCAGAAATTGAATAGGAATCCGTCAATTAAAAAGTGTGAATATCACAAGGCGTATGGGAAATTTTTCAAGGCAGTTGGTAATGTGTTTACAATCGTCACTATGCACAATCATCACCATGTTATGACTCTCTATGGGCAATCAACGGCTTAAACTATTTCTGAGAGGTTTGACTAGTGCATCTGGTTTTGAAAAACAGGCAATGGTTGATGTTGCTAGAGAAGTTGGCGCGGATGCAGTTTCTCATGGATGCACAGGAAAAGGCAATGATCAGGTATATAACATATCACTTCTATTGCTACCTTCCTCTCAAAAAAAAAAACATATCACTTCTATTAATGTTTACTCAGGTAGTTAGGTGTTCCTTTTTATCTAATAATTCTTTTCCAATCTTCTTTGCAGGTTCGTTTTGAACTAACATTCTTTGCCTTAAATCCTGAACTCAAAGTTGTGGCACCGTGGAGGGAGTGGGAGATCACAGGACGAGAAGATGCTGTTGAGTATGCTAAGAAACATGATATTCCTGTTCCTGTTTCAAAGAAATCTATTTACAGTAGAGACCGGAATCTGTGGCACCTTAGCCATGAGGTAGATATATGCCACTTTTCCTTTTTATCTCAATTACTTGTAATCATTTAGTTTTGTTTTCTCACTGCATGTTTTCTTTTTGTTTTAAGTGTCTAAGTGATGCCTTTACTTTATTAAGCAATTCTTTGCATGCAATTTCTGGTAGTGTGCATTTGGGTTGTGGATTGTAGGATTATCTCCCAGATATGGATTCTTAAGAATCTAACCCTGGGAACTGCTATATATAACATGGTAAGATATGTTTACAAACTATATATGATAAACTTTTCTTTCACATTCAAGGGAGATATTTTGGAGGACCCAGCAAATGAGCCAAAGAAGGATATGTACATGATGACCGTTGATCCGGAAGAGGCGCCTAATCAGTCCGAGTAAGTTGCTTCATCTTTGTTTTATCAGCTGCTTTCCTGTGCTTTAATTTATCACTTTCTTCTGTAGTTTAGTGTTGATTGGCTTCGACTCTTACTCAGATAGTATTATTTGGAATGATCAAGAACGCAGTTGCGTTAAAGTGATTAAATCAGGTTGCTTGGTCGTTGCTTGGTCGCTTAATTAAAGCTTTCTGGTAAATCTAATATTGATTGCATGATTCACAAGTGTTGGGCACTTAGATTGATTGAAGATGGTTTTGTTATGGGGGCTACACTGTTTTATTTAATGGTAAATAGTTATATGATAGGCATGACAGCAGGATTGCTTTTGATTGTGAAGACTTCTTTTAACTAGAAGGTTGCGCAAACATAATGTTGTAATCTTTGGTAACAATGTATATCTTATGATGTAGCACGTTGGCAAGGAATGTGATTGTTATATTCTTGTAGGTAACACTTTATATCGTTGACTCGATCTAAATTTTGTGACAAAGCAGATATGTGGAGATTGGAATCAATTCAGGAGTACCTGTTTCAGTCAACGGAAAAGAGCTCTCCCCTGCAACTCTCCTCACAGAGCTCAATGAGTTGGGCCGGAAGCACGGGATCGGGCGCATAGACATGGTCGAGAACCGGCTTGTCGGCATGAAGTCACGCGGGGTCTACGAGACACCAGGTGGCACAATCCTTTGGGCTGCGGTGCGCGAGCTTGAGTCCCTGACCCTAGACCGGACGGCCATGCAGGTGAAGGACAGTTTTGCCCTCATTTACGCCGAGCTGGTCTATGCTGGCCGATGGTTCGATCCCCTCCGCCAGTCCCTGGATGCCTTTATGGAGACGATCACGAAGACCACGACCGGATCCGTGACTCTCAAGCTCTACAAGGGCTCAGTCAATGTTGCGTCAAGAAAGAGCCCCTATAGCTTGTATAGGGAGGACATATCATCGTTTGAGAACGGGCTGATCTACAACCAGGCAGATGCTGCTGGGTTTATCAGGCTCTACGGGCTTCCCATGAAAGTCCGCGCAATGCTTGAGAAGGGCATATGAGGTTTCCTCTCTCTCTCTCTCTCTCTCTCTCTCTCTCTCTCTCTCTCTCTCTCTCTCTCTCTCTCTCTTCCTAGCACAAGCTTTATGAATCGGTTCTCACCGTAGTATCACTATACCAAATTGTAAGCATTTTGAGCTATTGCATGAGAATAATTGGGGTCCTGCTTTTTTGTGTCAAGGGATTGTTTTAACTTATGAAATATCTATTGAGGGATGGTTACCTTGACGAAATAACATTGTCTGGTAGTTTCTTTTGTTGGTATGGGAAGTGCTGCAGTTTTGTTTCGCGTGCTTGTTGTTTTGCGTGCCCCTTGATAATGTTGTCGCAGAGATTATTTTTTGGGTAAATTGTACTGCTAGCGTCTGAACTTCTACATGGACTTTCTATACTGCAATTTTTTTAAGCTGTTTCATTTTATTCTTGGTTTTCAAATGCTGCGCCGCACATCTATGAACCCTTGACCAATCTCATATTTCAATAACTATTATTCATTGTGTGGCAGCACTTTTTTTTATTTAGAAATTTGATGGTTTAGCATAAGATAAATGGAATTGGGCTAGTGAATCTTGGTGCATATTTATGTATACTGCACAGCAGTTGCACGTAATGACTTTTACCCAAGCCGTATGTAATAGAAAGGACAAAAGTTAAACACTTTTTCTTTTGCATGTGTGTTCGTGAAAAAATTGTTCAAGAGCACCCGTAGCTGTGTTATTTAATCAGTGCGCAGAAAATGATAACAATTGAGAATATCCCCAGTTGAGAATATCCCCAGAATAGTTCTTTAGGTTGGAATTGTCCTGATGTTTTTTTTTTATGCTTTGTACCTGCAGCATCTTGTGATACTTGGTTTTGCATTGCTTTAGTAAGCTTGTGAGTGTTGTTTGATCACCACTGTTTGGACTTTTTGAAGTAGTAGCTTTTCACTACAACAAACACAGCATATTTTCCCTGCAGTGAAAATAAAAGATTTAATTTAAAACTTTTGCTTTTATAAATAAAAAAAGTTATTTTTAATTATAGAAACATAAGTGACTACATTATAAGCAGTGATACATTTTGTTTTAGCTAATGATACAAGTAATTTATTCAGCCAAATACTCAATATTGTTACATTAGGAACATTAATCTTCATTCATACAAGAGCAAGTGCATCTGTGAAACTCAAGAAGAAAGAGAGATAATGCAAATGCAAATAGCAAAGCCAGTAGGAACATATACATATTGAAAAAAAAAAAACAAAAAATGAAAAAAGGAGGAAATATTGTATAAGAAAACTGCTACTCATCGTCTTTCCAAACTTGGCGAAGAAGCTGATACCGGAGGGCTTGCAAACTGCTCTTCCATTTCGACTCGATCGTCAAAGCTTTTGGCATATCGATCATCGATGCCAATGGTGTATCGAGCTCATCGAGCTCGTCATCGCTGGTGTATGATTTACGAACCACTGATGATCCATTCTTTAGTGGTGGGATTCGGAGTTCTCCGATAGTGCTCTCAACTGAAGTGATTGAAGGGGCAGAATAATTGATAGGAGATGCAGCGCATGGTACAATTCTTATTCCCTCTTCGGTGCCCTCCAAATGGTCCTGATAATAATTGGAAACAAGGATGATTAGTTGCTCAATTTATGAGGATCAAGAAACAAAAACTTCACCTTTATACCTCACAAGATTACTTTTGGAAATCTTTTACTTAATTCTTCATGAAATTGTTTTAGGATTGCATGCCAAAAAAAAAAAAAACCAAAAATACTGGAGAAATGTTTATGAGGATCAATTGTTCACTCTTTGAATTTTACTCTCGAACATAGCTAAAAAAATACGATGACCGTGAAAGAAATGTGCGAAGTTTTTGAGAGCTAACCTCGGATTCCAGTGCTTCAAGCACACTCTCCGATATTGGATCGGGGCAAAATTCGTCCGTTACAAAGCTGTCGAGGATCCGTTTGATAATTGACGAACTGAATGTTGGACATACCTTTACAAAATAAACACATAAAACAAGAATAAAAATGAAATAATTCAGATAAAAATGAAAACTTGTTGATCCTCACAACAGTTATATTGCAGAAGGAGGCTTTTGTATTATAGACATACCTCTTTCCTGACAGACCTCTCCAAAAGCATGTCTTTTGGGAGCATGAGAAGATCACTCAATGCATTGAGTAAATGGAAAGGTTTATGGGATTCATCAACATCATGACTGCCGTTATTTTTCTCATTCTCATTTCGAGAGGAGTCGTCAACATCCATGCCGAATAGATCAGTCAGCCGTCTCGACCAGCCACCGATCTAACATCGAAGAAAGAATAAAATATTCAGGACAAGTCTCCTCTCTTTTAGAAGATCTGGTAAGCTCGGATATTGCTTACAGAGACAAACATAGCAATGGCGAAGTAATTGTAAAGTTTAAATATAGTGCAATAAAACAATGCAACAGTACCACTTACAGCATTTTTCAGTTGAATCCCAGCGCCGAAACTTGATTTCCCAGATGGGACAGGGAGCACCTTGGGATCACTCACTGGGTCGGATACTGGATCTGTTGGCATTTCATCATCTGATTCTCGTAAAATAGCATTAAACATAGCCACATCAAGTCTTGCGACGCATTGTTCCATTACCTGGTAAATAAAAATATGTATTTCTTTTTTCAATGTATAAGCAATAAAAAACCTAAAGAAGTCACTTGTATTGATGAGCGTTCCTGCTCTAATCAAGAAGCTTCTCGCATTTCTAAGATGGCAAGCGAAGCTGCATGAATTGATGACATAGCTATGTGTTGGAAAAACAGAATTTTGAGAAAAAGATCATCTAAGAAGGCCAATAGAACAAATATGAATAGTGTTTGGTAAACAAGGAGTTCTTAAAGATTGAAAATGCAACAGCTGAGCAGATTAAGACAATGAATTACAAAACTAAAATTTTGCAAGTGGAGCCTCAATTGACGGTTAACATGCAAATGTAGTTAGCAACAGCAATGATAACAAAAGACCGCTATATATTTAATAATAAAAGCATAAGTGAAGAGTAAAATTGATAATAGGTTAAGATGTTGAAGAATGTTTTTTCCTAAGAAAATATGCAAATCATTCATACAAAAAAAAGAAGAAAAGAAGTCGGCATTATCTACTAGCTTGAACCTAATCAACTATCCGTAAGTGGTACGATGGAAGAGAAGCAAAATATGCACGCTTACCAATCTAGCTAGCAAAGGCAAGCACCCACATTCATGTCCTGCTGCTCTCACAGGGCAAAGCCTTTCACAGGCATCCTTAAAAGCTTTCTTCCAAATTTCTATGGAGTAATTTGCCTGCTTTTGGTTACCCACAGTTGGCGGCCTTACATAGCTTTTCTTTCCGATTGAACCCGCCTTTGATTTTTTACTCTCACAAGTTGGCTGCATGTGTACCATCAAAGTCTGAAGGAAAATAAAAACAATCCAATTAAGCAGCAAATTAGGAGGAGATGAAAATGATCCAAGTTTCACAAGTTCAAAAATCAGATAATTTGCACCAACATCCTCAACATTTATATCCATGTAACTGCCACGTATTTCCCATGTAAGTAACTTGTGGAGCTCTCATACGGCAATTGCATGGGCATTTTTATTCAATTTAACAGAGAAATTCAATGAAAGTGGACGGGATCTATGGTGCAACTTTACCCTCCAGAAAATCCTAGAATTGGCAAGTATGGTTGTGTTTGGGACTAACCTGCCACCAGATAGACTCAGCAATCCGAGAAAATAACCAGCTTTCGATCTTTTCTAGTGCAGATATGAAGGTCTCTGGATCTTCCCAGCGATTTGCAAGCAATTTCCCTTTTTTGCGATAAACTGAATTCCATAATGCAGAAGATTTCCGCTTCGGTATTGTTCCAGGATCCTTTTCTGCAGCAGAAGGATCATTATTTCCAGCATTGTCTGATTCTCTTATTGTTTGAGTGATGATTGTTCTCAACACAACTGCATTTGATAGCCAGAATGTCAACCTGTTTAACATTTTATAAGATAGTAAAAATTTAATCCCAAATAGAAAAATAGACAAACTGAAATAGTCTAATCAAAAAACATCTCATGTCTTACACGACTAGTGAAATATAAAAAACTTAATTACAAACTAGTCCCTGAAGTTTCAACCAAATCTCAATTTTATCCTCAAGAGTTTTCAACTGTAACAGTTTAGTCCTTAAAGTTGGATTTGATATCAATTTCGACATCAAATTTCCATTTTTAACAATTTAACCCCTATAATTTGACCCTGATCTCAATATCTTCCTTGGAGTTTCAAATTTAACACGGCAACATCTGACTATGGTGCTGACATGGTACCCTTTAATATGATAGATCAATAAAATGACTTAATCTCTGGGACTAAATTGTTACAATTAAAACTGTGAGGTCCAACTTCAAGGATTACATTTGTAATAATTTATATAAGTGACAATTAGATGAATAAATTTGCCATTAATTGTCTCAACCGGCAACTTGTAAGAAGATTTAACATGAAAAGGATATTGTACATGCCTTGGGACATCATTCCCACAAGATTTTGCAATTAGAACTAGCCCAGAGGAAGCACTTCTGGCCGCACTAGCCCTCCTTGTTTTCGACCCATGTTTCAAAACATGGAGATAAAGCCTCGAAAGCCGTCTAGCTGGTGTATGGACCTTGTGTGATGAGCTTCCATGTTCTGCAACTATGGAGTAAAGGCTTATCTCAGTAGCAGCAGCTTCCCTAAGCTCTCCTTCGAGCAGCTCAACTCTTTGCTCTAGCTCCCGAACCTTGTTTCTGTAAACGCTATTTCTGTTTATTGTCGCAACATCTCTTAGTTTATCTTCTTGAGCAACCTCTACACCAGGGGTTTCTCCATCATCATGAACATCTTCTTGAACATCAACCTCCTTCGCCTCTTCTTTATCCTGATCACTTGGTTTATCGTCCACGGTGCTTCTAGTGGATTCCGGAGGAGTTTTCGTTGGGGGGAGCTTAATGCTCTTTGTTCTATGATTACTTAAAGTACTGAAAGTCCTTATACCGAGAAATCTCTGGTTAGAGCTGCTCATACCATAAGCGAACGACATTTTACGGGCATTTCTTAGACTTGGCTGTTGAGGGACGGGGTTAAGTTCTAAAGTTGCACCTGAGACAATTGAATCCTTTTGTGCTTCTTCAGTTTTAACTTCCGATTCTTTTGCTAACTGCTTCTCTCTTATGTATGTCTCCAGGAAATCATACTCGGTACCAAAACTGCTATCCACTTTCACCGACCCATTTTTATTATTTTGATTCTTCTCATCCTGACCAACCATGTTTCCAGATTCGGCACTACTAATAAGCTTCAGCTTCTCCATCTTCGAACCGTTATCAATTTCCGAGCTCTCAGGATTAACTGTAATGCTCATTCTTTCATTTCCCACTCCACTGCTTTCCTTTAGTTCCTAGGAATCAATATTACATTTAGATGACAAAACCAGAACTGTTACTTAAATACAGCTGAGACAAACAGGGAGATTTTGAACTGCTTTTTAAAAAAGAGAGGAGGAAAAATAATAATCCAAATAATTCCTAATTTTTGACAGAATCTTGGAACCATAAAATTCTTTGGAGATTCAAAGAAATCAGATAATATATGAATGTTAAATACTTGAAACCATTTACCTTGATTAGCTCTCGACTGCTGCTTTGAACTGAATTCCGACCTAAAGCAGAAGACAATGTAGCTGCCGATGAGAGCGAAGACTTATCATCATCATTATCATCATCATCAGTGAAGGCAGCAATCTCCTCTTCTTCGGCATTCTCCTCATTCACCAACACCGACCTGTCCCTGTCGAACGGTTCGATCTTCAAGTAAAGTACTGGCTGTAAATTCTTAGAACTCTTCTTGAAGCTGATAGGCGCACTGACGCTCACAACTTCCTTGAGGATTCCGTGCTTCGCCAAGTCGACAACCGCGCCGCCTAAAAGCTGCCCCTTCGGCTTGTCCTTCTTCGTCTCGTACAACTTCAACTCCAGCACATTCTTCTGGAGCGCTCCGGGGTCGAAACCTTTTGCCATGCCATCCCTTGAAAAACTGACTTGGAGCATAAAGGACTCATTGAATTCAATCTTCCATTCCTCCGAATTTGATCCGAGAGAGGGGGCGAGCGCATTGGTCGACCCGGAGCGGTCCCCGTTCTCCCACCTGATGGCCACGGGCCGGAGGGACTTGAGCGATTTGGAGGCGGGCCATGGCTTGATTTCTAGGATGTGGATGATGTAGTTGACGTGAATCGCGGTGGAGCCTTTCTTGGTCTTGGATCGGAGGCCCAGCACCATGATTGATAGCTCAGATTCGACTAAAAATTCCGGTTATCGGCAGCTACTGAATTCCGACCGCCTTCGCTAGCAGTTGCTTCTTCGGCAATTCGACAAACAGGTTGTGATCATATTCTCGACTCTAAACATTCAGGAACAAGAGAAGATTCATAATGTGGTCAACAATCATTAGCAGCTCAATACATGGAACTGAAATCAATTTTAACAATTAAAAGGGAAACCTATTCCAGCTTATAGAATACAAATATCCACATCAAAATAAAAAAATAAAAATTATACAATACAATGTAACAAATCTCACTTCATTTGTGAATATATCAACACAGATGTTACTACACTACAGCATTCTAATTCAGATGACATGTTTCATACAATAAAATGGAAAAAAAAGAAGAGAAAAACTAGAAATTGATTACAAAATAGGAACCAGATGATCTCCAATAACAAGCAAGAAATTTAGGGAAAAAAAAAAGAAAAACATACAATTAATTCATCAACAGGGAAAACGAGGACTAAAAAAGCGCGAAATTCGCGCCAAAAAAATTACTGAATACTGCATAAATTTGCGATAATTGCAACTAAAAAAGGCGCAAAAGATCATGGATATAAAAATTTGGAGAATGCAAACCTCTTAATTAACAAAATTAAACCCAAAAAAAAGAAGAGAAGCTCTTACACCATGGTGAAGAGGAATGAAGAGTTCTCTTAAAATTGGTGAAGGAGAGAACAAGGCAATTAATGAAAAGATTTTTTTTAAAAAAAAAACTTTAATTATGGATTATTGATTAATTAACTAATTAACTAATTAGTTAATAGCAATTAAAGTTAGAGAGAGAGAGAGAGAGAGATGATTATGTTTTAGCCCGAGAGTGGGAGAGCTCTCCGTCTCGGTTTCCGCGTTGAGGAGTCAACTTGGATCACCACCGTTGGATTAAGATCAAACGGTGGTGAGGGGCTGATGAACAGTCGCTGTGGTGATCGTGAGATTCTTTGCTTGTTACATCGAAACGCTGACGAGACGATCTTGGCCGTTAAAAATCGGCATCCAACAGATCGATTTCATTGCAGTTTCGTCTACACGAATCCGAGGGTAGTTTATATATGGCAACGGTGGGCCCCACAGGATTGCATTGTAACATGGAAAAAGTCAACACGGGTTTAATTAAAAAAAAAATTGAATTATTGGCTGGACCTAGTCCACCATGTCATTCATGGACCGGCAACTTAATCTCTCCTCATCCATCAGATATTCGATGGCTAAGATTAAGCGAAATGCGAGGTCTACGGATGATGTGGTAGGTCACGACCCGGGAATAAATTGTTAGGAGATAATATTACAACCAAGAAACAGTTGTTTCAGAAAACTTTTTATCACACATTATTCAGTAACAAATTAAGATTTTCAGAAATAATTTTGATATTATTAAAATAAAAAAATTTAAATTATAATTAGACACAATATATTTTTTCTGACAGTATCAACTTTCTATTTAATATTTTTGAAAAAAAAAATAGTTATTACATATTATTTAACAAAAAAAAATATATACAATAGTAGAGTTCATAATTTTTGTTTTGAGAGAGAATATTTTTTATTATTTATTGTCATTCATTCATCTTATAATAAGAAATAAAACTTCAATTAAAAATAATAATTAAATATTTATGATGTTATAATGGTAAGGTTGATGACCTACCTCGACCCACTAATATTTTCGGGTGGCGATTTGACCCGATTTTTAAAACATTGGATCTTGGTGGACTAGTCCCTAACATCAAATAATATCACCCAACAATTTTCTCAGATTTTTTTTTTAAAGAAAGTTTAACAAAGGAGATCTCAATGTAACTTACAAGCATATGAAGCAGAACCAACCAATAAGGAAGTGTGACAAATTCATACATAAGGCACATAATGTTACGTTATGAAAAACAGAAAAAAAGAGGGCTACAAAAGGATTTCCCTTATTGCAAGAAATTGCAATTATATTACAATTACACAAATGATCCTACACGGGACTCGAACTAAAAAACATGATCACTACACACCTTAAATGTTGCATTAGCTTTTCCGAGCTTCTGAACTAGTGTTAATTAATCCGATTTGAGCAAGTAAGTGTGAACCACAAGAACAGGGATAAACAATTTCCAAATTATGTTTTGGTTCTTTTGGTTTTTGTTTTTTGGTCTCATGCCTGTGAAGAAACTTCGGATCTCTGATCACCATCGGTTGTTTGCTGGATTTGCGCTGCGTACTGTAGGTTCCAGAGAACCTCTTCGATGGAAGGGCGAGTAGAAGAGTCGGGCGAGAGGCATTTGGTCGTTATAGAGATCACGACCGATAGAGACTCCTGGGAGGAAGTCCCGATGACAACTGAATCAAGAACACGATTTCTCTCTTCTTGGATGCAAATCTGCGTAGTCTGCAGATTAAGTTATGTAAGTAATTATTATATTATTATAGATGAAAAATCATAGTTTGATTAGCTGCTATCAGAGAGGAGGCCATGGCCCGAAAGGCCGACACACATCCTAATAGTAATCGGTAACTAAATAGGCATTGGAAAATGTCACAAAACATGCGAAATTTGGATGCACTTAACCAGAAGATGCGCTATACAATTCCATTTTTTTTAAAAATATTTAAAATGAAAGAACACATACCAATTCATTCACAATATAAGCTTCGCCTTTTTCAAAAAATGATGGTCCAGTGAGTACTTCGAGTAAGATGCAACCAAAAGAATAAACGTCATCCTCCGAATTTACTATTTCCCTGAAAAGTCAAGAACCAGGAATCAAATTCAAGGTACTCTAGGACTAACAGCTGATAGCATAATAATGTATTAGAACACCAGTGCTGTAGCATCCAGGTCCATGTATCTTCACTGCTTCAGGTTAAAATGATTAAGGGGGCATATATAAGTTGGAGATGCTGACATGTTGTCACAGTAACACAATGTGTATATTCACATTTGCAAACCATATTATGCAAAGTGTAACTCGTCAATCTTGCGGAGAGAAATCTCTCTTTGAAATCCTGGTTCATTTATACCTAGTATGGGAATGCATTGCTCAAACACAACTTATAATTAGCGCTATAGAAACTTACGGAGTTGAATATTTGTCTTGGACGGATTTCTGACCTTCTACCCTTGCCTGGAGACCAAATGGCAATAATGTCTTATAAGAACACAAAATTTAAATAATCAAGTACTATGAGATGATGAAGCTTCATCAGAGTTGATTGCCGCTGAGAGAAATCTAACCGTGTAGAATTATACAAACCTCATTTCTGTATATTTCTTCAGTAATTATGGACAACCCATAGTCGCTTAATTTCGCTATAGAGTGCTCATCAAACAAAATGCTATTTGTTTTTAGCCGATTGTTTGACGAACCAGGTATTATCCCCGTATGTAGAAAATGAACTGCCTTTGCAATTCCAATCAAGACTTGCAACCTATCTGGCCATTTTAGAGCTCTCTCTGGATTGCTATCTATAAGAAAATGCAGGAAAAGTACCAAAATCATGAATAATTAAATAAATCGAGTATATAAAATTAGATAACGGGTGAAGAAGCTTCTTTCCATACCGGAAAGAAAAGCACGAAGATTTCCTTTAGGTACATATTCGTAAACAAGGAAGACCCTGCTCACACTTGAATCATCTATTGAGCTATCAATGCAGTGTCCCAAGAGGCAAACCAAATTTGGGTGGCGAAGTTTGCCAAGGAGATCTAATCGAAGCTTCAGATTTCTTATTGAGTACCTCTTGAACAGTTGCAAGCATCTTATAGCAACAAAGCTTCCATTCTCTAATCTTCCCTTGTAGAGCTGAAAAGAAAAATAAGATAATTTTGTCTGCATCCATGCCATATTAAAAACAGCCACTTTGAACTTGAGCGAACGATACAGTAGCTGTGTCATGAAAACTTAACCAGACTACTTCGAGTTTAAATTTTTCATTCCCATTCCTTGATACTAATTTTCACGTTATTTTTCTGACAAATTTTGATGTTAAATAGGAAAATTCATCAAAGGTATTGACAAATAAAAAAACATCTGCTGTTAAGGATTTCAGGTGAGTTTTCAGTATAGTTTTCATTCTCATGTTAACAAGAAAATATCTGAAAAAGATTTGAGAAGCTTAGTGATAAGAACCTTTCCAACTGATCCCTCGCCTATATAAGCAGACCGTTCAAAATTCTTCGTTGCTTCATTCAACTCTTCCACAGAAAACACGCGATATGTAGGCAATATTTGTTTCCCCAGCTTCACAGCTTGAGAAATATATCCTGAACAGCAAACACAAAAGAAAAATCTAAATTAAAGAAACAAAAAAGAGTACTACTTGTGATACTATTGTCATATATCTATGAGTGCAGGAGTCCTCTAAAATAGCACAGAGAAAAAACTGCAGAACCTAATTTAAGGAAAGATACGCTGGTAACATTTAAGCAAATTAGCAAAGAGGAATTAAGGGGGGGGGGCGGGGAGAAAACTTTTTATTAGGACCTGAAGATTTTTTTTTCCAAATGTAGTTAAATTATGTCAAGCTTGCATGAAGCTTCTTCGACTGTTATAGCTGGTTGAGCCGCAGAGAAGACATCCACAAGGGTAAAGCCAGAGCCTTTGGTTATTTTGTGATTGGTCTTTTAAGTTGCACTGCTACATGACTACTAACAATAAGATTATGGCAAGTCTTCTTTAAAGTTATACTAAGCAAAGGAGAAATTTTTTTGGTATTTGATTAGTTCGGTAACGCTGTTTTCACGGTGGCGCCAACTAAAACTGAAAATTGACCCTAATAATTGCATGTTTCTTGATGCATACTCTGCCATCTCTCCAACGATTGACTGAAGTCCTAAATACAGAGATGCAACTACTAATTATATAGTAAAGCAACCTGAATCTCATTTGGAATTTAAGGAAAGGAAATTGACTAAGAATGAAATAAATAATGAAAAAGAACGAACACCTACTTGCATTTGCAAGAAGCTCAGAGGAGAGTCCTGATGCTGAATTATCCGGCATCTGCTTTAGCAATAAGTGCTGTTCCGATATTGCTTTTTGGCATCCTCTTCTGCATAGAATCAAAGACACAAGCAAAAACAAAAGAACGAGGAAGGTGATTCCTCCAATAACTGCACCCAGCACCCCAACTCCCTTGCTCTTAGACTCTCCCCTCGTCATAAGGCTCTCTCGGCAATACTTAGCTTCATGCTGGTATTGTGGTTCGACGGATAAACAATTCCCGCCGAACTTAACAACCCTCTTGTTCGAATTCGACGTCAAGCAATCAGGTAAATCACCAATAAATCTATTGGTTGATAAATCAACATATCCAAGTTGACTGCTGCAAATCATACTTTTCGGAAGAGACCCAGTAAGCATGTTAGATGCCAAATTCAAATAACTGATATTTGGAAGAGAAAAGAGACCTTGAGGTGGGGTTCCCACCAGAAGGTTAAACGATAGGTCGAGGTGTTGAAGCCGAGCCAACTCAGTGAACTGCTGGGGAATTCCGCCAGTGAATGAGTTCTTGCTTAATAAAACTGTTACCACCCCTTCAGGTAAAGAAGGTAATTCCGAATCTAACTCATTGTCTCTCAAATCCAGCATTTCAAGGCTATTTAAATAGCTGAGGTTTGGAACTTCACCGGAAATTTTATTATCCGAGAGAGCAAGTTCTGCGAGAGTAAAAATTTTGGAGATTGATGGTGGTAAAGACCCCTTTAACAGATTGCTCTGCAGTCGCAAGACAGTGAGATTGGAGAGTGAACTAAACCAATTGGGTACGGTATCGTTAAGGTAATTCCCATCCAGCCTTATTGTTTGAAGCTTCGTCATAGCAGATATCTTGGGAGGAATTGAACCATAAAGGAAATTGGAGCTCAAATCGAGCACTTCGAGTGAATAGAGCCGGTGAATTTTGTCAGGAATAGGGCCCCATATCCCCAACGAAACGAGGATAACTACTCTCAAAGTAGTCAATCTTGATAGAGTTGTGACAAAGGAATCGGCAGAAAAGGATTCCGAGAGAGAGTAATTGGCAATTGAGAAACCGACAAATTTGCTCGGTTTGGGAAGCTTATCGCCGACAATTTTGAGCTCCGTGACGAAATTTCCCTGGCAAATAACACTAAGAGCTGATGACGATTTCGTGGAGCAAAGATTGTCGGTGTTTTCCCAAGTTTGTAACTGTTTGGGGTACTCTAACTGTCTCCTTAGCTGCTGAAGCAGTTTCGTGTGTGAAGATTGTAATTGCTCGCTATTCCGGATTAACAACAAACAGGTTATGGTCACTACAAGGATCAAAAAATGATGTCCCATTGAAGCCTCTGAAGCTACAAAAATCTTTTCCCTGAGGTTCACTAGCTATGTAATGGCGAATTTAGCTACAACATTATAAGCAATATGATCAGAACTGCATCTTCTTTGTTGAAACTTGAAAGATATGAAAATATGACTTTCACTTCAAAATTTGCAGTTACAAACCCTTACGAATTTCACACAAATAATACCGCAGAAGCTCCTACAATTCCAGCGCCAATGTAGCCTTAAAATGAGAAAGCTAACGCATTTCCACTTCAGTACGAATCAAAATGAGATTTTGACACAAAAATTCGAGCTTTTAACCCAAATTGGAGAAAACCAACCAAGGAAAACAGCTAAAAACGAGGAGATAGTGCGCGAATCAGAACATGAACCACTGGTACCTTCCCCGGGGTATCCTAGAACGGCGAGTTTGAGGAATTGGAAACCAAATAGGGGTGGGAGAAGAGCGTGCTCTACGAGGAATGCGTACAAGTTCCCGGAAGTGAGCTTTCGATTGAAGATGCGGTGAGCGGGGTAGGTGGTGACCGTGCGGAGCATTTACGAGCCCACGTGGTTTCTCCCTGCTACGGAAGGAACCGGCCTCTCCTCGCCATTAATGGAGATGGGCAAGGTACAGTAGAGAGTGAGGAGAGCGAGGAGTGTGACCAGTAAAGAGGGAGGTGGGAGAGAGAGAGAGAGAGAGAGAGAGAAGGAGATGGGAATAGGAAAGGAAACGGCCAAAAATGGTAGGACAAAATAACGCAACAGCCCCTGTATTTGTTAGAAGTTTACGGAAAAGGGTCTCTGTTCCTTCCCTCGTGAATTTTTTTTTGACTCGGAGAGGACCGTTGCAGTATTTTTTTTTTTAATAACCTTAAAAATTATTATAATTGATTAAATAATTTCTTTTTACTAAAACTTTTTTAAAAGCAGTGAAACGTTGGTTATTCTACTGAATTATCTAGCTAATTATAATATATTTAGGATTATTTGAAAAAAAAGTCCACCAAATTCTTTTAAAAGTTAGATTTTGAATTTAAAATATTATTATTTTTATTTTTTTAAAAAAAAAGCAAACTCCATATTTGATGCTATTCGAAATATTAAGAAATACTTAAAAAAATTACGCCGGATCTATTCAAAATAAATTGATTGTTTAAATAATAAATTTTTAATTTTTAAAATTTAGAGTTCAGGTGATACCTGTAATTAATTAAAACCGAAAATTAAGTGGCTATAAAAAAAATTTTCATATTTAATGGACAAGTTACTAAATTTAATTAAACAAAATCAATTTGTTCATTATAAAATAACTTCATTGATATCGCTTTTTCTTTTTTTAGTCATTTTAATATATTAATTTTTGAATCTAAACCTATATATAAAAATAATTTTGTTAAGTTGCACGCGAGCATTTTATTAATTAAGGCGCATGCTTATAATAATTTAGATTATGTGGGTTATGAATGTGTAATTTGGTAAAATAATTCTAGAAAATGTTGATTTTATTTTTTCAGAAAAAAAAAGGGTAACCGTTATTTAACTAAATGTTGACATGACTATGGGAGTACATCTATTAATTGGGGAGTACAACTATTAGTTGAAGAGAGAGTCTCAAACAATTATGTTTATTATGTGAGATGATATAAAGTTTAATAAAAAAAAATATAATACCATAATTTTAATAAAGAGAAAATTTAAATTTTTGTATAATAGTAAAATTTTGGATAAAATATTATTATTTGTATATAGAATAGTTGTTAAAAAAAAAATTTCGTAATGAATATTATATAATTATAGATGCCTATTTTAATTATAACAACATATATGTTGCTAAATGTAGTTATTTTATAATGTTATTTTATGTGTTGCAGATGTGTTGATTAATTTATGCGTACATTAAATTATATATATAATTCAGTTATATATATATATATATATATATATATATATATATATATATATATATATTTAAAAGAATCTGTAAATAAAATTTAGCTACAAAAAGTAAGACAACAGAATCTCGAAAAAATAAAGTACAATAAAAAGAACACACCCATAAAAAGATTTGTTATTATCCCAACTCATTTAGGACCGTACAATTCATCCCAATCCCTTCATGACTCTTTTGTTCATTTAACGATCAATAATGGATCTGACGATTGATTTCGAAAGATGTATTGTTTCTTTCCCGCCATATTATCCACCAACATGCTGCAATCCTAGCGAGGTTCTTCATCACATCCTCTTGATTGTCGTTTTTCATAAAGTGCTTCCAAACTCTCCTAATCTCTACCACAAACTACTATATATTAATAATATGAACAAGATTACTATACTATCAAAAGTACCAAGCACTTGGTACTATTGAGTTTTTGACTATAAAGTAATGTACGGTTAGGATAATAGTGGTCCCATGTGGTTTAATGGTTGTTGGTGAAATAGTATAAATCCTAAGAAACCACTAAAATTCTAACCGCATATCTATTCATCAAATAATTAAAAATTTAATATTACTAAATATTTAGTACTATTGATAATATAGTAGCCGAACTCTAATAATATGGTAGAAGATATAAAATATTTCTCTCAAAATATATAAAATAATATAGTTTGACTATTATGTTATCGATAGTACCAAACATTTAGTGTTATTATTATTTTTTATTATTTAATACTATTAATAATATAATAAATTAATTTTAAAATAATATTTAAGTAATTTAAAATAGTAAATAATTAATAAAAATTGTAAATGGGAGAATCCAAGGGGTGGTATTAATATGCTGGATTGTTCCGAAGAGAATCAGTTGTGAGAACAGACAGCCCACGATCTGAGTAGGCCGTAAATTATTGGGGTCACAGCAGTCTGCCTCGGGAACCACGGCAGTGCTCGCAGACTGACAAAAAAAGGACTGTGGTCTCGCAGAAGCTTAGTTGGCGTTTGGCGTCTAGCATGTTCGTTTACTGTTTAGTTAAACTCGAATTTATATTTACAAAAATTATTATTTTTTACTGTTTAGTTTTATTAATTTGGTAAAAAATAATAAAAGTAAATAGGTTAAATTACAGAAAATCTTTCTGTAATATTTCGTTTTTTTTACTTTGCCTTTTGTTTTTTAAAAGCCTATCTTTTGCCCCATCGTAATTACCGAATTGTCTTTAGGGGGCAACGACATTAACGGAGGAGGTAAATTGACGAAAATGCTCTTACCTTATATTAGAAAGAGAATGAATTTTAGCTTATTTTCCGCCATTTTTGAAGAGTATTTTGGGTATATCTAATAATATTTTTTAAAAAATTGACGGTTCACTCACCGGATGGTGACGGTGGGGGTAAATGTATATTTCGGTAATTACGAGGGAGCAAAATATAAATTTTTAAAAAACAGGAAGGCAAAATAAAAAAACGAAATATTACTTGTATCACCTATTTTTACTTATGAAAATACGAGCACAAAGATTATCAACAATAATAGAATACGAGAGGTTTTACATGGGATAATATCTTAAAAAAATTATACTGTTTTATTATCGGACAATACGAAAAATTGTAATCGACTATTTTTATTTCTATATGAAATAATTATAATTAATAAATGTTTTATTACATTTTCGAACATGTTAACATTTTATTAAAAATTTTTGTGAGAGGCATTATCATATACATAATAAAATAAAAATAAGTAAGGTATCATGCTGTAAAAAACCAATTTGTGCTCAACCAAGTTACATCTGGATGGACACAATCATAGCCCAAAATACATGGGCCTGAAATTTAACCTAGAAATATTAACGGGCCAAGTTACATGGGCCTTGGGCTTGGCCTTTTAGAAATAATATCGAATCAAACTTAAACAAAATGAACCAGGAAAAGCCTTGGCAAAAAGGAATGCCTAATTTGTAGGAGGAATACCAAATAATAATAATAATAATAATAATAAATTTAAAATGATTTTGCTTAGTATCATCTTTGGTATTAGATGCATTGACAATTGCCAGGATTAGATTTACTATTGAGTTTGCATCAGTTCACTTGCTGGAGACTATCAGTAGTAAAGCGAGTGGTCGAGCGAGTGCACAGGTTCGAATCCTCTCGATACAGCGCACGTTTTGGATCTTAGTTTTACTACAACAAAATTAGATTATAGGGACACATGTTTGTGACATTTTTGTATAAATGTCCTATCTATATTCCATCTATATCCAAAATTAGGTTATAGGGACATATTTTTAGGACACATTACAAAAATGTGTCGCTATACACCCTAGCGACGGCACATATAACAACACTTACAATAAGTGTCGGTATTTTTGTCAGCAACACTTTTTTTAGATTTTAAAAATACTTAAAAATATCGCTATAGCCTAATTTTGCTGTAATGTTTTGTCAAAGTGTATGTTTCAAATATAAATCTCATTCTAAAGTTAAAGTTCTTTTACATTTCGACACTATAAAAAAATTTCAATATAAGAACGCTGTTTAAACGACGTTTGGAGCAAGAACCCTCTATTGTATCAAACTAGCTTATTAAATATAAATTTTATTACTATTTTAAATTTTTCGACGTTTTAAAATATGAGAATAAATTTTACCGACGCTTAGTATAAGTGTCGGTATATACGTGGTGATTATTTATTTACCAACACTTTTAAATGCAACGCTAGACTATTTTGAAATACCTCTAAGTATCATTAAATATATATAAAAAATATTCTTAAATGTTAATTTTCTTGTAGTTCGTGAGTATCGGAATTGAGCCTAACAGTAATGAACATTAATTAAAATATACGTTTCTCTCACTTAAAATTTAATATTATTTCATTGAACTACATGTTTGAAATTGTGATTTCAGAATTGGGATGAGCGGATTAGGAACTGATTGATTATTCTAAGTCCACTTCACAATTTAATTGAACATTTAAACAAGAGGAGAGAATATTAAGTATTTGAGAAATTAGCTACTTAAATTTGACTCTGAAGCAATGTATATACTGAATATAAGATTAGTCAAGCACTTAAAATTATCCAAAAGAAAAAAAAAATAAAATAGAAACCTATGGAGAAATATCACTCTGGTCCCGGCCCTAAGAAATGTTACTCTCCTAGCATGGATATTATTCTCAAAAATTAATTTGATGGTTGTGAGAATCTCTAACCTAATGTACAACTCATATGTGAATTCTTATAGTTGACTAGATTCACATTTGACTCTCTCTCTCTCTCTCTCTCTCTCTCTCTCTCTCTCTCTCTCTTGTGTGCCCTCATAGTTTAAGCTGACAGAAAATGATATTTGATAATTTATACTCAATGCTCTCTCTCATGTAGATTGATTTTGATTATGTAAGCACAAAACACAAGTTTTAAATAATTGAGAGAAATTTTAACAAGGCTTGCATAATAAGCCTAATATGATTTGAACTCAGAATCTCCTAATGTTATATGATATAATTGTTGATAAGTAACCCAATATTTTTGATAGATTTAAATTTATCTTTTATATCAGTTGGTTAGGCATTAAAGATAAATTGAAATCTTGTTAAGTGGTTATTATTAGAATTTTCTTATTTTATGTTAAAAGCTATATATACCTGTGGTAAACGCATGGAATATTATCCATCGTTGTATTCAGGCCAAGAGCAATTAATAAAATTTTTAGTTAGCCACAATACCTCTTTAAAATATATACTTCTCTTTTTTCAACAATAATTTTTTATTTTCTAACAATTAAATGACAGAGAACTGTTGGATTATATAAAATCATGTTTCGAGTCCATATGGATTTGATCCAATCTTGTTCCTAAAGATTAGGGATGATTTAGGAATATCTTAAAGATAATTCTTAAGAGAATATGGACGACGACTAGAAGTGATTTAAAATCTCGGATGGACGGTGCAGATCGTTTCCTATTAGAATTAGGTTTTTAGAGTTATATTAACTCTTGCGATTCATCTTTTAATTTTTAGGGCTTCAATGAAAAATCCTAATTGAGAGGAAAAATGTGGAGAGCCTCCGTGAGAAAGTTTTTTGTAATCCAATTTTACTCCTTGTACTTTTGTGCCGTGGATTAATCGAATAACGCATTGAGGTGGTATTGCCCGTGGACGTAGGTTGACGCATTGTTGGCCGAACCACGTAATTCTTGTGTCATTGCATTCCCTTATTTGTTTTATTTTTTTAGTTATTCTCGTACTTGTTTTCTACAATCGTTTTCGCCTACTTTCATCTACGAAAGATTCTGTTTTCGCTGCGCTCGTGTGCTGTGTGGGTTGAGATGTGCTCGGTAACCCCACGGCCGGTCCCCCTTCAAGAACAACTATTAATCATATATATATTCAGCATCTCTCAACTATTAATCATATATATTCAGCATCTCTCCCTATTTCTGTGGTGGGTAGAACAGTGGAATTAATGAAGGATATTATATGATCATGAGTTGACAATCTTACTCATAGTTTGAAAAAGTTGAATGCACCATGCATATAAAAGTTGGGACAAAATTAAAGAGAGAGTAAATAAAAAGTCTTCTTTTGGTCCCATTATATATTAGCAAAATGAATTGATTTCTACTCAAAAAAGGAATCCAATTGAGATCCATATGGAGAGTTGGGAGTGGTGGGGCTAATTAAAGAGGAAGTTGGTTGGTCTTACACTAGTTTTTCCTTAAGGAAATAATATATACTAGTACTAGTTTGATAAAGGCTCCTCTTGTTCATGATCTCCTATAGCTTTTAGTTTCTTTCCTTTGACATTCTAGTATTATCCAAGCCATGAGATTCCATTCATGGTAATTATGACCACTTTGGGCTACATATATGAGGGTGCATGTCATGCTTCAAGTGTGGTTTTGTTTTTGTCCTTCTTTGCTTTTTATTGGATGAAACTTTTTGCGTCCCCTTTTAAAAAGACAAAATTACAGCGACAAATAATGCGTATTAATTTTAATATGTGATTATTAATCAATCAAATAGTTTGATATGCCAATAACAAATTTCGCTCTGTTGTTAATTAGTTCGTCGCCGTTTGAGCATATCTAAATGACTGCACCACTCGCTAAGTAACTCTTCAAATATGAGCATCTCTCTCTCTACAAATAAAGAAAAGTTGGAACAAAATGATGAAACAAGAGAGGGCCAACATCACAAGGAGATTGCATAATAAAATGGAAAGATGTGTGAGTTAGAAATTGTTTCGTCATGTGAGACAAGAATGTTTTTTTTTTTTTTTTTTTTTTTTTGAGAAAAAAATAACAAGCTATTCGTTTCATTCAATACGAACATGAATTAGACAACAAGAGTGAGACAACAAGGTCTCAAGGAAAGAGCGAAAAAAGCATGCGAAAAAAAACCCCGTATAATACGGTCCGCCTTGAATGCAGGTCCTGTTTACAGGTCCACCCACTGCGCAAGCTCACTTTTGACCTACGTCACAGCGAAGACGGGGTCGGAATTGGACTGCTGAAAAATAATCTTGTTTCTAATTTTTCAAATAACCCATCAATTTACTAACAGAAAGGTAAGGACCTTAGCCGCCTCCACCGGACTTCCTCCACCCGACCACTCCTCCCACGCACCTCTAAAATTGACCCCTAACTCTTGAAAACCAGCAATTCCATCGCCCATCCCAATCACGAAACGTAAAAACCTGAGACAAGAATGTTGTGCTTGAAATAATCTTTGCTTCTGCTTGGGAGCTTTAGGGCACAAGCAAACATGAGTAGGGGATATTTGAAGCTTTATCTATGTTCCTCTATGGTACTTCAGGTTTTGAAGTCTCCTAGCATTACAAAGATATGAGAGAGGTGTTAACAAAGTAAAGTCACACATTGTAGTTAATTGCTATAAATGTTTAAAAGCTAAAGAGTTAGTACTAGCTAGCTAGTGAACTTGATGGATAGCCTTTGTAACCTTTTTAAGATGACAAATAGTGCCCAAGTGTCACCATTTAGGTCTTGTCTTGATTAGTATAATTGCTAGAGATATTATTTTTAGCATAAGCTGCATCTCACTCAATCTTAATTAACATAAGTTCTATTATGTGGCCGGTTAGTGGCAAACTACACTGGAGTAGGGTGAATCCCTTTTAGGGCCTGTTTTGTCTTGTTAGAGGATATTGTACAGTTCAATCAAAGTGTTGTTTGAATAATATTTCTTAAAAAATATTAAATTTAAATCTCTCCCACATCTTCTCCTTACATCATAATCATAAACTCCTAATTGAATCTCTTAGGTACTTGCACGTCTACTCAAAATCTCGATTCTACTTTCAATTCGACGTCAAAATTTTTATTTTTATTTTTATTTTTGTTTACCTAATGCTGGCCCGTTAGCGCTCTACTCAAAATAATTATTAATTCCTAAGGTATCGTTTGGTAACGGAATAACCAGAACTAGCTATTCTGGGGATAGGTATAAAGTACGGAATAAGAGCGAAAAATCGTTTGGTTCGGTTCCAGGGATAAGAGATTTTGTGTTTGGTATGAGAATGAGGAATAAGAAGAATAAAGAGGTTGTGATGATGAGAGTGTATTGGGAAGAAAAAGAGAAAGAGGAGAGAGAGGGATTTGTGATGATGAGAGTGTATTGGGAAGGAAAAAAGAGAAAGGAGAGAGAAGAATTTGTGATGATGAGAGTGTATTGGAAAGAGAGAAAGGAGGGGAGGAGGGATAGTTTAATAAAAAAAAAAATTATAAAATAATAGATAAGAACTGTTGTTCCAGCTTATTCTGCTTGTACTAGAACTACTGTACCGAATAATTCTTGATGCGTTTGGTAAAATAAGGGGGATAAACCTCTTATTCCCGGTTCTAGCCGCGAAACAAACGGTGCCTAAATATGCACTGACTTTGAAAAATTTCTACTGTAAATTAATACTTTTAAGAATATCACAGTATTTTTTAAAAAAATTAAGAAACTTAACCCTTATTAAGTTTGAACGCTGGCCCTAACCTTGCTGGTGCCAAAAATAAATAAATAAATAAAGGATTCAAAAGCTAGCATTAGATGTTGGAGTCTTGGTGAGAAAGAGAAGGTGATAAGAAGTTTCATACATCACACTTTATTAATTTGATGGCTGGGGCCACTACTTAATAGTGCAAAAAAAATTGTTGATTAGGGTGGCAAAGGTAGGAAAATATGCCCCATAAGATCATGGAGGAAAAGGGTGGGTAGTTCACCACTAGATCCTAAATTAATTAGGGTTAATTTAGTGCACAAAAGTGGTTTTCTTTTGCTTTAGTAGCCCATCCTTCTTCTTTTTTTTTTTTTTTTGTTTTCTTTTTTTTTTAAGAGAGAGAGAGAGTTAACATACTATCCGTTTTGTTTATTTTTAAAATAAACTTAGCAAAAAATGTGAAGCAATTAGGCTCCAAACTCAAAATCTCGAATATCAAACATCAAGTCTTTTGCCACTTATATTAGGGACAGTCAATATAGTAACCTATCAAATTTAATTTGTTAGTTACCACGTGCTAGTAATATAGTTTGTGAATGATAAAGGCTGGCTAGGGTTTTAAAAAGTTAGGGTTTTCACATAACAACTTAGCTTTGACCACTAGACCCTAAAGTAGGGTTAATTTAGAAGTATTTTCTTTTGCTTTGGATACAATAAACAACACTTCTCGAAGGGTCTTAAAATTATAAACCGGCCTAGAGAGTCTAGATAATGGATATATTCCAAATTGCCATGTAACCCATCAAATTTAATTTGTTAGTTACCACACCCTAGAAATATAGGTTGCCTAAGATCAATGCTAGGGTTTTGAAGTTAGGGTTTTCACAGAGCAACTTAGCTAAGACTTGAGAAGAAGCCAAATGTGTGAGGACATTGTTTCATTATATTTAGTCAACTAATAACCCATGATTTGCTTGGGGATTATATATGTCCCCAAATCCCAAGCAAGTGGGGCACATGGCTTGGAACTTTTAGGGTTTTAGCTCATATAGTGCCCTAACACTAAGTATTAAAAAAAAAAATGAAAAATAAAAAATAAATTTAAAGTACGTTGCATGTACAACAATACCAAAAGGCTTTGAACGTGGCAGTCCTTGTCCAGAAGCAGCAGAACATTGCATGCTGTAGTAATTAGTAGTAACAAGGAGTATAAAAGTAATTAATAGTATATATTTAATATGTTGAGTAACTTATATATATATATATATATATATATATATATATATATATATATATATATATATATATATATAGTTGAGACCATCTTTAAGATTTACTAAGTTATTACAAGGAATTACACTGAGATTAATTTAACATAATGTGAATATTCAGAATCTTTTCTGGTTGCAGTAATGAACCTACTTTTAGCATTTGTAATTCGGATCCTTTTTTATTAATTTTCTTTTTCAGTTTCAAGCTGATTTTGTTTATCGTTATATTTCCTTCTACAATTATTTTGCAGCTCAATTTATTCGATACTTTGGTTTATAAACATGATCAATAGTGAATCTTCGAAGCATAGGAAATTAACGGGGCGCTTTGATTAACTAACTACCCCTTGAAAGACGTACGCGCGCATTTGCTACAACTAAGCTTCAAGTTAAGCGGAATAACTTGATCTTAGAGTTCTCCAAGTAAAATCTATCTATAGCTCGAGATTTGCGTAAAGGAAATGCGCGACAACTTCTATTGATCCTCTCCTTCGGGGGGTTGTTTTAGATGATCGAGAATTAGTCACGGATCGAACTTACTGATACGAAGGTATGACTTTAGTTTAGAGCGCGCACGCCAAAATTGTGCATGGATCTTGCTGAACCTTGCAAATCACGAGTCGTTTCGCGTTCAGGTGACTCACAATGTTGCTCTCCCTCGGGGCGGCGGCAACAACATCTCTCTCTCATATAGCCTCAAGTACTCAATAAAATTACTGTGTTTGGATTCATTATTACTAGATATATAGATCCTAATCTCACATCAAAGGTGAGCCCTCTCTCGCTCTCTCATACACCAAAAGTCTAAGGGCATATATATCATATATGAATCTCTGAAGCTGCAGTAGTGATCCAAGAGCGTGACAACTAAAATTCATCTCAACTGCACTAATTACAAGATTCGATTACAAGAAGGTGAGTATCCAAATGATCACATTGATCGAGCCATTGGCAAATTCCTAATTAATGGAATCAATCATTTAGTCGATGAACTTGTAAAATGATCAACGCTAAACATGTAGTGTATATTCTCTCATACACCAAAAGTCTAAGGGCATATATATCATATATGAATCTCTGAAGCTGCAGTAGTGATCCAAGAGCGTGACAACTAAAATTCATCTCAACTGCACTAATTACAAGATTCGATTACAAGAAGGTGAGTATCCAAATGATCACATTGATCGAGCCATTGGCAAATTCCTAATTAATGGAATCAATCATTTAGTCGATGAACTTGTAAAATGATCAACGCTAAACATGTAGTGTACATATATATATATATATATATATATATATATATATATATATAGAGTTGGGCTGGAATGCTATTGATAGCACCAACCCAACTTTGCCATCCATTTTTTAGCCTTTAGATCGCATTGAGATTTGTGCATGCTCTTTAATGAAAAAGAAAAGCTTTTTACTTTTTATTTTTTCTTTTTACTTTTTCTTTTTACTTTTTCTTTTTTCTCTTTTTCATTAAAGAGCATGCACAAATCTCAATGCGATCTAAAGGCTAAAAAATGGGTGGCAAAGTTGGGTTGGTGCTATCAATAGCATTCCAGCCCAACTCTATATATATATATATATATATATATATATATATATATATATATATATATATATATATATATATATATATATATATATATATATATATATATATATATATATATATATATATATATATATATATATATATATATATATATATATATATATATATGCGGCATAAATTTGTCAGTTAACTACAAATTTTTCCTTTTTTTTGGTTAGGACCAGAAAAAAAATCCAATTGCAAAGCTTCATTTTGAGCTTGTAACCTCTTAATAAGTCAGAAGAACTCATTAGAGTTCTTAATTAGGTGCGTAGTACATTGTTCATTAGAGGTGAATTTCTCTTCATTGGTTGTTGGTGCTGCGCAATATATTGCTATGGGGATTGAGTACAAAGTTACTCTAATTCCTAAACTTTAGACCTAATTTCATTCTTGTTCACTTAGTTTCAAATATAACAATTTTGAAAAGCAAAGTATATAGCCACGCCATTAATTAATTGTCACACTTTGTTTTGTTAAAGTTGAAACTCCTTTCACCAGCTCTAGCGAAAATTTATAGATCAAGCGCAAAACTTGGTTCAAACTTGACTTAATATATAGTACTCGAGCATTTTGAGGGAGCAAACGAAAACAACAACAACAACGACAACGCATGAGATCCGCTGACGTTAATGTCACGTGACAGTGTGTTGGATCAATATTGGTTATAATTATTAATTTTAAAAATTCGAGCTATTAAAAAGATATAATCAATTCACTTAAAGTATATAGATACAGTGTTCACATGTCTCGATTATAACTCGATCCAACCAACTTCACGTCATTTAGAACATAATGACTTGATCCAATCCGATCGAACGCCATTTTCAATGTGACTCAGTTTAACCGGCAAATATTTATTGGATCGTTTGCGCAAACGATCGACACAGTGGATCGAACCACTAGAGACAAAAATTTATATATGCTCTTTAGTTCGTGACTTTTCTACGCCAAGTGAGATTCACGTGACCTTATTGGTCAACACCTACTCGCCAAAATCTCATGTCCGGGAGATTTTTGTTGCCCAAAATGTTAATATTTCCCAAGAACACGAAAAACAGGAAAACAAAAAAACCAAAAAGGTTACTTGAATTATCAAAGTGTCTCAGAGTGTACGCCATATAAATTGGTCCACACTTTCATAATTAATGCTTGTAGATAAACAGAAATGTAAATTTGGCAAGCATAGCATTCATATATATATATATATATATATATATATATATATATATATATATATATATATATATATATATATACCACTGCATATATAGCATTTATATATGCCACTTCTTTCCAAGATTTAATCATGACAAAAAAGACCAACCAACCAATTTATTTGCACAAAATTTTCAAATAATATTAGGTTTCAAATAATAGCATTCATATAGCAAACAAATATACTATATATAATGATATCTTAATTATTATTTTATACTTTATTACTTGTAGTATATATCTTCCTCCGATAGAATTTTCGTCCTAAATTTCTGAAGCAAAAGATAACAAAAAAACAAGTAAAAAATAAACACAATTAAATTAAAGAAGTTCTTAGCCCTTGATTCGATGATCCCCACGTAACGATGAGGGCCCATGCTATGTACATAGTCACATACAACCCATTATATATATATATATATATATATATAAATATTTGTCATAAGAGGAAACATGACGCAGGAGAAGAGAACAAAAGTAAATTGGTGAATACGAGGCTCTTGTAGGAATCCCTTATATATTATAAATTAGTGCACCAAAAATCGCTGTCACGTTTCTTAATTTATTAAGCTCCATGTATAGCAAATGGATCGAATAAGAACTTAGGCATTTCGCATTTGGCTCGCAATGGATTAAGTTGTGGTGTTGCGAACGGAGCCAAAGGGCTCAACAAGAAGTAGTTAATTATTTTGGTTATTTTGGTTGTGGTTTTGTGATTAAAAAACAAAAAAGAGAGGAGAAGTGGTTACTTTGGTTATTTTGGTTGTGGTTTTGTGATTATTATTTTCTTTTGTACAAAAAAACAACTGCTTATATATTTCTGATAGTTTTTGACTCCTCTTGAAAAGTTAATAGTAAAAATAATTTTTTAATATTTCAAGTTTTTTTAAATATATTTCTAAAGTTAATTTTCGTTAGTAAAATATTAGCAATTGGCATTATGTCTGTAAAATTATTACTTTTTTCTTTCAAATATTTTTTTTATTTGCCCTCGACTTTGAAATATAATATGTATTATAAATTCAGGCTTAATATAAAATAATCAACTTAACGAATAGTAACAACAAAATTATTTTTAAATAATAAAAAATATATATTTTAAAAAATAAATTTTTTTTTTTTTAAAAAAAAAAAGGAAAAAGAAAACTTTAAATGGTTGTGGTTGTTGGCTGGCCAGCAACAATTTTCTTACACTCTTTTTGACTATTGTTTTGTTTTTTTGGTTTTTTGTTTTTTTTCTAATTAATTTGTTCTCCATATATCCGTGGGGATGGATGAGCAGAACATAGTAGATAAATTGGTTACCAGGTGGTGGAGTATTTTCCTCTGAGTTAGGCACAAGTTGTTCATCTACTTTTCATCACATAATGTTACTCTCAGATGGTGACTGAGTGATTTAGAAATGATGATGATCAGGATATGCTTCTGCTTATGTATGTTATGAAAAATACAATAATAATAAATGAAAGAAATTAATAAAAGGCCTACATACTCACATACTATATATGTTTTTTCAAAATGAGTTATAAGAAGTAAATAAAATCAACATCCTCAAAATTAACTTCTTAATTACACTGCATTATTATTATTATTATTATTATTATATAATTTTATATAATAACTATTAAAAAAATACTCATTAAAAATGACAGAGTACATTTTTCAACTCATTTTAACATAAAAATAATAAAAGAATAATTAAGAATAGTTTGAAAGATATTTTTAATGAATCTATCAGGAAGATTTATTTTATATTATTTTAATTATTTAGCTAGTGTTTTTTTGACAAATTATTATATTTTGTCTAAAGCAAAGAATTTGCTAACAATAATAGAGAGATCGGCGAGAAAAATAATAATTTGGTACTATATATATTTACGGGAAAAGAAAAGTTTAAGATAGAAAAGTAAGAAGAAAAATAAAATACAGAATAGAGATTTATAAAATATAATAATATAATATTTTTTTTGAAAAAAAAATATAATATAGTAAATAAAAATAACACTGAAGGATAGTGTAGTACAGTATAATTAAGCCTTTTCAAAATTAACGCAAGTATATTTAATGAGTTGTGAATTAGAGAACTTGGACTAAATTAATTAATTAGTATGTCTCATATTATATTACCTACATCTAACATAAAAGTAGCCTGGCCCTATATATGAACCACACTTTAAATTTATTTATTTATTTATTTATTTAAGTGAGAGAACGAAAGCATGCTATCTCTTTTTAAGTTTTTTAACAAATAATTAGATATCAAATTTAAGATTTTAGATATTAATTATTAAATATTTTATCACTTGCGTTATAAAATAATATTTTTTTTCTTTTTTACTGTATAAGATCATAAATTCTATTTTATTTCTGATTCAATAATGATAATTGTAACTGAGTATTTGGATAAGAAAAATATAAATTTTTTATTAGAAACAAAGTTAACACTCGAAGCTATTTAAAGCATAATAAGATACTGCAAAAAAAAAAAAAAAAAAAAAAAAAAAAAAAAAAAAAAAAAAAAAAAAAAAAAAAAAAAAAAAGGAAACTGTAGTAATATTAATGTATACTACTCCTGTATATGCATATCTCCATGTGGTACATGTATCTAGTTTTTCTTTATTCTGTTCATGCCATGTGGTGATGTGGGTTATTCGGTGTAACGGTTCCATCTCGCAACGTAGCGTAAACGGTGAGTGACATGTAACCGTTACACGGAAGAGATTCTTTTTTTTTTTTTTTTTTTTTTTTTTTTTTTTTTAACTTTTTCCGCTTCCTCAGTGGCAGGAGGCGGCAGCCGGAACCGCGGCTTTATCGGGGGCAACGAAGTCCACGTGGCAGCATCTCGTTGACGCACCACCCCCCTGACCCTGACCCTGACCCTGACCCTGACCCCTCTCCCTCGCACGTGCTACGTGAGCTCTTCTTCTCTCGGCTCGGCTCGGCTAGATGTTCAGCTTCAGTGCTTAGAGGGTGTTTGGTTGTACCTAAAATTATAAAAATTAATTTCTTATAAAAAAAAAAAAAGTTATCAGTAGATTTATTTATTTATTTTATTATTTTACGTTTCGGTTTTGGTTTGTATAAAAAAAATAATTTTTATTAATATGTATTTAGTTGAAAGAAAACAAAATTCACATTTGTTTAATTTGATGAAACAAATTAAATGGAATAAGTTTTACGCACCTTAAATTTTTATTCTTTTACCGAAATCCGGCAAAAAAATAAAAACACTCTATTCTTTTCAAAAAAAATTATGACTAAATAAACACACAAAAAATAAATTTTCAAGTCAAAAAATAATTTTGGCCAACTAAACACACCCTTAATTAGTGGAAAAATATATATATAAATTTTGACTCATGTGAGACATTAATAAATTATCATGTAATCTAACTGTATTTAATTAGCTTAGTTGGCTAAGAGATTAATAGTTGGTAATCAAAAACTCAAGTTTGAAATTTAGTTACTCCGTACTTTTAGCTATTTATTTTTTTAAAAAAATGAAGTAAAAAGGAAAAAAACTATTTGTAAATATTTAAACTTTTTTGTTATAATTTTTTTTAATTAATTTAACAATATAATTCTACTTTGTAATAGATTTTAGTTAAAATAAGGTGTGTAAATAATTTTTTAGTATATTTTTTACATAAGCAGAATTTAGAAATATAGAGTCTACCACAAATAGCGTCGTAATTTTACAATTTTATGCATAGAAAATTTAATGATTATACAGAAACTATCCGAAAAACAAACGAATCTATTAATTATGCTTCCCTCAATTTTATTTTTCTTAATTGTAATGTTTCTTTCTTAATAATATTTTTTAGTCTGAGTCATCCAAATTAGAAGTGACTAGTTATTATCTATTAATTATTCTGATTTTATTTGCTAGAAATTAATTAAAGTTATTGAAATTGATTCTAATAAACTTAAAAATTTTGTCCATAGGTTATCTAATTTTAATTAAAATAAAAGGTTAAAGTGTTAATTTCATAGTACAAAGTTTATGAAGTAATTTTCAAATGCCTTATAGTTAAGGGGTGCACTTTTATCCGTTTCTTTTTTATGTGACTGGTATAGAAATTTTATCTATTGGATGAATAAAATGTAAACTTTATATTCAATTTTGAATATATAAAATAATATATATATTTTTAAACAATATACAATTTTGTTTTAAAATTTTTGCTCTTTTACAAATAAACAACTGAACTTTTAATTTTGGCAATTAGATATATATATATAGTTAACTTTATAAAATAGTATAATATGTTCAATTAAAGTATCTATTGCATATAGTTCTATAAAGCTAGCTTCAAATTATTAAAAAAATAGGTATTTATTATATTCTAAAATATTGAAGAAATATAAAAAATTAAAATTGGTTCAACCTATTCTTTGATTGCCATGCTTAATAAAAACAAAAAAAAAAAACAAATAGATCTCTTTATATTTTAATGTTTCATAGAATTAAATGTACGAAATTCATTAATTCGATTAAAATACACTACAACAAAATTAGATTATAGGGACACATATTTGTGACATTTTTTGTAAATGTCCCATTTATAATTCATCTATGTCCAAAATTAAATTATAGGGATATTTTTGGGACACATTATAGTAATGTGTCGCTATACACTCTAGCGACGGTACATATAGCGACACTAATGATAAGTGTCGGTATTTTTTTCAGCAGTATTTTTTTTAGTTTTTAGCAATACTTAAAAGTATCGCTATAGCATAGTTTTGTTATAGTAATAACTGGATAAATAATAATTTTTTTTAAAAAAAATTGTTATTAGATTATTTAATAAAATTTGCTAGATGTAAAATTTACTGTCCCCTTACCTTTTATGTTTATTTATTTTTTATTTTTTGCTATTAACCTAGATGTAAAATCAGTAAGGTTGGTGCAGAAAGATGATAATTAATGATATGACATAAAAACCAAAAGGAATTGAAGAATCTTGTGATGCCCTTGCTTTCTATTGTTGGGTATAAATCACTTCAGGCCTTCTGTTGGCCAACTTTTACTTGATTGATTTGAGGAGTTTAGTCATTGGGAGATGGTTCAGCATTTTCCTCTTGTTTCCTTTGTCACAGCCAAGAAAATATTTTGTCGCACCAAAAATGCTAATGCTAATGGTCGTATATTCTGTTTGGAGTGTTAATCTTACATTTCATCTATTCAGAAATAAATTGAATTTTACTGGTCACTTAAAAATGACTAGTAAAAAACACATTATCTTAGGATGGATGAGATGATCATCTTACATCTTAAATGAAATGTATTATTAGTATTGCTCTTTCTGCACTGGTTCAAGATTGTCCATCTCAAAAATAATGAAATATTTAACAAATATTGTAATTTAAAATTTTTGCTATGGAGTTTTAGTGGGCTCATAAATTATAAGTGCTCTTAATTTGAAATTTTTGCTATGGAGAGAAACTAATTAACTATTCAAGGGATATAAGCTCAACACTTGATTAACTACATGATGTGCATTTGATTGTGAGGTCTTTGAATTTGTTAAATAATGTAGAATAGTTGCTTATATATCTTCAATAATTTAAATAATCAATGAATTAATGATTATTTAATTTAGATGTTCTGATCATAAACTTAAGATGTGGAAATTGATAATAATAATAATAATAATAAGTTGGCGGGATTCGAATCCAAAGAATTTTATATTTTAATACTATGTTAAATAAAATAAAAATATACATTATCTTCAATAACTTAAGCTACTATAACTGGCTGTTTCTGACGAAAATAATAATGGATTTAATGATTAGTAATCGAAATTTTAATTTTGAAATATAATAAATTTATATTTTCAGTTAAATTTATTTTTTTAAAAAATAAAGAAAACGGTAATTAACATACCGTCATTCACTTCAAAAAAAAATATAAGCTATCAAAAAGAGATAATTTTAATTGACGTATTCAATACATAAAAGTATGGCAAATTTTGTACTGAATTAAGCGAATCCTATTTGTCAGTTTAAAAAGTTTAGTATTCTATTTTATAACGGTCGAGGTCAGGTTGAGTCTAATTATATTTGAAAATGACGAAAAGTTAGATTGGACCGAATCATATTTAAAATGGTAGAAGGCTAATCAGATCGAGCCACAGTCGAAATTCGTAAATAATATATCTATACATACATTTTAAATAGATTAATTATATATTTCTAAAATTTGAATTAATTTTGAATAGATAATTAAAATTAATAAATATTAAAATTTTAATAAATTTTGAAATTTTAATTTTGAAAAAATTATTAAAAAGAAAAGAATATTTGAATCTTTTAACACAAAAGTCAACTCTCCATTTTTCTTATTCTTCAATCACTACCAAACTCTATTTTTCTTATACCTGGTATAAGCCTAATTCCCAACCAAACATAATTTCACATTATACTTAACTTATACCTAACTTTATACTTATCTCTGATATAACTCATTCTCTCTTATCTTTGAACCAAAAGATACAATAAGAAGTAGCAGGGCTGACTACATGCCCAGCAAAATATTTAATGGAATGAAAGAATGATGAACAAGTCCGAATTAAGGTGATGGAAAAGAGCTCGGAACATAACCTACGAAAGATCATCCCGAGGGGCTTTAAAGTTTGAGTGCGGTGTCAGGATGAGAAGAGCCGTCCACAAAAGCAAAGGATGCATGCCTAGCGAGCTAGTGGACTATATATATGCACGGCTAATTTGCTACATTGTCTTTGGTTCTGTACTTTGGCCTACACAAGCCTCCCCCGCCGGCCTCGGCCGAGCCTTTTTTTAACTTTCTAACTTTTGAAGTGTTCGGAATGATTAAAAACAGTAGGAGCCAGTACTCTAGCTGGTGTGGAACTTACTGTATGGAATGGAATACCTGATCACGCAGCAGCAGCTTCCATGCATTGCCTGCTTTCTGCTTTCTCTATTTATAAGGCAGTTGGCTAAAGTTTGGTGCTTAAGTAGACTCACTTACAATTCAGCTCGCTGTCCGTTTCGAAACACTACAATAAAATTAGATTATAGAGACACATGTTTGTGACATTTTTGTATAAGTGTCCTATCTATATTCCATCTATATCCAAAATTAGATTATAGGGACATATTTTTTGGACACATTACAAAAATATATCGCTATAGACACTAGCGACGGCACATATAGCAACACTTACAATAAGTGTCGGTATTTTTGTCAGCGATATTTTTTTTAGATTTTAGAAACACTTAAAAGTGTCGCTATAGCCTAATTTTGTTGTAGTGAAATGAACTAAAATTCAGCGACTTTCATCGACTTTTGCTCTTTCTATTTAACGCAGTTAGCTAAAAACTAGATGTGTTTAGTGCTTAAGTAGACTGAAAATTTAGCTCGTTGTCCCATTCGAAATAAACTCAAAATTGATCGCATATATATATATATATATATATATATATATATATATATATATATATATATATATATATATATATATATATATATAAAATTGTAAAAGTATCAAGTAATTCGTGCTTGTAAATTTTTTACCGTTAAATATTCATCCCTTCAACTAATTTTATTCTTTAGATCTTGCTATTCTACCAACCACCCACTAAACCTAAGGAGTCTACTATAATCCTAACCACACATATCTTCATCCAATGGATAAAACTTATAAATATCAATGAGTTGATACTTTTAAAAATATAAAAGTTCAATTATATATATATATATATATATATATATATATATATATATATATATATATATATATATATATATATATATATATATAGAGAGAGAGAGAGAGAGAGAGAGAGAGAGAGAGAGAGAAAGAGAGAGAGAGAGAGAGAGAGTTTATATACTTTCAAAAGCATAAGCCCAACTATGCTTGTGAATTTTTTATTATTGTATTTGCATTGAGATTTGTGCTATTATAAAGTCAACTAAAAAGAGAGAAAGAAAAAATAAATAACACAAATCTCAATGCAAATTCAATAATAAAAAATTCACAAGCATAATTAGACCTGCGCTTTTGAAAGTATATAAACCCTACTATATATATATATATATATATATATATATAGTATGACTATTACAGTCTTATGAGTATAGACTCATTCGTATTCATAGGTTTTTCACTTTTTGATGAAAGGATGTGCGGTTAGAATGATAATAGTTCTCTAGGATTTAGTAAATTGTTGGTGAAATAGTATAAACCTTAAGGTTTAGTAGATTATTGATAAAATAGTATAAATCCTACGGAACTCCGCACATCCTTTCATCTAAGAGCTGAAAATATATGAATACGAAAGGATCTATATTCATAAAAATATTGTAGCCATTTCTCTCTATATAGTTATCTCATGCACAGTATTTTAATTTGTGCACAGATTGTTGTATTGATGCATTTGACCAGGACTTCTGGTTTGGTGAAATCACTAGTGCAGTCACATAGCTAGAGCATTTGCAAGCGTCTTTAACCCGTTTTTGATTATAACATTAATAAAATTAACATGTCCAAACATATTAAAGCATGTCCATAATGCATGTTTTAATAAAAACTAGCTAAGTTTAGATAGTAAGCGACACGTGAGTATTCTAGGCGAACCGAAGCTTGAAAGAGTATCTGAATATATATATATATATAATACTTCTAAGAAACTCCATTTATTGTCAATAATCATAGTTTCTTTCTTCTTTGTTTTTTTAGTAGGGAATTTTAGTCATGTACAAGTTAATTGAAAGATCTTACTATAGAGTATAATACTATCATAAAAAGTGCTATTGAAGTAATGTTTTAGAAGTAGTGCCATTGTATGCTTTTCTACTTACTATATATTACGTACACCAAAACAATTATTATTAATTAAAATCAAAATCTAACAAAAAAAAAATAAGTTAAAATAGCACAAACATTTATACTACTACCGTACGTGGAGTAAACAAGTACCTCATAATACAAAAAAAACGATGCTGTACTTGTGTAAACTTACAGATATTTTTTTTAAACAAAAATATTTACAATTCTCTTACATAATTTTTTTAAAAAATATGACAATGACACAGTATCACTTATATCTCAAACCAATTAAAATTAACCATGAAGTTTATATCTCTTACATATCCTATCATATTTTTTTAATTTTTTTTATTAATTTAAAATATAGTAAGGTAATATCACTGCTACTTAAATATATATTATTTATGTATTTTAAATAAACTGTATATTTATTTACACCTTATTTAGATTAAAATAAAATAAATTTTACCAATCATATTAGTCTTAGTCATTTGATGAATAAAATCCGCGTCATACATCCCGTTTACGGTATTTGTGGGTAACATTACTGACATTATCCACGCTCACTGCCGTAGTCTCACACTCACACAAAAAACCACGAGCCGCACAGCTTAAGCCGAGCCATACATCCCACTCTCTAATTAAGTGTCAGGAGGAGCAAATTGTCCAAAATACCCCTTCAGCCAGGTTGTGCCCCTGGGCTGGGCCCCACACCCCGTCACTTCTCACTTCTTTATTATTACTAATTTATTATATTTCAGTGTATCTTATTATATTTACCCTATTTATTTCCACCACTGCGTATTTCACCCGAGGTAACTTAACCCCCCATCTCCACCCTCCCCACTATAAATTATCTCCCTCCCCCATCCCCCGTTCTCTGGCGCTATTCCTTTTCAAGTTTCCCGAGATAGAACGAAGAGAGAGAGAGAGAGAGAGAGGGAGGGAGACGAGAGAAGTAGAAGAGGGGGATCGGAGGAGATCTCGAGAGCAATGGCTGTGTTGCGATCGGCGACGATCGCCGTCGTCGGCGGAGGTGGCGGAGCTGCGGCGGCGGCGGCGGTGGCGAGGGGGAGGCATCAGCAGCAGGTGTGGCCGGTGGACTACGAGGCGGAGGTGTCGCAGCGGCTGGTGGAGGCGGCGGCGCGCGGCGACGCGAAGGCGGCGGCGGAGTGCCTCGCCGACGCCGCCGTGGACGTGAACTACGCCGGGGCCGTGTGGCTCCGCTCGCGCCGCGTCGAGGTGGCGCTCCGCGAGGAGGCCCCCGACGAGGCCCGCGTCGAGTACGAGGAAATCCGCACCGACGCGTCCCCGCTCTTCCTCGCCGCGCACGCCGGGGACCTCGCCCTCGTCCGCACCTTGCTGGTACGCCACCTCCTTCTCCCTCCCTCGTCCCTCCCCCTCTTTATCGCGCTTTCGATCGCTTAGGTTCTATCTTCTACGCTCAATAATATCGTTGATTTCGATTTTGATAGTTCAACCAACTGTGATTTGAATTTGATTTCGTAGAATGCTACATTTCCGGGTTCGCGCTATTTGATCTCAAAATCTTTTGAACTAACTCTCCACGAATTAGGGCACGTGGGGCTCCGTCCGTACGTTACATCTCGACTACTTCCCTCCATTTATTTTCGAATTTTCTACTCATATATACATTTTCTCCTTTCTTAAATTGAGTGCTATCGATTCCCGTACGTTTCTTAGGATATCTCTGCCGTTACGGAGCACCCAAAACTTACAGGTTAAAATAGCATGATCTTAAATATTTTTATTCTACTGTAAATTTTTTTTTCTTGTAACACCGTAATATAGTGTTATTCGAATCATCATCCCTTGAACGGCTAAGATTTGATGGGGTAGTGATTAGTGGAGGTTACTACTCACCTCGTGATTCGCGTTCTTCTCCCCCTGCTACAAATTAATGGTCCCCTAATCCATCTCTAACCTAATAATTAAGACCGACTTGTTGCTTTAACTCTTTCGATTAATTATCTTAGAACTGGGTTTTGGTCTCTGTGATCTATGCATCAAAAACCCCTCTTGAATAAGAATATTAGCCTCATGTTCAATATAATTTGCGGTAATAAAATCTAGTTACTTTGTTCTGATCTTGTCAAAAGATAATCTAGTCCATCTTGTTGAATTGTCTAGTAGATTATTTAGTAGCATAGATTTGTAGGAGTCTATGTTTGATTTGTGTTGGTATGTAAAAGAAGCTTGTTAGCAAGGCCGCGTCGGCAGCCACAGTGATTCACTAGTGTTCACTTACCTTCAACTTGTCACAATAATCGTCAGTTGCAGCAGTTGCCCACTGTATCTAGTATAGTTGACTAGAAGCTTGTCGATTAACATATGAGATTGTGGAGCATCTCAATCAATCAATTTCACTCCCACCGTGTACTATGATCGATGATTAGTCACTAAAATTCATCAGTTACAACAGTCCAGCATCCCAATCAATCAATTCTGCATAGGAACTATACTCGATCGGCTGTTATGGGGCCATCTCAGCTACTAATATTGGTTGTCAGTTGCCACAATTAGCCAATTTGAACTACCACTGTCGCAAACACCATTGCTAGTCACAGTCCTTCGCTATTGCGCCGTAGATGTATGACACTATAACACCGTCGGCAATTCTCAGTGGCCACCGCCGTACATGGATCGGCCACATTTGTTGGCTAGGGTTAACTTGATTTCATCCAGTAGCAGGAGGAAGTTTACAATGTATTTTTTGAGTGGAAAGTATAATAAAAATGTTTTTTTTTTTAAAAAAATTATGATAGGATGGGTGAATCTAAGAAGAGAGCTGCTTACTGAAATTTTATCAGTATTTTGTATTAGTTCTGCATATTGATTTTACTTTAGGCTAAAAGGGCTAAGTGAAGAAGCATTTACCATCTTTAAATATAAGCTAATGAAGGAGCAATAAATGGAACCAAATTTTATTTATGTCAGTTCTATCACTCTCATTTTAGTTTCGTCCTTATCCACAATACACACACACACATTCAGGAGGTCTAAAGATCTCGCAAGGACTCAGACGAATATTTGGTTATTTGTAAAAGCCGTGAGGAGACACACACACTGGAATGGGATCACGCCAATTGCCCATATGGGGCTTTAAATGCCCAAATTTCATTTCATTTTATATATTCAGCACCATGAAGTAAATGCTCATTTTCTATCACGGATCTCCGGTACTGTGACCTCGTACCTCCATTCTTGGTCTTCTCCCGACTTGAATTATTTTACGAATTGTAATACTGCTTTCCGCATCTCGTAGTATGGCCTTGTCATCTCGACCGTCCTATCCGTAAATAAAAGGGCACCCTGGCCGTCCTTTCTCACTCTATTTATTGTAAATCGGTATCCTTCTAGATCTCGTTACAGGCTTTATTGCTTTGTACCTGAACTTACGTGATTCGCATGCCTATCCTTGTATCCCTACTAGGAAAATAAAAAAGTGAAAGAGGGAGAGATTAAAGCTAAATAAAAGAAATACAGATTGATAGAAAAAGCAATTATGATATTATGATCATCTTTGCCTACTAATTTCTAAAACAATCGAAAATAAGTTGCTTAGTTTGGTGGTTTTCTAAGTAATTTTTTGAGTAATATGATATTAGAGTCAATTCTTTAAATCTGCTTTTATATTCACCGTGCGCAAGAGGTGAAGTGTTAATATTGCTGACTGATCTTCCATTCCTATCTATTTATCTTCAATTCAACATTCTTGTTGGATCGACCGTCCCTAGCGCAAATGGTAAAAGGAATTTGGCGGTTGATATCTAAGGTTTTGAGTTCGGGGCTTGGTGGTTGATAACCTAAGGTCTCGACTTCAAAATCTAATTGCTTTTAGATATCAAGTTCGGGGCTTGGTGATTGATACCTAAGTTCTCGACTTCGAAACCTAATTGACTTCATATTTTCAGTTAAATTTATTTTAAAATAAACAAAACGGATAGTATATTATTTTTTTCTTTCAAAAAAAAAAAAAAAAAAAAAAAAAGACATTCCAGCTGGACCTTTATCTCTCTCTCTCTCTCAAAAAAAAAAAAAAAAAAAATAGTTTGTTTAGATGTTTAGATTAATTATCATAGGTGCCTGATATTCTTCTGATGGGTCTTGGAAGTACTGAGCATGTTTTCGCAACCAACAGAAATTATTGCTGATTTTTATTTTTATTTTTTTGCCCCTAGATCATAGGTGCCAGATATTTTTGGATGTTTAGATTAATTATCATAGGTGCCTGATATTATTCTTCTGATGGGTCTTGGAAGTACTGAACATGTTTTCGCAACCAACAGAAATTATTGCTGATTTTTTGGTTTTTTGGTTTATTTTTTCCCCTAAGCTCCATATTTCCCATAAAATCTTTGAAAACATCTTATCTATGTATTAAATCTAGAATTAGAGTTATCAGTTCTAAATTGAAGCAAACAAAATTGACTGCTAGTTGGAAATAATTTATGGATATTATAGATAGCTCTAGTTCGAGGATCCGTAAAGATTACTGGGGCCTCCGCCAAATATAAATCTTGGCCAATGTAACGGGCGCCTGTTGTGTGCGGTGGAGATGACTCAGGCACCCGCGCACCCGCGCGTCATTGTATCAGGCCAGTGATCTCCTAACATCACCGCATTAAATGTTCGCCCAGGGAGTTGTTGCAGAAACAACCCAACCATACTTTTTTTGAGAGAAGGCAGCATGCAACAACCCAACCATACTATCCCTGGGTAAATTTGCTTATCTGGGGTTACTGGAGCAAAATTAACGCCACAGAGAGATAACTCAGGTTAATTTCCGAAAACGAGCTACTCATGAACTTCATCAAAAGGCGAGATGGGCGCTGAATGAGTAATTTAAGTTTAGGACCATAGAATCCAATATAATTTGTTTTAGTCATTTCTTATTATAGCGATATTTTATTTTATAAAGCATGATGTTAGAATCACTCGGGAAGATTATGATTCATGAAATATTGGATATAGCTACACCCTTTCTCGAGTGACTCCAGTAAAAGGTGGATCCACTCAGGAAGAACCCTCTTTTGATCCACTGTTTGTTTTTGTTTGGTTTAATTCCTATCTGCTGTCACGCTGCGGTGCGGATTTTTGTTTGATTCTCTTAAATACTCTTGAGTTGTGAAAAGCATGAGTGGAACAGGGAACAGGGGGGGGGGGAACGGATGAGAGACACCGAGGTGAATGTTCTAGTCCCAATCCATTGCTACTAGGGTTTCCTTTTTTGCTTCTGGACCGTGCGTACGACTAATTTGTCGCTCGTCTCTGCCTTCGCCCCGCGTTTGCCAGCTGTGAAAATTCATGCACAAATGCCAGGAGTCACAAACTTGGCTTGCTTGTGCCAGCTGTTACTTCTGAGCAACAGTTAACTCGCAGCCCCAGCTGAAAAATTCAGTAGAAAATGACAAGCCATAAAAACCGACAAGGACTCGATACCTTCCAATAGTTCTAGTGTAATAAGTAAATTATAATCAAATTTAATAAATATGTACTAATATATTTACTAATAATATTCCTTTTAAGAATAAAAAAAAAAGAAGAAGCAGGATTTTAGAAATATTGGTAGAAGAGGTCTTTTTATCTAGAGTAGAGTTAAATCTGGTCACCCATTTATTATTATTATTATTATTTAGAAATTTTAGTTATTTCTACATCTTATTAATTATTGGTTGTAAATTTTACAATGTGAGAGGTGGTAATATGGGCAAGGGAGAGTTTAACAGTGCCCTTCATTTTAATATATGTTTGTTAGTTTAAATTAGACGGGTGCTGATCAGGGGTGATTTGGTCCACGGTTGCAGGCGCGGGGCGCGGACGTGAACCAGAAGCAGTACCGGGGGTGGGCGGCGACGGCGGCGGTGCGGGAAGGGAGGAGGGAGGTGGTGGAGGCGCTGGTGCGGGCGGGGGCGTCGCAGCCGGCCTGCGAGGAGGCCGTGGTGGAGGCCGCCCTGCAGGGCCGCCCCCGCCTCGCCGAGCTCCTCATGTCCTCCGACCTCGTCCGTCCCTCCGCCGCCGCCCACGCCCTCGCCTCCGCCGCCGCCCGCGGATTCGTCGACGTGGTCGACGCCCTCATCAAGGTATGCATGTGCCTTTTTTTTTTTTTTTTTTTTTTTTTTTTTTTTTTTTTTGACCGAGCACGTAATTCTACAACTGTTCCATTCAAAACTCATCTTTTCTTTTCCTACAAATCTTATATTATATATCCCGTGTCTTTTTGTTTTTACTAAGAATAAAACAAAAGTTATTATTAACTTCAAAATTTTTGGATGAGGAATTGTTGTCTGTAGGCTGTAGATATTACAATTCCTTTTTTTTTGGGGTTGTGGTAGACGCATTTCTCTTTCCCTCTTATTAATACACGATGTAGCATTCAGTTTTTTAGTCCCATACCAATTTTTGAGTAGCGAAAAAAGTCTCTTGTATGCTGGTGGGGACCAACGGCGTCGTGTTCGGGATATTTCCGTGATACTCATACGGTTAGGCTTTTGCCTGCTTTGGCGAATCTGTGCCTTTTTTTTTTTTTTTTTTTTTTTTTTTTTTTTTTTTTTTTTTTTTTTTTTTTTTCTCAACCAGCCACATTACCTATCCACTTTTGGTTTCTTAAACCTCTTGACTCTTTGCAGTGTGGAGTTGATCCCAATGCTACAGACCGCATGCTGCTCCGCTCGTTGAAGCCGGCGCTGCACACCAACGTCGACTGCACCGCCCTTGTCGCCGCCATTGTCAGCCGGCAGGTCGCCGTTGTCCGGCGGCTGTTGCAGGTGCTATTTAGCGACTAATGATTTCATATTAATTAACGAATATATCTATCTCCGGAATACTCACCTTATGTTCGATAAAATGCCGCACAGGCTGGTGTAAAAAAAGACTACAAAGTCAGCCTCGGTGCGTGGTCGTGGGACACGGTGACCGGCGAGGAATTCCGTGTGGGTGCTGGGCTTGCCGAACCATACGACGTTGCGTGGTGCGCCGTTGAATACTATGATTCGACCGGCACGGTACTTCGAATGCTGCTGCAGCACCATCCTGTCAATGCTCTACACTTGGGCCGAACGCTCCTCCACCATGCCATCCTCTGTGCTAACCCACGCGCCGTCCAATCCCTTCTAGCGGCAGGAGCGGATTGTGAATTCCCAGTTAAAACCAGCCAGAAGAACAAGTTCCGCCCGATCCATATGGCCGCTCGGCTTGGACAACCTGCCATCTTGCAATTATTGATTGATAAGGGATGCGAGCTCAATGCGAGAACTGAATCCGGAGAAACCGCATTGATGCTGTCCGCACGGTACAGGCATGAGGATTGTATAAGAATTCTTGTCTCTGCCGGTGCCGATCTCGGTCTTGTGAACTTTTCCAGTGCCTCCGCGGCCTTGGTTGCTGCTTCTAACCAATGGAGTGTTGGCTTCCAACGAGCGGTTCTTAGTGCAATCCGTGCAGGGACAATCCCTAACTCGTCTGATCGGTCTGTTTTCTCTCCCCTAATGTTTGCGGCCCGCAGTGGTGATGTGGGAGCACTGGAAGTGCTTTTGATGCAGCCGGAAGTGGACATCGACGAGCAAGACGAAGGTGGGTTCTCGCCTGTCATGGTCGCGGCCAAGGAAGGCCATGTAGATGCCTTCCGCTTCCTTGTGTTCGCGGGTGCGGACGTGGAGCTAAGTAATAAATTAGGGGAAACTGCAATCTCGCTTTCCCAATTGAACAAGGATCGGGATCTTTTTGAGCAGGTGATGTTCGAATTCGCACTCGAGAAGGGGGCGGCTGGAGGGTTCTACGCGCTTCACTGTGCCGCACGGCGAGGGGACCTGGCTGCTGTCCGCCTCTTGGCGAGTAAGGGCTGCGATGCTAACATAATGAACGAAGATGGGTATACGCCGCTAATGCTGGCAGCAAAGGAAGGCCACGGAGAAATATGCGAGCACTTGATCTTATCCGGCGCAAAGTGCGATATCAGGAATCATCGGGGCGAGACAGCCCTTTCCCTCGCGAGGACAAACTCTAAGGCATTCACAAGCGAAGCGGAGCGCGTGATAATGGACGAGCTGGCGAGGGTCTTGGTTTTGCGAGGCGGGAGAGTGAGGAAGCACACAAAGTGCGGGAGGGGATCGCCGCATGATAAGATATTGAGGATGGTGGGGGCGGCTGGCTTGCTGCGGTGGGGAAAGTCGAGCTGTCGGAATGTGCTGTGCCCAGAGGCGGAGGTCGGAGGGAGCTCGGCTTTTCAATGGAACAGGAAGGGGAAGCGGGATGCTTACGATCCCGGGCTTTTTAGGGTGGTGACCGCGAAGGGAAGAGAGGTGCATTTCGTGTGCGACGGCGGGGAGGAGGTTGCGGAGCTCTGGGTTAGAGGGATTAGGCTTATAACAAAAGCAGCATTTGGTAACTAGGGCAATTAAGGTGCATTTTTTTTTATTTTCATTTTCACTTTTGGCCCTTGTAGGAATGGTGCTTGTAAGGGGATGGTGATGTAAAGAAGGGAAGGGAAAATATGGTGGTGTTCGCTGCAGGTTTAGCTGCTGATCTTCATCTCGAAGGCAGGCGGGCTTTTGTTTGTGCTCGGAATTACGAATGCTGTACAGTTTGGTTTTTGATGAAAACTTGCTCTGTCAAATGGTTTTTTGAGCATTGCTGAGATTGTTCCAAGCATTAATTAGCTCTCTCAGCCGAGGCAGTTGTTCTCACTTCATGCACACAAAATAGTGTTAAAATCAAATTTAGAATATAAAACAGGTAAAAATTAATGTGGAAAACTCAGAAAAATATATGCTTGTCAAATTTGGAGGCCTCAATATTCATCGAGAATAAAATATAGCCCAGGAGCAAATCGCAACACATCCGATCCACACAGTGAGAAATAATTGCCTGCATCTGGTGTACCATACATCTCATGCACCATATTCTAAAAACTCTACGGTATGCTCCATGACCGAAACTTCAAAATCATAACATAATAATTCACGAGAAATTTGAAAGATTTTTTCTTTATTTCATTATCTAAACTACTTGATAATTTGATATGCAGGTAATAAATTATTAAAAACAAACAAATTATTATTATTCCGTGTACACTAGGTGCAGGTAATAATTTATTCTTCCCCCGTTCCTAAATCCTCATTGGAAATTCAGATACCCACGGATGAGGCGAGCGCTCATCGAGCGAGAGAAAAATATCACCCCACTCTCCCCCATCTCCGTAGAGATCAAAATCAACGGCGATGAGCGTCCGATTCACTCCGCCTCCCCTCGCCGGCGTTCGAGCCCCGCCGGATCCTCCCAACCACCCACTCCTCCCGATATCCGTCGCCTTTTTCAGGTCTAAATTTTTTTTTTTATATATAAATTTTAAAATTGAAATATAAGATGTAATAGATCGTCAAACATCTGCTATTCATGCAGGCTTCACAATAGCAGATTCCTGCTGCAGCATTTTATCTGTAAAGCAAGGATCAGTAGTGGTGAGTTTTCCCCTGCATACTTTTGCGTATTCGCTATAATATTCTCTGTTTGCGAATCTCACGTAACGTTATTCCTGCAGCTACAGATGAGTCCGGAGCGTCCAGCGCTCGAGGATTCACGGCGATACCGTCGAGCCTGCTGGCTGCGGAGAGAGAGGAGGCGAAAGCTGTGCTATCTTTGTTCTTGAGAAAACAGGGCTCGAGCAATGCAGCTGCGGCGAGGACTATCAACAAATCCGATTGTTTCCTCGATCACCTCATCTCCACGCTCCACACGAAACATAAATCTCGATACCTAGTCGGTTCGAATTCGAACATACATTTTTCTTTAGAGATACTTACGAATTAATTAGCACGCCGCCGCACCCACTTCATGATCCATCATTTCGATTTTCAGGAAGAGAGCTCACCACTCTCGAAATCAGAAGCGCGCTCGTCCCGCACTTAGAATCCCTCCTCGAAGAACACGGAGGCATGCTGGTGGACGTCGTAGAGAACTACCCAAACCCTCCAGGAACCGAAAGACGTATTACTACTTCGCCTGCTGTGATTACATCCGATCCAAGCTCAAGGAGAGAAAGAGCCATCGCTCGCATCAGCCAAAGAAACTCTCAAGGTCTCCTCTCCGCGCAAGTGCTGTACCTGATGGACCTCGGGATGGAGCTCGACCAGATCACAAGCATAGCCCGCAGGTTCCCGGCGTTTGCTTACTACAATCTGGACCGTAAAATAAAGCCGGTGGTGGAGCTTCTACTCGATCTCGGCGTGCAGCAGTCCGACATCCCCACCATCCTCAACAAAAGGCCTCAGCTTTGCGGAATCAGCTTCTCCCAGAATCTGAAGCCTATGATGGCTTATCTCGAGAGCTTGGGCGTGGACAAGCGCCAGTGGGCCAAGGTCATACACCGCTTCCCCGCGCTGCTCACCTACAGCAGGCAGAAAGTGAGGGCCACCATGGATTATTTTGCTGAATTGGGCGTTCCGGAGAAGAAGATAGGAAAGATTCTGACGCGCTGCCCGCAGATTATAAGTTACAGCGTGGATGATAAGCTTAGGCCGACAGCCGAATACTTTGGATCTTTGGGTGTCAATGTGGCCTCTCTGATGCACAAATGCCCGCAGACATTCGGGCTGAGTATCGAGGCGAGCTTGAAGCCGATCACGGAGTTTTTCCTCGGCAGGGGCTACAGCGTAGAGGATGTGGGTACGATGGTTTATAGGTACGGTGCTCTTTATACTTTTAGCTTGGCGGATAACTTGAAGCCGAAATGGGCCTTCTTCTTGACGATGGAGTATCCGCGGTCGGAGCTCGTTAAATTTCCACATTATTTTGGGTACAGTCTGGCGGAGAGGATAAGGCCTCGGTATAGTCGGATGAGGGAGTGCGGGGTGAGGCTGGTGCTGAACCAGGTGCTGTCCGTCTCGGATACCAAATTCGAGAGCGTGTTAGAGAAGAAGATGGATAAACTGTTGTTGAAGAAGCAATGATCTATTGGACACGGGATGTGCGGATAAATGAAAGAGATTAATTTTCACTGCAAAAACTATAACTTTAATTGTGAAGATGAAATGTTTATAATGGTTAATTAAATTTGCTTTAACTTTCTTTCTTTGTATGTATCGCAAACACTGTTTGTTTGCTTATGTATGTAATGTATGTATATATGTTGTAGAGAGATCATAACAGGCTGCAGCTCAAAGCATCAGAATGCCATTTTAGATGAACAAAAATAATTTCACCCAGACTGTCTTCAGAATGCAACAAACATGGTATCATGGTAGGGATTGTTTCTGCATTTTATTTTATTTGTTTCCCCTTTAAAAGATAAAAAAATTATAAATAATTTACTGTCTACTCTGATATTTTTTTTTTGATATTTAAAATTATAAAATAAAAAATAAACAAAATACGATATCAAACGAGAACAAAAACTTTTGGGTCGAGTTCGAGCCGTGCCATCTGGACGTTTCGGATCCAATTTTGGGCCATCTCGGATCCGGGTCGGCTACATGATTAGTCCATAGCCCATACTCACAGTGAGTTCCTTTCTCTCTTCTCCAAAAGCGCATCCTCGCGGGAACTAAGGGGAAGGGGGTGGGAGCAACAAAGTAACAAGCTCGAAAAACCCCTAAGTCACACTCCATTAAACTCAAACCTCTTTCTCTCTCTCTCTCTCCCATCTCCGAGGAGGAGGAGGAGGAGGAGGAGGAGGAGGAGGAGCTTGGCCATGGATTCTTCGGTGGTCCTCCCGATCGTGGCGTTCGAGGAGAAGATAGCGGAGACGGTGGAGGCGAATCCGGTGGTGGTCATCATCGGCGAGACGGGCTCCGGCAAGAGCACTCAGCTCTCTCAGATCTTGCGTCGCCGCGGCTACACCCGCTCCGGCACCATCGCCGTCACCCAGCCCCGCAGGGTCGCCGCCGTCTCCGTCTCCAGGTCGAATCCCTCCAAAAAATATGATGTCTTTTGAATATTATGCAGAATAATTGATTGTTCTAAAAGCTTAAGCTGCTAAAGCACAGTGTTCTAATACTAAATGTTCAATATTTCATGTCACGGTTGAGTTTGCGGCGATTTGATAGGCCCAAGACGAGAACTTGAATTAAATTGGGAAAAAAATGAATGGAAGTTGCCATAGAACGATATTTTGAATGTGTAGGCTCGAGACATTTCGATAGGCCAAAGATTTGCTCTCGAATGTACTGGGAAGAAGCTGAAACTAAATGAGGCTGAGAGGCTGAGGCATCCCAAGTCAAGATGTCGTGCTCCGATAAAAAAAACAATGTTTTTAATATTGTATATTAGTCATTTGAATTTTCTATGCTCGGCCAATGCTTATACCACTGATTTCCACTAAACTCTGGCTATTATTGTGTATATATAGACTTGCTAGTTATTGTGGAAGTGGACCTTAAGTTAGTCACGAAGTAGTGAAAAGTTAAAAGACAATCTAAGTTCGTGGGAAAGAATATTGTCTTGCGAAATTAATTATAGTACTTGCTTCTCCGTGATGATATGTTTGTGATTTGTTCTATTAGTCTCTAAGTTTATGTACATATTGCTGAAATTTTATAATCTAATAGATCCATTCTTGTTCTTTGTTAATAGGAGGGTCGCACAGGAACTCGGTGTTGTACTTGGAAAGGAGGTGGGCTATGCCATTCGGTTTGAAGACCGAACTTCGGAGAAAACTTGTATTAAGTAAGCTTTCACTTCTATTTGTCTCTGGAACAACTTATTTTCATGTTTTCACTTTTCATAATTTTTTATGTGTGTAATATGACGACATGAATCTAAATGCTCAGGTATCTCACTGATGGTTGTCTTCTTCGCGAAAGCCTGTCAAATCCAGAGCTAAATCAGTACTCGGTCGTCATCTTGGATGAAGCTCATGAGCGTAGTCTAAACACGTAAGAAATTTGCCTTTTGATGTCGATTAAGCTCTCAACTTGTCGCTATATGCAAACATACAATTCTCTTTCTGTTAAGAAATTCATTTAAACAAGATATCTAGTGAAACTTTTAAATACACACTTATATGCTTACCAATGTGAATTGGATAATTCTACCTCAATTGTCTGTCTGTCTGTTAATTAACTTGTATAACTTTTCGTAGCTTCTTCTATTAATTTTATGTCAGCAAATTTTTTTCCCCCCCTAAAAGGTGGTGGTTTATTTATAGCTTTTATATATTTTTTCCCCTATTTCTCTGTTGCAGTGACATACTGTTGGGTTTGATGAAACGCTTAATTAAGACACGCGCTTCAAATTTAAAAGTTCTCATCACTTCTGCAACCCTTGATGGTGTCAAAGTGTCAAAATTTTTCTCAGGTTGTCCTATATTGAACATCCCTGGGACCTTATTTCCTGTGGAAAAGTTTTACAGCACAGAGCGTCCTCCAAACTACATTGAATCTGCTCTCAAAACTGCTCTTGGTACGGACTGTATTTTACCCTCTTAAATTGCCTATGTTCAGAACTTCTAACTTTTGCTTCCACATCTACCAATTTTTTTGCTCTTTTGCAGATATACATCTAAAGGAACCACCCGGGGATATTTTAATATTTATGACTGGAAAGGTGGGTTATTTACTTGAGGTGGTATGGTTTCTACATCTTGTTTAGGCTAGTTGGTTTGCTACTTCTCTGAACCTAGAGTCACAAATCTTTTCTTCATCTTATCTGTGGGTATTTTACTTGATCTTTCCTTTGTTTTTTCGGTGCTGTCCAGTGGACTTACTTATTTTGAACTAAAAAGACGGCCCCCTACTTTCAGGATGACATTGACAAAATGGTGTCAAAATTGGAGGAAAGAATTCAAAATTTTGAGGAAGGTTCTTGTATGGATGCTCTAGTCCTTCCACTTCATGGTTCCTTGCCACCTGAAATGCAGGTAATGCATCTTCCTTTTCTCTTTTGTAGTATGTATCTGTGCTAAGCGCAATTGCATGGTTTTGATTCTTGAACTCTTTTACTCTTTATTTTTATTTTAATGATGGCGTACAATCACTTCTCATGTAAATGATATACTATGTACTTACAAAATCCTATGTTTCCATCTTCCTTTTTCTTTACGTGGATTCCTTTTTATTTGCTGAGAAAGTATTAATCATAGTTATGTTGGCAACTGGCATTAATATGTTCTCTTGTTTCATCTTAATTAGTACATATGGAACCAACATTTCTATTGGAAATTTTTTTCTTTTGTGAACTGTCTAAAATGAAGTTTAGTTTGATTAATGCTGTTTTTGAGTGCACTTTAGTTTGTTAACTTTTTCCTACTCGTTTGTCATCTTCTACAAATTCTTTTTCTCAGTTTGGGGAATGTTCTGGTAAAACAGTTGAAGTGAATGATTAGATTGTCTTCCACTTGCTTTATTGCATATTGTTATGAGCATTGGTGAATTGCTGTATTTAATTAGATCACAGAAACAATCTCTAGAATGTTTCAAGCTGCTGTCTCATTCTTTTCTTGTTTGTTTAGGTACGCGTATTCGCTCAAGCGCCACCTAACTGTCGGCGGTTCATTGTTGCAACAAATATAGCTGAAACTTCTTTGACTGTTGATGGTGTTGTGTAAGGAGCAAGTATATGCAGTTATCATTGCCTTTCTTTCAGCGATCCTTTTTTTTCCCCTGTTACTTCTTTATCTATAGCTTCCTTTTTTTTGTTTCATGTTATCACAAGATATAGACAAGGGGTTAATCTTGTTTGTAACTATCATTAAGTTATTTGCAAGCTATTTAACTTCTAGGACAAATGAAGTCAGATAATCTCATTGCTGATCTTGTATGCTAATGTAATCCTGTATCTCATGCATGTCAAAAGTTCTTGCTAAGTATTTCTTTAATTATCTTTCAATGTGCTGATTATTTTATTTATACTAGGTATGTAATTGATTCTGGATATGTGAAGCAACGGCAGTACAACCCGTCTAGTGGAATGTATTCCCTTGATATTGTGCAAATCAGCAGGTAAATTATTGGTTTTATGATCTGGGAGTCCTGCGTGTCACTGTGTGTCACTTTACTGTGTGTCACTTTATAAATTTATGCATGAAAGGTCATTCAATACATCAAATGTCTATTATGTTGTTTCTATGCACTTGTTTCTTGGACTGGAGGAAAATTATGTATACCCAAAGAGAAAAACTTAAGAGTTTTAATACTGGACGCTGATCTATGACGGTGTTGGTCCAGTTAGAAATCGGCCAACATATTTTCTGGTTTTCTTTGAACAGTTTCTTGTCCAGAGTATTAGGCTTGTATTCCAAAATTTAGTATTTTTATTCCTGGTCTTCTTTTCTTTCATTTGCTGACTGCTTTATGCTCATGCTACTTTTCATGAAGTAGATTCTCCTTTTGATTTAATAGACTACTGAAAAATTGGCAATGAGCAATGCTTTTTACATTTTATTTGAGCAAAGCATTTGTCTTACATTTCATCATTTTTACATCAATTCATTATATAATTTAAAGTGAGTATGTTGGCACAAATGGTTACAGAGTGCAAGCTGATCAGCGTGCGGGCCGAGCTGGAAGAACTCGTCCTGGCAAGTGTTACAGGTTATACCCTGCTTCTGTGTATAGTGAGGAATTTCTTGATGCAACAGTGCCTGAGATACAACGGTCATCTCTTGCTGGAACTGTCCTGTACCTGAAGTCTCTAGATCTTCCTGACATTGATATCTTGAAGTTTGATTTCCTTGACCCGCCATCTCGTAAGCATGCTTTATTTTTCTCCTGATTCACAAGATTTCTGTGTTTCACATATCGTTTGTCTCAAATTTCGATAGATGCACTGGATGCTAATCAGGGACGAAGCCAGAATTTAATCCTGAGGGGTGCCAATATATATATATATATATATAAACGCAGGGACGAAGCCAGGATTAATTTTAGCACATAAATATAATTTTATCTAATTAATTTTTTTTAAAAAAATTATTAATTTAATAATTAACATAAAAATATTAAAATTAATTTTTAATTACAGATATTTAATTTTTAATTATTTTATTTATATTATTATATTTAAATAACTATAAATTTTATTAAATCTAACAATAATTCAGTTAGCGATCGATCGAATTCTTAGTATTTTTAATAAATAAAATTATAACATTTAATGATTATTAGATCAAAGAACTATTAAATTTAATATAATATTTTATTTTATTAAATAAAATAGCTCACTAGATAGAAATTTAAAAAAATATAAAATAAAAAATTTGGAGTTAAAGGATGTATTACAAAATACCTTATATAAGTATGCGACTCTTAATATATTTTTATCTATTTAAAATATATACAGAGAAGAAAAAAGAAAGTTATATTGGCACAAAAAATAAATTAAACAAATATTAAAAAGCTGAGGGGGGTCATGTCTATCTAATTTTTTTTTTGTTAAATTAGTACTTAGGATTAACAAGTAATATTAAAAAGTTGAGGGAGGCCATGGTCACTTTGGGCCTTAACATAGCTTCGTCCCTGATGCTAATGTTTCTACTTTTGCAGCTATGCAATTGTAATATAACTGATCCCATGATACAAATTTTAAAAGGTGGCCTTTATCTTAACATTTTGCAAGTTGTAATGTGTTTTCTCTCAGGTGAATCACTTGAAGACGCTTTGCGGCAACTGTACCTCATTGATGCAATTGATGAAAATGGGCAAATAACATCTGTTGGACGAACTATGGCTGGTAATAACTACATATCACTTCACCATTTATTCTTGAACAGATGCTGCTGCATTTTTTGTATTACTTTTTTCTTCTCCCTTTTTCTTTTTTCTGCAGTATACTTCAAATTATGTTATATCCAAGCTACAATACTGTTTAGCTATTTTTTGAACGGATGAAAGGGTATGTGGGTGTCAAAGGTACCATGCATGCAGTTGGCAACTGCATAAGCATTTCGAGGTGCATATACAGTCCTTGTAGGTGCAATCAAAATATTTTAAGTAAAATTAAAATGTATCAATAAATATAGACTGAAAGGAAATAGAGGAAATTTTTTTTCAAGAGCAGTATGAAAGGACAGTGTAACATAATGGAGATCAGGTCAAACTTTCCAGTCTTTAAGAAAATTAGATTGCGTAATTTAGAGTGTTGAATTTTCTGCATCATGTGTTTAACAAGCGTAAAATATGTTTAGTGGTTGAGAGGTGGTTTTACAAATTATTAATTTTGTGTTACTGTAATGAAAGTAAAGTTATTAATATAATCCTCTTGGCTCATCTATTCTTCTATTATGCTTAACATGGAATATTTTACATGATTATGTAGAGCTTCCTCTGGAACCTTCACTTTCAAGGACCTTAATTGAGGCAAATGAGTTGGGATGCTTGTCCCAGGCATTGACTGTTGCTGCTACTCTATCAGCAGAAATCACATTGCATCAAGCTAGAAGGTGACCTTGCTTTCTTGTTACTATATTTCATTGTATGCTTAGTTCATTACCAGAAACCATCTTCTTTTATGTTGGTTTATTGTTATTCTCTGTGTATTATGTTGTCATCTACTTTGGATAGATTTCTTCCACTGTACATTTGTCTTATGCAATATGTGTTATATGCAGTAAGGGCAAGGACAGGAAAAGGAAACAACAGTCAAGTCTTCCCGATGGTTCTGGTTGGGGTGATCATATTCAATTGCTTCAAATATATGAAAATTGGGATCGGACTGATTATGATCCAAATTGGTGCATGGATAATGACTTGCAGGTACAACTGTAGAAAATAGTTTCACAAAGCTCAATATCTTGCAAAGTCTAAATAGATGATGATTTTGTTTGAAATAATTTTTATTTCATGTTACCAAATTGTTTTTAATGTTAATACATGCCAATTGTCTATATCTATTTAACTAGTTTAGACTTGAGGGATGTTGAATGGAAAGATACAGAAGGAATAAGTAAAAATCTGTTGAACAGCCTGCCAAATTGTTACTTTGCTGGTGCCAACTTATTCTAAGGATCGTGATGGTAGTTTATCTATATCTTTTTACCTATATTTTTGCTCCATCGCCATGCGATATTGGCTCAATCAAGATCCCATAACTGCTTGATGCTTGACAAAGATTTAAAGACTAAAGCTACTAGGGCTTGTTTGTTGTGCATGGTCTGTAGCTGCTAGACACATGATCACTAGAACAGTTACTACCCTAACTTAAGCTGTTCCATCCTGCATCAGAGGTGCTCAAATAAAACTCTGTCAGGACTCAATTGAACTTTGTCTTTGTTGTCAAGGCATGTGACAGTACTTGCTACTTTTACACTGTTGCTTAGTAATATCGCTACTTAATTGCAATAACATATCTTTACTGCTGTTAGATACATTAGTTAGCTTATCTAGGCTCTTTACTCGCCTAAATTTGATTTCCAATATGTATATATTTGCTACTTAAGAATTGATAATTTTGTTCACTAGACATTATATTAAGCACATTGCTCGGACCTTTTGCAGAAGCGTAGTATGATGTTCAGTAAGGATGTGAGAAAACAACTATCTCAGATAATACAGAAGATAGCCAAAGGTTAGTAGTGATTACGTTATTATTACCATTCGTTTCCGATGAAACTATGTCCATCAGAAATCTCTATTTCACCCACTATCTTCATATCATGGTTGTTTGCACCATAGCTTTTTTGCACATTTTCAGAAGGGTGCCTATTTCCAGGCTTGTATATTTGACTAACTAATTGTTTGGGTGTGGAGGGTAAACTAATACCTGCTTGCTGCTACCTTAGACATTTATCACTTCTTGGCTGTCAGGTGCCAAATTGGATTGGCTTTTTATCCTTCAAATTAGGTTAGTTTGGATGAGTAGATTTCTTGAATTATAGTATCTTCATTCTATTTCTCCAACGAAAATCCAGCTGCAGTCATTTGTTCGTGACTCTTTCTACAACATACATATGTACAACAAACAGAAGTCTTAATTCATTGCATGCAATCCTACTCTGATCTTACTGGTGAGCAAACTATTTATCATGGATTATCCGCTTGTTGACGTTGTTGGAGTTTGAAAATTCAGGTCCAACGGAGGTGCAATCAAGCTCAAGACACAAACGAAATGAACATGACTATGAGAAGTTGAGGAGAGCTTTATGCGTCGGCTATGGTAATCAGCTGGCTGAAAGAATGCTTCATCACAATGGCTACCGTACACTTGGCTATAGGTCACAGCTTGTGCAGGTACACAATTTGAGATCACACAATATAAACACATTGATCATTTTAAATAGAAGTCTTGAATCCGTTAGTACAAGGAAGTACTTTTATAACAAATGGTCTATATTATCATAGAATACTTGTTATACTATACAAAAAATGGTGTAACTTTTAGAATGTTTTATTGTTTGGCCTGTGGCGCTACTGGTTTAGCAATTAGGGACTCCCAGATTGCTGCTCCTCCTAAATGTCTGAAAGGAAAACAAGTACACCCTGCAAAGTAGACTCTGCTGCTTAAATTTCTATTATTTTTGACATAAATAGGCAAAGAAAAAATGAAACACAGTACCCAATATTAGAACGAGAAAGGCAACCCAGTTATCTATCACTAATCTAGAGTTATAATACGTGTATTGTGTCCGTTATAATTTATTCAATGGTCATATCTTCCAGGTTCATCCATCCTCAGTGCTGCAAACTGACGAAAATGGGCAGTTACCAGACTATGTTGTGTATCATGAACTGATAAATACCTCTCGCCCTTTCATGAGAGATGTCTGTGCTGTTGAAATGAAATGGGTCCTTCCCATCTTAAAGAAGCTCGAGAAATTGGACATCAACAAATTGAGGTAACATCTCCAATATCAACTAGTCTGAAGATAGATTTTAGGTTTTGTCGGGAGTATTATTTTCTTGTCAGTTTTCCACTGAAAATAACTGAATAGAAGTTTACTCGAACTCTAATGAATGCTTAAATCTGACAGTGGTGGTTCCCATGGTTCTAATGGATCTGAACCAATCGAGGATAAAACAACAAGCCAGCCTGCGAGTGACAAAGATGTTAAGCAACCTGTTGATGTGGATAGTAAAATTCAGGCGGCACGTGAGCGCTATCTTGCACGCAAAGGAAAGAGATAACAGTACATCCTCAGTAAGAAGAGGCATTCTTATTAGTCCCCCAGAGAGATTGTTCACTGGTAAGGCCCACTTCATTCTTATTCTAAGGCACCTAGTGAGTTCATTTTCTCTTTTTATCTTATTGTATAAGTATGAAAAAAAAATTTCCCTGCAAAATATCTAGAAACTACTGTGAATGAAATTTAAAACATGGCACATTGGATATTTTAGATCGTATCTTTCAAACTAGCTTTTAACTTTGATAGATTTCTGCCCAAATGTGCAGGTGACGATTGGATATTCTGCATTTATTTACTCATGCGCTTGTTTGTGCTTATTCTTCAATCGTATCGAGCGGGATATTGTTCCAGAATACGACAAGCACTTGATTCGGAACTTTTGGAGAATATGAATTCAAGCATCAAAATTATTGTTCTAGGCAATGGTCGAAAAGTTGCCGCTACCTATGCTCACTTTTCTCCTTGCTTATTACTTTTTACACAGGTATGAAGAATTGCTATCTGTCATGAAATCGGCAAGTTTATTTTTGTACTGCTTTCTTATGCTGGTGTTGAAATGAGGTGAAGCTCTGTTATTTCTTGGAATTTCTTTTTTTATCTAACCAGCTGCTATAGATTAACGTGCTAACCCGAATCTATGAAATGCTTGTGCTGTGAGAATTATAGAAATAAGAATTGATGTGAATTGATACTTCAATTTTACCAAATTCAGATGGAATTTCTATCTTATCTTCTATTGCGCTAAGAGTTAGGGCCTGATTGATTTTTGGATTTCGAATGTTGAACTCTGACTCGGAGAAAGTTGTTGGCGCCAGCGTTTGTGTTCAATTTTCACTCACAATCATCATATAGAGATCGACCTTTCAATTTTGACAGGGTCGGAGATGTAGTCGACTTAATGAAACTCACAAAGGAAAGAACTCCGCAGCATCCAAGCGGCTCCTTATCTGATCGATGTGAAACGACGACGAATCATTCAAAGACTATCGCTGTGGGGCTAAAAGGTGATGTAGTCTTTGTGATACCTTTCAAAGACTACTGCTGTGAGGCTAAAAGATGATGTATGTAGTCTTTGTGATACCTTTAAAATGTCAAATTGGGGTGGGTTGTTTTTCAAAATGCTTTTATGATCTCATTGGTCAAATATTTAAATGTGATCCCATGGATCAAAATATATTGCTTGGTCTAACTTTTAGGGAGCCAATTAAGGTGTTTTTTTTTTTTAGGGTTAATTGCATACGGCTCTCTGCAAACATATCGAATAACAGATATATTTTTACAAAGTTAAACTTTTTATATTTATTCTTTCAAATATTTCTGCATTATTTTTTAGAGGAATATTTTTGAAATGACAAAATTATCATTTCACATATAATATGTTAAAAAATAAACAGTAAACTAACGATAATAAACCGGAGGAATATATATGAATAACGTTGGACTTTTGAAGGGATAAATATGAAAAGTTGAACTTTGTAGAGATATATCTGTTATTCAATATGTTTGCAAGGAGCCGTATGCAATTAATTTTTTTTTTTTATTATTCTTTTTGTCCCTGAAAAAAAAAAAAAAAGAAAAAAAAAGCGTAGTTAAACACCTAAAACACCAACCAACAGAAGCTTCTCCTACCAGACTATCGAGTCTAGTCCCTACAATAAACGCCACCAGAATTAGTTGACTAATGCTCATATATCTTTTGTTTATTTTTTTTTTAAAAAAAAAAACTTCAAAAGAAAAAGAATATTCCTCCAAAATGGGATTGATGATTTAATTTTTGAAAATCTAAATTACTAATTAATAGTCGGATTAGATTTATTAACTATATTTTAGAGTATATTTTGAGATGTGATAGTATTTTCTTTCCTTCACCCGTCTTGGTTAGTTAGGAGGTGATGAGCTCAAGCTTTCAATGTTAGGTGAGCCAAAGCTTTGCGATTAAATCACACCTAATATTTGTTTATTTACGTCACAAATGATACTCATCAAAACTTTCTCAAACAGAACAAAAGGAAGGGCCAAAAAAAAAAAAAAAAAAAAAAAACTGAATTTTTTTTTTTTTTTTTTTTTTTTTTTTTTTTTTTTTTTTTTTTTTGCCTTGAGGCCTAATTAGCAATTTAAATTTACTGACTCAAAAAAAAAACACATTTATGATATAACAAATGTAACTAGCAAATTTGCTATGCATTGTATAATTCACAATATTTTGGTGATTTTTATTTGCTTTATCAAAAAATATATATTAAATTAAACTACATTTCTCTTAGATGATCATCTAAGGCTCCCTTTGGGAGAAGTACTGTAAAAAAATATTCTATTTATTTTCATACGTAATATTGTGTTTATATATTATAATGAGTAGATTATGATAAACTTTTTAGGATTTATATACTTTTGTTCTTTTTATTTTATCTAATAATATTACATCATTTTCAATACCAAACAAGTTTTAAATAAAATAAATAAAGATGAAATTAGCTTAGGTTTTATTTGAAATTATAGAAAAATTACATTACATTCATTAAAAGAGCACATTAAAAAATATTCAATTAATTAATTTAGATATAATATATTTTCTATAATTTTATTAAAAAATAAAAAAAATATATTTTTATATATTTTCGACCTTAACGGTCCAAAATGTTAAAGCAGCCTTTCAAAAAAGCAAGGTTACTAAACCTACATAAATTTTTAATCATAAGAATAATCATTCAAATTTGAATTATTTATTTTTTAAAAAAATAATAAATTGTTTATAATTTTATAAATAAAAATTTAAAAAAAACTATATTTAGAATTATAATGTTTTTTAAATCTATGAATAAAAAAAATTCTCTCAAAAAATATTAATTAAAGGAAAATGCTCTAGTGGTCGGAGAAATCCTAAGCGAGCGCGTCTCTTCCCTTCTCGTTACCTACGCCCATTCTCCTCTCCTTTTTTTTTTTCTTTTTTTTGTTTTTGAGTTCGTAGAGAGAGAGAGAGAGAGAGAGAGAGAGAGAGAGAGAGAGGAAAAATGGCGAATCTGGAGGATGTGCCGACGCCGGATCTGATGACGGAGCTGCTCCGCCGCATGAAGTGCTCATCCAAGCCCGACAAGCGCCTCATCCTCATCGGTACCCTAAATCGCTTCATCCGTCGATCCATCCATCGATCGATCGATCGATATCGATCTCCGCTTCTTTTTGGTTTTTTGGTTGTTTCTTGCAGAAACCCTAGTTTTAGATCCGGCATTGACCCCGTTTGATGTTGTTTTCTGGTTTCTATGTGCGAGTTAATGATTTCGATTGATGCTTGAAGTGCTCCGAGTGAGATTAGGGCCGTGTAGCTTCCGATCTAAAAGGGATTCGGTTTTGGTTTGTTGTTTATCTCTTGCGTTTGGGGAATTTTCTGTTCATTTGCGAAAAAAAAGGTCATTTTTAGTGTTTTATTGACATTTTTGTGTATCTTTATGTTGTTTTAAGTGTATTATCTGTTGGTTTTAACTACTCTTATGATCTTGCTAAATTATCTCATATTAGGAATGTAAATGGAGGTGGATAGTTGTAGTCATATGTAAGGCAAAATAATAGTGTAGTGTTGGTACGATACATAATAATTCATCTTTTTAACTGGATAATTAACTCCAGGGGTGATGTGATTGAGCTCAGTTTGTAGTCGATTTAACTTCCTCGATGGTAAATATTTGCCCATTCTGGTTGCCCATATGCAAATCTTTTTTTTTTTTCTTTTATTTTGATTTTCTTGTTAGTCATTTAGCTTGTTTCATCAATAAATACGCTTTTGGTATTCTGATACTACTTTCGATGTAGAACAATGCATAGAACCATAGATGAATGTTTGTACTTGCATGTTTGGTTCGGAAATATATCACCGTTTGTAACTTTGTTTTGTGTGAGATGGAGCAATTTATAATGGGCTTAGTGCATATTTCTATCTTGCCTTTTTCCAAATGGAAGTCCCTTTTCTAAAATTTATCAGTTTATTGTTGCCATTTTTCAATGAAGTCAAAATTTTTGCTTTATTTTGCAGGTCCGCCGGGATCTGGAAAGGGAACTCAATCGCCTATCATTAAGGATGAATACTGCTTGTGCCATCTCGCCACTGGTGATATGTTGAGAGCTGCTGTTGCTGCTAAGACCCCTCTTGGAATTAAAGCGAAAGAGGCTATGGACAAGGTACTATACTGGAGCTTATTTGACAAAAGGAAAAGGGAAGAGAAAAGGATAAAACACTTGTTCACATTTGCTCATTGAAGATTGTGTTCTTGCTTTTTCAGGGAGAGCTTGTCTCTGATGATTTGGTTGTTGGAATTATTGATGAAGCAATGAAAAAGCCATCCTGTCAAAAGGGTTTCATTCTTGATGGGTTTCCTCGGACTGTTGTTCAAGCGCAAAAGGTCGGACGCCTGTACTCTTTGATGAGCAAAATAGATCTGTTGTTTTAGGAATTCATTTGCTAATTTTGTGTGAAAGGTTTATTCTGATCACTACCGAATCAACTGTTGGATGCAGCTTGACGAGATGTTGGCAAAGCAGGGCAGCAAAATTGACAAGGTTCTCAACTTTGCAATCGATGATGTTATATTGGAAGAAAGAATTACTGGCCGTTGGATTCACCCCTCCAGCGGAAGGACCTACCATTCCAAGTTTGCACCTCCGAAGGTTTCGGGAGTTGACGATGTAAGTGGAAGAAGAAGCACTTTATTCATTAAATTAATCATGATATACTATGCACATAATATTTCAATTGGTGTGAATAGTATCTGACCATTTGATCTATCACTTCATGTTGCGTGCTATTCACCTTGCAATACTTGAACTTTCTGTTTCCTAAGCTTAGCTATTATTCACTGTTTATAAAGCAATGGGTTTGGTAGAATATTTCGCATATCTCAAATTAGAGTGGATGTGTAGACGAGTCCTTTCTCTTTCATGCTACTGTTATAAGTGCATCAGGGGTTATTTTGCCTAAACATCTTTTGTGCTGTTACATAACAACTTTTTTCTTGCATGGTTTATTAGCTTTATACATATCTCAAGTGTTTTGAAAACTTTGTGTGACTTAAACTCAAGGCATTACCTTAGTTGTGGAACTTATTCTCTCGTGTGCTTATATTACTTTTCGTTTTTTTAATCCTTTCTTTTTGTTTCAAGGTCACTGGAGATCCATTGATTCAAAGGAAAGATGACACAGCTGAAGTCCTCAAGTCAAGGCTTGAAGCCTTCCACAGGCAAACTGAACCTGTACGTCATCTCTTTCATTCCTTTTTGAGTAGTAAAGTGTTGTACTAGGCCCTTTTAACAACTTTTAACTGTTAACAAGAAATTAATGGAATTTTTCTATTTGCCAAGCCTCCTCTTTGCATTGGTTATGTATGAATAGGACTCTATGCTTACTTGTATGTGAAATTATATATAGATGATTTTATAATACTAGTTTCACAATTCTAGCAACAACAACAATAGTAGGCAACCTACTGAATACATGTGATGAATTTCCTGTTTCCATCAGTAATATCATGATAAATGGAATCCTTGTGCAAATTCTTTTTAATCGCATTTTCTGTTTCCGTCCAGAATTTAATAGGTTCATGGATAGCAAATTGATATGTGTAATGGTTGACGAATGCTTGCACCTGACAAGGGAAAACAAAACCTAAAATAAAAATAATACAGAAAAGGAAAAAGAAGAAAAATAAAAGGAAAAATGGAAAATAAAGATGCTTTCAACTTTGGAAAAGGTTTGGTTTTGGAAAGCACTTCCAATCAGGGAATTGTTGCAAGACCTTGCATGAAAATTGGTATATAGGCCAACAAATGACGAACAAAGAGAGTAGTCTCATAGATCTTCTCAGCATTCCCACACTGCTGAAAAAATATGCTTAGTTTTGCTGTAGTAGTCAGTTCGGTCGGGCTATATCCAACAGTGATGTGTCAAATCAGGATCACACACGCTACTACCTGCCACCCAACAGCATGTAATTAGAAAGTTCAGTTTAATTTTATTTTATTTTATTTTATTTATATTTTCATTAGTTGATGGTCCTTTTTCTCTTTACTATTTAAAGAATTCTTCATGCCATGTTACAATTGAGTTGCATTTTGATGGTACCACATATCATATTAGTTACACTCACTTTAATTTTGGATGGTCACACATATCTGCATTAAAGTCTGAAAGTATAGTTTTACTGGAAATTCTTCAGGATGGCATATATATCGTTAACATGCTCAGTGGGTCCCTCTTCTTTTGTTCACTGATGAACTGATAGATGAAAACATGGGGAAGATAAGATACCTTGCTTCTTTGATACATGAGAGTGTCGAATCTTGCCCTCCTACCTCTTTCTTCTTTATCAATGACTCTCTGTTACGTTATTCTAACTATTTTTCTGTTTGACTTCTTATTTTCTTTCCTTCCGTCTTTTTTATCCTCTCACTTTGAATCTTTTCATTACAAAATAATTCTCTTGTTACATAATACTTTATTGTCCCTTTTGTGGCATGGTGAGGCTTCAATGGAAGCTGTTGCCAGTTGCTACAACTTTTGCATGACCAGTATTTTTGGGGGGTATTGATTGTGTTCACTCTTGGCCAGAAAACTTTGGTTAAAAGAATTTAATTCAGGTCGACTTTGCCCACATCTGCTGAATTATCATATATTGCCCGATTGTGTCCTTTTTTCTTCTGTATTCTTTCTTCTCAGATTGGTAGATTAGAGGTTTCCTGGTTCCTTCTTATTACGAGCAATAAATGTTGTTTTCTGAAGTTCGGAAATTTGAATTGTTTCGTATTATTTCCATATTGCAGGTCATTGACTACTACTCTAAGAAGGGATTAGTGGTGCAGCTTCATGCTGAGAAACCCCCCAAAGAAGTCACCACAGAGGTTGAGAAGGCTCTTTCATGAGATGCAGTTAACCATTGTTCAACTACAACCATGATCTATCGAAAACCCCACTTGGGTTCATCTGTTGTCAAATTTGTTGGATTCATCTGTTGTCAAATTTGATAAACTATTTGCTAGGGTTTTATACCCCATAGATTTTTTTTTCCCCCTAAATCACTTTAAACCTTTTTTTGATCGGCTTTGCTGACACTATGAGAGCTTTTCTACCGAATCTAGCATCTAATAAAGTTTTTGTTTTCTGTCAAACAAGCACTATGTTCCGAAACCTGTGACACTGCAATGAACTGCTACATTTAGCAAGGCTTAGCTTCTCTAGTTTTACTATCAAACTTTTTTTGAGTTTTCTTGCAGGGCATTCTACTGAGTTTTCTTGGAATGATATATTCGCGACGCATAATTGGCGTCAAAGAAACCAATCTGTGTGCATGAAGTTTTATACCTGTAATAGTACTCAGTTGCTTTTTGTTGGGTGCAAGAGATTTCCTCTGGGATAAAATTGTATGGAACTTATCTAAACCATTTGGATTTTGTTATCCAACCTTTAATCTTTCTTTCTTTTTTTCTTTTTTTTGCTTGATTTGAGTCCATCAACGGCATTTTGATTATGAAATTTAAGCCAACTACTTCAATAACAGAATTGTATGAAATATATTAAATTTACAAGGATAAATGACATATTTTGAATTTTGAAGTAAAAATATCGTTGATTCAGTCAAATCAAATAAATTAAAAAGTTGAGTAATAAAATCTAAATTGAATGGTTGGGTAGTCAAATTTAAATGGTTTATAGTTAAGCTAAAATGTATTGGATATGCTAATTCCTGCTCTTTTTAGAAATTTTACTTTGAGAAGTTTAGTTTGATTTTAAGTATTTCCACATAAATGTGCTAGCGTGTGATCGCAACTGATTTTCTGAACATTTAAATTCAGTGTCGTCTACTAATTGCATTGGTAGCCATAATTCCTAACAATTTGCTTTTTTATTTTTAAATTTTTCTATTCTTATGTTTTTAATAGCAGATCTTGTTCCTAAGATTTTCGGAAAGACTCGCACTTTAATACTCCACAGAAAAGTTTTTAAGGACTCGGAACTCTTTTTTTTTTTTAATAAAATACACAAACAAGAGTTCTTGAATCTCCGAGAGCACTAAGGAAAGCAAAACCCCTGTAAATTAAATTTATTAAGAGTCAAAGACATTAGTTTTTATCATCCAATATGAAAACAAAACAAAAAGATTCAGTAGCTAATCATAAGCTTAAATTTTTGCAAACCAGTTCTCTTTGCAAAAGATCTAAAATTATTTTTTATAGAAAGGTGGTAGATGTTGAATCTCCTGTCATTATGTTACTAATTGGTAAAACCAAATTTTTTTTACTCCCCCAAAATTTAATTTTCTACCCAACTACAATTTCATTAATCCATCCAAAAGCGCCCCCACTAAAGATAACTGTGGGAGGGTCCATTAAAATTATTACGAGCATAATATTTAATCTCACAGCATAAATTATGTCCGCTTTAGCAAAGCCTTCCCAGTTTAGCTGCATTTATGACAACCCTGTAGGTTCAATGTTATAAGCTGATTAGTAACACACCGATCGATATAACCTAACCAACACTAAAAATCGACCCTGATTTTGGCATCCAGCTCGGTATATTCGTCGAAATATGCCTTGAAATGCTCATACGAATGACTCGCATCATCGGCCGCACACATTTCCCTTATGCTATGCATGGACAACTGCGGCGCTCCGACGTCGACTGTTCGGATGCCGACGCCGCTAGCGAGTATGGGGCCAATGGTCGAACCGCAAGGCATATCGTTCCGAACAACAAAATCCTGCAAGAGAGAGAGAGAGTGAGAGAGAGAGCGCATAAAGTGTAAAAGATATCCAACATGTTGCATGATCTTATATGCCATTGTATTTCACGTTGAATTGGAGCACATCAGGGATTGAAAGACTCTGTAGCTCTTTATCAAGGAAATTGTAGCTAAAAAGCTACCCATGCTTAGAACACCAAGTTAGGGTGTTGTGAGAAGCATGGAATGTATCAGAAGTTGCAAAAACATGATCCTGAGCTTTAGTTTGTAAGTTACCTGAATAGGTAGTTGGTGCCTCTCTGCAATCTCCCGGAAGATAAATGAAGTGACAGCATTTGTCGCATAACGCTGATTTGCATTATGTTTGATAACAAGACCTCCGTGAAGTTTAGGTTGATGGTTCTCCTCATGTTTATCCTACAAAGACGAGCAAATCAAAATATATGGAAGAGCGCAAATTAATAGCACAACCTGGAAGAGCAAGCAAATCAAAAATCCTATATGGCATAGATTTCACATACAAAAAAGTGAACCATACCATATAATTCGGGTGTAATGCGTGGGCCATGTCTGCAGATACCAGGAAGCTCTTCTGTATTGCCTTTTCTTGCAACTGAAAAGCAACTGGGTCAGGTATTACTATTTATCTAGTAAAGTGAAGCCGAAAGTAATTTTTAAAACTTAGTGAATATCTTTTCAGAATTCCAGAGGAGAAAGAAATGATTATATATCTAACAATACTCACATTTTTAAGAGAAAAGCTTACAAACCAATGCAGCCAAGTATATCAATAAATACGCCCAAACAAGAGTAAAATTCGAAAATTTGCTTTATTTTTGAGAAAGAATCTGCGAGGCTATTTGCTTTTCCAAATAATTTGGTTAATTGTTTGTTAGTAGATTGTCAGATAAAAAACAGAACTACATCATCTTTAGTGCACAAGTCATCTGAAACAGTGAATAAATGGAGCATGAAGGGATTCAAGAATTAGGCCAAAAAGATATATTAGGAAGGTCTGGCACTAAACAGAGAATAAGTAATGGTGTGCGGAAAAATACACAATGTATGGAAGAATAAAGAGAACCTTAGAGTCTGAAGAGCTGAAAAATTGTGTTATCCTCGACAGAGCATCCAACATGGCAGGTGAACCAGCTCCCTGAGCGGAGTCAGATCCAACCTCCTCATGATCAAATAATGCGACCATTCTGACACCAGATTCCTCATCAAGAGAACTTTCCGGAGATGTTGAGTCTATTAGAGCCTGAAAAAGACTGATAGATTAGGCTAAGAGAAAAAAGATTGCTACACTGACCATATGCGAGGAATGATATAGTAACGAAACTCACAGACAAAGTAATTAACGGAGGCAATTCACACACACACAAGACAAAAAGAAAAGGTCCCACAGTTTCACCCAGCTTTTCCTGCTGCATATGTAAAGAATGCAAAGCAGTGAAAATGAGCAGACCTTTAGAGAGCAAAAGGACATGCAGAGGTTGTCAAGCCTTCCAGAGAATATAAATTCCTTCGCAGCACCACCAATAATGCTTGGTTGAGTGTCACAAAGTTGCAGCTCAAAATCACATATTGCATCAGGTTCACAGGAAGCCTGATCGGCAATCAACTGTTCCGAAGTAAAAGTGATGCAAATTAATATCGATAAAATATTTGAACGTAACGGAACATAGACCAGGCAGATAGGCCTAACAAAAATGAAGTTCCAAAACTTATAAAAACACCTGCAATAAAAGGGAGTGATGTTTTGTTTCATCAACGTGCTGCTTCGCATTTGATTCAGCGGTACTGTTCTCTTCTACTAATTTCTGCATTTCGGCCTACACCATTGGTCAAGAAAATTAGTCATTGCTTTGTAAAAGAAAATACAGACACAATATATTGCAATAGAAGCCTACTTATGCTTTTTCCTAATTTATGCACCACAAAAGATAATTACAATAGATTCCAGGAACTTCAGGGCAACTTAAATAGTAATGTTTGAGACAGCCACAGAATAGAATAAGCAGTGGTAGTCCTGTTTTTCCTCTAGGACTCTTCTAAGTCTTAACTAGCATCCTCAGAAAAGAAAACAACTAACTTCACCAGAGGGCCTATTCAACAATAGCAGAGTCTTGGGATAAAGTGAAATATAGAAACTGATTAATACGATGAATTCACAAGCATAACTTACATTATGATTCAAAGCAGTACACCATCAATATCATGCTCTAACCAGCCAAGAAAATCCACTATATGTTACTCGCTGTCCAGGTGATCTCTTATCGCGGTTCCAATAGCTAACGAAAACTTTAATTCATCCATAAAATAAGCAACTCAGAAAATCATGGGAAACTTAGCAGCTTTTCATTTAATTTAAAGTTTAACACAAGCGCATTAATTCGCAAGATCAAATCACAAGTACGTTCCATTAAGTTATATAACTAGTGCGGTTTCCCGTCGCAAGCAGCAATAAAGTTCATAGATTACAAAACTAGTATATACATCATCAAGTTAAACAGACGATGGAAAATTGCGGTGATAGGAACTCCTTTGGGGAAGCATTTTCGGCAAATAAAAAGAGGCATATAACAGCACAAGGATGTGCCGAGAAAGTAAATCACCTTAATGGCTGTTGCCAGCACAGGGACAAGATGACTGTGGGTATTAAACTTGAATCCTTCATTAACGCTCCTACAAATGACATAATGATAGCGATTGAGGAACTAATTAACGTGCATAAAAAAAAAAGAAAGAAGAAGTTCCATCATAATAGATAATGTTCTTTCTTCCCTGTAATTCTTTATCCAAAGCTTTCCTATCTTTTAAATGAGCATAAATAAGCAATTAGGTACTGTGAAAAATGAAAAATCACATAATTTATACCAAATATTTAAGTGCCGTGCCGTGGCACGGAATCGTGCCGAAAACTCACCGGCACGGTGCGTGCCGGGCCGTGCTGATGAGTGCCGGCCACAAAAATACATATGTGCCGACACATAATGGTATGAAATATTTATTTTCTTTAGCAACAAAATTCTTTTATTACTTATTATGTATTTTTATTAAATATTTTGAACTTTATTAAAAAAAATTACTTAGTAATTTAAAGAAAAAAGAGTTTTGAACTGTGTCATCGGCACGGAAGCTATATGCCGATGGATACTTAAATCCTTGATTTATATGTGAAATAGCTATCTAATGCAAACTAACCAACCTATCCAAGTGAATGGCCAAGGTGGGAATCCGCAAAATAGGCTCCTGAATCCTCACAAGCTTATGCGAGTAAGAGATTCGACCTTCCTTATTTTCTCTTATGATCACCCTCCCAGCCAGAGTCAAGTCGCGATCGAACCAGGTGTGCCACAGCCCGCTGCCATAAGTCTGAACACCGACCTCAAGATATCCTCCTTTAGAAACCTAAAGAGAAACCACATCAAGAACACCTTTTTTTTTTTTTTTTTTTTTTTTTTTTTCGAATTCCTATAAGCAAAGCTGCAAAAATATGTTTCCAGGTCTTAAAAATAAACAGAAGATCATCCAATTGGTCTCAATAATGTACAAATCTACTGCAAATACTGACATTATCAAATTAATTACACATACTTTGGAGATAGGTTTGAGTTTGAGGCACGGGCTATCGGTGTGCGCTCCGACGATGTGGAATCCATTTCCAGGAACGTATCTAAAAATCCATCAGCATCAGGTTTCCATTTTATATATTACCCCCAGTAACATTAGAACACAACTTTAACTGGAATATATATATATATATAAAAAGAAAATTCGTGGGATAAAAACTCACTTGTTCCCAACGGCGAATGCGATGATGGTCGAATGATTCCTGGTGAAGAAATACTTGCTCCCGATTTCGAGTTTCCAATCCTCCCTCTCAGACACCTGCTTGAATCCCGCTTCCTCCAAGCGCCTTTTCGCCTCCTCTACAAGAACATCATCAACAACAACAACAACAAGAACAACAAGAACACAGATTATTTATTTATTTGAGAAAGAAACAAAAAGAAAAGGAAGGGAGGAGTATTTGGTTTAGGGGATTTGAGGAAGGAGGTTTTGGTTACCGACGGCGTGGAAGGCGGTGGGCGAGGCGTTGAGGAAGTCGACGAGCTCGGCGGCGACGGGATTGACGGTCGTCGACATCTCCCGGAAATGTTGATTGGGAGCGACTCTGATCGATCACCCTTTCTTTCTTTCTTTCTCCCTACTACTACTACTACTACTACTACTGCTGCTGCTCTGGAATCTGGATAACAGCAGCAGCAGCAGCAGCAGCAGCGGAGGAGGAGGAGGAGAATTGGATTCGGAGGAGGATCTGACTCTGACGCAAAGGAGTCTTTTTGCTTGTAATCTGGTTCCTCGTTTCGATTGATTGACAGAGATCTGCTCGTGACTTCTGATACCCATTTTTGTTTGGTCGCTTGGGCATATATTTGTGGCTCTAATAAAAAAATAAAAAATGAAAAATGAAAAAACACACCCAAGGCCCATAGACTAGGAGGCCTGTAGACCAACTGGGCCATTTGCCGCATAGACCGTGGGCATAAGGCCTGTGGTCCATAATTGTCCGTGGCCGAAAGGCGCGTGGACCTTCTGGCCTAGGCCCAGTTAGTCGACGGACCAATAGGATAAAGGCATGCCGGTCTATGGGCCTTGAGGCCCACTGAAATTTTTGCCTTAGCCCAATTCAACTCCTGCCCAGATCGGCCCGAAAGTATTGGTAAGTGGGAGAAAATAGAGCAAAAAAAAAAAAAAAAAACTTTATTTTTTTTTTTTTTTTTTTGACCCATTCCAATCTAGGGGTGTCAACGAGCCCAACACGAGCGAGCTGGGGTCGGCTCGTGTTCGGCTCGTTTAATAAACGAGCCGAACACGAACGGGCTCGTTTAAATATCGAGCTGAAAAATTCGGCTCGTGTTCGGCTCGTTTATTAACGAGCCGACACGAGCTGGCTCGCGAACAATAAATTTAATTTTCATTCATACTATTAGGCATAAACTTTAAAGAAAATTAAAAAATTAAAATTTTAATCTAATAATTAAAATTCATAAAAAATTGATGGCCTAAAATCTAAATAGTAAAGTTTATATATATATATATATATATATATATATATATATATATATATATATATATATATATATATATATATATATATATATATATATTCGAGCTGTTATCGAGCCGGACATGAGCGAGCTGACCCTAGCTCGTGTTCAGCTCGTTTATTAAACGAGCTGAAAAATTCGGCTCGTGTTCGGCTCGTTTACTAAACGAGCGATTCGATCTCGAGCTCATTTCGAGTCGAACACGAGTTGGCTTGCGAACAGCGAGCTGGATTGGCACCCCTATTCCAATCCATCAAAAACTCATTATTGCATCAAATAAAATAATAAATAAATAAAAATTAACTCGTCTCAATTCTCAAATTGGTTCAGGACTGCCAAAAAAAAAAAAAAAAAAAAAAACAGGGGGAGGAGAGAGAGAGAGAGAGAGAGAGAGAGAGAGAGAGAGAGAGAGAGAGAGAGAGAGAGAGAGAGAGAGAGGGGGGTGGGAAACCTCTTCTGCCGCCCGATTTGCTGGGTTTGCATCTTTAGCCGGACTCACTGTGCCCTACGTTTCACACCAGAGCGCTCATCATCATCATCATGCGGAGACAGATCAACGGCGGGGATGAGAGAATCAGAAGCAAAGCGGAGATTTCGCCGTCGAAAGTCACTACCGAAAATACCACACCGCCGCAAGGCGTACGAGAACTCGCCACGTGGCCGACGCTTACGCAAGGCTCGCGTCAGAGTGCCTTCACCGTGTAAACCTCTCGCCCATCGGAAAGTCAGCGCCTTTCGCGTCAGACCTCCTCCGCCGTATAAAAACCGCCCGCACATCCGAAAGTCAGCGACTCCGGAAAATCTCGAACCGGCGGTGACTTCCGGCATCACCCACTGGCGTTGCCGACTGTCGAGTTCCATTTCAGGTGAGTTGCAGATCGATTTGTTGATATTACTGCACTCGCGTTCCAAATTCTCTAAACCACTTTTTTTTTTTTTTTTTTTTTTTTTTTTTTTTTCTTCTCCCAATTTTTGCAACACTAGCTACTAGTAGCCTGTGGAGGGTGTTGTTTCTAGAATGAGAAGGAAACTGATATATTTTTTGAGATTGTTGGATCGTTTACTGACAAATTTTGAGGTGATTTTTGAGATGAGATGTCAGTTTGAGGGATGAAGTTGGTGCCGAGAGAGGTCGAGAAGTTGGGGCTGCACAATGCCGGATTTCTCGCGCAGAAGCGCCTCGCCCGCGGCCTCCGGCTCAACTACACTGAGGCTGTAGCTCTCATAGCAACTCAGGTTTTTTTTTTTTTTTCCTATTTTCTACTGTTGGATTTAGATGCTAAATGTTTCATTTATAGTTGTTGGTATGCATGATTAATTGGGTAATTTGTGCTAAGGTTTTGAAAATGTTACTCCTCGCGTAATTAATTTCCTTCCATTTAATTCAAGTTCAAAATATCAAAATGTCATTCTCTCTTGCAGTTTAAGTTTTTTGTTTTATATAATTTAGTAATTATTGCATATTGTTAGGGTCTCTTGGCTCTGACTGGAGTTTCTACAGAAGTATTGTTTGAGCAAAGATGCTCGAAGAAGCTTTAAGTTATAATCCCCATTTTAGCTTGACTTGCTTCCCCAGTCAGCTTGAACCAGAAGCTTCAAATTATTTTTTGGAGCTTTTGCTTTTGGGGTTCTATCTTTCTTTCTGATGTGGTTCCCTGTCTTTCTTCGGTGTCAAAAATCTGTCCTTGCCATTTGTTTATTTCATTAATTTCAGTACATGAAAAAATGCTTTCATCTCTTTTCTTAATTCATAGATTCTGGAGTTTGTTCGCGATGGAGACAAAAGTGTTACAGATTTGATGGACATAGGAAAACAACTTCTAGGCAGGTGTGCTATTTTGAGTGAGAAATTTATGTCTTGTTTGGTGCTAGTGCTGTTGTTTTGGATGAATTGGTAGTAGTTGGAGTTCTCCATTTTAATCATTCTTGGTTAGCTCGTGGTGCAACCCCCCTAGATGCTGAATAGCATATACATAAAAAAAAAAAAAAAAAAAACAACAACAACAACAAAAAGATGCAACTAGCAATCTACTGGTGCACTCGATCCACCATCCACGGGTGCACTCGATCGCATAGAAAATTGCATTTTGAAAAGAAATAACAATCTGTAAAATATTTTTTGTGCTTACTAGAGCTCACACTGACTTTTGTTTATGATTGTTTACTCTTTACTGACTATTCATTCTGGAATTAGGTGGTAATACAATTTTCCGCTGATACACTTTGTTCTTAGCATTTGAATTTTTTCCTTTTTATCAGGCGTCAAGTTCTTCCGGCTGTACCAAACATTTTGTATACTGTTCAGGTAATTTATCTTGCAAAATGTTGCCCTATGTAACTTTACTGTCTTTTCTAATCAATCGGTAAATGGAAGACTTTTAGGATTTACACATCCTATGTCCTAGTTTTCTTCGACCTATACAGTTTTAAGCTAATAGGAAAATCTGATTGGCAACTTATACAGTTGATAGAAGGTCCCTCATGGCAAGTACGCCACGCATGTAAACTTTTTCTTGCTATGTCTGTTTACATAAACCAAATCATGATGCCCGCACATTGCAAGTAGCCCAGAAAACTAGCTTCCTTGAGCCCTCCTGAAATTCTTTTGTTTTTTTTGTCTGAGAGAGGTAGCATGCTACCCGCTTCGTTTATTTAAAATAAACTTAGCTGGAAATGTGAAGTAACTAGGTTTCGAACTCAGGACCTCGAGTATCAGCCACCAAACCCTTTGCCACTTGCGCCAGAGACAGTTGATAGCCCTCCTGAAATTCTTTTGGCACCACCAGATGATACGAAACCGTCTACTTTTTACATTTCGACAAGACATAATATTACAATATGAGTGCAGGATGAAGTGTTTACATAGGTAGAGTAGTTTTTCTTTGTTCTGAACTTGTTGTTTTCTTGAATGCAGTTGATAGTATGTGAGTTTAAAAATGAGAGAGCTCCACTGAATACTTAAATGGGATGATGTGTTTACTTTTGGTTCTATTATCTGCACATGCTATCTCAATCGTTAACATCTTCATTTTTAGGTCGAAGGAACCTTCTTGGATGGCACAAAATTAATCACCATCCATGATCCTATTGTGGGTGATGATGGAAATTTGGAACTGGCACTGCATGGTTCTTTTCTTCCAGGTGGAGAATGCTGATTAGCATAATGCATCATTATCCTTTTTCCACCCTTTTTTTAAAAAAATTGTCTTCGTATCTGTAAACCATAGTCATAGATTTTAGTTGAATCTCCATGTGAAGAACTACACATAAGCGTACAAAATGAGTCTCTTGCCTTTGTTAATGCACTTGGGGGTGTATTTCTTAGTTGTGCACAGATCTCACAACTAGAAGTACCTGATAAACACTATTTAAACAATGCTCAGAAAAGGTGTCTCTTTTCTGGGGAAAAAAGGGAATGGTGAAGATAGACAGCTTTTTATACTGCAAATTTAACCGATCATTGTTCTTTTCATTAAGTGGCCTTATTCTTTTTGCAGTTCCTTCTCTTGAAAAATTTTTGGGGGATGAAGATGATTGCTTTCCTGGTAAAGTCATTTTCGGATCGGGAAATATTACTCTTAATGTGGGACGTAGAGCAGTGGTACTGAAAGTTGTTAACAAGGCGGATAGGCCTATTCAGGTGAATCGTCTTTGCCTGTTTTCTTTTATTGGTCTAGTTATGTATCTCCTTTCCATTTTAATAAAACTTGATTTCAAGAAGTTCTATCATGTGTTAGTTACAACCTGACTCCATTTTGTGAAGGCTGTACATATGCTATATATTTCTTTCTAATGCTGTATTTATAGTCGTTATCGTCTACATCAAAAACTTTTCTTGGATACTTCTCACAATGGGAAACAATGCATTTGAGAGTTCTCAAATAAACTTTTAGTTAAAGTAAATTCTGGGAGAATGCCTCACCTTCTATGTCTCTACCATTGTCCTTTTATCTAATCGTTGCAAAACTTTTTTTGGTAATTTGAGTTTTTGATATAACTGTTTCTTCCTGTTAGATAGATACAGATCAATGGAAATTTTAAGGCCCTTTCTTAAAACTAATCTAGTCTTCCATTTGTTTCTGAATGTTTCATTATCATCACTATCACGCAGAGTTACCTTGATAATCATAAACTTATTTCTTTGTGAGCAAGCATGAGTATAATTTACATTGAGTCTGATTTGTTGCTGTCAGTAGCATAGTATGAGATTTACATTGGTATTTCTCTTTGACATTAATTTGATTTTCTTCCTTCTATCATTTTTGAGAAATGTTCTTTTCCCCTATATTCCTTATTTGCATCCATTCTATCATGAGAGAATTATGTGTCTATTGTTTACTTTGTAGATTGGGAGTCATTATCACTTTATGGAGGCGAACCCCTACTTGATTTTTGATAGACGAAGGTCCTACGGCATGAGATTAAACATACCAGCTGGAACAGCTACTCGGTTTGAGGTGATTGTCGTTGGTATATATCATGAGAGAATTCCTATTGTGGTTCTGTTAAGTATTGCATTCTACATGGCCAACTTTGACAGCTCAAAGAACATGGCAAAGTTTGCGCTAACTGTTTCTCTCCATTATTTGGCGTTGTAACTTCATCAGCATTATATATATGACATATAAACATATAGTGTAATGTGCTTTGACTTGATTAGACATGTCTCCTTAAAGATTTTTCGTACTTGATTAGTTGATTCCATGAATTTCTAATTTTCTTTCTTTTGTTTTTTTGTTGTCTTCTCGGCTAGTTTATTGTTCAGGAGAGTGCTTGTTTTTCTAGACTAGTATACCTTGTTGGTTTATGTGTTTCCCGTCGGAATGATGCATGTACTATACTGTAAAACACTTGTTATCTAAATTACTGGTGGTCCAGAGAAAAAGAATTGTTTACAGCTTAATGTTTTCCTTCATTAGCAAGCTAACCTAATAAAAATCAGTGCTGGTACATTTTTTTGGCACATGATAATATTCAGATTTATTTCAAAATTTCTCTTGTAAAAATGCTAAGGATTTTTATCCATCTTTAATGTTTAGAACTGATATAAGCAATCACAAGAGAACTTTTTAGCCCATCCGATTTCTTTCTGCTAATAACTTGCAGAATTTGCCACATGTAGTATACTTCGCTGGAGAAGAAAAGGTTGTATCTCTGAGGAAAATTTTTGAAAAATAATTTCATTTCAGTTATTAGATTGCATAAAAGTCTGGTTCCTAAGTTTTTATCTATCTTATATTTTTTCAAACTTCAAATATTTCACTGTAACAGAATGTCGATTCTTTACTCTTTCTGCAAATTTGAGGTCGTGGAAATTTAACACCCACGAGCACCATGATTCAGTTGAAGCACCTTAACCTAAGTTTGTTCTTAATACCGTAAAAGTAGATTCTATCTTGCATTGAATTGGACTATAATGATCTTGTAATAACTTCAAAAAAATTGTCTTTTCCAGCCAGGGGATACCAAATTTGTAACCCTCGTAAGTATTGGAGGCAGGAATGTTATTAGAGGTGGAAATAACCTTGGAGATGGCCATGTTTCTCAACTTGACAAGGTGATGGAAAATGTTATCACCAATAATTTTGGTAACGAAGAGCAGCCAGATGCCAGGTTTGGATCTCTCATGTGCATTGATTGTTGGCAGTTCGGCATGTAAACCAACCGAAATTTAGCCCATTGGTTACTCTATAGTTTATCTTCAAAATTCAAAGGCACTATAGACGAGCTAATTACTTAGTTTCTCTACTTTTATGGAGCTACCAGTTCACTTATCTATTTTATTACTGTCTGAAGTAATGACTAGGGTTATCCTTCAGCCAAATAATACTATAATCTTAATAACTCAATCATATGCATGATTCAGTTTCCTATAGTTTGTTTGTTAGCTTTTTAATATTCTACATCAGCAAAATTGACGATATATTCTTATAAGGTTCGTTGAAAATGAAACTATTTTGAATTAGGATTTAGTTGGTAAATAGTTAACTTAGTTGGTAAATTAATAAGAGTTCAGGGATTAAAACATATTACTTAAATTCTAATGTAAACTAAACTTTCCTTTCAGTGAAGGTGTTATTGGAAATAATTCTAGTTTTAACCGCACAATTTCGCATGAGGCATATGCGAACATGTATGGCCCTACTACTGGCGATAAAATACGGCTTGGTGACACGGATTTATATGCAGAAATTGAAAAGGACTATGCAGTTCATGGCGATGAATGTGTGTTTGGAGGTGGAAAAGTTCTACGTGATGGAATGGGACAGGCTACAGGCTATCCACCATCAGCCTGCTTAGATACAGTTATTACCAATGCTGTTATCATCGACTATACTGGAATTTATAAGGCAGATATTGGTATTAAAGGAGGTTTTGTTGTTGCAATAGGGAAAGCAGGGAACCCTGATATTATGGATGGTCTACATGAAAACATGGTTGTGGGGGTAATCTCTTTTTCTTTGGGCGATTTTTTTACTGCTTGTAGTAACAGGAGGTGTTTTTTATCTGATAGCTATAGTACTGGTGCTAATGATAGAAATTTAATTGTAGGTCACTACAGAAGTTATTGCTGGGGAGGGCATGATTGTAACTGCTGGTGGCATAGACTGTCATGTCCATTTTATATGCCCTCAGTTGGCAGAAGAGGCGATCTCAAGTGGTAAGGCTTCTTTACTTGCTGACAACGGTAACTGAACATAAGTGGGATTCCCAACATAACCAAGAAGTTTAGGTTATTTGTTTAGGCTTCATTTGTTTCGTCTTAAGCAAGAAGTTTAGGTTATTTCTCATTTATGTGACTAGAATTAGTCTATGAGAACTTTAACATGAGGGACTACTATAATTTGTTAGGTATCACAACAATGGTTGGAGGCGGCACAGGCCCAGCAGATGGAACTCGTGCCACAACTTGTACTCCTGCACCAATCCAAATGCAGTTAATGCTACAATCAACTGATGATTTGCCGATCAATATGGGCTTCACGGGAAAGGTATGCATGTTTTTTATTTGCAATAATAATGTGAATCCTATATTTTAGGCATGATTAATTCGTAATGTTTGTAATTTTAAGTCTTGTAAAGTATTTTGTTTGTTGGTATGATGAACCTTGTGTTCATGCGTAGTATTAATCAATATAGAACTGAATGAACAAAAAGGATTCATATCTTTAAGCAAAAAGGATACTTGAAATTTGAATTCTTCAAGCAAACATAACGTCGCCATATCTTTTGATTCATGATGAATTATGCAGGGTAACAGTGCGAAACCGGAGGGATTAGTTGAGATCATTAAGGCAGGAGCAATGGGTTTGAAGCTACATGAAGACTGGGGAAGTACCCCTGCTGCAATAGACAATTGTTTATCTGTTGCAGACATTTTTGATGTCCAAGTAATTGTCCTATTCCGTCACACTTCTAGTTTTTGGTAAAGAACAATGCCGTGGATCTTAATTTTCAATGCTAACTAAATTTGAGCAGGTCAATATTCACACAGACACCTTAAATGAATCAGGATGTGTGGAACATACGATTGCGGCGTTTAAAGATAGGACAATACACACTTATCACAGGTAAGCAGTTCCTTGGTTTAAGTGCTTATTGTTTTCGTTAGGACTAGAATATGGGCCACATTACCTTACATTTTGACTAGGGTTTTGTCTTTATTTACTTACGAATAGTTGGTAAGGTAATACTCAACTACTTATACTGATTGTCCCTATCGCAAGTGGCAAAGAACTTGATGGTTGGTGCCTGATGTTCCAAATTTGAAGCCCAATTGCTTCACATTTTCAGCTAAGTTAATTTCTAAAAAAAAATAAATGAAACAAATAGTATGCCATCATTCTCCGCCCCCCCCCCCCCCCTCTCCCTCTCCCCCCCAAAAAAAATAGCATGCCATTCCCCCCCCCTCTCCCTCTCCCCCCAACCCCCCTCCCCCGCCCCCCCCCAAAAAAAAAAACAACTGCTTATGAAATTGCATGCTAATTTTATTGGAAGACAGATTCTTTTCGATGATTAGTAGGCATAAACTGTAATTACTTATGGAAACTAAGGTAGTTGTTCCTTTATAAATAGCAATCACTTCGAGTAGAAAATTTATCTTTGGATTGTTATCTTAATAAAGGTTTAATTTGGTTGACCTCAGCATAGAATGTTTTGTGGTCAAAAATTTCTTTCACACACCGACCGTCCCTACCACAAGAGGCAAAGGGCTTCATAGTTAGTACCCGAGATGTCAAGTTCAATGTCTAGTTGCTTTGCATTTCCAGCATAGTTCCTTTCTAAAAAATGGATGAAGAGGGTAGCATGTTATCCCTCTCAAAAAAAAAAAAAAAAAAAAAAAAAAAAAAAAAAAAAAACTTTCACTCACCGACTAATGTATGAAATTAGTTTCAAAGGAAAAAAAAAAAAAAATGTATGAAATTGTTGGTTGACTTAATCTCATACTGTTTGAAGGCCCAAATATCTGTCTTTTTGATGTCGTATTACAAATCAATGTACTTTTTATGCACATGCTGGCCTTTTCATTCTACATAACTAAAGGGTGCCGGCAACATTGTACTTGATGAAAGGCCACCCCCTTTATGTTCTACTTTTGGAAGCTTAGGCCATGCCATGACATGGGCCATGCAGATTGCAGAATGCAAACACTATGGCAACATAGTATGTATACCACAGCATGCTGAGAGCAATGCAAACGACAATCTCTCCATCATACCAATTAAGTTGGAGAAGAGTTACTTTTAGAAAAATCAAGCTAAGTTTTGAAGTTGTAATTTTTCCTGATTATATCATGAACAGCGAAGGTGCAGGTGGTGGTCATGCTCCAGATATCATCAAAGTATGCGGCGTGAAAAATGTCTTGCCATCATCAACAAACCCTACGCGACCTTTTACTTCAAATACTGTGGATGAGCACCTTGACATGCTGGTAAAGAACAATTTTTTTTTTTTTTTTTTAATAAACTTCTAGGAACTTTGTTCTAATAATTGGTTGGATTCACTGTAGTTGGTTTGTCATCATCTTGATAAGGACATTCCGGAAGATGTTGCATTTGCTGAGTCTAGAATCCGCGCAGAAACAATAGCTGCTGAAGACATCTTGCATGATATGGGGGCAATCAGTATCATATCATCTGATTCACAAGCGATGGGGCGCATTGGAGAGGTCAGTTAATTCCACTTCTAGTCTGTAATATATAGGGTTTTTTAAGAAATAATTGATAAAATGAGTAATGTAGGTGGATATATGGGCTACAATGATATATAAAGTAGATTAACTGCAAATTGGTGAAAAGATCAAATGGTAATTTAGTTTTGATTCCCCAGTGCATTTGTTGACGCCCTATTATCATCAGGTGATTATTCGGACGTGGCAAACTGCTCATAAGATGAAGACGCAGAGAGGTAGATCAATTGAACCCAGTGAGGCTGACAATGACAATTTTCGAATCAAGAGATATATAGCAAAATATACCATTAATCCAGCCATAGTTAATGGTTTTGCGAACTACATTGGTTCTATCGAGGTATGTTTCCTCTTTGAATTGTGGTTGCTAATATTTTAGGACATTGTTAAAACTATCGTACGGACCCACAGAGATGGACTTAGGTGTGTTAGATATTTGATCCGCGAGACAGCTAAAAATGGATTAGCTTATCATCTTATTGTGTAAAAGACGGGTCTTGAGCACTTACATGATATATTTGCAATGAGCCAAATAAATCTTGTAATCTTACACAAAAAAGAAAACCTATATTTGTTGAATGATGTACTAAAAATAATAATAATAATTTCTCTGTTAGGATTCTTTTATTGCCCCTTTTACTCTCTTTGTGATTACTGCAACATTGAAACTGAATTTTGAAGGAACAAATTACTGGGGTGCATTTTCTTTGACAGGTTGGAAAATTTGCTGATCTTGTCATATGGAAACCTTCTTTTTTTGCTGCAAAACCAGAAATGGTGATCAAAGGTGGTGTGATTGCATGGGCCAATATGGGTGATCCAAATGCCAGCATTCCAACACCAGAACCAGTATATTTTTCAATTTCATCTGTGCATTATTTTTATAGCAATAATATTTCTATTTACGTCGTAGTAATGCCTTTAATATCATTAGTACTACTAGCTTATCTTTTACGCCGTTGAGCTGTCGGGATTTAAGATAGTCTTTTATGTAATTTCAATAGAGAGATACATGAAGCTTTTAATTTTCCAATCCGCATGTTCCAGATTTTTATATAGCAGTATGTGACTGTTGGCGCAGGTGATGATGAGGCCAATGTTTGGTGCATTTGGAAAGGCTGCAAGCTCCCACTCCATTGCCTTCGTGAGCAAGGCAAGTTCGAATTCCTTCAATGTTCTTTTCAAATTGGTTTGTGTGTGTAACGACCCGACCCACTAGCAATAATAACTCGTTGGGTCCAAATCAAAGCCAAAAATGCTTAAGCCCAGTTATTATTACTAGTGTCCATGTCATTTATAAACTCAATCATAATTTCATCCACATCCGATGTGGGACTATTGGAGGCGACCTGACGTCCTCGTCAACCCAAACACACACAGCAGCCCGAGATCACCAGGCGATGTGAGACTTGTCTCGCTAGCCCTAGGCTCAACCGAAACTCATCACACACTTCCGGCTACAGCAGCCCAAGATCACCAGGCGACGTGAGACTTGTCTCGCTAGCCCTGTCATCTAGACTCAGGCTCAGCCGAAACTCATGACACACTTCCGGCTGGTTATTGGCTCAGATACCAAATGTAACGACCCGACCCACTAGCAATAATAACTTGTTGGGTCCAAACCAAAGCCAAAAATGCTTAAGCCCAGTTATTATTACTAGTGTCCATGTCTCTTATAAACTCAATCACAATTCCATCCACATCCGATATGGGACTATTGGAGGCGTCACAGTGTGGGTCATATTTAGACAAGTTGTAGCGTAAGTTTCTGCACAGGACAAATAAGACAACTCTATTCCCCTTCTTTACTAATTTTCCAATGAAAGACTCATTTTTTGAAAAAGTACTCCCGATATTAAGATTTTGAAGTTCACTGCTGAAAGCCCAAAACTTTCTCAATATTTTCTTTTTCCTCTAAGATTCAAAGATTTCCCTCCAACTATCATGAGAGAGACTCAGTAAATTTACATGGCAGAGTAACCAAAGCATGGCTGAGAATGATCTGTTTTGAACTTTACTGATTCTATCACAGGCTGCAAAAGAGGCAGGTATTGCGAATGACTACGGGCTCAAAAAGAGGGTGGAAGCTGTGGGTAATGTTCGCAGACTCACAAAGCTCGACATGAAGCTTAATGACTCACTTCCCAAGATAGATGTCGATCCTGAGTCCTATACCGTTACGGCCGACGGTGAGGTTCTGAAATGTGAGCCAGCGACTTCCCTTCCGTTATCTCGAAATTACTTCCTCTTCTAGGATGCAGCGGCCATGCTGAAGCTCTCCGCCATTGTCCGTCAACAGAACTTTAGTTCATATCAAATTGGTGTGTGCGCCATAAATGGAAAGTAATAAATCGCATTTTGGAGCAACACTCAATTATTATCACGCAGAGATCTGCTTCCTCTATGTTTGCTCATAAAGAATGGAGAGTTACTCAGAAACAGTTACTATTCTCTAAAAGCTTTTCTGGGTAATCAGTGTGGAAAGAGTATCAGTTTGATGCTCATAATGTTTCTGCTAAAAGAGCAGGGTGAAGTTGAAATTTGGGAACTGAATGAGTGTGAAAATAAGAAGTTTTCCACATTGAACACTTACTCAAAAATTCATGATAATAATTAGGCAATGTTTATTGTTTTATTACATATAAAAGGGAGCGAATAAGGAATCGGAGCAGGAAAAGGCTATGCCACAAAAATCACTTCCTTTCAACTTTGTTGGCAGAGACAAAGTGCAAAGTATAGTTATGTGGGCATGGCATTGTTTGGATCCATGGATATGACATTATTAAGATCCACTCACAACAAATGTGAATGGTTCGTCTATAAATATTGCCAAATTACAAAATGATTTACAAATTCGAGCTTAATCGTGACGATGCAAGTTCTGCCAAATCCTTCCGCAAGAGCTTACCTGAAGCATTCCTCGGTATTGAATCCACAAAAAGAACACGACGAATCTTTTTGTATGGTGCAACCTGCGCCATCGGTAGATCATATTTTGAATGTTTTGAGCAATTCACAGGAAGAAGTTGGAGCAAACAAATTAGAAGCTGCATAAATTTTCGATAAACATACCTGTTTAGCTATGAACTGCATGATCTCCCTCGCGTCTAAAATGCTGTGAGGCTTTCTAACAACAAATGCAACAGGTACTTGACCGGCTTCCTCATCTGGATATCTGCAACAAGGAACAATTTTCAAAAAAAAAAAAACATAAAGAGAGAAATTATAGCAACTACACCAAAAATTCGCTTTATCTTCATATTTACGGAATCACGGCAGCCTCAATTATGTCTGGATGTGTCTGAAGTAACTGCTCTAGTTCAGCTGGGGGCACCTACAGCAGAATAATAAGAAACCATAGAATGTCTTAAGCACAAACTGTGCTGCAGCAACAGATCATTTCTCTTCTAATTCAATACTCCACAAATTGAGGGTCAATTAAATGGAATCCCTCACCATTGAGAAGTTCGTTTTCCGGTAGTTACCTCTTACCTGGTATCCCTTGTACTTTATTAACTCTTTCAACCGATCGATGATGAATAAGAATCCCTCATCATTGATGTAACAGAGGTCTCCAGTTCTCAACCATCCTTCAGAATTCAAAATTGCAGAAGTTGATTCCTCATCACCAATGTATCCTGCACACAGTATGGAATATAGATATGAAAGATTAACATGAACTATTTCACAATTAAGTAAGATTTCCCTCGAAAGAAGGCGGTGGAATCACATACCCTGCATTACTGTCGGTGATCGGATCCATAGCTCGCCTTGCACACCTGGAGGCAAAGCAAGGCCAGTGACAGGATCTACAATCTTTGCTTCAAAGCTCCAGACGAGACGCCCGACAGATCGAATATATTTACTGGAGCCTGGATCATACGAATTGAAAGCGCTACCTGATGATTCAGTCAAGCCATATCCCTTCATAAGCATAAAAAAATTGTATTGTCACAAATTTGGAGTTAAAAACCTTGTATAACGAAAACCAAGTTCATCTCACTGTCTCATATATCTCAATGATGTTGGCTGAAACTAAGTTCTTGCTGTTCAGTTTATGTTAAAATTTAACGAACAATTGTTAGAAAGTTGTAATGACCCAACCGCTAGCAATAATAACTTGTTGAGTCCAAATCATCCGCCCAATCGTTGAGCCTAAACTACCGGCCTTAAACCCAATTATTATTACTAGCTCAATCACATCCGATGTGGATCAGAATTATCAAGCGATGTGAGATATGCAGAATTGATCAAAATTATCAAACGGTGTGAGATTATCGGGTGATGTTGGTCTCTGATACCATTTGTAACAACTCGGCTCACTAGTAATAATAAAACGTTGGTCCCGATCACCGACCCAAAATGCTTAAGCCAAATTTATTATTATTAGGATGTGTGGTTTCATATATTCCCAATCAAAATTTCAATTCCATCCGATGTAGGACTATTGGTCAGTTATTATTATTAGGGTGTCTAGTCGTTACAAATAATATTAGAGACAACAAATATTCAGCCGAATGTGTGAGAACTAAGTATTACGTGGTACAAAGTACTACACCATGAGTTTGATAGGAGCCACCTCTTGAATCCGTAAGAGTCACATCTAGAATCTCAAATCGTCTGATAATTCTGGTCTATATTACAATATATGATAAAATTTGGATCTGATGAGGACGTCTGGATCGTGCGTAATACTCTAATAATTTCATACCGGATGGAATGGATATTTTGATTGGAAATATATAAGGCTAGTAATAATAAATTGGGTTTAAACATTTTGGGCTGACAGTTGGACTCAACAAGTTATTATTACTGGTGGGCCGAGTCCTTGCAGAAGGACTAGACAATCATCAAGATTTTAACTTTTGATAAAATCCATGGGCTAGTTTTGCTATCCCAAATTATGAATGAATAAAACGATATGTAATGCTATCAAATTTAACTTCAATTTGTAAATTAAGCTGCTCCTGAAACGTATCCTCCGCTTATAGTTAAGTTTGGTTTTATTATTACTATTATTAAGGCCTAATTTGGTAATAACGAGTGGTGAGTGTACTATATATAGAATGCTCAATAAATCTAGAATTACGTTATTATTTTTGTTTAGTTTTTTTCATGCAATAAAATGGCGTAGATCAAATTAATTGGTCAGACAGCTAACCGGGATCAGTCTGACATTAGGAAAGCTGGACAAGAACCGCCGGATCAGATCCGTGCCAATCGGCGCGCCGCCGCAGAAAGCCGCCTGCAGCGAGGTCACATCCTCTGCCTCCTCCGCCGCCGCCGCCGCCGCCTCGGCCTCTCGGATCCTCACCAGCGCCAGCAAGGCCGGCGGCGCCAATGCGAGATGCGTAATTCGGAACCTCTCGACTATCGCCAGCGTCCTCTTAGCATCGAACCTCTCCGTCTGTATCGCCGCCGTCTCCCCGGCCGCCACGGCCTTCAGGCAGAGCATGAACCCGTAGATGTGGAAGAGCGGCACCGTCAGCAGCGTCGCTGATGCTGCCGCCGGCGGCGATAGTGATGGGCCGATTAGTAGCGCCGTCACCGCTACCAGGTTACGGTGGGTGAGCAAAACGCCCTTCACCGGCCCCGTCGTCCCCGAGGAGTACAGGATCGCCGCGGAGTCCGATTGGCGAATCTCAGCAGCGTCGAGAATCATGGAATCGGATTCGGGGATTTTCAACAAGGATCGGAATCGGGGGGAGTCGAGGAGGATGGTGGGGAGGTCGGGTGGGAGCTTGTGGGCGGTGGAGGAGGTGGCGAAGGCGACTGAGGGTTTCGAGAGGCGGACGAGGCGGGAGATCTCGGGAGAGGTTGAGACAGGGTTCGCGGGGGAGACGACGACGCCGAGGGAGAGGAGAGCAAAGTAGAGAACGGGAACGTCGAGACGCGGCGGGGCGAGGACGAAGGCGACGTCGCCTTTGGAAACCGCGGCGGTGGAGCGGAGCGCGGCGGCGAGGGAGCGAATTCGAGAGAGCAGGTCCGAGTATGAGACGGCATCGCCATTGGCGGCGTCGAGGAGAGCTGGGTGGGAGGGGAGGGGGGAGGAAGGGAGGAGGGAGAAGGCGAAGGAGGGGAAGGAGAGGGGGACGGAGGAAGGGGGAGGGAGGGGGACGGCGGAGCGGATGCTGTGGAAGGTCTTCGTCGCCGCGCAGAAGCCGCTGCGACGGTCGACGTGCGGCGGTGCTGCTTCGGCGGCCATTGATGGACTTTGGTTTGATTACCACGCAGAGGATCAATTACGTTGACGGTGAATAGTACCTGCAGTGCTCAGCGGGAAAATGGTGCCGCGATTCTTGTCCTTCTCCGCGGAGTGGTCTATTTATAACACATTTGTTCCTATCTTACAAATATTCTTTCCTCGTACGATCAAAATAGATATGAATTTAGATATAAATATATATAAAAAAAAAAATTTGTCGAATTTAAATATAAATATTAAATATTTAAATTTAATATAAATATAAATATTAAAAAATAATTATACACACTTAATGCCACATTCTCTCTTATTGAAAATATAAATATTTTCAATCCAGCATTTTTTTTAAAAAAATGTCTAATCTAGATTAATTATTAAAAAAAAATAACTTAATAATATTTAAGTACGTTTATGTCCTAATTAGAAGAGATTTTTTTTCTTTCTCTCTTTACTCACTTTTCAAATCATTTAATAATACTTATTAATTAAATTATTATTTAATTTAACTATACAATTAATATTATTAAATATCCGATAGAATTATATATTCAAGAATAAAATTTAGCATTACTAAAAAAAATAATATAAAATATATAATTATACACTAAATATAAATAAAAATATTATTATTATTATTATTATTATTTTTACACATTCGATAAGATTAAATATTTAGTATGAGTACATACTGTACATAATATTGACATGACTAAAAAAATAATTATACACACTTAAAATAATTATTGATATGACTATACATTTGATATAACAGTTGACATGATTAAAAAATTGATATAATATTAAAACAATTATTGATATGACTATACATTTGATATAACCGTTGACATGATTAAAAAATTAATATAATATTAAAATAATATGATTATATATTATATACAAATAAAAATGGTATAATTATATATTAAGGGAAAAATTTACCTGTACACCCCCAAGGGGGTGTACTGGCTACACCCCACCCATCCTGGGGTGGGGTGTAGTGGCCCAAATTCCCATGCAGCGTTCTTCCGATGAATCCACTGTTAGAGCACCTAGCGTTGGTGTATCTGGCCCATGGTGCGTCAATGGGATGCCACAGATGGACCCTGTGTGTTATTATTAGCTGTGTAGGCCTTCGGCTGAGTTTGCCGAAATTTCGGAAAAGAATTAGGCCCAACAGAGGTCGGAAATGGATTCAGCACGGAAAAACGCTTGAAAACGGCTATTTGCTTGTTTATTTCTGAGTCCGGATGCCCAAAAACGGACTCCCGGAAGTTTTCAGTGGAAAATGGTGCATGGGAGGGGCCGTAGACCGCCGGGATGCCACGTGGCGGCCTGTCATTGGCCGGTTCAGGATGCGCGGTCCACAGAGCTGCGCGGCTGGGTGCACAGACCCGGCGCATGGACACGTGGCACCGCCTGATTGGCGGGCGCAAGGCGCGCGGTCTACCGGGTGAGCGCGGCGGTGCATGGACCAATGCGGGGCCACGTGGCAGCCTCCGGTTGGTCGGTGCATGCGGCGCGGTCCACTGAATTCCTGTTGAATGCGTGGACCGGGTGTAGGGGACGCGTGTCGCCCTCTGGTTCGCGGGCGCACCGTGCGCGGCGCACGGAGTCGGGGTCGGTGCCTCGGGGCGCGTGCCCACGTCGGGGCCATGCCGCGCGCCCGGCGCGGCCGCCGACCGGTCAGCGGGTCAACCGGGGTGGACACGTGTCGCCCGCTGATTGGCGGGCGCCAACCGCCTCACTGTGCGGGGGCGGGCCACGTGGCAGCCAGCGGGTGGGCCGAACAGCTGTTTGCTGTTCGGCGGGCCACGTGGCGGCTCCTGGTGGATTCGGGCGTGAACAGTGTTGGGCCCGGCCCAACACTGTAGCCGCCCGAATGTTCCGGGCGCCCGAAATTTTGGGCCCAAAGCCCATTGACTTGTTTTTTCCGGGCTGTTTCGGGTGAGGCCTATAAAAAGGCCTCAAGGGGCCTCGTTTTGAAGCTTTTTCCGAAAGCTTTTCACTTGGAGCCCTTCACCAAAGTTGTTTCTCTCCCTCTTGTGCATCTTTTGGCGGAAGCTCAGGATTTTTGGAGGCCGCGACGACGGCGACTTCTGCATCGGGGTGCGGAGCGACGATCTACTGTTGGAGGCCCATTTCCGTCGCAGTTTAGTCCGGGAGGTCTACCGGGCTACCCCGACATTATTTTTGGACGATTTCTGCGGTGACGGTTTCGTAAGAGGTAAATCTACATTTTTCGTGTTGGACACTTTTTCTGGATCCGAGCTTTTCTTGGGGTTCTGGGTACATTTTTAACCCCCTTTGCGACTGTTGGTTGATTTGGACAGCACCTACTTGTCGGATTTTTATCTCCTCATCCGGACATCGGAATTCGACGTTTCAGGACTCTATCGACATCTACTCTTCGCGAGGATCGCCGTCATATTTTTATTGGAATTTTTGGAGGAAGTTTTTCAGGTGAAAATTTCGTGTTAGTGGGACTGTTCACCACAGATTTTGGGGAATGTGGAATTTGTGTGAATTAAAGTGTAATTTTGGTGTATGTTTGTACCCAGGAGTTTGTGAGCACCTCTACCGTGATGTTGGCTTGGTGGGATTTGTGATTTGACAGTTGTGGGCTTTCTCAGCTGTGCCATTTTGGACAGTTAGCACTTTCAGGTGGGTGACCTTGCTTCCAAGAACTCTGGACTGTGTACTAATTCTAGGTGTGTAGGATCATGCATGTTAGAAATTGGAGTATTAGCATGTGAAAAACTGTATGTTGTATCTTGTATATCAGTTGTTGAATCTTTTGATTCCGGCACTATGTTAAGTAATGAAATCTTGGAATTTGACCTAGCACCCCTGTCATATGTATCATGTTCAGCCAGTCTGTAGAAAAACTCCAACTTGGGCTAGGTTTTTATTGCTCTAGACATTCCACATCACGATACTTTATTTCACCTTGGACTTAGCTTTTCCTCGCCCAAGTTGTGGGCCGAGAGGTCGGTCGGTTGTGGGATGCATTTGCACTCGTGTCTGGGGACCGAGTGGAGTTGATAGCAGTCTGTAGATTTGATTTCTTTGGGAGAGTGATAGTGATGGTAGATCTGGGTTCTTGGAAACTGTCAGAGAGACAGTGGGTTTCAGCTGTGTAGATTCCAGCTAGTGTGTGAGACAGTGATTTGTTTGGTAGTCGATCTTATTGATCGAAGATTGGATCATAGCCTGCATGAGCCACATTTGAGCTTTACAGTGATACTATACAGTGATACTTATGGGTTACTTTGACTCGAGCGGGTCGCTCCCCTCGAGGGCCACTCCGGAGTAGGCGAGATCGGGTTGTGTACCGGTGTGAGTTTGAGATGTTCCTTAGCGACTTGTCGTCGCGGTGGTCCCTCTGGCTGTGCTTTCGTTGGCAGCCACGGACGCCCTACGTAAGTCCGCTCCTCCGGGACGTAACGGCAGTAGGTTGGCGCAGGTTTGACTGGACCCGTTGTGGCAGTCAGTTTTGATTGGGTGATCAGGGATGAGAGTTAGTTGTGGCATTATGTTCTTTCTGTTCCACTGTTGAGCATCTAGATAGAGGCATAGTAGCTGTAGAGTTACCTTTCCTAGCTCTCCTTATAGCACTGCATATGTTACTTTTGCCTCTGGTAGACTTAGTGGGCAGACCGTCGGGCTTGTTGGCGGCACCCACTGAGAACTACTGTGGGATGTAGTTCTCACACCCGTCGTGGTGTTTTCTCCCCAGGGACTTCTGCTCCAGTTCCTGCAGCTCCTGTTGCTGATCCAGCTCCTTCTGACCGAGGTAAGGGCGTCGCGAGATAGATCCCCTCCTGTCGTCTTCTGTGTGTGAGTAGATGTACCCCAGTTCCATTTTGGTGTGTGTTATGTCGAGTGACTTTTGTAGTGAGGTTTTGAGTTGTACCTTCCTTTCCTGCTTTTATGAGAGACTCCTGTTTTCTGGTGAGGATGGTCTGTATATTTAAAAGTTGTAGTCTTATTTTATGTATTTTCTTCCAGCTTTTCTCTTTCAGCTCTGATATCTGCTAGTGTAGATGTTTCTTTGCAGGTTAGTCGCTACGCCTATACGGGGCTTCCCGTACGGGCGGCGGATCTGTTGGCGAGCCGGGGCGCAGTATCGCCCCGGGGCGTGACAGATTAGAGTGGTATCAGAGCCTAGGATGTAGGTCTTGGAGGACTTAGGAACCCTAGGCTTGTGGTTGGACCCTAGGATGACTCGCGTGAGAGCCGTGACTTTAGCGAGAGTCCTGATTGGATTTCTAACTCTCCCGAGCGGTTCGGGGTGAGCGATCGACATGTCTTCCTTCGGTGGCAACTATGTTGGCTGCAGACAACATAGTACTTCGGAAGGGGGGACATGCCTTCTGACTTTCGCTAGATTGGGTCGAGAGATGATTTGGGTTCTGATTGTTTGCCTTGTCCCTCAGGTGGGGATGCCTCCTCGACGCTCGATGGTGACGCGTTCGCAGCCTTCGTCCTCTGAGCCCGAGCAGGAGGACTCGGAGCAGGGACAGCAGAGCGAGGTTTTGGAGCTCCGTGCCCAGGTGGCACAGTTGACTGAGGCGTCTCGACGCCAGGAGGAGGCTGTGAGTCGGTTGACGCTCTTGTTGGAGCAGAGAGCGCAGCCGGCGGTGGTACCCCCTGAGAGTTCTCCGGTGCCTTCTTCCCCTGTGGTGGCACCCCCGGTTGTGCAGCCTGCACCAGCAGTTCCGGCTGAGCCTGTTTCCAGTAGGCCACCGTCTGGGACGACGGGATCTTTGACTTTGGCAGAGCAGCAGGTTTTGGTGGGTCTTTTGTTGAGGTTTCGCAAGTTTGATCCACCCCGCTTTTCGGGCATGAGTGCTGAGCCGTGGGCGGCTGAGTCTTGGGTTACAGCTATGGAGCGCCATTTCGAGAGCCTTTTTATTGATGAGAGGTTTCGAGTTCTGTTGGCTACTCATTTTCTGGAGAGCAACGCCGAGGCATGGTGGCGGCGTGTGCGACCCGCAGGTCCGCCTGGGACCCAGTTTATCTCTTGGGCAGAGTTTCGCGGTATGCTTCTTGGGGCCTTCTTTCCCGAGAGTGTTCGACAGAGCTTGGAGGAGCAGCTGAGGAATCTCCGCCAGGGAGATAGGCCCGTACATGCGTACATAGCCGATTTCAATCGGCTGTTGGCTAGTATGCCCCACGTGGCCAGAGATGAGACCCACCGGATCTACATGTTCGAGAGAGGGTTGCGTCGGGACATTTATCAGTTGGTCCGCTCCCTCAGATTGCAGACTTTAGAGGCCTCGATGGAGCAGGCACTTTATGTGGAGGGTGGTGAGGCCGTGATGGCAGAGGTGACTCCAGCCCCCGTTGTGACTCCTGGGGCGAAGCGCCCCGCGCAGTTTGAGGAGGGGCAGTCGAGTAGGCAGGGACCCCCGAGACCACCCCGTTTCCACTCTCAGGGACGGGGGTATCAGGGGCGGCAGAGATCTGGGGGATCTCGTCAGTTCCAGCAGCAGCAGCAGCGTCGACCACCTCGACAGCAGCAGTCTACGCAGCAGCAGCAGTCTTCGCAGCAGCAGCAGACTTCGCGGCAGCCGCGCCCCGACCGTTGTATCATCTGTGGAGGACCGCACTCACCAGCCCAGTGCCCGCAGGGTCGGGACCGCTGCTTCCGTTGCGGGCAGACCGGTCACTTCGCGAGGGCGTGCCCCAGGGCAGGTTACCCAGCTCCTTCATCAGCTTCTGCATCCTTCGTTCCTCGTCAGTCAGCAGGACCTTCGGCGACCTCCGGTAGGCCAGATTTTGCTCCATCGTCCTCGCGACAGCCAGAGCGACATCCCCCGGCGCCGAGCGGTCGAGTCTATGCCGCTCAGGTAGAGGATGCTACAGCAGCAGAGCATGTCGTCGCAGGTATTATTTTGATTTCTGCAGTTCGTACTCGTACTCTCTTTGATACCGGTGCATCGCATTCTTTTATCAGTAGAGCATTTGCATCCCTTCATGGTATAGAGGTAGTTTCTTTATCGCATGCATTAGAGGTTCAGATACCAGATCATGTCTTGCATGTCGAGGAGTATTGTAGGGATTGCCCTGTGCAGTTGGGATCCTGGATTTTGCCGGCAGACTTGCTTGTCTTGCGGCAGCTCCAGGATTTCGACGTCGTGCTAGGTATGGATTGGTTGTCGAGGTACTATGCTGTTATAGACTGCAGAGAGAGGACGGTGACCCTCCGCGAGCCTGGACAGGAGGAGTTTGTCTTCAGAGGCTGCCAGAGCACATTCTTTGCGATGACCGTTTCTTCGGCGAGGGCTAGGCGGTTGATTAGTAGGGGCTGCACCGCTTTCTTAGCGACGATTGTGGAGGTGCCTACGGCGGCACTGGGACTCGAGGATATTCCTGTTGTCCGCGAGTTCCCAGATGTGTTTCCCCCTGAGTTGATGACGATGCCGCCGGAGAGGGAGGTGGAGTTTGTGATTGATGTGGTACCGGGAACCGCACCAATCTCGAAGGCGCCTTATAGGATGGCACCTGCCGAGTTGAGGGAGTTGAAGGCCCAGCTTCAGGATCTTATGGATAGGGGCTTTGTCAGGCCTAGTGTTTCTCCGTGGGGAGCGCCAGTTTTATTTGTGAAGAAGAAGGATGGGTCGCTTCGTTTGTGTGTGGATTATCGGGAGTTGAATAAAGTGACCATCCGGAACAAGTACCCTCTTCCACGGATAGATGATTTATTTGATCAGTTGCAGGGAGCCACAGTGTTTTCGAAGATTGATCTTCAGTCAGGTTACCACCAGTTGAGGGTGAGGGCCGAGGACATCCCTAAGACGGCTTTTCGATCCCGGTATGGGCATTATGAGTTTACGGTTATGCCGTTTGGTTTGACTAATGCCCCAGCTGCTTTCATGGATTTGATGAACCGGGTATTTCAGCCGTACTTAGACTTGTTTGTGGTTGTGTTCATTGATGACATCTTGATCTACTCCCGGAGCGATGTGGATCATGAGGAGCACTTGAGGATAGTGCTGCAGCTTCTACGTGAGAAGAAGCTGTATGCCAAGCTTAAGAAGTGCGAGTTTTGGCTTCGGGAGGTTGCATTCTTGGGCCACTTGGTATCAGCCGCAGGAGTGGCAGTTGACCCGACGAAGATTGATACAGTTCGGGATTGGCCGAGACCGACGACGGTGACTGAGGTCCGGAGCTTTCTGGGCTTGGCTGGCTACTACCGTCGGTTTGTAGAGGGCTTTGCGAAGCTCTCTACTCCCCTGACCTGTTTGACTAGGAAGGGGATGAGGTTCATTTGGACTGAGCAGTGTCAGCGGAGTTTTGAGGAGCTGAAGAAGAGACTGATTTCAGCACCAGTTCTTACACTGCCAGTGATGGGTGATGGCTACGTGATTTACAGTGACGCCTCGCACAGCGGTTTGGGTTGTGTCTTGATGCAGCATGGGAGGGTAATTGCTTATGCTTCACGGCAACTAAAGGATTATGAGAAGAATTACCCTACTCATGATTTAGAGCTGGCAGCTGTGGTGTTCGCATTGAAGTTGTGGCGGCATTACCTCTACGGTGAGCATTGTGAGATCTACACGGATCATAAGAGCTTAAAGTATCTGTTTACTCAAAAGGAGCTGAACCTGAGGCAACGCCGGTGGTTGGAGTTACTGAAGGATTACGATGTGAGTATCCTCTATCATCCCGGCAAGGCCAATGTGGTAGCAGATGCTTTGAGTCGGAGGTCAGTGCAGAGCTTGAGCATGTTGGTCACGCAGCAGGCCCCGTTGATTGAGCAGTTGAGGCGACTCCAGATTGAGGTTGTATCCCCTGGGGTCTCTGCTAGACTGATGTCTATGGTCTTGCAGCCCACTCTGTTGGACAGGATTAGGGAGACGCAGAGTGAGGACCCCCACTTGGAGAGGATTAGATCACAGATTCAGGCAGATCTTATAGGGGATTTTACAGTGGATAGCTCGGGAGTACTGCGGTACAGGGACCGAGTGTGTGTGCCTTCGGATTCAGAGATCAGAGACCTGATTTTGGGTGAGGCTCATTATACACCTTATACCATTCATCCTGGTGGTACTAAGATGTATAAGGACCTCAAGGCACATTTTTGGTGGTCCGGAATGAAGCGGGACGTTGGAAGATTCGTGGCTCACTGTTTAACTTGCCAGCAAGTGAAAGCAGAGCACCGGGTTCCTGCTGGCAAGTTGCAAAGTCTTCCAATTCCCGAGTGGAAATGGGACCACATCACCATGGACTTTGTTACAGGGCTGCCGAGAGCGCAGAGTGGAGCCGACGCGATTTGGGTTATTGTTGATAGACTCACCAAGTCAGCGCATTTCTTGCCTGTTCAGATGACTTGGTCACTGGAGCGTCTGGCACAGTTGTATTTGGACGAGATAGTGAGGCTACACGGGATACCTGCGTCGATTGTTTCAGATCGGGATCCGAGGTTTGTGTCACGATTCTGGGGGAGTTTACAGTCAGCTTTGGGGACCCAGCTCAGATTCAGCACTGCATTCCACCCACAGACTGATGGCCAGTCTGAGCGCACTATACAGACCCTTGAGGATATGCTGAGAGCGTGCGTTATGGATTTTGGAGGGGGGTGGTACCGACACTTATCTTTGGTTGAGTTTGCGTACAACACAGCTATCAGGCGAGCATCCAGATGGCTCCGTTTGAGGCGTTGTATGGACGCAAGTGTCGGTCACCCTTGTATTGGAGTGACGTGGGTGAGAGGAAGACTTTGGGACCTGATCTTCTTTTGGAGGCTGAGGAGAAGGTCAGAGTTGTTCGTCGACACCTTGAGGTAGCCCAGAGTCGTCAGAGGAGTTATGCAGATACTCGACGGCGAGACCTGGAGTTTCAGATTGGTGACCATGTATTCTTAAAGGTCTCGCCTTCGAAAGGGGTCCGGAGATTTGGAGTGCGTGGGAAGCTTAGTCCCCGTTTTGTTGGACCCTTTGAGGTACTTGAGAGGGTAGGCCCTGTGGCTTATAGAGTTGCTCTTCCTCCACGTTTGGCCGGTGTACACGATGTTTTTCATGTCTCAGCCCTGAGGAGATATGTCTTTGATCCGTCGCATGTGGTTGACTTCACTCCCTTGGAGATCGGTGAGGACCTGGTTTACGAGGAGCGGCCGTTGCGGATTCTTGCTCGTGAGGTGAGGGAATTGCGCAACCGGACCATTCCGTATGTGAAGATCTTATGGAGCAATCACGATGAGCGAGAGGCTACTTGGGAGCTAGAGACAGAGATGAGATCTGCTTACCCTTTTCTGTTCGAGACTACTGGTTGAGGTACGCCTGTTCTACCTTACTTCGTTTCGAGGACGAAACTTCCTTTTAGTGGGGGAGGATGTAGTGGCCCAAATTCCCATGCAGCGTTCTTCCGATGAATCCACTGTTAGAGCACCTAGCGTTGGTGTATCTGGCCCATGGTGCGTCAATGGGATGCCACAGATGGACCCTGTGTGTTATTATTAGCTGTGTAGGCCTTCGGCTGAGTTTGCCGAAATTTCGGAAAAGAATTAGGCCCAACAGAGGTCGGAAATGGATTCAGCACGGAAAAACGCTTGAAAACGGCTATTTGCTTGTTTATTTCTGAGTCCGGATGCCCAAAAACGGACTCCCGGAAGTTTTCAGTGGAAAATGGTGCATGGAGGGGCCGTAGACCGCCGGGATGCCACGTGGCGGCCTGTCATTGGCCGGTTCAGGATGAGCGGTCCACAGAGCTGCGCGGCTGGGTGCACAGACCCGGCGCATGGACACGTGGCACCGCCTGATTGGCGGGCGCAAGGCGCGCGGTCTACCGGGTGAGCGCGGCGGTGCAATGGACCAATGCGGGGCCACGTGGCAGCCTCCGGTTGGTCGGTGCATGCGGCGCGGTCCACTGAATTCCTGTTGAATGCGTGACCGGGTGTAGGTGGAAGCGTGTCGCCCTCTGGTTCGCGGGCGCACCGTGCGCGGCGCACGGAGTCGGGGTCGGTGCCTCGGGGCGCGTGCCCACGTCGGGGCCATGCCGCGCGCCCGGCGCGGCCGCCGACCGGTCAGCGGGTCAACCGGGGTGGACACGTGTCGCCCGCTGATTGGCGGGCGCCAACCGCCTCACTGTGCGGGGGCGGGCCACGTGGCAGCCAGCGGGTGGGCCGAACAGCTGTTTGCTGTTCGGCGGGCCACGTGGCGGCTCCTGGTGGATTCGGGCGTGAACAGTGTTGGGCCCGGCCCAACACTGTAGCCGCCCGAATGTTCCGGGGCGCCCGAAATTTTGGGCCCAAAGCCCATTGACTTGTTTTTCCGGGCTGTTTCGGGTGAGGCCTATAAAAAGGCCTCAAGGGGCCTCGTTTTGAAGCTTTTTTCCGAAAGCTTTCACTTGGAGCCCTTCACCAAAGTTGTTCTCTCCCTCTTGTGGCATCTTTGGCGGAAGCTCAGGATTTTTGGAGGCCGCGACGACGGCGACTTCTGCATCGGGGTGCGGAGCGACGATCTACTGTTGGAGGCCCATTTCCGTCGCAGTTAGTCCGGGAGGTCTACCGGGCTACCCCGACATTATTTTGGACGATTTTCTGCGGTGACGGTTTCGTAAGAGGTAAATCTACATTTTTCGTGTTGGACACTTTTTCTGGATCCGAGCTTTTCTTGGGGTTCTGGGTACATTTTTAACCCCCTTTGCGACTGTTGGTTGATTTGGACAGCACCTACTTGTCGGATTTTTATCTCCTCATCCGGACATCGGAATTCGACTTTTCAGACTCTATCGACATCTACTCTTCGCGAGGATCGCCGTCATATTTTTATTGGAATTTTTGGAGGAAGTTTTTCAGGTGAAAATTTCGTGTTAGTGGGACTGTTCACCACAGATTTTGGGGAATGTGGAATTTGTGTGAATTAAAGTGTAATTTTGGTGTATGTTTGTACCCAGGAGTTTGTGAGCACCTCTACCGTGATGTTGGCTTGGTGGGATTGTGATTTGACAGTTGTGGGCTTTCTCAGCTGTGCCATTTTGGACAGTTAGCACTTTCAGGTGGGTGACCTTGCTTCCAAGAACTCTGGACTGTGTACTAATTCTAGGTGTGTAGGATCATGCATGTTAGAAATTGGAGTATTAGCATGTGAAAAACTGTATGTTGTATCTTGTATATCAGTTGTTGAATCTTTTGATTCCGGCACTATGTTAAGTAATGAAATCTTGGAATTTGACCTAGCACCCCTGTCATATGTATCATGTTCAGCCAGTCTGTAGAAAAACTCCAACTTGGGCTAGGTTTTTATTGCTCTAGACATTCCACATCACGATACTTTATTTCACCTTGGACTTAGCTTTTCCTCGCCCAAGTTGTGGGCCGAGAGGTCGGTCGGTTGTGGGATGCATTTGCACTCGTGTCTGGGGACCGAGTGGAGTTGATAGCAGTCTGTAGATTTGATTTCTTTGGGAGAGTGATAGTGATGGTAGATCTGGGTTCTTGGAAACTGTCAGAGAGACAGTGGGTTTCAGCTGTGTAGATTCCAGCTAGTGTGTGAGACAGTGATTTGTTTGGTAGTCGATCTTATTGATCGAAGATTGGATCATAGCCTGCATGAGCCACATTTGAGCTTTACAGTGATACTATACAGTGATACTTATGGGTTACTTTGACTCGAGCGGGTCGCTCCCCTCGAGGGCCACTCCGGAGTAGGCGAGACCGGGTTGTGTACCGGTGTGAGTTTGAGATGTTCCTTAGCGACTTGTCGTCGCGGTGGTCCCTCTGGCTGTGCTTTCGTTGGCAGCCACGGACGCCCTACGTAAGTCCGCTCCTCCGGGACGTAACGGCAGTAGGTTGGCGCAGGTTTGACTGGACCGTTGTGGCAGTCAGTTTTGATTGGGTGATCAGGGATGAGAGTTAGTTGTGGCATTATGTTCTTTCTGTTCCACTGTTGAGCATCTAGATAGAGGCATAGTAGCTGTAGAGTTACCTTTCCTAGCTCTCCGTCTAGCACTGCAGTATGTTACTTTGCTCTGGTAGACTTAGTGGGAGACCGTCGGGCTTGTTGGCGGCCACCCACTGAGAACTACTGTGGGATGTAGTTCTCACACCCGTCGTGGTGTTTTCCTCCCAGGGACTTCTGCTCCAGTTCCTGCAGCTCCTTGTTGCTGATCCAGCTCCTTCGACCGAGGTAAGGGCGTCGCGAGATAGATCCCCCTCCTGTCTGTCTTCTGGTGTGAGTAGATGTACCCCAGTTCCATTTTGGTGTGTGTTATGTCGACGTGACTTTTGTAGTGAGGTTTGTGAGTTGTACCTTCCTTTCCTGCTTTTATGAGAGACTCCTGTTTTCTGGTGAGGATGTCTGTATCTTAAAAGTTGTAGCTCTATTTTATGTATTTTCCTTCCAGCTTTTCTCTTTCAGCTCTGTAGTCTGCTAGTGTAGATGTTCTTTGCAGGTTAGTCGCTACGCCTATACGGGGCTTCCCGTACGGGCGGCGGATC